>CM051237.1:129624680-130224680 GCA_027917425.1 Gastrophryne carolinensis | reverse complement strand
CAAACCCGCTTACTTTGAGAGACAAAGGTGGTGTTTCGTTTTAAGCCAGATTTTCTGCCTAAGGTTGTTTCTGCTTTTCATCTCAATCAGGACATTGTTTTGCCTTCTCTGTGTCCTAATCCTAGTAATTCTAAGGAGAGGGTTTTACACTCTTTGGATGTGGTTCTATTTGGTGGCTACTGAATCCTAAGAAGGGTCTGGCTCCAGCTAAGTCCACTATCAGCAAGTGGATCCGTCAGGCTGTGATACAGGCCTACTCTGCTAAGGGGAAGGAGCCTCCCTTCTGCCTTACTGCTCATTCTACTCGTGCTATTGGTGCCTCTTGGACTTTTCAGCACCAAGCTTCTGTTGAACAAGTTTGCAAGGCCGCCACTTGGTCTTCTGTTCATATTATTTCAAAGTTTTACAAGGTTGATGTTAAGGCCTCAGCTGATGCTGCCTTTGGTCGCAAAGTTCTGCAGGCGGCAGTGGTTTAAACTGTCTGCTGTTACTTTTGGGGATCCCACCCTACTTTACGGACACTGCTATTGGATGTCCCATGAGTAAGGAATATTCTGGAACAGGACGTGCTGTATACCTAGAATAATACAATTCTGTGATTACTCACCTGTAGAATTGGTATTATACGTATACAGCACGTCCTGTTCCACCCCACCCTTGTTATCATTATTTTTAGTTACCTATTTATGGTGATTGTTCTTATGTTCAATATTTGATAACGTTTATAGTTCTCCCGGCTTCATTTTAACTGCTTTTCAATACTGGGGAATTTGTGGGAGGTCCCTGGTATATATGGGGCCGGGAGGAGCCACTTTTCTGTCTCTGCAGTCCAGCGCCATGTATTACCCATGAGTAAGGAATATTCTGGAACAGGACGTGCTGTTCATGTATTACTCATGTATTACCCATGAGTAAGGAATATTCTGGAACAGGACGTGCTGTATATGTATAATACCAATTCTACAGGTTAGTAATCACAGAAATGTATTTTTGCTACTAATCACCATAATGGTGGCTTCTGGGGATAGTGAGCTTGGGAGCCCCTCGAAGCTCTGTCTCATGTGTGGTACATGCCCTCTGAGCGGTCGCAGCACTGTGTACCCTGCGCCCAATGCGTCATTTCGGAACAGGATGGGGCGAGCGCTACTGTCCCCAGCTCTATTTTGCCTACGGCCTTGCCGACGCATCCACGCCTGCATTTAGCTCCCAGCGAGGCGGATGCCAGCAGGGGGTCTCAAAGCACTTGGCGCTCCGAGTGGCCAGTCTAGAGAGACAATTATCACGCTCGGCCGCTGGCAAGGCCACGGGTAAGAAGCGGCATTTGGAGCCGGCTTATTCGCTGTTTGCCGATGATGATGATGAATATGAAGCCTTTGGTGGCCGAGACTCCATGGAGGAGGGTGAGTTATTTGATTATTCTGACCCCTCAGGGGACCGTCCGGGTGGCTTTGATAGTGACCCTGGGTTTTCCTCGGATGAGGACATGTGACTCCCCGATGACGCAGAGAAATTGTTGTCTGCTGTATTTTAAACCTTGCACATTGTTCTTCCGAAGGCGGCCAAAAAAAAGGAAGGGGAATCCTTTTTTGGCCTGAGAGACAGCGTCATGTTTTTCCTGAGCAGGGCCACTTCTCCAAAATGGTCTTTAAGGAGTGGGAGAGACTTAATAAATTGCCGTTGGTGCCTAAGGGCCTGGACAGACGGTATTCCTTTTCGGAGGAGTTGATTCGTCTCTGGTCCCGTCCCTCAGAGGTGGATGCTCCTGTTCTGGGGCTCTCCAATACCACGGTTATGCCGTCTCCTGATTTCTCCTTTTTCTTTGCGCGATCACGCTGACAGGCGCATGGATCAGCTGCCATGTCACGCTTTCACCTTTGTGGGTGTTGGTTTTCGTCCGGTCTGTGCCGCGGCCATTGTCTCCATAGCCATCAAAAAGAAAGTGAGAAGCCTTGTGGATATTGCCAGATCTCGCAAGCGGGCGGAGGAGTATAAGGACCTCTTAGCTTGCGCGGACTTCATCGCCTTTTTAATCTCGGCCATGGATGATACCGTCCGGCTTGGCGGCAGGGCTTCGGCCCTGTTGGTTGCTCTTCGTCACTCTTATCTGGCTGCGACAGTGGACGGCTGCCGCCGCCAAGAAGTCTCTCACCGGTATTCCTTTCCTGGGACTTCGGCTGTTCGGGGAGCGTCTGGATCTCCTGGCAAAAGATGGGAGGCTCCCTCAGCGTAGGAAGCCTGTGCGCCCTTTTCGGGCCTCGTCTTCCTTACGCCCCTTTCGAGGGGAAAGAGGCTCTTCCTTCTCTGGTGGCCGCCGGGACTCCTGGGGTTCTATTCCAATCTGTTCACGGTACCCAAGAAGGATGGTACTCTGAGGCCTATCTTGGACCTGAAGGGTCTCAATAAGTTTGTCAGATTCAGACACTTTCGCATGGAGACCTTGCAGTCCGCGGGAGCTCGCTTCGGCCAGGCGACTTCATGACCACGGTGGCCATCAGGGATGCCTACCTGCACATCCCTATTTTCCAGGGACATCAGAAGTTCCTAAGGTTCGCGCTGGAGGATCAGCACTACCAGTTTGTGGCGCTGCCTTTAGGTTTTCTTCAGCCCACTGGGTGTTCACCAAGGTATTGGCAGGTGTTATGGCCCTGCTGAGGAGCCAGGGCATTCGTGTTCTTCCCTATCTGGACGACTTGCTGATTGCTGCTCAATCTCTTCAGCAGACAGAGAGCGACACCCAGGCGGTGTTGTCCACTCTCGAGGACTTCGGCTGGGTGATCAATTACCCCCTCAATCACTCCTTCATTGGTGAGGTCCTTCCTGGGCATGTCGCTGGACACCTTTCAGGTCAAGGTGTTCCTCCCCCAGCTGAAGGTGGAGGGCCTTCACGCACAGACGCGGGCCTTACTGTCGTGTCAACGTCCATCCTTTCATCTGGGAATGAAGTTGGTGGGTCTCATGGTTTCTTGTTTCGAGGCTGTGCCCTTCGCCCAGTTCCACATAAGACCTTTTCAGTTGAATCTCTTGTCCATCTGGGATTGGACACAGGAGTCTCTGGAGCAGGAATTCTCTCTGTCTCCTCTGACCAGGCGGTCCCTCTCATGGTGCTTGGACTCCAGGTATCTTATAGTGGGCAGGTACTTACTGACTCCTTGTTGGTAGATTGTCACCATGGACGCCAGTCTGACCGTCTTGGGAGGTTTTTTGGCAATCGCTGAAGTTCCAGGGCCAATGGGGCCCGCAGGAGGCTCACGTGCTTATCAGTCTCTTGGAGCTGAGAGCAATCCAGTTGGTCCTGTTTCATTTGACTTCCCATCTACGGGGTCGTGCGGTCCAGGTCCGCTCAGACAATCAGACGGCGGTCGCCTACATCAATCACCAGGACGGGACTCGGAGCAAGCGAGCCCTTAAAGCGGACCTTCACTCTGAATAAGAGTCTATCTTATATGTTTCCCACACCCTGTACATACAGATTGGCCACATTAAAAATCATCCTACCTGCATCTACTGCATGTTATGAGCCTTTAAACATTCAAGATGGCGGCTTATGGAAGCCGCCATTTTATCAGGCAGCCTGCAAACAGGAAGTGCCTCCTGACTGTGCTGCTCTGCATTCTGGGACTGTTGACCTTTACCTGACCCCAGCTCTGCTCTGTCTGAGCAAAGTACAGCTATAACCCGCCCCCCTGTACCTTATTCCACTCTCCTCTCCTCAGTAAGTGTGATGCTTCTGAGTCAAGATGGCGGCGCCCGTATCCTAAATTCCTGAACAGAGTTGCAGCCCAGTGGGGGAAAAAATAATAAGTTAGTGACTAAAAACGTAAAATATATTAATTTTAGATGCTGAGGAACCGTTTTTTAAGAGTTTGGGCTTTTCATTAAATCACGCTGAAGGTCCGGTTTAAAGAGGTGACCCGGATCCTGTCTTGGGTGGAGGAGAATGTTCCCTGCATCTTGCCGGTTTACATCCCCGGGGTGGAGAATCAGGAGGCAGACTCCCTGAGCAGGGGGACTTCTCATCTGGGGGAATGGTCTCTCAGCAACAAGATTTTTCACGCTCTGTGTCGCCGCTGGGGTCTGCCGGACGTGGACCTGTTTGCGTCCCGTCACAATCCCAAGCTTCCAAGGTTCGTCTCCCTGTCAAGAGATCCTCTGATTTGGCTACGGAAGCGCTGGCGATTCCTTGGACGGAGTTCCGACTTCTTTACACCTTTCCTCCTTTTCCTCTCCTGGGTCGAGTGCTGTGCAAGATGGCCTAGGAGGGGGTGCCAACCATTCTGGTGGCTCCTCGTTGGCCGAGGTGGGTTTGGTTCACGGACATAGTTCAGATGTCAGTGGATCGTTACGTCATGCCCGACGATCCAGGGCTTCTCACTCAGGGGCTGTTACGTCACCCCAATTTACAAAAGCTGGCTTTGATGGCTTGGCTGCTGAAACCTACATCTTGACGGAGAAAGGACTGTCTGCTTCGATCGTGCGTACCATGATTCAGGCTCGGAAGAAATCCTCCTCCATGATGTACTACAGAGTCTGGCACGCTTACATTGCCTGGTGTGAGTCTAGGGGTTTTCCCTGTTCGTACTTTTTCTTTTTCTAGAATTTTGGAGTTCCTACAACATGGTTTGGATTCGGGTCTCCAGTTGAGTACTCTCAAGGGTCAGGTTTCGGCCTTGGCTATTTTCTTCCAAAGATTCTTCGCCAATCATAGACTTGTCAAGACTTTTTTCCAAGGAGTTACTCATGTACGTCCACCGCGTAAGCTTATGTTACTGGTGTGGGATTTGAATTTGGTACTTTCTGCTCTCCAGGGTCCTCCTTTTGAGCCCTTGTGCAATGCTGCTTTTTCCATTCTGACTCTAAAGGTGGTCTTTTTGATAGCTATCACTTCAATGCGTCGTGTTTCAGAATTGGCGGCGCTTTGTATGAAGCCTTCTTACTTCGAAAGGCATCAGGATAAGGTGGTTTTTCGTCTTAAACTGGACTTTCTACCTAAGGTTGTTTGTGCCTTTCATCTCAATGAGGACATTGTCTTGCCTTCCTTGTGTCCCGCACCTTCTTCTTCTTCTAAGGAGAGGACTCTTCATGCCTTGGACATGGTCAGGGCCCTTAAGTACTACCTGGTTGCAATGGAGTCTTTCAGGAAATCGGATTCTCTATTTGTCCTTCCTGACGGGCCTAGGAAGGGCTTGCCCCCAGCCAAATCTATCAGCAGGTGGATCAGACAGGCGGTGGTGCAAGCGTACTCTGCCAAGGGGAAGGAACCCCCTTTTCGTATTACAGCTCATTCTACCAGAGCTATTGGAGCCTCTTGGGCTTTTCAGCACCAGGCTTCGGTTGAACAGGTTTGTAAGGCCACTACTTGGTTTTCAGTTTATACCTTTACAAAGTTTTTACAAGGTTTACGTTAGGGCCTCAGCTGATGCTGTTTTTGGCCGTAAGGTACTTCAGGCAGTAGTGTCTTAAACTACATGCTGTCGCTCTTTGGGGATCCCACCCTTCTTTTGGACACTGCTTTTGGATGTCCCACTTGTCAAGAATGGAGCAACCTGAACAGGACACCAGGAAAAATACAATTCTGTGAGTACTCACCTGTAGAATTGATTTTGGTGGTGTCCTGTTCAGGTCACTCCATCCCACCCTTGTTCTGTTATCCTTTTTTGCCTGTTATGGTGATTACTGTTGTATTGTTTTTTTTCTTGAGAGATTTCAACCACTGGGGATTCTTAGGGAGACAGATGCCTTTTTATGGGCCGGGAGGAGCCACGATTTTCATCTTGCAGTCACTGCGCCACCTTGTGGCGGATAACCCACTTGTCAAGAATGGAGCGGCCAAAACAGGACACCACCAAAATCAATTTTACAGGTGAGTACTCACAAAATTTTATTTTCTATGATTCTTATATGTTAATGCATGACATTGTGGTGTCATTTTGTAATTGCTGTCTTTTCTCTTTTTGTTTTAGACTGTAGGCATCAGGGAATCGCACCCCACTTGGGCAAGACAGGCTCTGCCCCTTGTGCAGTCGGAATCTCCTGGGCGGATTCAGCACAATTTGTTTCACTTGTGCTAGAGGCATTGCTTTGGACCATGAGCGGGTGGACGCTTCTGACCCTCGCCCGGCGTTACCATCGGCCTCTCCGGACCCTCCGCTGCTGCTGCAGTGAATGGGGAGCCAGCAAGGGGTTTGGACAGGATTGTCCAACACCACTGTTATGCCACGCCTGACAATGCTCCCTTACGTGATCCTGCCGACAAACGCATGGATCAGTTGGTTTGCCATGCTTTCACCTTTGCTGGTGCCCTTTTTTGGCCTGCTTGTGCCTCGGCAATTGTTTCGCTAGCCAACAGGAGAAAGGTTAAACACTTTGTGGCTAAGGCTAAATCTCGCAAACGGGCAGAGGAGTATAAGGAACTCAAGGCCTGCCTGGAGTTCATCGGCTTTGTTGTTACTGCCATGGATGATGTGGTCAGGCTTAGTGCCAGAATTTCGGCCTTGCTTGTAGCTTTACGCCGCTCGCTGTGGTTGAAGCAGTGGTCGGCCGATGCGGCTGCCAAGAAGTCCCTCACAAGCCTACCTTTTGTGGGAAGCCGGCTGTTTGGGGAGCGACTGGACCTTTTGGTCAAGGATGGTAAGCTCCCTCAGAGAAGATAGCCTGCTTGGTCCTTTCGGAACCCCTCTTCTTATCGTTTTTTTTGTGGAGGAAGAGGTTCTTCATTTCCCGGTGCCCGCAGAGATACCTGGGGCAGAGGTAGGTCCCGCAGCCGGCCCAACCCCTCCTGGGAGCTAAGCCCAAACCCCCAACCAAGACTACTCAGGCATGAGGGGGTGCCCTTACCCATACGGGTGGGGGGACGACTTCTGCTGTTTGCTCCGATCTGGAGATGTCACGTCTCAGATCGGTGGATTCAGGAGGTGGTGTCCTCCGGTTACAAGATAGAGCTGTCAGCCCACCCACAAAATTCCTATGTTCAAGGATATCCTGAAACCCGCTAAAAGCTCAGGCTTTGAGAACAGCGGTTCAACACCTCCTGCGGATAGGTGTGATTTGCCCTGTGCCTTGGCAGGAACAGGGTCAAGGGTTCTACTCCAACCTGTTCACGGTTCCCAAGAAGGACGGAACGCTGCAGCTGATCTTGGACCTGAAGGGTCTCAACAAATTTGTAAAGTTCAGACATTTCCGCATGGAAACGTTGCGGTCGGCGGTGAGATCGCTTCGGCCCGGCGAGTTCATGACCACGGTGGACATCAGGGATGCTTATCTGCACATCCCGATTTTCCAAGGACATCAGAAGTTCTTGGGGTTTGCACTGGAGGATCAACATTACCAGTTTGTGGCACTCATCATGGCTATCCTGAGGAGCCAAGGTATTCGCGTGTTACCCTATCTAGACGACCTGATTTTGGCCCAGTCCCTTCAGGAGGCCAAGAGCGACACCCGGACTGTACTGTCAACCCTGGAGGCCTTCGGTTGGATGATCAATTACCCCAAGTCATTTATCACGCCTTCAACAGTGAGATCTTTCCTGGGAATAACGCTAGACATGGTCAGGTCAAAGTCTTTCTGCCACGGCAGAAGGTTTGGGGACTCCAGACGCAAGTGCAGGCCTTGCTGGCTTGTCAACAGCCGTCGGTACGTCTGGGGATGAGATTGGTGGGCCAATAGTGTCATGCTTCGAGGCAGTGCCCTTCGCCCAGTTTCACATGAGACCTCTACAGTTCAACCTGCTACAGTTGAACCGGCCACGGTTATTCACACAATGATTCAGTCACGGAAGAAGTCTTCTTCCATGATCTACTACAGAGTTTGGCGGGCCTATAACGCTTGGTGCGAGGCTAAGAGCCTTCCTTTCCGGAAATTTTCTATTTCTAGAATTCTTGAGTTTCTACAACACGGTCTAGACTTGGGCCTCCAGCTGAGCACCCTCAAGGGTCAGGTCTTGGCCTTATCCATTTTTTCCAGAGGTCCATTGCCAATCATAGATTGATCAAGACTTTTTTCCAGGGAGTCACCCATGTCTGTCCACCGCGTAAATCAGTCTTACCGGTGGGGACTTAGAATTTAGTGCTGTCTGCTCTCCCTTCGAGCCATTGAATGTTGCTACATTGTCTATGCTGACTCTCAAAGTGTTTTTTCTGGTGGCGATCACCTCGGTGCGTCGCATATCAGAGCTGGCCGCGCTTTGTGTGAAACCACCCTACTTTGAGTGGCACAGAGATAAGGTGGTTTTTCGTTTTAAACCTGATTATTTGCCTAAGGTTGTTTCTCCCTTTTACCTTAATTAAGAAGTTGTCTTACCTTCCTTGTGTCCAGCACCGGCTAATTCCAAAGAACGGACCCTCCATGCTTTGGATGTGGTCAGAGCCATAAGGTATTACCTGGCTGCGCTGAATCCTTCAGGAAATACCATTTTGTGATTACTCACCTGTAAAATGGGTATTATATGTCACACACCCCGCTTCAGAATAGTCATTACACTTGGGTTATACTGACCTGTAGAGGGCGATGTAATGAAAAAAAGGGAGCCCCTCTCGGTCCATAAATACCTGGGACCTCCCACTCATTCCCCAGTATTAAGACAGCAGTAAGGAAAAAGGGACCAGGAAGAGCCAATTATAACCAGTAACAGTAAAAAAGGTTCACCATATAAAGGATCCAGAATACCAAAGGGTGGGGTGAAGTGGGGTGTGTGACATACTTATAATACCCATTTTACAGGTGAGTAATCACAAAATGGTATTATTCTAAGTATGTCACACACCCCGCTTCAGAATAGTCATTACACTTGGGACATCCAATAGCAGTGTCCATAAAGGGTGGGATCCAAACAAAGCAATAACGCACAACTTATACCACTGCAGCTTGCAGAACTTTGCGGCCAAAAACAGCATCCGCTGAGGCCCGCACATCAACCTTATAAAACTTGGAAAAAGTGTGAACAGAAGACCAAGTAGCAGCCTTACAAACCTGTTCAACAGAGGCCTGGTGCTGAAAAGCCCAGGAAGCCCCAACAGCACAAGTAGAATGAGCAGTAACACGAAAAGGAGGAACCTTCCCCTTGGCAGAATAGGCCCCAACAATGGCCTAGCGAATCCATCTACTAATGGAAGACTTGGCGGGCGCCAAACCTTTCCTAGGCCCGGAAGGCACCACGAAAAAAGTGTCAGTCTTACGAAAGGAAGAAGTAGTCACCAAATAGTACTTCACACAGCGAACCACATCCAAGGAATGCAAGACCATCTCCTTGTCATTGCTGGGCTTAGGACACAAAGAGGGAAGAACAACGACCTGATTAAGATGAAAGGCAGAAACCACTTTAGGAAGGAAATCTGGCTTGAGGCAGAAAACAACTTTGTCCTGATGCCTCTCAAAGTAAGGGGCCTGAATGGACAAGGCCGCCAACTCTGAGACACGCCGAACTGAGGTGATAGCGACAAGAAAAGCAACCTTCTGAGTAAGCATAGAGGAATATCCTGCAACGGCTCAAAAGGAGGACCCTGAAGAGCAGAAAGAACCAAGTTCAAGTCCCAAACTGAGAGCAGAGGCTTCCTAGGAGGTCGCACATGCGTAACCCCCTGGAAAAAGGTCTTAACCAAAGGATGAAGAGCAAAAGACCTTTGAAAGAAAACCGCCAGGGCAAAAATCTGCCCTTTCAAAGTACTAAGCTGGAACCCCAAGTCCAGACCGTGTTGCAGAAAATCCTAGGAATAGAAAACACCCTGCAAGCCAAGGCCCTAGCCTCACACCAATTAATATAAGACCTCCAAGTCCTATAATAGATGGTAGTGGAAGACCGCTTCCTATCCTTAACAAGAGTCTGAATCCCAGCATCAGAAAGACCTTCCTTCCTTAAGATGGAGGTTTCAGCAGCCACGCTGTCAAAGCCAGCGTTGGTAAATTGGGGTAAAGTAGTTGACCCTGAGTGAGCAGATCCGACAGAAGGGGCAGATCGAACTGATCCACCGCCAGCCGAACGACGTCTGCGAACCAAACCTGCCTTGGCCATCTTGGAGCCACCAGAATTGCTGGCGCCCCTTCTAGTGCCAACCTGCGCACCACCATGCCCACCATAGGGAATGGAGGGAACAGGTACAGGAACAGAGTATAATATTAATGTGGGGTTGTAGCACACCGAATTGAAAAGTAAGAGTTAATGGTGGTATATCACTGTGTGGGGTTCAAACCATTCCAAGCTGCATCCGCCCAATATGCAGTGAACAATACATGGAAACCAAATTGTAGAAGGAATGAACACCCAAGAAATGTAAATTGCAATAAACAAAAGTGATTTAATAATGTGAAAACATGATTCAGACATAGACATGACGTATATACATAATAGTAACAGATGACCGCTAGGTGGCGCTGTTGTACAAGTTCTCACAATTCAGGTTCTGTTGCCCATCAGAGTAAAGCAAAGGAAGCAATGTCCAATAAGTTAGTAGAAGTAGCATAATCACGGGCTGAACAGATCCATTATAATCCCATTTGCAATGCAAGTAATAAGAGACACATAGGTCAAAAAAAGGCTTACAGGCAGGATACAGGTAGAGATAACAGCTGGAACTTCTCTCAACGTTTCGACAATGATGTCTTCATCAGGAGATGCGGATCACCGTGATTATGCTACTTCTACTAACTTATTGGACATTGCTTCCTTTGCTTTACTCTGATGGGCAACAGAACCTGAATTGTGAGAACTTGTACAACAGCGCCACCTAGCTGTCATCTGTTACTATTATGTATATACGTCATGTCTATGTCTGAATCATGTTTTCACATTATTAAATCACTTTTGTTTATTGCAATTTACATTTCTTGGGTGTTCATTCCTTCTACAATTTGGTTTCCATAACAGGTACAGGAACCCCAGATCCCTCCAGCTCAGAGACATGGCATCCACTGCCAGAGGATCCCGCGAGAGAGACACAAACGCCGGAAGCTTGTGATTGTGACGAGAGGCAAAGAGATCCACCCCCGGAGTCCCCCACTTGTGGCAAAGTGACCGAAAAACTTTGTGATTGAGAGACCATTCCCCCCGGCATGACGAGCATCTGCTCAGTGAGTCCGCCTCCGTGTTCTCCACACCCGGTATGTACAACCCTGAAATGCATGGGACATTGCTCTCCGCCCAGGCAAGAATTAAGGACACTTCCCTGAGGGCACTCCTGCTGCGAGTCCCTCCCTGGTGATTGATGTAGGCGACCGCCGTCTGATTGTCCGACCGAACTTGAACCGGTAAGCCCTGCAACTGAAGAGTCAAGTGAGACAGAACCAACCTGACGGCTCTCAGCTACAAAACATTGATGGGATTGTGAGCCTCCTGAGGCCCCCACAGTCCCTGTAACTGAAGATCCTTCCAGAAACCCCCCCAACCTGACAGGCTGGCATCCGTGGTGACTGTCTCCCAACGAGGGGTCAGAAAGCACCTGCCCCTCATCAGATTGCTTGGTTCCAGCCACCACCGAAGGGAATGCCGAACCCGGGGGGACATCAGAAAAGACTGATCCAATGACAGCGGACACCTGTCCCAAGCCGCTAAAAGATGGAGCTGGAGCGTCCTTGTGTGAAACTGAGCAAAGGGAACCGCCTTGAAGGAAGCCACCATCAATCCCACCAGTCTCATCCCCAGCTGGATGGATGGGTGAGGGTTGGACAGAAGAAGCTGAATCAAAAGAACCTTGGGTCGAGGGAGGAACACCCTGGTCTGAGAAGTATCCAGAGACATTCCCAGAAAAGACACCACCCTGGACGGGGAGAGGGAGGACTTGGGATAGTTGATCACCCAGCCGAATCTCTCCAGAGTAGATACCACAGCTCTGGTGTCTAGCTCCGCTTGGCTGTGAGAGGATGCCATAATGAGAAGGTCGTCCAGATATGGCACGATGCGAATACCCTGGGCTCTGATGAGGGCCATCACCCCTGCCAGTACCTTGGTGAAAACCCTTGGAGCCGAGGTAAGGCCGAACAGAAGGGCCACAAACTGAAAATGCAGATTTTCCACCACAAACCTGAGAAATCTCTGGTGTGCCGGGAAGATAGGAACATGCAGATAAGCATCCTTGATGTCTATGGACATCATGAAGTCCCCCTGACGAAGAGAATTGATGGCTGAGCGCAGTGTTTCCATGCGGAACTTCCGGGGACGGATAAACCTGTTGAGGAGCTTCAGATCCAAGATGGGACGAATGGAGCCGTCCTTCTTGGGCACCGTGAACAGATTGGAGTAGTAGCCCAGGCCCCTTTCCAATGAAGGCACCGGACAAATGACAGACATGCCCAGAAGATTCTTTACTGCCGCCCGGAGCCCCTGCGCAGCCAGAGGGTCCGAAGGCACCCGAGAACTGAAGAATCTGGGAGGGGGCCGGATCTCGAACTCCAGCTTGTAACCGGAAGACACCACTTCCAGAATCCATCTGTCTGAGACCTCCTGGTCCCAGACCTGGAAGAAGTGTCGCAGCCGTCCCCCCACCCGCAAGGGTGAGGGCGCCCCCTCACTGCTGAGCTAGCTTGGCAGCTGGCTTGGGTTTGGAACCCCAGGCGTGACCTGGATGGGCACGTCCTCTGCCCCTGTTCCAGGAATCACCTCTGGAGGAAGAGAAGGCCAATCCCCTGCCAGCTCTGGCCCCACGAAAGGAAGGGATTCGCGACCGAATCCAATTTTTCTCCAAAAAGCCGCAACCCCACGAAGGAAAGAGTCGTAAGCGACTTCTTAGCCACAAAATCAGCCGCCCACTGGCGCAACCAAACCGACCGCCGAATAGCCACAAGCAAGGCCGAAGTTCTACTACACATCACCATGGTGTCATCCAGGGCGGCTAACACAAAGGATATGAACAACTCGCACCTCTTAAGGGCGGTGAACTCATCACTAGCCTGGTCAAGCCTGGAAGTAGTCAACAGGTCCCTAACAACCGACCTGGTAGCTACCGCCAAAAGTGCCGAAGCACAAACAGGCCGCAAGGCCGAACCGACACTGGCAAAGCCGTGACAAGCCATCTGATCAATGCGCTTGTCCTCACCATCTTTTAAGGTGGTGGAGTCAGAAGAATGCAAAACAGAAGAATTAGACAACCCCAACACGGGGGCATCAACCTCGGGAGGGGACGACCAGCGCTTCACCGCGCTCACGGGGAAGGGATATTTCTTATCCCAGCCCTGAGGAACACCCGGAAGCCGAGTAGGCCTCTCCCATTCCTTAAGAATAATGCCATCAAAATGCTTTTGATTTGGGAATTCCAAGCGCGTCTTAGAAGTCCCAAAGAACTCCCCCTTCTGTGGAGGAGTCTCCTCTGGGGGAGAAATAGCCAGAACTTTAGGGGTATCCATGGTAACCCCCTGTCCCTGCTCGGAATCAGCGCCCACAAATTGCTGATCATCAGAACCATCGGACTCCTCAAATAATTCCCCTTCCTCTAGTGGGGAATAATCAGACCAGTCCAGTGAATCAAACTCATCAAAATCCAAGGCCGGCGCGGCTGGAGACAAGTGCTTCCTCTTAGCCGGGGACTTTCTGGCCACAGCGCTAGAAAATTATTTCTCAAGATTGGCCAATCTGGCACACACAGCAGATTGTGACTCCCCACTCGTGACAACATCACCTGGGGTACGGATCAGACGGGGAGGGGTAGGCGATGAGGCCGGCGGCGCTGACCCGGACTGCCGCGTTATAGCCTGCTGCGCACATGGTATACAAAGAAATACATCATCCCCCATAAGGGATACCCCACACCCCATACACTGCCGGGATCGCCTCGAGGGGAGCCCAAGCCCAGTATACTGGGAAGCCTCCATATGGTGATTTGATTGGTAGTCGCAATGACCAAGGGAATTACGCAATATAAGCAACCCGGGATGCCCCTACTATGTCCCGAGTGGGAGGATTTATTGGGAGCCCTAACCAAAAAACCCATGGACCCAGGACCAGGAGGACCCCTTGATATCAAATAAAGGTCCACCTGAAAGACATAAGGCAAGGGCTGATCAACACACATGCACACAATCAGGCCCACCAAATATATATATATATATATATATATATATATACACACACATCCATAACAAGCAGATAAAATGAAATAATGTAAAATATGGAGCCCACAGGGCGCTTACTATAATGGCGCCGACAGCAGAGCACGATGCGAAGCAGAGAGCAGATGAGGAAGGAGGAGGACGGGCCGGCGCAGTTCGCGCGTCGTGCCTGGCCCCACCCCCCTCCCCTGACAGAACGTGGCTCCCGGCCAGTGGCTCCGCAGCGGTGCCAGCAGCACAGGGGGCGGGCCATAGGAGCGCCTGGCCCCCCCCCCCCACACGGAACCTGATGGGAAGAAGCTCCCCCAAGAAAACGCTGCCAGAAACGGCCGGCACCGCAGCCACAGCCGGCGCTGGCCAAGAGTGAACAGAAAAGCACGCAACAGTAAATAACACACACACCTCAATAACGTCCACAGAGATAATTCACAGGGGAGAAGGTGTGCGCTCCCCCCCTTCCTCAATAAGGGAGCAATGGGTGACCGGGAGAGGGGGAAACCCACTTAGAAGTGGAGGGGCCAGGGACGGGGCATCCCACTCGGGGATCACCAACCCGGACAGCCGCGTACCCCCTAGTATGGGGTCTCACGGCGGAGCAGAGCTCCTGAGCACCGTAGGGTGCCGTCTACCAGTGCCCAGACCAGCAGCCTAGGCTGGGAGGCAAGGGATACTTAAATAAAAGTGGGTCCAGGCAGGAATAGACCAACAAGAGGGCCGGGAGTTACCCCGGCTACCAGCAAGGAGGAGACATCCATCTTCTGACTTGCTCGCCGACTGCAGAGATGAAAGACTGGGGAATGAGTGGGAGGTCCCAGGTATTTATGGACCAGGAGGGGCTCCCTTTTTTTCATTACATCTCTGCAAGATCACCCTCTACAGGTCAGTATAACCTAAGTGTAATGACTATTCTGAAGCGGGGTGTGTGACATGCTTAGAATAATCGGATTTGCTTTTTGTCTTAACGGAGGGTTCTAGGAAGGGATTGCCACCAGCCTAGTCCACTCTCAGTAAGTGGATTAGACAGGCGGTGTTACAAGCCTATTATGCCAGGGGGTAGGCACCCCCTTTTCGGATCACAGCTCATTCTACTAGGGCTATTGATGCCTCTTGGGCTTTTCAGCATCAGGCATCGGTGGAACAAGTTTGTAAGGTCGCCACTTGGTCTTCTGTTCATACTTTTACAAAGTTTTACAAGGTGTATGTCAGGGCCTCAGCTGACACTGTTTATGGCCGAAAGGTGCTTCAGGTGGTAGTGAAATGAACTACATGCTGTTCTGCACTGGGGATCCCGCCCATATGGACACTGCTTTTGGATGTCCCATCTGTAAGTACTTCTGGACGGCCTGGAATGGATGGAGGAGAAAAACTAAATTCTGTGAAACACACCTGTAGAATTGTTTTTGTATCCATCCATTCCAGGCCGTCCACCCTGCCCTTGTGTTCATTATGTCCTGCATGCCTGTTATGGTGATGAACCATTTTTGCTCATAGGACAATACTTGACTGGTCCCGGGTCTAGGCTACTCCCGGTTTCGAATGGTGATGCTTTTGACCATGACCACACTGTATGTATGCCAAATTAATTTATTTATACACATCATTGTACATTTTAAAAATGTGCTCCTTAATTTTCATATGTTACATTCATATAAAACTTTGTGCGACAATTCATATCATATGTATATCAAACATTATTTACATAAGTGTCATTGCATTTTCTGCTCCCTTATGATCTTTTTCTTTCTCATAGGAATCTTTCTAATGGGCAGACATGTTTCGCCAGATTGTTTGGCTTTATCAATGCTCTTATGTAACTTGCTCTTATGCACTTGCAAGAGGATAAATTAGAGCTTCCAATCACTCAGTTGATTTTTGCGATCTAGTTTTACATACTGACATGAACATGGATGGCAAAAAAAGTCTCCTATTATATTCTTTTGCTGATTTGTTTTAGCGCTCATCTGAGGGTAATCAAGCTGACCCAGCATCAGACGCTTACCACAAACTCTCACAAAGATACATAAAGGTATAATTAATAAATAATCTAAATGCATTGTCATGCAAATATACCTGAAGGCATGACCTAATATAACTATATCTCATATTTCATATTAGACTAAAAGATATATGAACTCTCTTAAAGGGCCAGTATTCGATGATCCAACATATACAAAGTGTTTGAGCCACGATTCTCAGGGGACAAACAAGATTAACGAATTATGCATAAATAGCGAATGAATTATGCAATTATGGATTTCCTTTGAGGCATACATATATTTTATTTAATTCATGAAATAAGCAAGCACATACAATTGCCAATATATAATTAACATATATTTCATTGCTCCCTTTCTTTTTACATAAGGGCACTGATAAAGCCAAACAATCTGGCGAAACATGTCTGCCCATTAGAAAGATTCCCATGAGAAAGAAAATTGAACAAAAAGATCATAAGGGAGCAGAAAATGCAATGACACTTATGTAAATAATGTTTGATATACATATGATATAAATTGTCGCACAAAGATTTATATGAATGTAACATATGAAAATTAAGGAGCACATTTTTTAATATGTACAATTTGTAAATTAGATGTGTATAAATAAATTATTTTGGCATACATACAGTGTGGTCATGGTCAATCACCATCACCATTCGAAACCGGGAGTAGCCTAGACCCGGGACCAGTCAAGTATTTATGAAGCTTGACCATGTACCAACAAAACATTGGAACATATGGAAGAGTCACACTATTGGGATAAACAATAATAGGTTACACCGTATTTACAATTTTCATAGGACAATAATTATATAAGTTTTCAGTCTTGATTCGAGAGAGTACAAGCGGAGGCTATGTTAGGTAACTCTTTTCTTGAGTACTGCTTTTAAACCACTGGGGCTGGATAGACGGGCAGTTGCCTTTATAGGGGCTGGGAGGAGCTACATCTTTTGATCTTGCAGTCAGCGCCCCCTAGGGGCGAACACCCATCTGTAAGTACTTCTGGACAGCCTGGAATGGATGGATACAAAAACAATTCTACAGGTAAGTTTCACAGAATTTTGTATTCTTAGTATAAAGTACGTCCTGCTCCAGATAAGATTCATAACACATGGGTATTACTCCGCCAGATGGCGCTGGACTGAAGAGACATCGAAAACAGGCTCCTCCTGGCCCCTCAAATACCCAGGGACCTCCCACAATCCCCCCGATCTTCTCTGCAGTCTGGACTGCGAAGGACAAGAAGATGGCTCTCTCTTCTCGCAGGTAAGCGGGGCTATTAGCCTGCGGCCCTGTTGGACTATTCCCACCCATTCCATTATTAATGTGCCTCCCAGCCTTGGCTGCGCTGGTGCGGGTGATGGTAGGCAGCACCGCTGTCAGGTGCTTAGGAGCGCTGCTCCACTGCAATCCCCCACCAAAGGGTAGGCGGTATAGGCATATGGTGAGCCTCTATGGGATGCCCCTCTTGCCCTATTGCCCCTTGCCTCTGTCTATCGGTGGGTCCTGTTAAGTGGCCGCTGTCCTCCCTCGCTCTCCCTTGTAGCCCTCGGGGAGGGGGGGGTGTGTATATGAATTTGCCTTGGTGCTTCACTGTATTATGTACTTATGGTTGGTGTCAGTCGCCGCCCTGACTTGGTTACACTGGTTGCTTTTTTAAAATTGTCGCCGCCGCGCACGCTTCCACTGTGTTCCGTGCTTGGCGGCGGCGTTACCTCAGGCGCTGGTGCGCCGTTATTGGCTACTTGTCATGTGTACGGCTTCGCGCTCTTCGGGGGGGCGGGGCCCGCGTCACTGTCCCTGCGGCCCGCCCCTCGAGGTATACTCGGCGCCATTTTCTCTTGGATCCGGCTGCTACGTGACCTACCGCGGTCCGTGAGTGCCCTCGCAGGTGGCTTTATTTACCATTTGTCATTCACATGTCACTTACGGTTCCCCTTTGCTTATGTCTTTCAGACGGGCCGAACCCTATTGGTTTCTCCCGGCCCTACTCCCTCTATTTAGTTATTTAACTTGTGAGGTCTAGTGTGTAATTTACTCCCACTTCCCTAGCGGGTTATTGGGGCATCCCCGGTTGCTTTTATAGCGTGCTTGTTGTGCTGCTATAATCACCATATGGAGGCGTCTCAGAATAATATGCTCGGGGTTCCTTCAGGACAAGCCCGGCTGTGTGTAGCTTGTGGGGTGTCCCCTGTTAGCGCTGACAATGTGCGGGCCTGTGTACCTTGTGCCCAGCAGGTGCTTGCACTGCAGCCTGGTTTACCAGTGGCTGGGCCTGCGCCTCGTATGGCTTCACCTACTCCCCCAAGCTTAAATATCACTCCCATTGAATTGCATACAAGTGGGGATTCTCAGCCTGATGTGTCTTTCAGACTGGCTAGTGTTGAGAAGTTGCTTGCTAATACTTTGGCGCGTAGCCTCTGCAAAGAAGCGGCACTTAACACCTGATGTCACTCTTTTCCCTATGGAAGCTGATGAGTTTTTGGAACTGTCTGGCTATACCCCTTTGGAAGAAGGGGAGTTATTCTCTGACTCAGAGTCATCTGATGAGAGGCCCAGGGGTCATGATGATTCTGGCTCTGACCCCTGGGCCCCAGATGATACTGATAGGTTGTTGGCTCAGTTTTTTGAGGTTCTGTCTATTTCTCCCCCCGGTTGCGGCTCCCAGGAAACGGGGGGAATTGTTTCATACTGCTAAGCCACGTTTGGAATTTCCTGAGCAAGCCCATTTTAATAATCTTGTGCTCAAGGAATGGGAGAGCCCCAGCAGGCTTCCCGGTGTACCTAAGTTGGGATAAGAGGTATCCCTTTCCTGCTGATGTGGTGAAGTGTTGGTCATCCCCTCCTGAAGTGTATGCCCCGGTCCTAGGGTTATCTAACACCTCTGTCATGCACTACCCTGACTACTACGCTGCGGGATGCTGAGGACCGGTGCATTGATCAGCTGGCGTCCCATGCCTTTGCATGTGTGGGGACGTCGCTGCGCCCGGTCTGTGCCTCTGCCATTACGGCTGTGGCTATCAGGACCCTGCTCAGAAGTATCCTTGATGGTGCCCCTGATGATGTGTCTAGTGAGGAGTTGAATGCACTCTCTCGTTGTGATGTTTTTGTGACTTATGTCTTCTCTTACTTGGATGATACCATTAGAATGTGTGGCAGAACCTCTGCCCTTGTGGTGGCTATTCGGTTTGGCTGCGCCAGTGGGCTGCTGACAACGCTGCCAAGAAAGCCCTCACTGGTTTTCCCTTCAAAGGACTATGCCTGTTTGGGGACTGCCTGGACCTGTTTTCTAAGGGAGACAGGTTACCCCAGCGCAGGCGGCAGTCTCGGCCCTTTCGAGGTCACGGCTCTTTTTCCTCCCCCTACCGTGGTGCTAGACAAGGGAGGGGGGTTTCCCCTACTGGGGCCCGAGGAGACTTCTGGGGTAGGGGCAGAGGACGTGGACACCCTGGCTCCTCCTGGAGCTCCAAGCTTAAGTCCTCTCCCAAGCCCCCTCAGGCATGAAGGGGCGCCCTCACCCATCCGGGTGGGGTAACGGCTTTAACACTTTGCTCACATCTGGAAGCTTCATGTCTCAGACCAGTGGATTCAGGAGGTAGTGTCCTCCAGTTACAAGATAGAGTTTGCTGCCTGCTCCCCCCCCCCCCCCCCATGATTCATCAGATTCCGGATTTCTCAGGACCTTGTGTCAGCTCAGGCTCTAGTGCAGGCGGTGCAAAGCCTTCTGGAGCTGAAGGTCATCTGCCAGGTCCCTTTACGAGAAAGGGGCAAGGGCTTCTATTCCAACCTCTTCACCGTGCCCAAGAGAGATGGATCAGTCAGGCCCAGCCTGGACTTGAAGATCCTCAACAGATTTGTCAGGTGCAGGCGCTTTCGCATGGAAACTCTGCGCTCTGCCATCAGTTCTCTGCGTCCAGGGGACTTCATGACGTCTGTGGACATCAAAGATGCTTATCTCCATATTCCTGTGTTTCCAGGTCATCAAAGGTTCCTCAGGTTCGCGCTGGAGGATCAGCACTACCAATTTGTGGCATGGCCCTTTGGTCTCACTTCAGCTCCCAGAGTGTTCACCAAGGTGCTGGCAGGAGTGATGTCTCTGATCAGGTCTCAGGGCATCCACGTGCTGCCCTACCTGGACAACATTCTCATCACTTCCCAGTCCCTACATCAGGCAGAGTTGGATACTCAGCTGGTAGTGTCCACTCTGGAGTCATTTGGCTGGGTGATCAACCATCCCAAGTCTTCTCTGTCTCCCTTCTTGGTGATCCCTTCCTAGGAATGATTCTGGATACAGTTCAGGCTAGGATTTTTCTTCCTCAGCAGAAGGTGGACAGTCTGATTGCGCAGGTTCAGTTCCTGCTCTGTCATCATCCCTCCATCAGGTAGGGAATGCAGCTGGTGGGCCTTTTGGTGGCGTGCTTTGAGGCGGTCCCTTATGCTCAGTTCCACTTGAGGCCTCTGCAACTCCACCTCTTGTCAGTTTGGGACAAGGATCCTGCTTCCCTGGACCAGGTCTTTGTGCTTTCCCCCCTGATCAGGCGGTCCCTCTCGTGGTGGCTGGACTCCAGGAACCTGTTGGGGGGCAGATCTTTTCTGGCCCCCTCCTGGGAGACGGTCACCACGGATGCCAGTCTGACAGGTTGGGGGGGGGGGTTTAGAGGTCCCTGCAGTTCCAAGGACGGTGGGGCCCTCAGGAGGCCCACACACCTATCAGCATTCTGGAACTGCGGGCAATCAGGTTGGTTCTGACTCAGCTGACTCATCACCTCCGGGGCCTGCCTGTTCAGGTACGCTCGGACAACCAGATGGCAGTTGCCTACATCAATCATCAGGGAGGGACCCGGAGCAAGAGGGCCCTCCAGGAAGTGTCTCGGATCCTGGCCTTGGCAGAGGCCAATGTTCCCTGCATATCAGTTGTGTACATCCCAGGGGTGGAGAATCTGCAGTCAAACTCTCTGAGCAGGGGGACCTCTCGTCTGGGAGAATGGTCCCTCTGCAACAGGGTGTTTCAATCTCTTGTGTCACCGTTGGGGGCAACCAGATGTGGATCTATTTGCACAATCACAAGCTCCCGGCCTTTGTCTCCCTGTCTCAGGATCCTCTGGCCTTGGCCACGGATGCTCTAGCAATGTCATGACAGGGCTTTCAGCTACTGTATGTCTTCCCTCCATTCCCCCTGTTGGGCAGTGTTTTGCGCAAGATAGTTCTGGAGGGGGTACCAGCAATACTGGTGGCCCCCAAGTGGCCAAGAAGAGTGTGGTTCGCAGACGTGGTACAGCTGGCAGTAGATCAGTATGCTCTCCCAGAGTGCCAGACCTGCTCACTCAGGGTCACTTACGCCATCCCAATTTACAAACTCTGGCTTTGACGGCCTGGCTGCTGAAACCTCCATCTTGATGGAGAAGGGGCTGTCTGCCTCTGTTGTTGATACCATGATAAAGGCTAGGAAGAAGTCCTCTTCTTCCATTTACTATAGGGTTTGGCGTGCCTACATTGACTGGTGTGAGTCTAAGTCTCTTCCCTGTCGTGTGTTTTCTATTCCCAGGATCCTGGAGTTCCTGCAGCATGGGTTGGAGATGGGGCTCCAACTTAATACTCTGAAGGGCCATGTTTCTGCCCTGGCTGTTTTCTTCCAGAAGTACTTTGCCCAGCATTCTCTGATCAGGACTTTTTTTCCAGGGGGTTACTCATGTGCTTCCCCCACGTAAGCCTATGTTGCCTGTTTGGGATTTGAACTTGGTCTTGTCTGCCTTGCAGGGTGCTCCCTTTGAACCTGTGCAGGAGGCTGCCCTGGCCATTCTTACTCTCAAGGTTGTCTTTTTGGTGGCTATCACCTATGTTAGGCGTGTTTCTGAGTTGGCGGCGCTTTCCATCCAGCCACCCTACTTTGAGAGACACCAGGACAAGGTGGTGTTTCGCTTCAAGCCAGATTTTCTGCCTAAGGTAGTGTCTGCCTTTCATTTGAATCAGGATATTGTTCTTCCTTCCTTGTGCCCTAATCCTAGTAACACTAAGGAGAGGGTCTTGCATTCTTTGGATGTGGTTAGGTGTCTGAAGTACTATCTGGTGGCTACTGCACCTTTCAGGAAAACTGACGCTCTTTTTGTGGTCCCTTCTGGTCCTAGGAAGGGTTTGGCACCTGCCAAGTCTACTATCCGCAAATGGATCCGTCAGGCTGTGATTCAGGCCTATTCTGCTAAGGGGAAGAATCCTCCCTTCCGCCTTACTGCTCATTCTACTCGTGCTATTGGTGCCTCTTGGGCTTTTCAGCACCAGGCTTCTGTTGAACAAGTTTGCAAGGCCGCTACTTGGTCTTCTGTTCATACCTTTTCAAAGTTTTACAAGGTTGATGTTAGGGCCTCAGCTGATGCTGTTTTTGGCCGCAAGGTTCTGCAGGCGGCAGTGGTCTGACCTGTCTGTTGTTACCTTTGGGGATCCCACCCTACTTTATGGACACTGCTATTGGATGTCCCATGTGTTATGAATCTTATCTGGAGCAGGACGTACTGTATACTAAGAATAATACAATTCTGTGATTACTCACCTGTAGAATTGGTATTATGAGTATACAGTACGTCCTGCTCCACCCCACCCTTGGTTTTGCATTATCTTGGATCCCCTATATGGTGATTGTTATCATTGTTATAGTTACCAGTTTGGTTCTGTTTTAATTCTCCCGGCTTCTCGTTAACGGCTTTTCAATGCTGGGGATTGTGGGAGGTCCCTGGATATTTGAGGGGCCGGGAGGAGCCTGTTTTCGATGTCTCTGCAGTCCAGCGCCATCTGGCGGAGTAATACCCATGTGTTATGAATCTTATCTGGAGCAGGACGTACTGTATACTCATAATACCAATTCTACAGGTGAGTAATCACAGAATTGTATTTTTTGCACACTGTAATGGGGTAAGTGGGGGGTTCCCCTGTACTTCCATGACAGCAAGTAAGAGAAGGTTCCTTAAACCAGACAGGAAATGGAGTATAACTTTGGCTCCACCCAAACCAACCGAGTGGTTTTCCTGTCCTTCCTTAGGAAGGACGCATTTCAGGAGTTTCTTGTTTCGGATAACCACCCAGCGTTCTGTATGCTTTTCCCTGCTCTTGGGGGTATAACGACTTGTGTGTGTGTTCTGACTCTTTAAGGTAAGTGTTCAGAATGATTGGTGGGGTCTGACAGGTTGTCTGTCTAGCTAATGCTACTGGAGAACCCCTCTTAGTTTGAATGTGCTGGATGAGGTCACTGGGGGTTTTGCAGGCCTAGGGGTGTCCTGTATACCCAAAGAAATTCCATTGCTGTATGGACCTCGCACCCCTTGAGTGTGAGGGTGGCCAGACACAGTCTCCTCGGTGTTGCAGCGGGCTCCTGTGGCCACCATGTCGGCAAAGCACTCGGGCGCATTGTGATATTTGCGGTGCCATACAGGCGTGCGTGGGGTGCCTCCTCGCAGTTTTCCAGGATTGGAGATGGGTGTCGTGTACTCACAAGACGGCGGCCATCTATACTCATTTCTAAAGTGAAAACTTAGAAACCTTAGAAATCACAGGATTGATAGACCTGTTAATGAGATGGAAACAAAATATTCCTAACATTTTGATTTATTTATTATTAAGTATTAGCACCATGTGAATAATTGCATGCACTTTTATGCCTTGCCATGCTACTTGTAAGAAGAATAGTCTGAGGAAAGGATTTCCACACTGAATGCACTTAACACTGCAATTCAAGATTGGCTGCTAGCAGCTCCCTTGGCTTTTGTTTACCAGTGATGTCACAGATGTTTAAAGTGGACCAACACCCAGGATTTTCACTATCCTGGGTGTTGGTCCACTTCAGCGGGGCATCCGAGATCAGGATGCCCCACTGTGTGAAACCCCCCCAAAAGCCCCAAAAAAGTACCTTTTCGGCGACGGACAAGCGATTGATAAGCCGCCGCCGCCTCTGCGCGTCCCTCTTACAGGGCCCGCGCCGGCCATTCACAAACGGCCGGCGCGGGCGCGCGCACTGCTAGAGGGGCGCGCGGGAGGCGGCGGCGGCTGATCCGTCGCCGATAAGGTAAGGTTTTTTGGGGGGGTTTCACCCCGCGGGACATCCCGATCTCGGATGCCCCGCGGTGAGGGAGGTGATCGGCCCGGGAATCTTATAGATTCCCAGGCCAATCACCCCTGGGTGTTGGTCCACTTTAAAAGTCCGGAGACCTTGCAGGTCATGGTAGCTTGTTTAGGCCATGCAGTCTTCTCACAGTAGCACAAACATGCAGCCTGGCATTTGGGACACTTTGGACAAATAACTGTAACACTGCATCCGTGACCAGGTAAGTGTAATGCTATCTGGTGTATCTAAAATGAGCACTAGAGGAGTGTGGCTGCTGTACATTATGCCACCCTTCACCAATATACTGGAAATAGGACTGGTGTGACTTATTTACAGGGCTTTTCACACTTGGTCACAAACCCTGACTATTGTTGTGTTTGAGACAAAAGCAGGACTGACCTCCATGTAGCTTTGAAAGCTGTGGGGGGGGTCAAAGAAGCGCCAGCAGATAGACGCTTGGCTCATAGTCGAGGGTTGTGCAAAGGTCTACTGATGGTTTATGTTATTACTGCCCTTGTCTTGAGATGTGAATACCAGTACAGAGTGGACGTCTTACATGCCATTCCTTTATTTAGTCTGACCATGAAGAAGTTCGCCATGCACCTCTTGCTGTCAGTCCAGTGCATTGTTGTTCTCCAAAACACAAGGATATGCAATACTAAGCAGTGCTAACACCTCTGCCGGTGTAATAAACCAAGGTTTTTAGGTTCAGGGATTCTGTCCCTCACTGTTTACAAATAGTGTTGGTAACTGGCATGTCGAAGAACAGGAGGCATCACACACCACTTGATCTGAATTTAGAGGTTGAATGTGGCAAGAAAATGTTGCTTTTATCTGGCATTTATGCGCATCACATTGGAGCAAGGGGCTTGAAAATGTGATATTTGGCAGATCGTTACACATTACAATGCATAACTAAAAATTGAGGCACCAATTAATGTCTCTGTAGAGTTGGGTGACCCACATGTTCTACTGGTTAATTGTTTGTGTAGACTCTTCCTATCTCTGCCCAGCTCATCTTCTTTTACCTCTTTCCTCTTTCACTTCTCATTTCACCTTTGCTAACTTCAGTTTACCTCTTCCCACTATAACTCCTCAACCCTGCCTGTCCCAGCTCTTTCCAATATACCATCACCTCTACCTACCTATACTCACCTCTGCTCATCTTAGCTCATCCTGTCCCACCTCCTTTCACCTTTGCCATCTCACCTCTTCCTGTATCACTTCCACCCACCTCTGCTCACCTTTTACCACTGCACCTCTGCCCATAAAACATATTTAATGCTTCAAGGTTAAAGCTTGCCTGCAGTAAACTGCTTTTTCACAGCTTGCATTTTATGTCAGCCCCTTGAAGTGAACCAATAAGACAATGCAGCCCTTGGACCAAAAAAAGGTTGTGCACCCCTGCATAACCTGTGCATAACCTTGTGTGTGGTCCTTCTTGGTGTTGCAATTTCAATGTGTAGGAGTGGATGTCATATTGTAAGCCTATATTGTGATGGCTAGTTTACTTTATTAAGGCTAGGCACACATATATTGTCTTATAGTATAGTCACATTTTTCTCTTCCTCTATTAAGGTATCCTGGTCCAGAGCTGGAAATGTGGTCTCTAGGTGTGACTCTCTACACCCTCATTTTTGGAGAGAATCCTTTCTGTGAAGTGGAAGAAATTTTAGAGGCAGAACTAAATCCACCCTTTACAGTATCTCAAGGTGAGAAGCTGCTATTGTAATTGGCTATTCTGGAAGGGAATGTATGGGATTGCACACCTTGTTAAAAGAGGAACAATACCTGAGATTTTCACTATTCCCAATTTGTGTGTATCCCCTCCTTTGTTCCCATGGTGCATGTACAGGCCACTTGCCATTTACTGGTGTGTGTTCCATTTAAAACTGAATGTAAAGCGTGTCACTGGCTGTACACCCCACTCTTCAGGGTACCCACGCCAACAAGTCAGAAAAGCCTAGTGCAGCTACACACAGAGGTGAGCAAGGGATGCGGCAGTTGCTGGTTGTGTTGTTTCAGTATACATTATGTACAGAGACCTCCAGCACAATTCTGTCTTTAACCTGCATTCAACTGCTCTTCATATGTGACTTTCACCTTATTCTTAAGGTGACTAAATAGTTTTCTAATGCAGTACAAAACAAAAGCAAAATCTTGCACAAAGCTTGCTTGTGATATAGTTATTCACAATTAGGGACCAAGATGAGTTTTACATTTCAACTAGGGATCGAATTGGGATGCCAGGAGGGGGCAAGGTAGCCATGTTGCAGGGATATTTTTGCCCTCCTGTGTGTATTGTAGTGTTTTTTGTCTAACCCATTCTAATGGGTCTTGAAATATCCTGCAGTCATTATATGTCTCCTTAAAGTGGACCAACACCCTCCATGAACGGCCCGGGAATCTATAAGATTCCCAGGCCGATCTGATCCATCATCCAATATCGGGATACCCCGCTGTGTGAAACCCCACAGGACGCCCCATTCACTTTACCTTACTCCCGGTCCAACGGCGCACGTGCGGGCTGCATCTCGCGCTTCTCTCATTATCTCATTTGTGAATGGCCGGCGCGGGCACACTCCCTGTTAGAGGGAAGTGCGAGATGCGGCCGCCAGCGTGCTCGGAGCTGCTGTGGTTGTACGGCGCTTGGACGCGCATACCACAGCGGCTCCGAGCACGCTGATTGGACTAGTGGCTGCACATGTGCCGTAGGAGCGGGGTGAGGTGAGTTTTATTGGGCGCTCTGGGGGGTTTCACACAGCGGGGCACCCCTCAATCGGGGTGCCCCACGGAATGGGACAAAAACCCAGGATAGTGAAAATCCTGGGTGCTGGTCCACTTTAACCCTTTAAGTACCAGCCTACCTGGAGCATTCTTCATTCTCTGTTGCCAGACCCTTTTGCACTATATTCTAAGTATGTCACACACCCCGCTTCAAGATATTCATTACATGTGGGTATACTGACCTGTGGATGGCGATCTTGCAGAGATGATATCAAAAAAAGGTAAGACCCTCCCGGCCCATAAATACCTGGGACCTCCCACTCATTCCCCAGTCTTTCATCTCTGCAGTGGCGAGCAAGTCGTGAGATGATGTCTCCTCCTTGCAGGTAGCCGGGATGACTCCCGGCCCTGTTTTTTCTTCTATTTCTGCCTGGATCCCATTGTTTAATTTTCCCTGCCTCCCAGCCTAGGCTGCTGGTCCGGGCAAAAGTAGCTGGCACCTCAGGTGCTTAGGAGCCGTGAAACCCCATAACAAGGGGTAGGCGGCTATCCGGGTTGGTGATCCCGGTTTGGGATGCCCGTCCCTTGGCCCTTCCCAGGCATCGTTTCCCCCTCTCCCAGGTACCCTTGGGGGGAGGGGGGGGGAGGGTCCCTTATGGATTCATGTTTTATGTGTGTGTGCGTGTGTTTATGTGTACATGTATGAGCTTCACTTTCTGTCACTTTGCGGTTTGTTTCATGGCACCGAAGGCGCCGGGCTCTGCCGCGCGAAGGGTTCTGGCTGCAATGGCGGCGAGCCCATGCAGGGCTTTTTCTCCTCCGGGCTTGGGGGGGCGGGGCCGGGAGCTCGCGCGGCCCGCCCCCGTGCTGTGCGCGGTTGTTTCATGTCCCGGCTTCAGGCCGGGAGGGGCGGGGCCGGGCACGACGAGCGAACCGCGCCGGCCCGCTTTCTCTCCTCCTTTCTACATACTGCGCGCCGTTGCCTGCGGTACCGGAGGTCGGGTGAGGGGCCTGCTGGCCACCAATGACATTATTCTTTCTCCTGTACTTTTGACATGATCTGTGTGCTTGTGTTCTTGTGTTCCAGGTGGACCATTGATCATATTAAGGGGGGGTTCTCCCGGTCCAGGGTCCCTGGTTAATTTTTAGCTGGCTTAAAATCCTCCCACTCGGGACTTAAAGGGGCATCCCGGGTTGCATTATTGCGTAATTCCCAAATAAGAAGAGCATTTTACACATTTAATTGTATATGCTATATATATAGTACTAACAAATCACCATATGGAGGCTTCCCCGAATACTGTTTGTTTGGGGTGTGGGGTATCCCTTTTGGGAGATAATATATTTCTATGTGTACACTGTGCGCAGAGGTCTATTACGCGGCAGACCGGATCTCAGGCGTCTGGTTCTGCTCCGCCGGTCTCCTCCCCGTCTCCCCCTCGCTTGACACGTACTGGTGATGTGGTCATTGGCGGGGAGTCACAATCTGAGGTGTGTGCCAGATTGGCCAATCTTGAAAAATTGTTTTCTAGTGCCATCGCAAAAAAGGCCACGGCAGAGAGTAAACATTTGTATTTATTTGTATTCGGCTGCACAGGCCTTCCCTGATAGGGAGGATTTTGACTCCCTGGATTGGTCTGATTGCTCCCCGCGTGAGGAGGGTGAGCTGTATGAGGGGTCTGATGACTCAGCAGTTTGTGGGCGCTGATACCGAGCAGGGCCAGGGGGATTCCTCGGATACATCTAGGGTCCTGGCTCAGGTGTTTGAGGTCCTGGCTATTTCTCCCCCTGAGGCGGCTCCTCCGCTGAAGGGGGAGTTCTTTGAAGAGACGAAGCCCCGCTTGGAATTTCCTTATCAAAAGCATTTTGATGGTATCATTCGCAAGGAATGTGAGAGGCCGACGTGGCTTCTGGGTGTCCCACCGGGTTGGGACAAGAAATATCCCTTTCCGGCGGACGCAGTGAAGCACTCTCCCCCCGAGGTGGATGCTCCTGTTTTGGGGTTGTCCAGCTCCTCAGTCCTCCATTTTCCGGAGTGCACTACCCTCAAGGATGGTGAGGATAAACGCATTGACCAGATGGCTTGTCATGGTTTTGCCAGTGTTGGATCGGCCTTGCGACCAGTTTGTGCTTCTGAGCTTGTATTGGTAGCTGCCAGGTCGGTTGTTAGAGGATTATTGACTTCTTCCGGGCTTGACGCGGCTAGTGAGGAGTTTGCCGACCTTAAGCGCTGTGAGTTATTTTTGTCCTTTGTGCTGTCCGCCCTGGATGACACATTGGTGATGTGTAGCAGAGCTACGGCCCTGCTTGTGGCTATCCGCCGGTCGGTTTGGTTACGTCAGTGGGCGGCTGATTTTGTGTCCAAAAGGTCACCCACGGCCCTTCCCTTCGTGGGACTGTGGCTCTTTGGAGAAAAATTGGATTCGGTGGCAAAGGGAGATAGGTTACCTCAGCGTAAGAAGCAGCGTCGCCCTTTTCGGGGGGCGGCTTCCTTCTCTCAGTCCTTTCGTGGGGCTAGAGTTGGTAGGGGTTCGGCCTTCCCTGCGTCCAGAGGTGATTCCTAGCCTAGGGGCAGGGTTCGGACCGGTCCAGGACATAGTTGGGGCTCCAAGCCTAGAGCCGCTGCCAAGTCGGCTCAGCAATGAGGGGGCGACCTCACCCGTGTGGGTGGGGGGACGGTTGCAACTCTTCTCCCAGGTCTGGGTCCAACAGATCTCGGACAGGTGGATTCAGGAAGTGGTGTCTTCCGGTTACAGGCTGGAGTTCGAGTCCCGGCCCCCCCTCCCAGATTATTCAGGTCCCGGGTGCCGTCAGATCCTCTGGCCGCCCAGGGGCTTCGGGCGGTAGTAGCAAGCCTCGGGGACATGGCTGTCATCTGTCCGGTGCCTCTCTCAGACCGGGGCCTGGGCTTCTATTCCAATTTGTTCACTGTGCCCAAGAAGGACGGTTCCGTTCGTCCTATTCTGGATCTGAAGTTGCTCAACAGGTTTGTCCGTCCCCGGAAGTTCCGTATGGAAACTCTGCGCTCGGCCATCCATTCACTTCGTCAGGGGGACTTCATGACGTCCATAGACATCAAGGATGCCTATCTGCATGTTCCAATCTTCCCGGCACATCAGAGATTTCTCAGGTTCGTGGTGGAAGATCGGCATTTTCAGTTTGTGGCTCTTCCGTTTGACCTTACCTCAGCTCCAAGGGTTTTTACCAAGGTGTTGGCAGGAGTGATGGCCATCCTCAGAGCCAGGGTTGTTCGCATCGTGCCTTATCTGGACGATCTTCTCATCATGGCGTCTTCCCTAAGTCAGGCACAGATGGGATACCAGGACTGTGGTGTCCACTCTGGAGGGTTTCGGTTGGGTGATCAACTATCCCAAGTCCTGCCTCACTCCCTCCAGGGTGGTGGAGTTCCTGGGAATGTCGCTGGACACTTCTCAGGCCAGGGTGTTTCTCCCCCGAGCCAAGGTTCTTCTGATTCGGGAATTGACTCAGCGTCTCCTATCCATCCCCCGCCCGTCCATCCGGCTAGGGATGAGACTGGTGGGATTGATGGTGGCGTCGTTCGAGGCGGTTCCCTTTGCCCAGTTTCACACAAGGACGCTCCAGCTCCATCTCCTGGCTGCCTGGGACGGGTCCCCGCTGTCATTGGATCAGTCCTTTCTGATGTCCCCCCGGGTGCGACGTTCCCTTCGGTGGTGGCTAAAACCGAGCAATCTGACGAGGGGCAGATCCTTTCTGACCCCTGGTTGGGAGACGGTCACCACGGATGCCAATCTGTCTGGTTGGGGGGGATTTTGGAAGGATCTTCAGTTTCAGGGGCTTTGGGGGCCTCAGGAGGCTCACGATCCCATCAATGTTCTGGAGTTGAGAGCCATCAGGTTGGTTCTGGCTCACTTGACTCATCAGTTGCGGGGCCTACCGGTTCAAGTTCGGTCGGACAATCGGACGGCGGTCGCTTACATCAATCACCAGGGAGGGACTCGCAGCAGGTGTGCCCTCAGGGAAGTGTCCTTGATCCTTGCTTGGGCAGAGAGCAATGTCCCATGCATCTCAGCGGTGTACATTCCGGGAGTGGAGAACACGGTGGCGGACTCCCTGAGCAGGGGGTCATCTCGCCGGGGGGAATGGTCGCTCAGCCCCAAGGTGTTTTGGTCGCTTTGCCTCCGGTGGTAGGCTCCGGAGGTGGACCTCTTTGCCTCTCGTCACAATCACAAGCTTCCGGCATTTGTGTCTCTCTCGCGGGAGACACAGAGCCAGCGGATGCCAAGTCTCTGAACTGGAGGGATCTGGGGTTTCTGTACCTGTTCCCTCCGTTTTCCATGGTGGGCAGAGTGGTGCGCAAGCTGGCCCTAGAGGGCACGTCACCAATCCTGGTGGTTCCAAGGTGGCCAAGACAGGTTTGGTTCGCAGACGTGGTAAGGTTGGCAGTGGATCAGTTAGACCTGCCCCTTCTGCCAGATCTGCTCACTCAAGGTCCACTACTCTACCCCAATTTACCAACGCTGGCTTTGACGGCGTGGTTGCGGAAACCTCAATCTTGAGGGAGAAAGGTCTTTCTGATGCTGTCATTCAGACTCTGGTTAGGCCTAGAAAGCAGTCTTCCTCTGCCATCTATTATAGGACTTGGAGGTCTTATATTGATTGGTGTGAGGGTAGGGCCTTGCCTTGCAGGGCGTTTTCTGTCCCTAGGGTCTTGGAATTTCTGCAACATGGTCTGGACCAAGGTTTGCAGCTTAGTACGCTGAAAGGGCAGGTTTCTGCCCTGGCCGTATTCTTTCAAAAGTCTTTTGCTCTTCATCCTCTGGTTAGGACCTTTTTCCAGGGGGTTACGCATGTGCGGTCTCCTAGGAAGCCTTTGCTCCCAGTGTGGGATTTGAATTTTGATTTTGGCTGCCTTGCAGGGTCCTCCGTTTGAACCTTTGCAGGATATTGCGCTTTCTACGCTTACTCAGAAGGTTGTTTTTCTGGTTGCCATCACTTCCGTTTGGCGTGTATCGGAGTTGGCGGCCTTGTCCATTAAGGCCCCTTACTTTGAGAGGCATCAGGACAAGGTTGTTTTCCGCTTCAAGCCAGATTTCCTTCCTAAGGTGGTCTCTGCTTTTCATCTGAATCAGGATATTGTTCTTCCCTCCTTGTGTCCTAAGCCCAGCAATGACAAGGAGAGGGTTTTGCATTCTTTGGATGTGGTTCGCTGTGTGAAGTACTATTTGGTGGCTACTTCTCCTTTTCGTAGGACTGACGCCCTTTTTGTGGTGCCCTCTGGGCCTCGGAAGGGTTTGGCTCCTGCCAAGTCTTCCATTAGTAAATGGATTCGCCAGGCCATTGTTGGGCCTATTCTGCCAAGGGGAAGGTTCCCCCTTTTCATGTTACTGCTCATTCTATTCGTGCTGTTGGGGCGTCCTGGGCCTTCCAGCACCAGGCTTCTGTTGAGCAGGTTTGTAAGGCTGCTACTTGGTCTTCGGTTCACACTGATGTTCGGGCCTCAGCGGATGCTGTTTTTGGCCGCAAAGTTCTGCAAGCTGCAGTGGTTTAATTTTGTGCCTTGTTGCCTTGTTTTTGGATCCCCGCCCTTTATGGACACTGCTATTGGATGTCCCACATGTAATGAATGTCTTGAAGCGGGTGTGTGACATACTTAGAATAATACCATTTTGTGAATACTCACCTGTAAAATTGGTATTATAACTGTCCAGTGTACATCTTGTGCTATGTATGCACTTCTTGATCAATCGGTCGATGGTGGATATATATGCCCCGGATGTCTGCGAATCGCTGATTTGGAAGCCGTGATTCACGATCTAAATAAGCGATTGGCAACACTGAGAGAAATTGTTATCATGCAAAAGAGTCTGGATCTCACTGATCTGGCACTACATGGGTCAGGGGAGGGGGAGGGTGGTAGTATGGGGAGAGAGGAAAAGCAGGAAAATGAGGCAGCTAGCTGGATAACAGTTAGAAGGCGGGGTAGGGGTAAAAGTTACAGGGAGGCTAACCCTGAACAGGCACCTCCAAACAAGTTTGCCCGGTTGGCAGATGAGGAGGATGTTAGCTCAGGGATGGCACAGCTGCAGCAAGACACATCTGTCGGCTCCGGTAAGAAAGGGAGGGGAAATGGGAGAACAGGGCAGGCAAGACAGGTGCTGGTAGTGGGTGACTCTATTATTAGGGGAACAGACAGGGGAATCTGTCACAAAGACCAGGATTGCCGAACAGTGTGTTGCCTTCCTGGGGCACGAGTATGGCATATAGCGGAGCGGGCTGACAGATTGTTGGGAGGGGCTGGCGTGAACCCAGCGGTCATGGTGCATGTTAGCACAAATGACATAGGAAGAAGTAGGTGGAAGGTCCTAAAAAAGGATTTCAGGGACTTAATCCGTAAGCTTAAGGCTAGGACCTCAACTGTAGTATTCTCAGAAATACTACCAGTACCAAGAGCCACACCAGAGAGGCAGCGGGAGATTAGAGATGTAAACAGGTGGCTCAAAAATTGGAGTAAAAAGGAGGGGTTTGGGTTCTTTGAGAACTGGGCCGACTTCACAGTGGGCTACAGGTTCTTTGGCAGGGATGGGTTGCACCTCAATGGGGAGGGTGCATCTGTTCTGGGGGAGAGGATGGCTAAAAGGTTAGAGGAGTGTTTAAACTGAGCACTGGGGGGGAGGGTAAAAGCAGTTACAAAGGGGAAGTTAGGAAAGAAAGTGACAGTGGGTGTAGACATGAAACTGGGGGTGGAGAGGGGGGAGGGGTTAGCACATCTAGCAGGAATAAGTGCAATATACAAAATTGTCATAAACATTTGAAATGCATGCTTACAAATGCTAGAAGCTTGACTAATAAAATGGATGAACTAGAATTGATAATAACAGAAGAGCGATATGACATAGTGGGGGTAACAGAGACCTGGCTGGATGAAAGCTATGACTGGGCAGTAAATTTACAGGGATACTGTGTGTTTAGGAGGGACCGTAACAAGCGTAAAGGGGGTGGAGTCTGCTTAATTGTAAAATCATCTCTACAGCCTGCTTTGCGGGAGGATATATGTGAGAGGAATGACCATGTGGAGTCTGTATGGGTAGAAATACATGGAGGGAGAAACAAAAATAAAATACTGATGGGGGTTTGCTATAAACCTCCAGATATATCCGAATCCATAGAAAATATGATGCTAAGGCAAATAGATATAGCCGCTAAACTAAATGAGGTAGTGATTATGGGGGACTTTAACTACCCAGATATAGACTGGGATGCTGAAACACGTGTTTCGCATAAAAGTAATAGTTTTTTATCTAAAACAAAAGATGGCTACCTTTCCCAACAAGTACAAGCTCCAACAAGGGGGAAAGCCATATTGGACCTAATACTAACCAATGTACCAGACAAAGTAATAAAGATACAGGTTGGGGGACACCTTGGAAGCAGTGATCATAATATCATTAATTTCCAATTAGCAGTCACTAGGGTGCCTTATCAAGGAGCCACAAAAACGCGGGACTTCAAAAAGGCAAAGTTTGACCAACTTAGAGATGCCCTACACTGCATTGACTGGGAAAATGCCCTTAAAAACAAAAGCATGGACGCTAAATGGGATACTTTCAAAGGAATACTTAATTTTCATTGTGACAGATATATACCTTACAGGAATAAAACTATTAGACACACATGTAAACCGATGTGGCTAAATAAAAAGGTTAAGGGGGCAATAAACAACAAAAAAAAGGCATTTAAACGTTTAAAGCAGGAAGGGACAGCGGAAGTGTTAAAAAAATATAAAGAAGAAACTAAACAATGTAAACAACAGATAAGGGCAGCTAAGCTGGAGACAGAAAGACTGGCCGCGAAAGAGAGTAAAACTAACGCCAAATTATTCTTTAGCTACATAAACCGTAAAAGGTACAAACCTGAGGGTGTGGGCCCCCTGAAAAGCAAGGAGGGGACCCCTATAGAGGGAAATGAGGAGAAAGCTAATTTGCTTAACAACTTCTTTGCTTCTATATTCACAAAAGAATTTGACATGCCGAGTGAAATGCAGGGGAATAACCGAAACCCTCCATTAAATGTCACTGGTCTAACCAAGGAAGAAGTCCAGCACCGTCTCAAGCAGATAAACATCGATAAATCACCGGGACCAGATGACATACATCCTCGTGTTTTAAGGGAGTTATGTACAGTAATAGACAAGCCGTTATTTCTAATATTTGTGGATTCCATAACTACAGGGTCTGTTCCGATGGATTGGCGCTTGGCAAATGTGGTGCCAATATTCAAAAAGGGATCTAGGGGGGAACCTGGGAACTACAGACCGGTAAGCTTAACATCTGTGGTGGGCAAGCTGTTTGAAGGTTTCTTAAGGGATACTATCCTGGAGCACCTTGGGGAAAATGACCTTATTACTCCATATCAGCATGGATTTATGAGGAATCGCTCCTGCCAGACAAACTTAATCAGCTTTTATGAGGAGGTAAGTTCAAGATTGGATCAGGGGGAGTCATTGGATATCATATATCTTGACTTTTCTAAAGCATTTGATACTGTGCCACATAAAAAGCTGGTACAAAAGATGAGAATGCTTGGACTGGGGGAAAACGTGTGCAGATGGGTGGGAAATTGGCTTAATGATCAGAAGCAGAGGGTGGTTATCAATGGTACACACTCAGATTGGGTCACTATTACTAGTGGAGTACCACAAGGGTCAGTTCTGAGACCAATTCTCTTCAATATATATATAAATGACATTGGGTATGGATTAAACAGTAAAGTCTCAATCTTTGCAGATGATACTAAGCTGAGTAAAGTAATTAAAACAAAAGAGGACAACAGGCAGCTACAAACAGATTTAGATAAATTGGAAGCATGGGCAGGTAAATGGCAAATGAAGTTTAACACAGATAAATGTAAGGTTATGCACATGGGAAGGAGAAATCTGTGTCATGATTACACACTAAATGAAGAAACACTTGGTAAAACAACAATGGAAAAGGACCTAGGGGTTTTAGTTGACAATAAGCTCAACTGTAGTAATCAATGCCAGGCAGCTGCTGCCAAGGCAAATAGGATCATGGGGTGCATCAGGAGGGGCATAGGTGCTCATGACCAGAGCATCATATTACCCCTGTACAAGTCACTGGTCAGACCCCATAGGGAATACTGTGTACAGTTCTGGGCACCTGTGCTTAAGAAGGACATATCAGAACTGGAGCGCGTTCAAAGAAGGGCAACAAAGTTAATAAAAGGAGTGCGGGGGCTAGAGTACCCGGAAAGATTGTCCAAGTTAGGCTTATTTAGTCTAGAAAAAAGACGATTGAGGGGTGATCTAATAACTATGTATAAATATATTCGGGGTCAATACAAGGATCTGTCCCACAATCTATTTATACCCCGGAGTGTAACCATAACCCGGGGGCATCCACTAAGGTTAGAGGAAAGGTGCTTTCTCCACCGACATAGGAGGGGATTCTTCTCTGTAAGAGCAGTGAGACTATGGAACTCGCTGCCAGAGGAGGTAGTAATGATGGATACAGTAAAAACGTTCAAAAGTGGCCTTGATGCCTTCCTGGCATGTAATAACATTTCCAGCTATGGCTACTAGACCACTGGAAGGAATTAAACAGGCTGAACTGGATGGACTAAAGTCTTTATTCAGCCTTACATACTATGTTACTATAAGTATATCACACACCCCGCTTCACCCTGCTCTTTTGTATTCTGGATCCTTTATATGGTGAACCTTTGTTAGTTTTAATTGGCTTTCCTGGTCCCTTGATCTTACTGCTATCTTTATACTGGGGAATGAGTGAGAGGTCCCAGGTATTTATGGGCCGGGAGGGTCTTACCTTTTTTTGATATCATCTCTGCAAGATCGCCATCTACAGGTCAGTATACCCACATGTAATGAATGTCTTCAAGCGGGGTGTGTGACATACTTATAATACCCATTTTACAGGTGAGTATTCACAAAATGGTATTTTTGCGCTCCACATGTTCAACTGTGATTTTTTAAGGGATTTCCCAGGGAATTATATATTCTTTTTTTCAGCAGAATCTGGGCTTTAACATGAAATGTCTTTTTTGTCATTTTTTAGGTGTATTCGCAATATTTTGGAGTAAAATATGTGCAAAAAAAATTAAATCTATTTTTTTTACAATTTGTAGTGTTTTTTGTAATAAAAAAAAGTACTTTTGTCAATAAAATCTTATTGCGTGTGAAAACCTTATTTTTTCCCGGTTACAGCGATACCACATATGTATTGCTGGACACCCTTTCCTGCCCAGGAGACTCCCCCAAACTGAAACAGCGCTTTAGGAGATTTTTAGATAAAATACAAATATGCTAAGCGCTAGGCGCACCTTGCAGTTTTTCAAGAAAAACAACCCTTTACATTTGAAATACCCCCCACAAACTATATATTCCCTGGAAGTATACACCTCAAGCTTTCTAGGTGTACCAGGCTTCTTTACATGGGTGCAGTTTTCTGGAAGTAATTCCTCAATGAATTCTTTGGTAGCACAGAGTTTCACTAAAAAAGAATAAAAAAGCAGAATCAAACTCATATTTTCCTAAAAAAAAAATATGCAAACAAGAAAAAACAAGCCCAATCTGAAAAAGCAACATCCCCCGAACAGAACAATACTCAACATGCATAGCTACTGTCAAGGAAAGAGTTGTCAAACACCCCAAAGTAAAGCATGTGCTTAAGGGTCATTTTACTTGAAAATTTCAGCTCTGCAGACAAAGTGCGCACCTTGTACTTTTTCTACCAAAACAACCCTTTACATTTGGAATATCCCCCAGGAACCATATATTCCCTGAAAGAACATATGTTAAGCTTTCTAAGCGTACCCAGCTTGTTGTAGTGGGCTCATCATTTTAGAAGTAATCTCTTGAAGAATTCTTAGGTTGCAAGAGGTTTCCCTCAAAAAAATTATTAAAAAACTGAATAAAAAACACATTTTCTTAAAAAATCAATATGCAAACAAGAAAAATCAAGCTAAATCTGAAAGTGCAAGATCCCCCGAGCAGAACAATACCCCACATGCATAGGTACTATTAACCCCTTTAATTGCCCGTCTACTCTGTTGACAGGTAATTTTTCACCATTTTGCACCATGTTTAACCATGATTTTTGGAGGAATTTCCAGGAAAATTATAGATATATTTTTTGCAGCAGAGTTTAGGCTTTAACATGAAATGTCTTGTTTGTAATTTTTCTACTGTTTTTTTAAATATTTTTGCGTAAAAAAACAAAAAAAATATTAAAAATTATTTTTTAGAAAATTGACTCCTTTATTTTAAATAAAACATTTACTTTATTAGAGAAAACCATATTGCATGTGAAAGCCCCATTTCTTCCGATTACAACGGTACCACATATGTATTGGTAGCCCCCCATTCTTGCCCAGGAGACCCTAAACTGAAATTAGCACTTTATAACATTTACAAATAAAATACTACTACTATCCACACTATAAACATAAGGGGTTAATTTAAAAAAAGACATAGGGCCCCCTCTCCTGGGGGGGGGGGGGGGGGGGGCATTTTTGGGGAATTTTAAGGGTTAAAAACCCTTAAAACTCCCCCAAAAAATATGGGGTCCCCCTTACCCATCATAACCAGCCCTGGACCAGCTATGGGGGCTTGTAGAACAGGCTACAAGCCCACATAGCCATGGCCCTTGCTTTTCTGCCCCCCCCCCCCCCCGGGCTTTGGGGAGGAAGGTAATTGGGGTGCCGGGGGTTAACGGCAAGTCACCCGCTAGCCGCAGGTGACTTGCCAGCTCCTCAGCCTTGTGAACTGGTATAGGGATCTCATGGATCCCTTAGCAGTTCACAAGGGGTTAAGTGTAAAAAAAAAAAAAAAACACAGAAACAAGCAGAAAAAATATTTTATTTATTTATTTTTTTAATACTTACCTCTCCATCCATCCCTGTGTCCCACGCTGATCAATCTGGCTTCTGCTCTCCTGCTGCAGCTGGAAGCCTTTTTAGCTGCTGGGCGACAGAACATAAGGGCTTAATTTAAAAAAAAAAAATGACATAAGGTCTCCCCTCCCAGGGGGGGGACCCGCATTTGTTGGGGGAATTTTAAGGGTTAATTTTAAGGGCCTCTAATACTCCGGGGTTCCGGCTAGAGGTTCGGCCTCTTCGGAATACCGAAGAGAACTTTTTTTTCTTTTTTTTTTGGAATAAGACAAAGTTCCAAACTAAGGCAACAGGTGTCTGGCAAAATAAAGCCAGACCCCCTTCGAAGCTGGCTCAAGCATGAAGGCATGCCCCTGCCCTTGAGGTGTGGGGGGAAAGCTTCTGCATTTGGCTCATATTTGCAGGCTTGGATACAGGAAGTTGTATCCTCAGGTTACAAAATCAAATTAGGAACCAGACCCCATCAGAGATCTTTGGTCAGGGATATCCCAAATTCAGCAGAAAGCAGAAGCATTGAGATCTGCCGTATCTCACCTTTTTAGAGATTGGAGTTTTTATAACCACAGTGTGTATATAAGGATGCATACCTACATTTTAGAAGGTGGACTTCTTCTTAAGTTTGTGGCGCTTCCCTCGGTCTATCATCGGCACCAAGGGTGTTTACCAAGGTGTTGGCAGGTCTGAAGTTTTTGAAGTCAGTGATACATGTAATCCCTTACTGAGTCTATCGGTTGATATGGGTCCCATCATGTCAGGGGGCCCAGAAGGATATCTTTGCATAGCCTCAAGAGCTATTCTTTTCCGGGAATGTCATGACACGTCTCAGGCAAAAGTGGTTTTCCAACACAGAAGTGACTCTTACTTCAGGCCAGGGTACAGGGTCTCTTGTCTTGCCCTCACCCGACGATTCATCAAGAAATGTGTCTGTTGGACCTGATGGTATCTTGCTTGAGTCAGTACCTTTTGCACTGTTTTCACAAGACCCCTGCAGATGGAATTGCTCACAATCTGGGATCGAGACCCACACACTCTGGTTCACTCTTTTTGCATGACACCGTCAGCAAGGCAGTCTCTAGCCTGGTCCTCAGCCTCTTCAGATCCGCAAATCCTTTCGTCCAGTACAGTGGAAGATCATCACCATGGATGCTAGTCTATCTGGTTGGGGGAGTGTCATGGGGTCACAAACGATCCAGGGACAGTGGAGTCCGAAGGAGAGCAGAATCTCCATAAAGATCTTGGAACTGAGAGCTATTCTATTGTATACAGACATTGAACATCTGATTGGGCATCCCGTCCAGATTCAGACAAATGGATGGCGGTGGCATATATCAACCACCATGAGGTCATCAGAAGCAGTAAAGCCCTGATGGAAGTGAGCTGGGTTTTTTACTTTGAAGAGAGAAACCGGTTCCATGTCTTTTGGTGGTACACATACCTGGAGTGGACAACTTGTAGGCCGATCATCTCAGCAGAACGGTCCTGCATCAGAGGGAATGGTCTCTTAGCCCCTATGCACGTGCTGGGGGATCCCAGACGTAGGTCTCTTGCATCACGGCTCTGTTGGAAGGTCCGAAGTTTCTCAGCCCAGGGATCCTCTAACAATAGCAAGAGATGACCTGACTCTTCAGTGGTCAGCATTCAAGCTTCTTTATGCATTTCCCTCTGATTTCACTACTCCCTTGTGAGCTAAAAATACCGTTTTGTGAGTACTCCCCTTTAAAACGGATATTATAAGTGTGACATACACTCCGCTTCAACTCTTCATGACATTTGGGTTATTCTCCAGTAGAGGGCGAACTTCTGCAGAGATGCAAAAAAGGAGCTCCTCCCAGTCCATAACTACCTGGGACCTCCAACCAATTCCCCAGTGTAAGATAACAGTAAGGGGACCAGGAAGAACCAAATATAACCATACTAACAACATAAACAATGGTTCACCATATAAAGGATCCGGAATACCAAAAAGGGTAGGGTGAAGCGGAGTGTATGTCACACTTATAATATCCGTTTTAAAGGTGAGTACTCACAAAACGGTATTATTCCAAGTGTGACATACACTCCGCTTCAACTCTTCATGACATTTGGGACATCCAATAGCAGTGTCCGTCATGGGTGGGAACCATAAACAGTAAAGAATGCACCAACTTAAACCACTGCAGCTTGCAGAACCTTGCGGCCAAAAACGGCATCCGCTGAAGCCCGCACATCAACCTTGTAAAACTTGGAAAAAGTATGAACGGAAGACCAAGTAGCAGCCTTACAAACTTGTTCAACAGAAGCCTGGTGCTGAAAAGCCCAGGACCCACCAACAGCACAAGTAGAATGTCGGGACCTTTGTTGAGTGAAGTAAGACACAGGCCGGGTCTCCCAGTAATTGCGCGCCAGTTAGCTGCGAGATGATGGGCAGGACCACCTCCCAATACCCCTGAACTCTGGGACATGTCCAAAGAATGTGGAACAGTGTCCCCCCCCCTTCTCCCCACATCTCCAGCAGCTTGAGTCTGCTGTGTTAAACATCTTACCTAATCTATCAAGGGTATAGTACCAGAACGTCAAAAGTTTGTAGTTGACCTCCTGGACACTCGTAGCTACCGAGGACTTGTGCGCTAGGGTCGCTATTTTATTCCTCTCTTTCTCCCCTAATGTCCTACCCAGGTCGATCTCCCATTCTCTCCAGAATGAAGGGGGGGCCACCTGCTCGCCTATTAGTAGTGAGTATAGTTTAGTAATCAGGTGGGGGTATGGCTGTCCCTCCAGGCAAATCTTTTCGAACTCTGTGTGCCCCCTAGCCTTTTCCTTTCAGTAGCCCGTCTGGGACAAAATTGACTGAAATAGGAGAAGGGTCCAGGGAAGTCCTCGTTATGCAGTTTTGTCCTTAGGTCCCCTAATGATACCAACCCCTCTCCGACATCAGATCGCCGCCCCTCAGTTGAGTCACCCCTCCCCAGTCCCTAAAGGCCGCCCTCGAGCATTCTGCCAGGAGTGGAGGGTTGTCCATTAAAGCGATCATAGGGGAGGGCCAGGGAGAGATTTCCAAATGCTTCCTATGGCACCCAATGTGGCTGTAACTGTTGGATGTGATCCCAACCCCGACATATATGTTTCCCTATTCCAGACAGTTGAATCCAGTGGGGCCAACGCCAGTGAATGTTCTAGTTGGACCCACCTCTTTGTGTTTTTATGTATAGTAATCTAGTCACTTTCTGCACTTAGCACTTTGAGCACGTATTATTTTGCATGATTATCTATAAGCACACATGTGAGAGTAGTTTGAGTTGAGATCTTTTTAACACTGCATGTAGTTAGGCACTTTTTTGATTTTTGTTTATGGATCTTGTATTGATTCATTAGTTTAGACTCAGAGGAGATATATACTTAGTAAGCACTTGCACTTTACTTTGCTGAGCGCCTATATATGTATGCTCTCTATATAGGCTATATGCCATAATAATAATACACACTTGATCCTGGTGTCAGGACCACCAAAGTGTATCTAAATTGATTAAAGCCCTGTTGAGGTCCTCCCCACTTTGTAGGTTTTTAGAGTAATGATTTTATGATGTAATGTTATGTGTTGTCAAGTAATTGTTATATGTGGTTTTCTATGTTTTATATTTCATATGTGTACTACATGAATTGTTTATTATATGAATTCTTGGAATAATAAATGAATTGATTTTTTATATATCAGTGTGCAGCCTCATACAATAGGACATAGAGGTGGGGTAGCCCTGGAATCCCATCTATTGATGTATGGAATCTTTGTGTTTTTACACGTGTGCCATTCGCATATTCTCTGCAGGTGGGAAGCAACCCAATATAATTGTACGTCCGGCATCGCCATGCCCCCTAGGTGTTTGGGTTTACTTAACAACTGCCGCTTGAGCCTAGCTCTCTTTTTCTGCCAGACAAACCCCATCAGGACTTTATCTAGGTTCTTGAAGAAGTATGCAGGGATGCTAATTGGGAGTGCCTGAAATAGGAATAGAAGTTTTGGCAAAATTGACATTTTAATTATATTTACCCTGCCCATCCATGAGAAGGTAGGGGAATCCCATCTATCTAGGTCTGCTTTTATTCTCTGGGACAAGGGCAGGAAGTTCAACTCCAAAACCTTCGACAACCGGCTCGGCAACTGAGTACCCAGATACGTTATCGAGGTCCTAGTCCATTTAAATGAGAAAGTCCGTTGAAGGTTCCTGGCCACGTCCCCAGGGAGCGACACGTTTAGAGCCTCAGATTTTTCGAAGTTGATTTTAAAGAAGGACAGCCTGCCGAAGCCCTCAAATTCTTTCATCAGTACTGGCAGAGTGATAACAGGATTCGAGATGAAAAACAAGAGGTCATCTGCATAGGCAGCGACCTTATGTGAGTCACCTCCAGTTACTAGGCCCCCTATGTCAACATTTCCCCTGATTCTACACAGGAATGTTTCAAGGGACAAGGCAAACAGCAGAGGGGACAGAGGGCAACCCTGACGTGTTCCGTTGCGGATGGGAACCGGAGCGGAGAGATGACCATTGACCTTGACCCTGGCAGTGGGCATTGTATACAGGGCTGCAATTAGTTTTCTCATGTTGTCCCCGAGGCCTATATGTCGGAGGGTCTCTTTTAGAAAGGGCCAACTCACCCTATCAAAGGCCTTTTCCGCGTCTGTGGATAGGAGCATCATAGGTATGTCAGATTTCTGTGCCGCATATACCGCGCTCAAAGCCCTTACCACATTATCCCTTGCCTCTCTTCCCAGCACGAAGCCCGTCTGGTCCAAGTGGACCACCTGGGCCACTATCGGCGCCAATCTATTGGTTAGGATCTTAGCGTATAACTTCAGGTCCGCGTTGAGAAGAGAGATGGGGCGGTAACTCTTGCATGAAAGAGGATCCTTTCCTGGTTTGTGCAGGACAGAAATGTGGGCTTCTAGGTCTCTGCTTGAAAATGAGCCCGGCGCTTTTGGATCCGTTATCGAATTCCAAGCCTTTATCATTCGTGGGCCCAGTATTGGGATAAAGGTTTTATAATACTTCACAGAATAACCGTCCGGCCCCGGGGCTTTCCCTGAGGGGGTCTGCTTAACTGCCTCCAGTAGCTCCTACTTCCCAATCGGGTCTTCCAGAGATGCCGCGATCGCCTCCGTGATTGTCGGCATACCGGACTCCCTTATATACTCCTCTATTTTGCTTGGGCGCATCCGCGCCGCCGGCCCCCCACCCAAGTTGTACAGACCTGTGTAATATAGTCTGAACGTGTCTGCTATCCCTTCTGTAGTATGAGGGGGCTGCTGATTTCTGTCCAATATCTCTGCAATGATGTTTTGGGATTGCTGCTTCCTAAGCGCCCTGGCCAGTAGCGCGCTACTCTTATTGCCGTACTCATAATATGTGCGTTTACATCTCCTAATTACATGTTTGGCCTTTTGTCTCAGTAGAGCATTAAGTGCCTCCCTTGCTTGGGTTAGTTCCCCAAGGACCTTTGCTGCCTCGGACTGTTTGTGGGACAGCTCCAAGTGCCTGACCTTTTCAGTGAGCTTTGCTATTTGGGATAGTCTTTCTTTTTTAAGCCTTGGCCCGTGACTAATCAGAATTCCCCTTATCACACTTTTATGCACCTCCCATAATGTCAGCGGAGAGACTTCCCCATTGTCGTTGAGCCCAAAGTAAATCTCAATACCCTCTTTTATGTCTTGCGACACCACTGCATTTTGTAGGAGGGACTCGTTTAGTCTCCACAGCGGAGGGGGTGGGGGTCTAACTACAAGATCAAGATCAAGGAAAACAGGGGCATGGTCTGAAAAGGAAGTTGGGTACATCCCGTCCCCCGTGGCCTGGCTCAGTAGTCTATGTGAGACCCAGATGTAATCTAGCCTAGAGTATGTACCATGAACATGGGAGTAAAAAGAGTAGTCTCGTGTCCCTGGGTTTCTGACGCGCCACGCATCCACCAGCTGCATGCCATGTAATTTTGACTTCAGGGATCTCAAAGCTAATTGTGAGATCGCTGATCTTCCAGCAGGAGCTCTAAGGTTAAATTGAAGTCCCCCCCCCCCCCCCCCAGTATTACATCACCCTCCATAAATTTTTCTATCCTATCCAGCGTGTTCTTCAGGAATTGGATCTGGCCTTGGTTGGGCGCATATATAGAGGCCAGCGTATACATTCTGTGGTTGATCAACCCTTTAGCCAGCACCACCCTTCCCGAATCGTCCTTCCAGACCTCTTTTGAGCTGAAGGGTAAGTCCCGCGCCAACATGATAGCTACTCTCTTTTTTTTGGTGTCGGCCACGCAGCTGGTGAACACGTGTGGGAATTGTTTGCTACAGAGTCCAGGAGCCGCATCTCTTTTGAAATGCGTCTCCTGTAAGAAAACGATCTTTGCTTTGTATCTATTTAGTTCCTGCCTTAAGATAGTTCTCTTTTCTGGGTATTAAGCCCCTTAACATTTAGGGAGACTATCTTTATTGAGCCCATGGTAGTCTGAGCGCACTACAGGGGGATGACTACTTCAACACTCTGTCGAATGATGGTGCGGCTCGTCCTGTGTCCGGTCCCACACGCCAATGGGAGTAAGGTTGGAAAAGTAAAGGTTAATGGGCGGAGGGCCCAAGGGAAAAGTACCGTACTCTATGAGACGGTGCGTGGGCACTTAAGGAAGAAAACTTGGGTAACAGAAAAAACTGTGGACTAGCAAGTAGTCCGCCGGTTACTCCCGGAGACGGTGCCCTTTTTTTTGGGGGGGTTCTCAAAGAGGCCCCTCCTCCACGGGCTATTAGGCCCTGTGCAAAATCTATTCCCGTCTAGAGGAGGCCGAGGCTTTCCCAGAGGGGTGCACCAAGAGTTGGGGGGGGTTGGAAGACTAGGCTTACGTTCAGCGGGTTAGGAGTCGCACCCAGCTTGCAGCCACTCAGCGAGGCAGGTCCCATCAGAGACTTTACTAGTGCCATAGCTCCGCTACGTAGGAGTTCAGGACTCGAGATCGGCTGCCACCTCACTCTGCAGTACAACCCGGCAGTAACCCAAGCGGGGAGCTCCCGCGGGGGCAACAGGACATGCTGCAAACACTTCTAAGTAATTCTAGGCATGCAGTTCTAACATTTCAAAGGAGAACAACAGTAGTAATAAAACATGATGGGGGCCCCCGGCCCAGACACGACCACCCGGTACGTGCCCAGGGAGAAGGGCTAGGCCAGCGCCCCAAAACAGGGCGCACTCCTCCCCAGCCACCACCGCTTCCCCCGCGGCGCCCTGCCGCCCGCCCGTTACCAAAGCCAACATTGGTGAAGACAATAGAAAGTGGGCCTATATGGCTAGGTAGGAGCCGGCAGGAGACGCCACGCGGGGCACGGGGCCACCGGTCTTCACCTCTCACGGCCTCCCGCGCCTCTTCTCTCTCCTCCGGGGCCACCTCCCGGACGCTGCGGCAGCTGCCTGTTGTATATGGCCAGGTCTGGCACTGTTCAGTCAGGGACGTCCACGTTTTCTGTCTCCAAAAAGTGGAACAAATCAGGCAGTTGGCCGAGCGATTTGAGGACAAACAAGCTCCCCTCCCTCCGCACCAGGAGCTGAAACGGGTGTCCCCATCTGTAAGATGCCCCTGTCTCTGGACAGCATCCAGCACGGGTTTTAAAAGCTTCCGCATCTGTAATGTCCTCCGTGAGAGGTCCTGAAGGATGATCACCCGTGTGCCTTTATGCCTGATCGGGCCCTTCTCCCAGGCATGTCTGAGTATATCCTCCTTGATCTTGAAAAAATGCACTCTGCAGATGATATCTCTGGGCCTGTTTGGGTCTTGCGGCCGGGGGCCCAGGGCTCTGTGCACCCGATCCATCTCTAGGATTTGTGCTGGGGAGATCGAGGAGTTCGTTGAATATAGAGGTGACCGTTTCCAGTGGGTCTCGCGGTTACACCGAGGAACTCCTCAGAGGCGCAGGTTGTTCCTGCGGCTCCTGCTCTCTATGTCGTCGTGAGCCAGGGATAGGTCAGCTAGGAGGCGTTTGTTCCCAATCTGCTGCTGTTCCAATTCTGCCACGCGCGTCTCCAAGGCTTTATGGGAGGCTTCCACCCCATCCATTCTTTCCGTGACTTCCGCCACTGAACCTTGTAGTGCGGCCAGTTCTCTCTTGATGGTGCCCTCCATTCTGGAAACATATCCATCAAAATCCCCGCGCGTTGGGAGCCCTCGCAGGGCCTCCTTGATATTGACTTTAACCGCCTCCACAATGGAATGCGAGAGCAGATCTATCGGTATAACTGTGGGTGGGCTGCGCAAAGTAGAGAGCTCCGCATTGTGCGTGGCGCACCGCGGTGGGCCCAGATCAGGTGTTATCTGTCCTCCCCCAGGCAGGGCAGAGCCCAGAATAGGCTGGTTGCCCCATTGCATGTCTCCCGCCTGGGTCCCCCGAGCCGGGGAGTCTACAGGGCAGGTGCATCCCCCACGCTCATAGGTTCCTCCGTAGGACTGCTGGGTCCAAACAGCCAAGTCGGCTGTGGGCTCAGCGGCGGTGAAGGGGTGCCTGGCAATGTGCTGGGGCTAGAAGGCAGTTCCTCTATTTGTGGGGAGGAGTAGCCCCGTGTTCGCGAATGTGGGGTCGGAGAGCCCCCTCTAATGCTCCGTGGGGGGGAGTCCGGGCTACCAGTTCCCTCCCGCATGGGCGCCGCACCTGGCTGCCTTGCCTTATGCCTGGCAAAGTTGTGGGGAGTGTTAGGTCTCCCTCCACCCCCCGTTCCACTCCCCACCTGGCACACTGGTATGTGGGGCAAGGTTTCTGTGGACTTGCTGTGGGGGCCGGGAGGGGGGGGGGCGGGACGCGCAACTGACCTGGAGCCCGCCGGGTAGTCCTCCCAGCCCGTCCGCCCCGCAGTGCACTTCAGCCGTGACTGCCATGTCCGCGCAGGCGCCCCCTCAGACGGGGCCGGTGAGACGACAGGAGCTCCTTCTTGCTGTGTCGGCGACTCGCGACCACGTGCACGCATCTCGCTGGCCTCCGCCGCCATCTTCTTCCCTGACTGCTCTCAGCCTGCGGGGCCTCCGGCTCGGAACAGCGCAGGTATGGTGTGGGATCTCCCTTTCTTAGATGTGCCCCGCAGTTTCCCCCGCCTGGGCATCCGTGCTGCGGGTGGATTTAAGTCTCCCTGCCTCAGCTCTGCTTCTCTAGGGTACGGAGCTCCTTTTCCCTGCAACTTCACTCCGCCATGTCAAGCCACTGAAACCTGCCCTTTTAAGGTACTAAGCTGGAACCCAAGATCCAGACCATGCTGAAGAAACTCCAAAATCCTAGGGATCGAAAACACCCTGCAAGGCAAGACCCTAGCCTCACACCAGTCAATATAGGACTGCCAAGCCCTATAGTAAATGCCAGAAGAGGACCGCTTCCTAGCTCTGATCAAGGTCTGAACCACAGCCTCAGACAAACCTTCCTCCATCAGAATGAGGGTTTCAGCAGCCAAGCCATTAAATCCAGCGTTTGTAAATTGGGGTAAAGTAGTTGACCCTGAGATAACAGATCCGGAAACATGGGAAGCCGGTACTGATCTACCGCCAGCCTTACAACGTCTGCGTCTTGGCCACCTTGGAGCCACCAGAATTGCTGGTGCCCCCTCCAGAGCCAGTTTGCAAACCACCTTGCCCAGCATGTAGAAGGGAGGAAACAGGTACAGAAACCCCAGATCCTTCCAAGCAAGGGACAAGGCATCCACTGCCAGAGCTAGAGGATCCTGAGATAGAGACACAAAGGCCGGGAGTTTGTGATTGTGCCGTGAGGCAAAGAGATCCACCTCTGGAGTCCCCCACTTGCGACAAAGAAACCGAAAAACCCCGGGGTTGAGAGACCACACTCCTTGGCGTGAGAACCCCCTGCTCAGGGAGTCCGCCTCCGTGTTTTCCACTCCCGGAATGTAGATCACCGAAAAGCAAGGAACATTCCCCCCCTGCCCAATGCAGGATCAGAGAGGCACTCCTGCTGCGAGTCCCTCCTTGGTGATTGATGTAGGCTACCGCCGTCCGATTGTCTGTACGAATCTGAACCGGAAGACCCTGCAAGTGCAACGTCAGCCGTAACAGGACAAGCCGGATGGCTCTGAGCTCTAAGACATTGATGGGGTTGTGAGCCTCCTGAGGACCCCACACCCCTCTGAACTGATGACTTTTCCAGAAACCTCCCCAGCCCGACAGGCTGCTATCCGTGGTAACCGTCTCCCAGCGAGGAACCAGAAAGGATCTGCCCCTCAACAGGTTGCTCGACTCCAGCCACCACCAAAGGGACTGCTGAACCCTGGGAGACATCCTGAATGGTTGATCCAACAACAGCGGACACCTGTCCCAATGCGTCTATAGGTGAAGTTGAAGAGATCTCATGTGAAACTGCACAAACGGGACCGCCTCGAAGGAGGCCACCATCAATCCCACCAGTTTCATCCCCTGTCGGATAGAAGGGCAAGGAGTGGCCAGAAGAAGGCGGATCAGATCCTGAATCCCCTGCACCTTGGTCTGGGGTAGAAACACTCTGGCCTGAATGGTATCCAGATTCATGCCCAGGAATGAAATCACCCGTGATGGCGAGAGAGAGGACTTGATTGATCACCCACCCGAACCTCTCCAGGGTCGAAACCACCTGGTGGGTGTCCAGCTCCGCCTGACAGAGGGAAGAAGCTGAAATCAATAGGTCGTCCAGATACGGCACAATGCGAATTCCCTGAGCTCTGAATAGGGCCATTATGCCCGCCATAACCTTGGTGAAGACCCTCGGCCCTGAGGTCAACCCGAAGGGAAGGGCTACAAACTGAAAATGTTGATCGTCCACCTCGAACCTGAGGAATCTCTGATGCGCTGGAAAAATTGGAACATGCAAATATACATCCTTGATGTCTATGGATGTCATGAAATCCCCTTGATGAAGGGAATTGATGGCCGAGCGCAGAGTCTCCATGCAGACTTTTTTGGTTCTGATGAATCTGTTGAGGACCTTGAGGTCCAGTATGGGTCTTACAGAACCTTCTTTCTTGAGAACCGTGAAAAGATTGGAGTAGAAACCCCTGCCTCTCTCCGACGGAGGCACCGGGAATACAACTCCCATGTCCAGAAGGTTTTTTACTGCTAACAGGAGCCCCTGAGCCACCTGAGGGTCCAAGGGCACCCGAGACCTTAAAAATCTTGGAGAAGGCCAGTACTCGAACTCCAGTTTGTACCCGGAGGTGACCACTTCCAAGATCCAATTGTCTGCGACCTCCCGAGCCCAGACCTGGAAGAAGAGCCGCAGCCATCCCCCCACCCGAGCGGGTGAGGGCGCCCCTTCATTGCTGAGCTGGTTTACCCGCAGGCTTGGGTTTTGAACCCCAGGCAGAAGCGGGACGGGCCCGACCTCTGCCCCTGTTCCAGGAAGAGCCTCTGACACCTGAGAAGGCCAAACCTCTACCAGCTCTGGCACCGCGAAAGGAAGGATTGAAAGAGCCTGCCCCCCGAAAGGGACAGCGCTGTTTCTTCCACTTAGGTAACTTACCTCCCTTTGCCACAGCATCCAACTTATCTCCAAACAGCCGCGTACCCAAGAAGGGAAGAGCTGTGAGCGATTTCTTGGCCGCAAAGTCCGCCGTCCACTGACGGAGCCATACCGATCGGCGCATGGCCACCAATAAGGCTGAAGTCCTACTACACATCACAATAGTGTCTTCCATAGCAGCCAAGACAAAATCCATGAACAATTCAAATCTTTTAAGTGTAGTGAACTCAGCGCCAGGTCACGCCCCCCTCCCAGTGCCTCCAGCAACGCGGATCCCAGACGGAGGGCCGGGCCGCAGTAAGGTGCCAAACAGGTGGGGGGGAGGGGCAGCCCCGGCCCCACCCTGAACACAGCCTGAGGGAGAGAAGCTCCCCAGGCTGAGGTACGAAGTACAGCTGCCCTGCCAAGCACCAAACAACTGTCCCAAACACTATGAAACACCGTAAAAACATCATTCATACCACACATACACAAAGTGAAAATGACAGCAGAGGGGCGCAACCCCCCCCCCCCCGCCCCAGGAGGGTTAAGGAAGGGACCCGGAGGGGGAATAAATCCAACACAGGGTCTGGTCATGGATAAATATATGGGACAGGGCATCCCAAACCGGGATCACCAACCCGGAAATCCGCCTACCCCTTGTAATGGGGTCTCACGGAGGAGCAGCGCTCCCTCAACACCTGAATAGGTGCTGCCTACCCTCACCAGGACCTGCAGCCAAGGCTGGGAGGCGGCTCACATAGGGACAATTTAGAAAAGGTCCAGGCAGCAATAGGCTTACCTGCAAGTAAGAGAAGTCTTCATCTTCTGTCTTGCTCGCCTTCCTGCAGAGAAGAAACTGGGGAATTGGTGGGAGGTCCCAGGTAGTTATGGACTGGGAGGAGCTCCTTTTTTGCATTCATCTCTGCAGAAGTTCACCCTCTACTGGAGAATAACCCAAATGTCATGAAGAGTTGAAGCAGAGTGTATGTCACACTTGGAATAAAGGTTTAGCTCACAAGGGAGTCCCAACCATTCTGGTGGCTCCTCTGTGACAAGAAGAAGCTAGTTCTCAGACATAGTAAGGATGTCACAGGGCAACTTGTGGAGGCGACGATCCAGATCTTCTCACACAGGGGCCTCTAAGGCATCCCAAATCACAAGTTCTGGCTTGGAAGGCCTGGCTATTGAATCCTTTATCTTGAAAGAAAGGGTTTTTTTCTGCCAGAGTCATCCAGACTAAGATTCAGGCCAGGAAGAAATCTTTATGAAGTGATCTACTATAAAGTCTGGCAAGCATTTATCGCTTGGTGCGAATCCAGCGGTTCGCTTGTAGTATTGTTCTGTTTACAGAATATATTGATTTTTTGTCTTGACAAAGGTCTTCAATTGAGGACAAATCCCTGCTATCTATTTTCTTTTAGAACTTGTTTTACAAGGAGTCGCGGCCTCCTCATCCACTTCTACCGGCTTGGGACCTGAACTTGTTTTTCCGGGTCCTCCTTTTTGAACCATGGTAGATGCGTCATTAAGTCTAAGGGCGCTTATGGTTATCTCTTAGTGGCAATAACCTCAGCAGCTGGGTTTCTGAATTAGCAGCTTATCAGCAAGCCTCGTTATTTGAGTGTTTTAGGATTTTCTTCCTAAAGGTATCTTTTCATTTTAATCAAGAGATGGTTTTGCCTTCCTTATGTCCTGCTCCAGTGTCTGATAAGGAAGGGGTGTTCTTCACTGTTTGGATGTAGTGAGAGCACTAAGGTATCATCTCACTACTACACAATCTTTCCATAGTTTGGACTTCTTATGTCATACCTGAGGGTCCACGGAAAGGTCTTCCACCAGCAAAGTCTGCCATCGGTCGATGGATTAGACAGACAGTGGTAAGAGTCTATTCTGCCAAGGGGAAGGAGCCCCTTGTATGGGTCACAGCTCTTTACACTAGGGCCATTGGTGCTTCCTTGGCCTTTCAGCATCAGGCCTTGGTGGAACAGGTTTGTAAAGCTGCCACCTGGTCTTTGGTTCATACATTTACCAAATTTTACAAGGTAGGTGTTAGGGCCTCAGCTGAGGCTGTATTTGGTCAAAAAGTACTTCAGGCGGTAGTGAATTGAACTACCTGATGTTCCGTGTTCGGGATTCCGCCCATATTAGGCACTGCTTTTGGATGTCCCAGGTGTAATGATTAAGGCTGGCCTGGAATGGATTGGAAGAAAAAACACAATTCTGTGATACTCACCTGTAGAATTGGTTTTTCTGTTAATCCATTCCAGGCCGTCCGGCCCGCCCCTTTTTGGGGTTCATTATATCCTTGATGCCTTTTATATGGTGTTTATTCCATTTGGCGTTGTGAAATGAAAAGGAAAAAAATAAAAAGAAGAAAAAGAGGAGAATTTTTTCGAGAGAAAACAAGCGGAGTTTGGTGTGAGGTAACATTGTCTCCTAGACTTGGGCCTCCCGGCCTTGCCTCTTGGTATATGGTTTACTGCTTTTTAATTACTGGTCTTGATCCTGAGTCAAGATGGCGGCGCTCTTATCCTAAAGTCCATGATGCTGTAATCTGTTTGCATTTCATTTGGATAAATACCTACATTCACAAACAGAAGCATGGCCATTCCCATTATTTAAAGAGGACCAACACAAAACAGTCCCATCTTTTTCCTAGCTAAATGACTTAGGCCACTCAAATGCACTTACCATGCCTTTATAACAGATCGCACCTCTTCCTCCACAGCTCCCCCGAATTAGATGTCTTCGGTGCCACCATCTTGGAGTACCTGGGAGGTGTAGATCCTATTGAAATCTTGCACTTGTGCTGTCAGAGAATATGTTATATTGGAGCGGACGCACACAAATTTTCCTCCCCACGCCACCTGATCTGCTGTGCATGTGCTGGCCTTTACTACTACAGAGGAGTGCACTTGACGCATTCCTAACATCCAGGGACACAATGTGATCAAGCACTTCTGCTCATAACCCCCAGTCAAGCAGTGAAAAACTTCTTTTTGTAGACTGTGACAGGATTCCGTGAAGGAAGTGGCAGAAAAAAGCACATTGCACAGGAAGATGTTGGCTGTAGCAGATGGCTCAAATAAAAACACACTGATGGGGAAGGAGAATGCTGTGGGGATCGGTGACGGTAGTGGGCGGAGACTGGCAGCAATGGACCTGGCTGTTAGGGTAAGTGACAGGGCCTTAGGTATACATCAAAGGAACATAGGTAAAAAACAATAGATGCAATTTACCTGCACTTTCCATACACTCCTCTGGCCTGCGTTGCACTTGCAGTATGAGCAACATGCTCACATAGTTTTGAGTCCAATTGGTTTACTGCCCTAATTCTCTTCCCACTTGTATTTCTACACCGATGCAATGCAAGTGGGAAGATGTAAACGGGGTCGGACAATATATCAACTGAACCAACGAAAAACAGACAAGCAAATGGACCCCAAGAAAACGTCATAAATTCCCCCTTTTTTAAGTCATCCTATGGGAGACCTATCGTCAAAAAAATATCTGGATGCCCTAAAGTAGGGAAATCCACACACAAAACAAGGCTGCTATTGCAAACCAAGCATATTTAACTGGAAATACCAGCCTATCTGTTGCCTTAAAGTGATGTTTGCTTAACATTGTCACCAGACATCTGCCAATGCTGTAGAAGCAAAACTATAGACAAGTAGCTGTCTGACACTGATGATCCACTGTGGCCTAATGACCAAAAGCCTATAGAGAGGCACTTGTGAAATGGGCAGAGGCCCTCCCTGGCAATGCACAAACCAGTCACTACAACTCTAATCTATTTGCTCATAGTAGCTTTAGACATTAGACATTTCCAAGTATAACCTGACCACCCTAACCAAATCCAACCACTCTCCTGGGAATGAGAGAATCAAGAAGGGCACAATTTTGTTGAGTTGAGTCAAACAGCCCCTTTAGGGCTGAAAGGCCAGTGGTCATTTCCTCTGCAGGAATACCTACTGGTTTTATGAAAAATGGACAAAGGTAATATCTGTTCTTTAAACTTACTCACATAGAGGTCAGCTTCTAGGCTTGATTACAGAATACCAAGAATCCTAAGGATAGATGGTGATTAGTGATAGATGGTGATTTTGGGAAGCACCCTATCATCTTGCACCACTTGAAAAGGCAACGTCATTGATAGAGGCACCAACATTAATAGAGGCACTTCAGAGGTATTTCAAAACAGACCAACAGTCAAAATGGTGTTATGTCCCTTGTAACACCTTTTACCTTTCTCCTCTCCGAACCCCCCCCCCCCCCCCCGTTCCCCAGTGACTGTCCAGAACACACAAGATTGTCTCTAGTTTCAAACTTGATCATTACATTTTTTTTCACTATATCCAGTCCAGGTCGTCCCAGAAGTAATGACATGTTGGTAGTCCGCCACCAGGCGGCGCAGTTACTGCAAGATCCAACACTGTAACTCTTCCCGGACCCCACAAAAGGAGCCGCCTCAGTAGATTTCCCAGAGTTCATCTTGCAGTAAGCTGCTGCTAGGATCGTCTTGGATACTCTCTCTGGAAACGGCAGCTGAGCAGGGCATTTTAAGCCTGTCGGCCACTGCACCCCTATTACCTCTGTTCCCGTGGACCCACTTATGCCTCCCAGCCTCGGCTGACGGGACAGGTGAAGGTAGGGAGAACGCCGGGGGTCAAGCGTTGTCAAAGCTAGGCTCTGGGCCGCAGAGCCTCCATAAAGGGTAGTCGGCCATAGGCTAATGGTGAGCCTATTGGGGGGGGGGGGGGTAACCACCTCAGGGACTCTTTTTTTGTTCCATTATCCCACAAGCTTTATTATATCTGTGTGTGTGTTTTACTTGCACCTTATTGCTGCGCTTATTTACCTCCCTCGTTCCCTCCGGTGCCTCATCCTCCTCCTCTTCCTCCATCTCAGGCCGCCCCGACATTCGGCCGGCTATGAGAACGCTGTTAGGAGGGGGAGGGGTTGATAGTCGGCCTGGGTGCTTCGGCCGCCGACACTGTCGGGGCGCGGGGGCGCGCCACGCACTGTGCGGGGCCCCGTCGGGGGCTACCCTGCTTTGGAATCGGCGGCGGGTAATTTATTCTGGCCTGAGAGGCAGAGGCTTGTCTTCCCTGAGCAGGCCCATTTTTTCCAATTGGGTTTTATGGAATGGGAAAGGCCTAATAATTTACCATCGGTGCCTAAGGGCCTGGACAGACGGTATCCCTTCCTGGAGGAGCTGGTCCGCCTCTGGTCCCATCCCCCCGATGTGGATTCCCCAGTGTCGGGGTTATGCAACACTACGGTTATGCCGCCACCCGATTCTGCTTCCTTGCACGATCCTGCTGACAGGTGCATTGATCAGCTGGCGTGTCATGCATTCACCTGTGCCGGTGCTTGGCTTCCCTCTGTGTGTGCCGCGGCTATTCTCTCCTTAGCCATCTGGAAGTAGGTGAGACGTCTTGTAGATATTACTAAGCCTCGCAAGCAGGCGGAGGATTATAAAGACCTCAAAGCTTGCGTGGATTTTATTGCCTTGTTGCTCAGCTATGGACGATGTGTCCGGCTCGGCGCCAGGGTTCGGCCCTGCTTGTTGCTCTCCATTGCTCTTTCTGGAGGCGGCAAGGTCGGCCGACCCTGCGGCCAAGTAGTCACTCACTAGTATTCCCTTCGTGGGGCACAGGTTATCGGAGAGCATCTGGACCTCCTGGTTAAGGAGGGTGAGACTCACTCAGCGACGGAAGCCTGCGCTGCCTTTTTCGGGGTTCACCTGCTTATTGCTCCTTCGTGGTGGAAGGGGAGCTTCTTTCAGGAGGCCGCAGAGATTCCTGGGGACGCGGTAGGTCCCGCAGCCGCCCCAATCCCTCTTGGGGATTCAAGTCCAGGCCCTCTGCCAAGGCTCCTCAGGCTTGAGCAGGCGCCATCACCCATACGGATGGGGGGGACGGCTTCTGCTATTGCTCACATCTGGAGACAGCGCGTCTCGGATCGGTGGATTCCGGAGGTGGTGTCCTCTGGTTACAAAATAGAGCTGGCAGTCAGGCCGCCCTGAAGTTTTTCTTCAGTCTCGCATGTACCATGTCCTGTGAGGTGAGGGCTCAGGGCCTGAGGATAGCCGTACAGCATTTCCTGCGGCTAAGTGTGATTGCCATGCATTCAGGAGCAGGGTCAGGAGCAGGTTGCCACAGACGCTCTGGCGATTCCCTGAACCGAGTTCAAGTTCCTTTATGCATTCCCTCCGTTTCCTCTCCTGGGCAGAGTGCTGCGCAAGATAGCCCAGGAGGGGGTACCAACCATCCTGGTGGCTCCTCGCTGGCCGAGAAGGAGTCGGTTTGCGGACATAGTTCAGATGTCAGTGGATCGCTACATCATGCCCGATGACCCAGGGCTTCTCACACAGGGGTCGCTGCGGCACCCCAATTTACAGACGCTGGCTTTGACGGCCTGGCTATTGAAACCTCAATACCGAGAAGGGGCTGTCGGCCGCGGTTGTGCATACCATGATACAGGTACGGAAGAAGTCTCCTTCCATGATATACCACAGAGTTTGGCATGCCTACATTGCTTGGTGTGAATCCAAGAGTCTCCCTTGTCGCACATTCTCTATCTCTAGGATATTGGAGTTTTTGCAACATGGCTTAGACTTGGGTCTCCAGCTGAGCCACCCTCAAGGACCAGGTCTCGGCCTTGGCCATCTTTTTCCAAAGATCCTTTGGCAATCATAGACTTCTTTCCAAGAAGTTACCCATGTACGTCCACCGCGTTAGCCTGTATTACAGGTGGGGGATTTGAATTTGGTGCTTTCTGCTCTACAGGGTCCTCCCTTTGAGCCTTTGTGCGATGCTGCATTGTCTATTTTGACCCTAAGGGTGGTCTTATTCTTAGTATACAGTACGTCCTGCTCCAAATAGATTACTTACACGTGGGTATTACTCCGCCAGATGGCGCTGGACTGCAGAGACATCGAAAATAGGCTCCTCCCGGCCCCTCAAATACCCGGGGACCTCCCACAAATCCCCAGAATTTCTCTGCAGTCTGGCTGCGAGGGACGAGAAATGGCTCTCTACTCGTAGGTGAGCGGGGCTATTAGCCCACGGCCCTGTAGGACTATTCCCACCCGTTCCACTAGTAATATGCCTCCCAGCCTTGGCTGCGCTGGTCAGGTGAAGGTAGGCAGCACCGCCGTTAGGTGCTTAGGAGCGCTGCTCCACCCCAATCCCCCACCAAAGGGTAGGCGGTTCAGGCTTATGGTGAGCCTCTATGGGATGCCCCTCCCGCACTAGTGCCCCCTTGCCCCTGCCCATCGGTGGGCCCTGTTTAAGTGGCCGCTGTCCTCCCTCATCCTCCTTGTAGCCTTCGGGGGAAAAGAGAGGGGGGTGTAAATGTGTATGCTATGCATTCTGTGTTTTACACTCTTTTTCCATTCTGTTTAGTCTTGTGTCAGCCACCGCGCTGACTTGCCTTTACTGTCTTTATAAAATTGCCGCCACCGCGCGCTGACTTGGTTCCGCGCTTGGCGGCGGCATTACCCCAGCCGCTGGTGCGTCATCATTGGCTGCTTGCACGTTCTGGCCTCGCGCTCTTCGGGGGGGCGGGGCCCGTCTATGGCGCGCTTCGCGTCATCGCTGATACCGGCCCGCCCCTCGAGGTATACCAACGCCATCTTTATCCTGCTGGGTTGGCCCATGCGCGACGGACCCCTACCTACCGCGGTCCGTAAGTGCCCTCGCAGGCGGCTTTATATCTTTCACTTTTGTTACTGTGTGCTTACAGGTCTTGTCTGCTTATGTCTTTCAGGCGGGGCGAACCCTTTTGGCTTCTCCCGGCCCTGTATTAGTATATAACTTGTAGGCTTTGTAAAAATAATACTCCCACTTCCCTAGCGGGTTATTGGGGCATCCGGGGTTGCTATATAGCGTTATTCCCTATCGGTGTATAGCGCCGCTATAATCACCATATGGAGCAGGGGTGGGCAATTATTTTTTCCATGGGGCCACATGAGAAACTAAAAATATTGTGGAGGGCCGCTTAGCTATGGGGCGTCTAAGCGACTTCTTAGCTCAACAGCTCCGAGTGCGCTGCATATAAACTCACCTTCTTTCCCAGTTCAGCAGCGCGGCTGCATCTCGTGCTTCCCTCTAACAGGGAGTGCACCCGCGCTGGCCATTCACAAATGGCCGACACAGGCACGCGCCCTACTAGAGGGATAGCAGGCATGCGGCCGCAGCTCGTGCATGCGCCGTTGAACTGGGAAAGAAGGTGAGTTTATGGGCGACCTGGGGGGTTTCACACAGCGGGGCATCCCGATTTTGGATGCCCCGCGGGGAGGGGATCTATAAGATTCCCGGGCTGATAAAGCAAGGAAGGGGGCATGGTGGACAGCAGGAAGGGGGCATGGTGAGAGCATGATGGACAGCAGGAAGGGGCATGGTGGGGAGCTGGGGGAGCATGGTGGACAGCAGGAAGGGGCATGGTGGACAGCAGGAAGGGGGCATGGTGGGCAGCTGGGGGAGCATGGTGGACAGCAGGAAGGGGGCATGGTGGACAGCAGGAAGGGGGCATGGTGGACAGATCAGCTGGGGGCAAAGTGTGAGCATGGTGGGCAGCAGGAAGGGGGCATGGTGAGAGCATGATGGACAGCAGGAAGGGGGCATGGTGAGAGCATGGTGGACAGCAGGAAGGGGGCATGGTGAGAGCATGTTGGACAGCAGGAAGGGGGCATTGTGAGAGCATGGTGGACAGCAGGAAGGGGGCATTGTGAGAGCATGGTGGACAGCAGGAAGGGGGCATGGTGAGAGCATGGTGGACAGCAGGAAGGGGGCATGGTGGGCAGCTGGGGGAGCATGGTGGACAGCAGGAAGGGGGCATGATGAGAGCATGGTGGGCAGCTGGGGGAGCATGGTGGACAACAGGAAGGGGGCATGGTGGGCAGCTGGGGGAGCATGGTGGACAGCAGGAAGGGGGCATGGTGAGAGCATGGTGGACAGCAGGAAGGGGGCATGGTTAGAGCATGGTGGACAGCAGGAAGGGGGCATGGTGAGAGCATGGTGGACAGCAGGAAGGGGGCATAGTGGGAGCATGGTGGACAGCAGGAAGGGGGTATGGTGAGAGCATGGTGGACAGCAGGAAGGGGGCATGGTGAGAGCATGGTGGACAGCAGGAAGGGGGAATAGTGAGAACATGGTGGACAGCAGGAAGGGAGCATGGTGAGAGCATGGTGAACAGCAGGAAGGGGGCATGGTGAGAGCATGGTGGGCAGCTGGGGGAGCATGGTGGACAGCAGGAAGGGGCATGGTGAGAGCATGGTGGTCAGCAGGAAGGGGGCATGGTGGGCAGCTGGGGGAGCATGGTGGACAGCAGGAAGGGGGCATGGTGGGCAGCTGGGGGAGCATGGTGGGCAGCAGGAAGTGGGCATGGTGAGAGCATGGTGGACAGCAGGGGGGCATGATGAGAGCATGGTGGACAGCAGGAAGGGGGCATGGAGGGCAGCTGGGGGGGCATGGTGAGAGCATGGTGGACAGCAGGAAGGGGGCATGATGAGAGCATGGTGGGAAGCTGGGGGAGCATGGTGGACAGCAGGAAGGGGGCATGGTGGGCAGCTGGGGGAGCATGGTGGACAGCAGGAAGGGGGCATGGTGAGAGCATGGTGGACAGCAGGAAGGGGGCATGGTGAGAGCATGGTGGACAGCAGGAAGGGGGCATGGTGAGAGCATGGTGGACAGCAGGAAGGGGGCATGGTGGACAGCAGGAAGGGGGCATGGTGGGCAGCTGGGGGAGCATGGTGGACAGCAGGAAGGGGCATGGTGGACAGCAGGAAGGGGGCATGGTGGGCAGCTGGGGGAGCATGGTGGACAGCAGGAAGGGGGCATGGTGAGAGCATGGTGGACAGCAGGAAGGGGGCATGGTGGGCAGCTGGGGGAGCATGGTGGACAGCAGGAAGGGGGCATGGTGGACAGCAGGAAGGGGGCATGGTGGACAGCAGGAAGGGGGCATGGTGAGAGCATGGTGGACAGCAGGAAGGGGGCATGGTGGGCAGCTGGGGGAGCATGGTGGACAGCAGGAAGGGGGCATGATGAGAGCATGGTGGGCAGCTGGGGGAGCATGGTGGACAGCAGGAAGGGGGCATGGTGGGCAGCTGGGGGAGCATGGTGGACAGCAGGAAGGGGGCATGGTGAGGAGCATGGTGGACAGCAGGAAGGGGGCATGGTGAGAGCATGGTGGACAGCAGGAAGGGGACATGGTGGACAGCAGGAAGGGGGCATGGTGAGAGCATGGTGGACAGCAGGAAGGGGGAATGGTGAGAACATGGTGGACAACAGGAAGGGGGCATGGTGAGAGCATGGTGGACAGCAGGAAGGGGGCATGGTGAGAGCATGGTGGACAGTAGGAAGGGGGCATGGTGGACAGCAGGAAGGGGCCATGGTGGTCAGCTGGGGGAGCATGGTGGACAGCAGGAAGGGGCATGGTGAGAGCATGGTGGACAGCAGGAAGGGGGCATGGTGGACAGCTGGGGGAGCATGGTGGACAGCAGGAAGGGGGCATGGTGAGAGCATGGTGGACAGCAGGAAGGGGGCATGATGAGAGCATGGTGGACAGCAGGAAGGGGGCATGGTGGGCAGCTGAGGGAGCATGGTGGACAGCAGGAAGGGGCATGGTGAGAGTATGGTGGACAGCAGGAAGGGGGCATGGTGAGAGCATGGTGGACAGCAGGAAGGGGGCATGGTGGACAGCAGGAAGGGGCATGGTGAGAGCATGATGGACAGCAGGAAGGGGGCATGGTGAGAGCATGGTGGACAGCAGGAAGGGGGCATGGTGGGCAGCTGGGGGAGCATGGTGGACAGCAAGAAGGGGGCATGGTGAGAGCATGGTGGACAGCAGGAAGGGGGCATGATGAGAGCATGGTGGGCAGCTGGGGGAGCATGGTGGACAGCAGGAAGGGGGCATGGTGGGCAGCTGGGGGAGCATGGTGGACAGCAGGAAGGGGGCATGGTGAGAGCATGGTGGACAGCAGGAAGGGGGCATGGTGAGAGCATGGCGGACAGCAGGAAGGGGGTATGGTGAGAGCATGGTGGACAGCAGGAAGGGGGCATGGTGGGCAGCTGGGGGAGCATGGTGGACAGCAGGAAGGGCCATGGTGAGAGCATGGTGGACAGCAAAAATGGGGCATGGTGGGCAGCTGGGGGAGCATGGTGGACAGCAGGAAGGGGGCATGGTGAGAGCATGGTGGACAGCAGGAAGGGGGCATGATGAGAGCATGGTGGACAGCAGGAAGGGGGCATGGTGAGAGCATGGTGGACAGCAGGAGGGGGGCATGGTGAGAGCATGGTGGACAGCAGGAAGGGGGAATGGTGAGAACATGGTGGACAGCAGGAAGAGGGCATGGTGAGAGCATGGTGGGCAGCTGGGGGAGCATGGTGGACAGCAGGAAGGGGCATGGTGAGAACATGGTGGACAGCAGGAAGGGGGCATGGTGAGAGCATGGTGGACAGCAGGAAGGGGGCATGGTGAGAGCATGGTGGACAGCAGGAAGGGGGCATGGTGGGCAGCTGGGGGAGCATGGTGGACAGCAGGAAGGGGCATGGTGAGAGCATGGTGGACAGCAGGAAGGGGGCATGGTGGGCAGCTGGGGGAGCATGGTGGACAGCAGGAAGGGGGCATGGTGGGCAGCTGGGGAAGCATGGTGGACAGCAGGAAGGGGGCATGATGAGAGCATGGTGGACAGCAGGAAGGGGGCATGGTAAGAGCATGGTGGACAGCAGGAAGGGGGCATGGTGAGAGCATGGTGGACAGCAGGAAGGGGGAATGGTGAGAACATGGTGGACAGCAGGAAGGGGGCATGGTGAGAGCATGGTGGACAGCAGGAAGGGGGCATGGTGAGAGCATGGTGGACAGCAGGAAGGGGGAATGGTGAGAACATGGTGGACAGCAGGAAGGGGCATGGTGAGAGCATGGTGGACAGCAGGAAGGGGGCATGGTGGGCAGCTGGGGGGCATGTTGGACCGCAGGAAGGGGGCATGGTGGGCAGCTGGGGGAGCATGGTGGACAGCAGGAAGGGGGCATGGTGAGAGCATGGTGGACAGCAGGAAGGGGGCATGATGAGAGCATGGTGGACAGCAGGAAGGGGGCATGGTGAGAGCATGGTGGACAGCAGGAAGGGGGCATGGTGAGAGCATGGTGGACAGCAGGAAGGGGGCATGGTGGGCAGCTGGGGGAGCATGGTGGACAGCAGGAAGGGGCATGGTGGACAGCAGGAAGGGGGCATGGTGGGCAGCTGGGGGAGCATGGTGGACAGCAGGAAGGGGGCATGGTGAGAGCATGGTGGACAGCAGGAAGGGGGCATGATGAAAGCATGGTGGGAAGCTGGGGGAGCATGGTGGACAGCAGGAAGGGGGCATGGTGAGACCATGGTGGACAGCAGGAAGGGGGCATGGTGGACAGCAGAAAGGGGGCATGGTGAGAGCATGGTGGACAGCAGGAAGGGGGCATGGTGCGCAGCTGGGGGAGCATGGTGGATAGCAGGATGGGGGCATGGTGAGAGCATGGTGGGCAGGTGCATGGTGAAAAAGAGACAGCAGGCAGGAAGGAAGCAGAAGGGAAAACACAAGCAAACAACATCATCTTTCTGAGCAGACTTACTGAGCACCAACGTCACACTCCATCCCCCGCGCTGCAGTCTTCCTTTTCATTCTTCTGCAAAGCTGGCTTATCACTACAGCTTGCTCTGTCTGTCATGTCCTGTCGTCCCTGTTTGAGAGACACTGGCAGAAGAGGATTGTTTAGCAGCCCCCTTCCTCTGCCCCCCTCCCTCTCACCTTCAAAGTGACAGACAGCATACCTCCCGGCCAGACAGCCCGCACAGCGGGTCTGCAATTAACCCCTGCACTACCAACTGCTACAACCAGTGAGTGGAGATGCTCTGGAGCCCCTACTCTGCCCTGCCCAAGTCCCCAGGTCTCTATCACCTGCTCATCAGGTCTGGCTTCCTCAGAGGAAGGGAGAACACGCCAGACCCGACGCGCCGAGCGGCCGATCGGCTGCTGCTTAACCTAAGCCTCTTGCACTGTACACAGGCGATCACCTAAGTTAAGCAGCAGCGGATCGGCCACTCGGGTCGTCGGGTCTGGCATGTTCTCCCTTCCTCTGCGTCTCTTACTGGCCAGCTCAGCCCGGGCCGGTAAGAGCCTAGCAAAGGGCCGTATACGGCCCGCGGGCCGTACATTGCCCAGGTCTGATATGGAGGCATCCCAGGATAATGTGACCGGGGTACCTTCGGGACAAGACCGGCTGTGTGCAGAGTGTGGGCAGCCTCATGCTGACGCTGACAAGGCGCGGGTCTGTGTACCCTGTGCTGAGCAGGTGCTTGCATTGCAATCTGGCCTGCCAGTGGCTGCACCTCGTTTCACTTCGCCTACTCCCCCAAGCTTAAACCTCACTCCTACTGAGTTGCATACTAGTGGGGATTCTCAGCCTGATGTGTCTTCTAGACTGGCTACTGTTGAGCAGTTGAGTAAGTCCTTAGCGCGTAAGGCCCCCTGCTAAGAAGTGACAGATTATTGACCCAGATTTTTAAGGTTCTGTCCATCTCTCTCCCTGTTGCGGCTCTCGGGCAAAGAGGGGAGCTTTTCCATACAGCAAAATCACATTTCCCGAGCAGGCACATTTCCATAACCTTGTGCTCAAGGAATGGGAGCGCCCCAGTAAACTTCCCGGGGTTCCAAAAAGTTGGGATAGGAAGTATCCCTTTCCTGCTGAGGTGGTTAAATGTTGGTCATTCCCCCCCGAGGTGGATGCCCCGATCCTAGGGCTATCTAACACCTCAGTCATGCATTCCCCTGATTCTACTACCCTGCGGGATGCTGAGGACTGGCGCATTGACCAGCTGGCATCCCACGCCTTTGCATGTGCGGGGACGGCGCTGCTCCCGGTCTGTGCCTCTGCCATCACTGCTGTGGCCACTAGAACCCTTATCAGAAATATGCTTGATAGTGCCCCTGATGATTTGCCTTGTGAGGTGTTTAATGCACTCTACAGTTAGGATGTTTTTGTAAATTTTGTCCCCTCAGAATTGGATGACACCATCAGAATGTGTGCCAGAACTTCTGCCCTCGTGGTGGCTATACGCCGCTCAGTTTGGCTGCGCCAGTGGGCTGCTGACAACTCTGCCAAGAAGGCCCTCACTGGGTTTCCTTTTAAAGGACTGCGCCTGTTTGGGGACCGCCTGGACCTTTTTGCTAAGGGAGGCAGGTTACCCCAGCGCAGGTGGCAATCTCGGCCCTTTCGGGGTCAGGGTTCCTTCTCCTCCCCTTACCGTGGTGCCAGACAGGGAAGGGGGGTTTCCTTTCCTGGGGCCCGGGGAGATTTCTGGGGTAGGGGTGGAGGACGTGGACGTCCTGGCTCCTCCTGGGGTCCCAAAGCAAAATCCTCTCCCAAGCCCCCTCAGGCATGATGGGGCGCCCTCACCCATCCAGGTGTGGGGACGGCTGCAGCACTTCGCTCACGTCTGGAGGCTTCATGTCTCAGACCGGTGGATTCAGGAGGTAGTGTCCTCCGGTTACAAGTTGGAGTTTGCTGCCTGTCCCCCTCCAAGATTCATCAGATCCCGGATTCCTCAGGACCCTGTGTCAGCTCAGGAGCTAGTGCAAGCAGTGCAAGGCCTCCTGGAGCTGGGGGTCATCTGCCAGGTCCCCTTAAGAGAAAAAGGCAAGGGCTTTTATTCCAACCTTTTCACAGTACCCAAAAAAGATGGTTCAGTCAGGCCCATCCTGGACTTGAAGATCCTCAACAAGTTTGTCAGGGGCAGGCGCTTTCGCATGGAAACTCTGCGCTCTGCCATCAGTTCCTGCGCCAAGGGGATTTCATGACTTCTTTGGACATCAAAGATGCTTATCTTCATATTCCTGTGTTCCCAGGTCATCAAAGGTTCCTCAGGTTCGCTCTGATGGATCAACATTACCAATTTGTGGCCTTGCCCTTCGGCCTCACTTCATCTCCCAGGGTGTTCACCAAGGTGCTGGCTGGCGTGATGTCTCTGCTCAGATGTCAGGGCGTCCGCATGCTTCCCTATCTGGACGACATTCTCATCACTTCCCAGTCTCTACATCAGGCAGAGTTGGATACTCAGCTGGTGGTGTCCACTCTGGAGTCATTTGGATGGGTATTCACTGTCCCCTTCCTTGGTAACTCCATTCCTAGGAATGAATCTGGATACAGTTCAGGCAAGGATCTTCCTTCCTCAACAGAAGGTGGACAGTCTGATTGCACAGGCTCAGTCCCTCCTAGCTTGTCCCCATCCCTCCATCAGGCAGGGTATGCAGCTGGTTGGCCTGATGGTGGCATGCTTCAAAGCGGTCCCTTATGCTCAGTTCCACTTGAGGCCTCTGCAACTTCACCTATTGTCAGTATGGGACAAGGACCCAGCGTCCCTGGACAGGGTCTGTGTGCTCTCCCCCCTGGTCAGGAGGTCCCTCTTGTGGTGGATGGACTCAAGGAACCTGTTGGGGGGCAGATCCTTTCTTGCCCCTTCCTGGGAGACGGTCACCATGGATGCCAGTCTGTCAGGTTGGGGGGGGTTTCTGGAAGTCTCTGCGGTTCCAGGGGAGGTGGGGCCCTCAGGAGGCCCACACACCTATCAATGCCTTGGAACTGCGGGCGATCAGGCTAGTTCTGGCTCACTTGACTACTTACCTACGGGGCCTGCCTGTTCAGGTGCGCTCGGACAATGAGACGGCAGTTGCCTACATCAATCATCAGGGAGGAACCCGGAGCAAGGGGGCCCTCCAGGAAGTGTCTCTGATCCTGACTTGAGCGGAGGCCAATGTCCCCTGCATATCAGCTGTGTACATCCCGGGGGTGGAAAATCGCCTGGCGGACTCTCTGAGCTGGGGGACCTCTCGCCAGGGAGAATGGTCCCTATGCAGCAGGGTGTTTCAATCTCTGTGTCACCGTTGGGGCCAACCAGATGTGGATCTATTTGCTTCCCGCCACAATCACAAGCTCCCAGCTTTTGTCTCTCTGTCCCAGGATCCTCTGGCCTTGACCTCGGATGCGCTAGCAATGTCATGGCAGGACTTTCAGCTACTGTATGTCTTCCCTCCAATCCCCCTGCTGGGCAGGGTTTTGCACAAGATTTCTCTGGAAGGGGTGCCAGCAATTCTGGTGGCCCCCAGGTGGTTCGCAGACATGATACAGCTGGCAGTAGATCGGTACGCTCTGCCCTTGGTGCCAGATCTGCTCACTCAGGGCTCACTACGCCATCCCAATTTACAAACTCTGGCTTTGATGGCTTGGCTGCTGAAACCTCCATCTTGATGGAGAAGGGGCTGTCTTCCGCGGTTGTGGATACTTTGATTAAAGCTAGGAAGAAGTCTTCCTCTTCCATTTATTACAGGGTTTGGCGTGCCTACATTGACTGGTGTGAGTCTAGGTCTCATCCCTGTCGTGTGTTCTCTATTCCTAGGATTCTGGAGTTCCTGCAGTATGGGTTGGAGATGGGGCTCCAACTCAGTGAAGGGTCAGGTTTCTGCCCTGGCTATTTTCTTCCAGAAGTCCTTTGCTCAGCACCCTCTGATCAGGACTTTTTTCCAGGGGGTCACTCATGTGCACCCCCCACGTAAGCCTATGGTGCCTGTTTGGGATCTGAACTTGGTTCTGTCAGCCTTGCAGGGTGCTCACTTTGAACCTGTGCAGGATGCTGCCTTGGCCATTCTTACGCTCAAGGTTGTATTTCTGGTGGCTATCACTTCTGTCAGGCGTGTGTCTGAGTTGGCAGCGCTTTCCATTCAGCCCCCCTACTATGAGAGGCACCAGGACAAGATGGCGTTTCGTTTCAAACCTGACTTTCTGCCTAAGGTAGTGTCTGCCTTTCATTTGAATCAGGATATTGTTCTTCCTTCTTTGTGCCCTAATCCTAGCAATGCTAAGGAGAGGGTTTTGCACTCTCTGGATGTGGTTAGGTGTCTGAAGTACTATCTGGTGGCTACTGCACCTTTCAGGAAAACTGATCCTTTTTTTTGTGGTCCCTTCTGATCCTAGGAAGGGTTTGGCTCCTGCCAAGTCTACTATCAGCAAGTGGATTCGTCAGCCTGTGATTCAGGCCTACTCTGCTAAGGGGAAGAATCCTCCCTTCCACCTTACTGCTCATTCCACTCGTGCTATTGGTGCCTCTTGGGCTTTTCAGCACCAGGCTTCTGTTGAACAAGTTTGCAAGGCCGCTACTTGGTCTTCTGTTCATACCTTTTCAAAGTTTTACAAGGTTGATGTTAGGGCCTCAGCTGACACTGCTTTTGGCCGAAAGGTTCTGCAGGCGGCAGTGGTTTAAACTGTCTGCTGCTGATTTTTCTTGGGGATCCCACCCTACTTTATGGACACTGCTATTGGATGTCCCAACTGTAAGTATCAGATTTGGAGCAGGACGTACTGTATACTAAGAATAATACAATTCTGTGATTACTCACCTGTAGAATTGGTATTATCAGTATACAGTACGTCCTGCTCCAACCCACCCTTGGTTTGCATTTTCTTGGATCCCCTGTATGGTGATTGTTATCATTGTTATAGTTGATAGTTTGGATTGTTTAATTCTTCCGGCTTCTCATTAACTGCTTTTCAATGCTGGGGATTTGTGGGAGGTCCCTGGGTATTTGATGTCTTTGCAGTCCAGCGCCATCTGGCGGAGTAAATCCCAAGTGTAAGTATTAGATTTGGAGCAGGACGTACTGTATACTCATAATACCAATTCTACAGGTGATTAATCACAGAATTGTACTTTTCCTTCCTCAACAGAAGGTGGACAGTCTAATTGCACAGGCTGAGTTCCTCCTATCTTGTCCTCATCCCCCATCAGGTAGGGGATGCAGCTGGTGGGCCTGATGGTGGCATGCTTCGAAGTGGTCCCTAATGCTCAGTTCTACTTGAGGCCTCTGCAACTTCACCTATTGTCAGTATGGGACAAGGACCCAGCATCCCTAGATGGGGTCTTTGTGCTCTCCCCTCGGGTCAGGAGGTCCCTCTTGTGGTGGATGGACTCAAGGAACCTGTTAGGGGCAGATCCTTTAATACCCCTCCCTGGGAGACAGTCACCACAGATGCCAGTCTGTCAGGTTGGGGGGGGTTTCTGGAAGTCCCTGCGGTTCCAGGGGAGGTGGGGTCCTCAGGAGGCCCACACACCTATCAATGTCTTGGAACTGCGGGCGATCAGGTTAGTTCTGGCTCACTTGACTACTCACCTTCGGGGACTGCCTGTTCAGGTGCGCTCGGACAACCAGACGGCAGTTGCTTACATCAATCATCAGGGAGGGACCCAGAGCAAGGGGGCCCTCCAGGAAGCGTCTCTGATTCTGACTTGGGCGGAGGCCAATGTCCCCTGCATATCGGCTGTGTACATCCCGGGGGTGGAAAATCGTCTGGCGGACTCTCTGAGCAGGGGGACCTCTTGCCAGGGAGAATGGTCCCTATGCAGCAGGGTGTTTCAATCCCTGTGTGACCGTTGGGGCCAACCAGATGTGGATCTGTTTGCGTCCCGTCACAATCACAAGCTCCCAGTTTTTGTCTCACTGTCCCATGATCCTCTGGCCTTGACCTCGGATGCTCTAGCAATGTCATGGCAGGATTTTCAGTTCCTGTATGTCTTCCCTCCAATTCCCCTGCTGGGCAGGGTTTTGCGCAAGATTGCCCTGGAAGGGATGCCAGCAATCCTGGTGGCCCCCAGGTGGCCAAGAAGAGTGTGGTTCGCAGACGTGGTGCAGCTGGCAGTAGATCAGTACACTCTGCCCTTGGTGCCAGATCTGCTCACTCAGGGCTCTCTACGCCATCCCAATTTACAAACTCTGACTTTGACGGCTTGGCTGCTGAAACCTCCATCTTGATGGAGAAGGGGCTGTCTTCCGCGGTTGTGAATACTTTGATAAAGGCTAGGAAGAAGTCTTCCTCTTCCATTTATTACAGGGTTTGGCGTGCCTACTTTGACTGGTGTGAGTCTAAGTCTCTTCCCTGTCGTGTGTTCTCTATTCCCAGGATCCTGGAGTTCCTGCAGCATGGGTTGGAGATGGGGCTCCAACTCAGTACTCTGAAAGGGCAGGTTTCTGCCCTGGCTATTTTCTTCCAGAAGTCCTTTGCTCAGCACCCTCTGATCAGGACTTTTTTCCAGGGGGTCACTCATGTGCGCCCCCCACCTAAGCCTATGGTGCCTGTTTGGGATTTAAATTTGGTTTTGTCAGCCTTGCATGGTGCTCCCTTTGAACCTATGCAGGATGCTGCCCTTGCCATTCTTACACTCAAGTCTTTCTGGTGGCTATCACTTCTGTTAGGCGTGTGTCTGAGTTGGCGGCTCTTTCTATTCAAGCCCCCTACTATGAGAGACACCAGGACAAGGTGGTGTTTCGTTTCAAGCCAGACTTTCTGCCTAAGGTAGTGTCTGCTTTTCATTTGAATCAGGACATTGTTCTCCCTTCCTTGTGCCCTAATCCTATTAATGCTAAGGAAAGGGTCTTGCATTCTTTGGATGTGGTTAGGTGTCGGAAGTACTATCTGGTGGCTACCGCACCCTTCAGGAAAACTGATGCTTTTTTTGTGGTCCCTTCTGGGCCTAGGAAGGGTTTGGCTCCTGCCAAGTCTACTATCAGCAAATGGATCCGTCAGGCTGTGATTCAGGCCTACTCTGCTAAGGGGAAGAATCCTCCCTTCCGCCTTACTGCTCATTCCACTCGTGCTATTGGTGCTTCTTGGGCTTTTCAGCACCATGCTTCTGTTGAACAAGTTTGCAAGGCCGCTACCTGGTATTCTGTTCATACCTTTTCAAAGTTTTACAAGGTTGATGTTAGGGCCTCAGCTGACACTGCTTTTGGCCGAAAGGTTCTGCAGGTGGCAGTGGTTTAAACTGTCTGCTGCTACTTTTTTCTTGGGGATCCCACCCTACTTTATGTACACTACTATTGGATGTCCCACGTGTAAGTAATCTATTTGGAGAAGGACGTACTGTATACTAAAAATAATACAATTCTGTGATTACTCACATGTAGAATTGGTATTATGAGTATACAGTACGTCCTGCTCCAACCAACCCTTGGCTTTGCATTATCTTGGATCCCCTGTATGGTGATTGTTATCTTTGTTATAGTTGATAGTTTGGGTTGTTTAATTCTCCCGGCTTCTTGTTAACTGCTTTTCAATGCTGGGGATTTGTGGGAGGTCCCCAGGTATTTGAGGGGCCGGGAGGAGCCTATTTTTCAATGTCTCTGCAGTCCAGCGCCATCTGGCGGAGTAATACCCACGTGTAAGTAATCTATTTGGAGCAGGACGTACTGTATACTCATAATACCAATTCTACAGGTGAGTAATCACAGAATTGTATTTTTGGTAGCTATCTCCTCGGGGCGTCGCGTGTCAGAGCTGGCCACGCTTTATATGAGGCCTCCTTACTTTGAGCGGCATAAGGATAAGGTGGTGTTTCGCTTTAAACCTGATTTTTTGCCTAAGGTCGTTTCTCCCTTTCACCTTAATGAGGAAGTTGTCTTACCTTCCCTGTGTCCAGGACCCTCCAAGCTTTGGATGTGGTCAGAGCCATTAAATACTACCTGGTTGCAACTGGATCCTTCAGGCAAATCGGATTCGCTATTTGTTCTCACTGAGGGTTCCAGAAAGTGTTTACCTTCGGCCGAGTCCACTCTCAGTAAGTGGATCTGACAGGCGGTGATGCAAGAATATTCTGTCAAGGGGAAGGAACCCACTTTTCATGTTACAGCTCATTCTAATAGAGCTATTGGTGCTTCCTGGGCTTTTCAGCACCAGGCCTCTGTTGAACAACTTTGTAAGGTCTCTACTGGTCTTCTGTTCATACCTTTCGGTCTTTGACCGAAAGGTGCTTCAGACGGTATTGAAATGAACTACTTGCTGTTCCGCACTGGGGATCCCGCCCTTATGGACACTGCTTTTGGATGTCCCACATGTCATTACTTCTGGGACGACCTGGACTGGATATAGTGAAAAATACAATTCTGTGAAGCTCACCTGTAGAATTGGTTTTGAATATATCCAGTCCAGGTCGTTCCACCCCGCTTTTTGTTCATTATCTCTTGTTTGCCTTTTATGGTGATTACCTTCTTTGTATTGGACGTTGTCTTTAATAAGGCTTGTTAATAATAAGGTTTTTTTGTTGGAGAGAGTACATGCTGAAGCTATGTGAATTACCATGGTTTCTTGGCCTCCCGGCCTGTCTCTTTTATTACTGCTTTTTGACCACTGGGATATATACTGAGACGGCTCCTTTTTTGGGGGTCCGGGAGGAGTTACAGCGTTGGATCCTGCAGTAACTGCGCCGCCTGGTGGGGGACTACCCACATGTCATTACTTCTGGGACGACCTGGACTGGATCTATTCAAAAATACCATTTTGTGATTACTCACCTGTAAAATGGGTATTATAAGTATGTCTCACACCCTGCTTCGGAAGTATTAATTACACGTGCTTATGGTCCAGTAGAGGGCGAACTTCTGCAGAGATGACTAGAAAAAAGAAGCCCCTCCTGGTCCATAAATACCTGGGACCTCCCACACATTCCCCAGTATAAGAAAGCAGTAAGTTTCACCATATAGAGTATCCAAGATACAACTCAGGGTGGGACGAAGCAGGGTGTGAGACATACTTATAATACCCATTTTACAGGTGAGTAGTCACAAAATGGTATTATTCCAAGTATGTCTCACACCCTGCTTCGGAAGTATTAATTACACGTGGGACATCCAATAGCAGTGTCCAAAAAGGGTGGGGATCCCAACAGGCAATAGTGCACAAATTAAACCACTGCAGCTTGCAGAACTTTGCGGCCAAAAACAGCACCCGCTGAGGCCCGCACAACAACCTTATAAAACTTGGAAAAAGTAGCAGCCTTACAAGCTTGTTCAACAGAGGCCTGGTGCTGAAACGCCCAGGAAGCCCCAACAGCACGAGTAGAATGAGCAGTGATCTGGAAAGGGTGATCCCTCCCCTTAGCAGAATAGGCCCTAATAATAGCCTGATGAATCCATTTACTAATGGTAGACTTGACGGGCGCCAAACCCTTCTGGGGCCCAGAGGGCACCACAAAAAATGCGTCCGTCTTCCGGAATGGTGAAGTAGCCACCAAATAGTACTTTACACGTCTAACGACGTCCAGGGAATGCAAGGCCCTCTCCTCGTCATTGCTAGGTTTAGGACACAATGAAGGAAGCACAATGTCCTGATTGAGATGAAAGGCAGAGACAACCTTTGGCAAGAAGTCTGGTTTAAAGCGGAAAACCACCTTGTCCTGATGTCTCTCAAAGTAGGGGGCCTGAATGGACAGAGCCGCCAACTCAGAAACACGTCGAACAGAGGTGATAGCCACCAAAAAGGCAACCTTTAAGGTGAAAATGGATAGTGCAAAATCCTGCACTGGTTCAAAAAGGAGGACCCTGAAGGGCAGACAACACCCAATTTAAATCCCAAACAGGTAACATGGGTTTGCGAGGAGGGCGCACATGAGTGATCCCCTGAAAAAAAGGTCTTAACCAAAGGATGAAAAGCGAAAGATCTCTGAAAGAAAAACACCCGACAAGGAAAGGCCCTAGCCACACACCACATATGTAGGCCCGCCAGGTCCTGTAGTAGATATTAGAGGAAGATTTCTTCCTAGCCCTGACAACAGTCTGGACAACGGCTTCAGACAAACCCTTTTCCTTTAAGATGAAGGTTTCAGCAGCCACGCCGTCAAAGCCAGCGTTTGTAAATTGGGGTAACAAAGCTGACCTTGTGTGATGAGATCCGGAACCAGAGGCAGCCTGAATTGATCGACCGCCAGCCGGACTACGTCTGCGAACCACAACTGTCTTGGCCACCTTGGGACCACCAAGATTGCTGTCACCCCCTCTTGAACCAGCCTGCGCACCACCCTGCCTACCATGGAGAAGGGGGGAAACCGATACAGAAGACCCAGATCCCGCCAGGCAAGGGACATGGCATCCACTGCCAGAGCCAGAGGATCCTGAGACACAAAAGCAGGGAGCTTGTGGTTGTGACAGGAGGCAAAGAGATCCACCTCCGGGAACCCCCACTTGTGACAAATGGATAGAAATACCTCGTAGTTGAGGGACCATTCCCCTCGGTGAGAGGACCCCCTGCTCAGAAAGTCAACTTCCAGGTTCTCTACCCCTGGAATGTACACCGCCGAGATGCATGGAACATTGCTCTCGGCCCATGCAAGAATCAGAGACACTTCCCTGAGGGCACTCCTGCTGCGAGTCCCTCCTTGGTGATTGATGTAAGCAACCGCAGTCCGATTGTCTAATCGAAACTGAACCGGTAAGCCTTGGAGATGATGCGTCAGGTGCGACAGCACCAACCGAAGTGCCCTCAGCTCCAGGACGTTGATGGGGATGTGTCCCTCCTGAGGACCCCATAGCCCCTGGAACTGATGTTCCTTCCAGAAACCCCCCCAGCACGACTGGCTGGCGTCTGTGGTGACCCTCTCCCAACAAGGGGCCAGAAAAGATCTGCCCCTCAGCTAATTCCTCGGTTCCAGCCACCACTGAAGAGACTGCCGGACCAGGGGAGACATCGCAAATGACTGATCCAAGGACAGAGGGCATCTGTCCCAAGCCAATAACAGATGGAGTTGAAGAGGCCTCATGTGAAACTGAGCAAAGGGAACCGCCTAGAAACAGGCCACCATCAATCCCACCAGCGAGGGTTGGACAAAAGGAGACGAATCCGAGCTTGAACAACATCCCCCTTTGACTGGGGTAGGAACACCCTGGTCTGAATGGTATCCAGATTCATGCCCAGAAACGAAGCCTCCCTTGACGGGGAGAGAGAAGACTTGGGGTAGTTGATCACCCAGCCGAACCTCTCCAGCGTTGTTACCGACGTCCTGATGTCCAGCTCTGCCTGGCTGAGAGAGGATGCCGTGATGAGAAGGTCGTCCAGATACGGCACAATGTGAATGCCCTGGGCTCTGAGAAGAGCCATTACGCCCGCCAACACCTTGGTGAACACCCTTGGTGCCGAGGTCAGCCCGAAGGGACGAGCCACAAACTGGTAGTGCTGATCGCCTACCGCGGATCTGAGGAACCGTTGACGTCCCGGAAAGACCGGCACATGAAGGTAAGCGTCTTTGATGTCTGTTGAAGTCAAAGTCCCCTGGATGAAGGGAGTTGACGGCAGAGTCTCCATGCGAAATATCTTGGTTCTGATGAACCTGTTGAGTCCAAACTGGATCTTATGGAGTCATCCTTTTTGGGCACCGTAAAGAGGTTGGAGCAGAAACCCTGACCTCTCTCTATGGGGGGAACGGACAAACGACCCTCATGTCCCGAAGGTTTTGCACCGCCACGAAAAATACCTGTACGGCTCGGGGGTCCGCCTGTATGCGAACTCCAGCTTGTACCCAGACGAGACCACCTCCAGGATCCAGTTGTCTGTGACCTCCAGGGTCCAGACCTGGGCGAAGAGCCGCAGCCGTCCCCCCACCCATGAGGGTGAGGGCACCCCCTCATTGCTGAGCGGGCTTGGCAGCAGCCTTGGGTTTGACACTCCAGGCAGTCACGGGACGGGTGCGTCCTCTGCCCCTACCCCAGGAATCTCCTCTGGATAAGAGCGCCTTCTTTGCAGGATAAGAGCGCCTTCTTTGCAGCGATATCAGCCGCCCATTGGCGCAACCAAACCGATCGGCTTATAGCCACTAGCAATGCCGAGGTCCTACTACACATACATATAGTGTCATCCAAGGCCGATAAGACAAATGCAATGAACATCTCACAACGCGACAATGCTGCAAATTCCTCACTGGAAGGACTCAGATGGGGACCATCCAACAGTCCCCTGATTAAGGTTCTAGAAGCCATGGCCGTGAGAGCAGAGGCACAAACCGGGCGTAAGGCCGAACCCACACAAGCAAAGGCATGCAAAGCCATTTGGTCGAGACGCTGGTCCTCACTATCCTTCAAGGTAGTGGAATCTGGGGAGTGCACAACCGATGTATTGGACAATCCCAGAACCGGAGCGTCGACCTCTGGGGGTGACGGCCAACGCTTAACCACATCCACAGGAAAGGGATACTACCTATTCCACCCCTGAGGGATACCAGGAAGCCGGCTGGGCGTTTCCCATTCCTTAAGGATCAGATTGTTGAAGTGTTTTTGTTCCGGGAACTCCAAACGAGGCTTAGTGGTCCCAAAAAATTCCCCCCTTTGCGGAGGAGCCTCCGCAGGAGGGGAAATAGCAAGCACTTCAAAAATATGAGCCAGTAAACTGGGGGTATCAACAGTATCCCCACGCTCCTCACCAGCATCAGCATCCAAGAACTGCTGATCATCAGAGCCTTCAGAGTCTGAAAACAATTCCCCTTCTTCAAGCGGGGAATAATCAGACCAAATGCCGTCTCTTAGCTGGGGCCTTCCTGGCCGCAGAGCTAGCAATCATCTTCTCAATGTTGGCCAATCTAGCACATACATCAGATTGCGACTCCCCACTAATGACAACGTCACTTGGGGTCAAAGCCAGGCGTGGGGGTGTAGGCGATGAGGCCAGCGGCACTGATCCAGACACCAGGGGCCCGGATTGCCGTGAAATGGCCTGCTGTGCACATGGTATGCAAATAAGCACATTATACCCGCAAGGGATACCCCACAAACCACACACTGCCGGGGGTTGCCCCGAAGGGATCCCGAGCCCGGTATCCTGGGAAGCCTCCATATGGTGATTTTTTATGGTAGTCACAATGACCAGTGGGAATTACGCAACGAAGCTACCCGGGATGCCCCTTAATGTCCGTTAGTGGGAGGATTTATGAATGACAAGGAAAAAACCCCAATATGAGCAAGGGACCTAAGGACCGGGAGAACTCCCATTTATATCAGGCAAGGTATTCCCCCTGAAAGACACAATAATAATGGCACCATAAAAATCACCCCAAGTGCTAAATACAGCAAGCATGCATTCAAAAATTTTATATACATGTGTCAAAATATTTTCTTCCAATAGCGCAGAACTAGACAGGTTAAGGCAATGAGACATATAGAAACAAACAGGCCCCGCAGGGCACTCACAGAACACCGGAGGAATGGCGACCGACAAGACACCAGAGTGAAGAGGGAGGGCGGGCCAGCACGGATCGCGCGCCGCACATGGCCCTGCCCCCTCCCGACCATGGCCAGGCACAGTGGTTCCCAGCCAATTGGCTGAGAACCGCAAAGGGCGCCAAAAGAGGGGGGGCGGGCTGCAGGCTGTGTGCCGAGCGCCCGGCCCCACCCCCTCTACTGACAGAAGGAGGAAAAGAATGGCCGCTCTCCCAGCAATGCTGCGGAGCCGGCCCGGAAAACCAGCCCACAGCCTCTAACCATGGCAGTGCGGGCCTGGCAACAGTATCTAAACGCGCATAAACACACCATCACACACACACTCAACCCACACACGCTGGCCCAGCCAGCAAGTGAAAGGCAAATTCAATAACAAGGTCACAAAATGGAGGGACGCTCCCCCCCTATAATCTAGGCACGGGGAGCAATGGGTGGGGGGTCCCAAGCTACCTAAAATAGCGCAGGGAATATAAAACGGACAGGGCATCCCATCCCAGGATCACGAACCTGGCGTCCACCTACCCCTTAGAGGGGGTCTCACGGAGGAGCATGGCTCCTAGTTAGTACACCACTAAGGTGTACCCTACCCTCGCCCGGACCTACAGCCAAGGCTGGGAGGCATAGGGACTAATTTAAAAAAGGTCCGAGCAGAAATAGGGACAAAAATTGGATGGGTGTACACCCGGCTTACCTGCAAGGAAAGAGACAGCCATCTTCTGACTTGCTCTCCGTCTGCAGAGACTAAGACTGGGGAATGTGTGGGAGGTCCCAGGTATTTATGGACCGGGAGGGGCTTCTTTTTTCTAGTCATCTCTGCAGAAGTTCGCCCTCTACTGGACCATAACCACGTGTAATTAATACTTCCGAAGCAGGGTGTGAGACATACTTGGAATAACAATTCTACAGGTGAATTTCACAGAATTGTATTTTTATGTTTTGATTTTTATATTTGAAACGAGACAATATTCTAATTATGGCAGTCTGCTGATGCTGGCAAACATAAAAGGTAAGATTTCACGTTTTTGCTTAGAATTTTCGTAGCATAGCAAAAATCCTGTTTCCTTTTAAAAATCCGTCTAATACTGCTAAATGCGTCAATGGTATATGAAGGCTGGAGGAAAAGGATTACCTTAAAAAGGGACCCACGCTCAACATGCATGGGAAACCGAAATGTGTCAGCTAAAGACACTGAGCAATTTTCTCTGTTATTCACAACTGTAAATTGTAAGCTGATTGATTCTAACTGCTAGTTCTAATGGATTAGTGCAATCCATGTTTTGTAAAAGAAAATGTTATTGGGTGCATGGCTGCTCGCCTGGGAGTGTGTATACGTGTGTCTAGGGATGTGTAAGCACATTTTGCTGTGTTGCCATGCTTGGTTGGGATGTACGCATGTGATTCTGCGGCTATGCATATTTGCGATTGTCTGCACATGCGAGTCTGTGGGATGGTGCCTATATTCGTAGTATTTTTGGGGTCTGTGCAGTTCTGCTGGTGTTCATGGATGTCTGTGCAGGCATCTTTGGATGCATACACATGCAGTGGGGGTGTGTACTCGTCTGTGGGTGTGACTGAATGTAGCATTCTGCCATTCATTTCTACAGGGGGGGATTCTGATTGGCTCCAAAAATACATAGCACACCTCTCAGATCACTGCGCTTTCAAATGCAATGGTGTTGCTTATTTAGCGGTTTGTCCCTCATTAATTTCAGAAAACTGGAAGAGAAAACAAATGCAGATTTTAATAAACTGTTTTCCGCCCTACACGTCATGCTCACCACACAGTGGGGGGAAATGTCATCGCGTCTCATCGGATGAAAAACATAAATTCTCGCACTCTCACACCGCAGACACATACAGACATTGCCGGGTTCCGCCTGTCCCCACCGCCTCCACACATACAAGTTTCCAGGTGTCTGTTCCAGCTTTCAGGTGGGCTGGGGCTCTGTGGTCTGTAACTTGTGTGGCGCTGACACAAGTCACAGGCCCACCTGGTTGCCGGAACCGGCGCCCTGTGAACTTGGATGTGGCGGAAGTGATGGCGGACCCCTGTAATGTTGTTTGTGTGTGTGTCTGTATGTGCTGATGTTGGCAGGAGACTGCTGCTGCGGTGTGGGAGCACAAGAATGTACATTTTTTTTTGTGGGTGGGGGCATGCTGCACTGGCTGTATTTGGGATGCCTCACACGGCTTGTATTTGGGATGCCAGACACACGGCTTGTATTTGGGATGCCACACACTCGCCCTGTAATTGGGATGCCACACACGGCCTGTATTTGGGATCTCACTCACACTGCCTGTAATGTGGGATGCCACTCACACTGCTTATAATGTGGGATGCTGCTCACTGCCTGTAATAGGGGGTCTGTATTGGGGTGATTGGGGTCAGAATATATATATTTTTTTTTGCTTATTTTCTTACTCCAAATTCTGGATGTCTCCTATGGTCGGATGAGTCTTATGATGTGATAAATATAGTAGTGCTTTTTCCAAGCATAATACTCATCCTTCTTAAAAAATATTAGGAGAATATTGAGCATACTATGTAAACCTGCGTGTGCTAAGAAATCATCATCCCAAGCCCTGATTAAGTGGCTGTCACGTCATTCAAGCATCTTTAGGCTAAAAGCGCAGTTTCCCCCGGGATGCGCCATAGAACTTCATCACTTAAAGTTGAACAAAACCCAGGAATTTTACTTTCCCGGGTTGTGTTCCGTTCCCTGGGGGCATCCAGAATTAGGATGCTTCATTGTATCAAACTCTCAAGAAAGCACAGAACAACTCAACTCTTCTTATGGTGCATATGTGAGAGCGCAGCCAAAAAAAGCCATTTGACAAATGGCTGTTACTGACTTCAATGCGGAACACGATCTGCCGCATCCCCAGCTGCATGCCCACTCGCACCCCAGCCTATCTGGATGGGTGGGGCAGAAGCACATAAATGTCACTGGGGATAGGCAGCGCACACGTTTAAAACAATGAGAGTGTTTTTTTGAATGCCATAGTCATGGCAGGCAGCCCTCATTGGATGAGACCCTAAGCATGCGCCATTGAACCGGGTAAGGGTACGCGATTTCAGACACCTTGGGAGGTTTCACACAGCCGGACATCCCGATTCGGGATGCCCGGGGAAAGCCAGTGGTGGCTGGTGGATTTTGTTATGCTTTAAAGGTACTGTGAAGTCAATAGCAATAATCAGGCAGCAAGCAGCCCACCTGAAGCATTTCCCATGTGCCGCTTCTCCATTTTCTGCAACCCAGGGTAGAAGCTGTAGCAGCACTCCAATATTTGCCCCTCCTTTTAATTTCATTCCTCTAGGGCCAAAAAGTGGTCTGTCTCTTAGAGCACTCAGCACAAATGAACATGGCAAGTCACAGTGGTCCCACAGCTGGCTCTGACCATAGCAGAGTGCCCACATGAATCATAAATTAGTGCCATGATATGCCCTTTTCAGTTCAACCTCAGCCAGAAATGGAAGCAAAGTCAGCGGCTTAATTTAGAATCCATAAGGTATATACATATAATCTGATATTTTGAGCTGCTTTGAAATGGCTCATCTTACACCATTTGCACAGGGTATAAGGGTGAGGACGGTAGCGTGTGAGTGTCTGGACAGCATCTTCCTGTCCAATGACGCTTTTAAAATTTTTCAGTGCCTAAGTAAACAAAGTGTGTCTCTCTTGTTATAGCCTATAGGGCATCAAATATATAATAAGGAAAGGGAGATAAGCAGGCATTAACCATAGCAGCAAAACCTTAGGAGAAATGTTAGGAAGGGTAATCTAGTCCTATATAGAAATCACCGTGTACCATTGATGACTGGCACCCAGTAGGTGGAAGTTGAATATACCCATAAAAATGTTTATGATAAATATATTAGATGGTTTTTTTTAATTGTTTTCTTTTACTTTAGAATTGCAGGACTTAATTTCTGGTCTTCTCCACCGGGAACCTGAAGAGCGCATGACTCTTGATGAACTTCTTCGAGACCTTTGGGTGACGCAGCCGGTAAACCTTTCTGAATATACTTGGGAGGAGGTGTATCCACCTGTCGGCTCCCGGAAAGGTGAGAAGTAAAGAAAAAAAAATGAAAACTATGATATTTGAATGAAATGATGAAGGTTCATCTTTCCTACAGAAGTCTGGCTAAACTTGGAATGTTAAAAAGTTCAAATCAACTGATGTATCAAATGCCAAGAAATGTCATATACTATTATTCCCTGTGGTTAAAGGATATATGGTCACAAACCTTCCCAAAGCACTACCATACTGTGATGATAAGAGTTTGATTAAAGTGGTCCAGTGGCCATTTGCTACAAATTGGGTACTGGACCACATTGGGACAAGCTTGGGGGGCGTCATCCAGATTGCTGGAGCCATCCCCGCGCATAACCCCTCTGCAACCCCCCCCCCTCCCCCATTCCACTCGCCTGCACTGCGGCTCGGCATTTGCCCACCAGCGGTAAAGTGGTCGACCTTTATTCTCAGTGTGTCACACACCCTGCTTCCCCTTTAATTCTGACGATAGAGTTATCCTCCAGCAGGAGGCGACGTTGCAGAGAGAAGTCTTGAAAAACGAGCCCCTCACGGCCTACATATACCTGGGACCTCCCACTTAACACCCCGTGTTTTCTCTCTGCAAGATGCGACAAGACAGAAGAAAGAAGCCTCCTGCTTGCAGGTAGCCGGGGTCAAACCCCGGCACCCCCCTCTTGGTCTATATTCTCAGTGTGTCACACACCCCGCTTTCCCTTTAATTCTTACGATCGGGTTACTCCACCAGCAGGTGGCGACGTTGCAGAGAGAAGTCTTGAAAACGAGCCCCTCCTGGCCTACATATACCTGGGACCTCCCACTTAACACCCAGTGTTTTCTCTCTGCAAGATGCGACAAGACAGAAGAAAGAAGTCTCCTGCTTGCAGGTAGCCGGGGTCAGACCCCGGCATCCCGTTTTGGTCTATTTCTGCCCAGTCAATGGTTTATATGCCTAGATAGATAACGGAAGCCTCCCAGCCTAGGCTGCTGGCTGGGCAAAGGTAGCTGGCACTATATGGTGCCTAGGAGCTTATCTCCTCCGCTCGTCCCCACGCGTGGGGCAATGCGGTTATCCGGCATGGTGATCCGGATTTGGGATGCCCCTGTCCCGATGTTCCCCTTGGCCACCTTCTCCCGCTTGGTCCCTTCTCCCTTCACGTTTGGGGGGGGTGGCTTGTATGGGGTGCTTTTACACTTGTGCTGATTGTGTCTGTGGGGAGCGCTGGCAGCTGGCGGGGTCAGCGCCGCAGGGCGGGCGCGTGTCCCGGGCTGCTGGGGCTCCTTGTAGCATTTTCTACTAAAACCTCTCCCGCATGGCTGTGTATGTATTCGGCGGGCCGCGCTGCTCGTGTTTAGGGGGCGGGCTGCGCTCGCTCTCGGCCCATGCTGTTTGGCTCCAGCGGGGGGCCAGAGTGCTGCGTGCGCTGAGCCCGGCCCGCCTTCCTCCCTCTTCCTCACCCGGAGCCTCACTACACGGAGGCACTCAGCAACAGCCCAGCGGTCCCTAGCTCGGCTGAGGAGGGCGCCGCCATTTAAACAGGTTTTTTTTGTTTGTCTTGCTTGATTGTGCGGTGCATGCGCTTGAGCAGTTAACCCTGTCACTTTTATATAGCTCCCCTCCTGGAGGCACATATTAGTTATACATGTATATGTATATATTTTTCTCATGGGCTGTATATACTTCAGGCTTTTGTATATATTGTTTATATTTTTTACTGTTACTTTCTGTTTGGTTGTGTTGGTGTATGTGTGTGGCGCATGCTGGCAAACTTTCTTTGGGGGACTGATTGTGGTCTCTTTCCCTTACAGATCCTGGGATCCCCTCATTGCTGTGAGTCTCCCGGTCTGATATACCTGGCTAGTCTTATTTTCCAAATTGGGATTCTCCTAGGCTTAAAAATCCTCCCACTCCCGGGACTTTAATATATAATATAAAAGGGGGCATCCCGGGTTGCTTAATGCGTAAATCCCTGGGTTATTGCGAATACCATAATTTCACCATATGGAGGCTTCCGACATTACCGGAAATGGCTCTTTGGGGCTATCCAGGCTGTGTGGGGGTTGTGGGGCTCAGCTCCCAGGCGATGATGTTATAATATGTATTCCATGTGCAAAACAGAATATTGCGCGCCAGTCCGGCACTCCGGCTTCTGGCTCCTCGCAACTTCCGTCATCTCCTACCCCCCCCACCTATTCTGGACCCCGTGTGACGTTGTCAAAGGTGGGGATTCACAATCCGAGGTGTGTGCACGATTGGCCAGCCTCGAGAAAATAGTTTCTGCCGCGGTGGCTCAGAAGGCTACGGCTAAGCGGAAGCACCTTTCTCCGGCATCGCCTGTTCTGGAGGATGAGGTGTTTGAAGTATTGGATTGGTCCGATTGTCCCCCTGCTGAGGAGGGGGAGCTCCTTGAGGAGTCGGACGAGCCTGCAGACCAGCAATTGGTGGATACCGCTGGCGATCAGGCTGCAGGGGTGTTCCTTGACACTCCTTCCATTCTGGCTCAAATGTTTGAAATTTTGGCTTTGGATCCGCCCGCCAAAGGGTGAGTTGTTTGATGTGCTCCAGCCGCGTTTGGTGTTTCCCAGGCACCAACACTTTGTGAGGGTTGTCCTTAAGGAATGGGAACAACCCACGCGTCTCGTTGGAGTTCCTCCTAGTTGGGATAAGCGTTATCCCTTTCCGGAGGATTTGGTGAAGCTTTGGTCTGTTCCCCCTGGCGTCGATGCCCCTGTGTTGGGGCTGTCTAACAAGGCTGTGTTGCACTCCCCTGACACTACTACCATTAAAGATGGTGAGGATCGTCGGATTGATCAATTGGCTCGCCATGGTTCTATCAGTGCTGGATCGGCACTGCGGCCGGTGTGTGCTTCGGCGCTTCTTCTGATGGCTGTTAGGTCCATTATTAGAGATTTGTACGACGATCTTGATCCCACTTGTGATGAGTTCAGTTCTCTCAAGCAGTGTGAATCGTTTATTTCCTTTGACATGACCGCCCAGGACGATGCGCTTGCGATGTGTAGCAGGACCGCAGCCCTGTTGGTTGCTATTCGTCGGTCGGTGTGGCTGCGCCAGTGGACGGCGGACTTTAACTCTAAGAAGTCGCTTACAGCTCTTCCTTTTGTAGGTTTGCGCCTGTTTGGCGATAAATTGGATTCTGTTACCAAGGGTGGTAAGTTGCCTCAACGCAAGAGGCCTCGTCGTTCCTTTCGGGGTACGACTTCCTTCAGTCCCTCCTTTCGGGGTGTCAGAGCGGGCAGAGGGGCCTCCTTTCCCACTACCAGGGGTGCAGGTTGGAGCCGGGGGAGGGGCCGTGGCCGTCTCGCTCAGTCCTGGGGCGCCAAGCCCAAGCCTGCTGGCAAGCCCGCTCAGCAATGAGGGGGTGCCCTCACCCGTGCGGGTGGGGGGACGATTGCAACACTTCTCCCAGGTTTGGGACCAGGCGGTTCCGGACAGATGGATCCGGGAGGTGGTGTCGTCCGGTTACAAGCTGGAGTTCGAGTCTCGCCCTCCTTCACAGTTTTTCCGGTCTCGGGTGCCCACCGACCCTTTGCCGCGCAGGGGCTCCTGGTGTCGGTGAAGAATCTTCTGGAAATGGCGGTCATCCGGCCGGTGCCGCACTTGGAAGTGGGCCTCGGGTTTTACTCCAATCTCTTCACAGTCCCCAAGAAGGACGGGTCGGTTTGCCCCGTTCTGGATCTGAAGTTCCTCAACAGGTTCATCCGTACACGGAAGTTTTGCATGGAAACTCTGCGATCAGCCATCAGTTCTCTTCGGCAGGGGGACTTCATGACGTCCATAGACATCAAGGATGCTTACCTTCATGTTCCCACCTGCCAGGCTCATAAACGTTTTTTTCGGTTCGTGATGAAGGATCGGCATTTTCAATTCGTAGCACTTCCGTTTGGCCTTACCTCGGCTCCAAGAGTGTTCACCAAGGTGCTGGCAGGGGTGATGGCCATTCTCAGAACTCAAGGCATTCGCATCGTACCTTATCTGGACGATCTTCTCAACATGGCTCCTTCTCTCAATCAATCGGAGACGGACACCAGGACGGTGGTCTCCACGCTGGAAAGCTTCGGTTGGGTGATCAACTATCCCAAGTCCTCCCTCGCCCCGGCCAGGGTGGTGTCCTTTCTGGGAATGTGGTTGGATTCTTGTCAACACAGGGTGTTTCTGCCTCAATCCAAGATTTTTCAGATTCAGGAATTGGCTCGGTTTCTTCTTTCCAATCCTCGACCGTCCATCCGTCTGGGGATGAGACTGGTAGGGTTGATGGTTGCCTCTTTCGAGGCAGTTCCTTTTGCTCAATTTCACACAAGGACGCTTCAGCTTCATCTGTTGGCGTCTTGGGACCGGCGACCACAGTCGTTCGATCGGCCCTTCCAGTTGTCCTCCCGGGTCCGGCAGTCCCTTCAATGGTGGTTGGTCTCGACCAATCTCTTGAGGGGCAGGTCTTTCCTGACTTCTCTTTGGGAAATTGTCACCACGGACGCCAGTCTTTCGGGATGGGGGGGATTCTGGAAGGATCTTCAGTTTCGGGGGCAGTGGGGGCCTCGAGAGGCCCACTTGCCCATCAATGTTCTGGAACTGAGAGCCATCCGTCTGGTTCTTGTTCATTTGACTCAGCATGTTCTGGGCCTTCCAGTTCATGTTCGCTCGGACAATCGGACAGCGGTTGCTTACATCAATCATCAGGGAGGGACTCGCAGTCTGGGTGCCCTCAGAGAGGTGTCCCTGATCCTGACCTGGGCGGAGGCCCATGTTCCTTGTCTCTCGGCAGTTTACATTCCGGGTGTGGAAAACAGGGAAGCGGATCTGTTGAGCAGGTGCTCTTCCCGTCTGGGGGAATGGTCTCTACATCCTCAAGTTTTTCGGTCTCTGTGTCTCCGGTGGGGGACACCGGAGGTGGACCTATTTGCCTCTTGTCACAATTGCAGGCTTCCGGCCTTCGTGTCGCTCTCTCAGGATCCTCTGGCTCTGGCGGTGGACGCCATGTCCCTGAGCTGGGGGGATCTGGGGTTTCTGTACCTTTTTCCTCCGATACCCATGCTAGGCAGGGTGGTACGGAAGCTGGCTCTGGAAAGGGTGTCCGCCATTCTCGTGGCTCCAAGTTGGCCAAGGCGAGTATGGTTCGCAGACATCGTTCGGCTGGCGCTGGATCAGGTCGTTCTGCCTCTTCGGCCGGATCTGCTCACTCAGGGTCGGCTGTGTTACCCCAATTTACCAACGCTGGATTGACGGCTTGGCTGCTGAAACCTTCATCTTGAAGGAGGAGGGTCTTTCTGACTCGGTTGTTAAGACTTTGATCTGTGCCCGGAAGAGGTCTTCTTCTACCATCTACTATAGGACTTGGAGAGCTTATATCACTTGGTGTGAGATTAGATCTTTGCCTTGTAGGGTCTTTTCAGTTTCCAGGATTTTGGATTTTCTACAATCAGGGCTGGATTCTGGTCTCCAGCTGAGTACTTTGAAAGGGCAGGTTTCTGCCTTGTCTATCTTTTTTCAGAAGCCTTTTGCGCTTCATCCTTTAGTCAAAACTTTTTTCCAGGGGGTTACGCATGTGCGGCCTCCCAGGAAGCCATTGCTCCCTGTTTGGGACTTGAACTTAGTTCTTTCTGCTCTTCAGGCTCCTCCCTTTGAGCCCTTGCAGGATATTGCTCTTTCTACTTTGACTCAGAAGATTGCCTTCTTGGTGGCTATCACTTCGGTTCGGCGTGTCTCGGAGTTGGCGGCCTTGTCGATTCAGGCGCCCTACTTTGAGAGGCATCAGGACAAGGTGGTTTTTCGTTTCAAACCGGACTTTCTTCCTAAGGTTGTTTCTGCTTTTCATTTGAATCAGGATATTGTTCTTCCCTCCTTGTGTCCTAAGCCTAAGAATGACAAGGAGAGGGGTTTGCATTGTTTGGATGTGGTACGCTGTGTTAAGTACTACTTACTTACTACTTCTCCTTTTCGTAAGACTGATGCCTTTTTTGTTGTGCCCTGTAGGCCTAGGAAGGGTTTGGCTCCGGCTAAGTCTTCCATTAGCAAATGGATTCGTCAGGCGGTTGTTGGGGCCTATTCGGCCAAGGGGAAGGTTCCCCCTTTTGGTATCACCGCTCATTCTACTCGTGCTGTTGGTGCGTCCTGGGCTTTTCAGCACCAGGCTTCTGTTGAACAAGTTTGTAAGGCTGCTACTTGGTCTTCCGTTCATACTTTTTCTAAGTTTTACAAGGTTGATGTGCGGGCTTTAGCGGATGCTGTGTTTGGCCGCAAGGTTCTGCAGACTGCAGTCGTTTGAGTTATGCTTCATTTTGCTGTCGGATACCCACCCCTTGTGGACACTGCTTTTGGATGTCCCTATCGTCAGAATTAAAGGGGAAGCGGGGTGTGTGACACTGAGAATAATACCATTTTGTGAGTACTCACCTGTAAAATGGATATTGTCAGTGTGTCACACACCCCGCTTCACCCGCCCTTTTTTGGTATCCTGGATCCTCTATATGGTGAAGCTTTTCTTTATTTTATTTTGAGGTTACCATTGGATTTCCTGGTACCTTGTCTTACTGCTGTTTGAATTCACGGGGTGTTAAGTGGGAGGTCCCAGGTATATGTAGGCCGGGAGGGGCTCGTTTTTCAAGACTTCTCTCTGCAACGTCGCCTCCTGCTGGAGGATAACCCTATCGTCAGAATTAAAGGGGAAGCGGGGTGTGTGACACACTGACAATATCCATTTTACAGGTGAGTACTCATAAAATGGTATTTTATTGGTCCAGGAAGGCAAAAGCTTGGCAGGCCAATGTGGTGTCTGGCACGTGTCATGTGGTTGCCCTCGGCCGGCAGAAGCCTGCGGACCACAGTGCTCTATATTCTTAGTATACAGTACGTCCTGCTCCAGATATAGTACTTACACTTGGGTTATCCTCTGCCAGATGGCGCTGCACTGCAGAGACATGCAAAAAGCAGGCTCCTCCCGGCCCCTCAAATACCCGGGGACCTCCCACAAATCCCCAGATTTCTCTGCAGTGCCGACTGCGAAGACATGAAGTATCACTCTCTCGCGGGTGAGCGGGGCTATCAAAGCCTGCGGCCCTGTTGGACTATTCCCACCCGTCCTCCCTGTGATGTGCCTCCCAGCCTGGGCTGCGCTGGTCGGGTGAAGGTAGGCAGCACCATGCGTGCTTATGGAGCCATGCTCCACCGCAGTCCCCCACCAAAGGGTAGGCGGTTTAGGCTGATGGTGAGCCTCTAGGGGATGCCCCTCCTGCACTATTGCCCCATGCCCCGTGTAGCAGTGGGCCCTATACAAAGGGTCGCCATCCTCCCTCGTTCCCCCCGTAGCTTGGGGGGAAAGAAAGGGGGGGGTGTGGTGGTCTCAGCGTATGGTGTTTACACGCTTATGGCCTTAGTATTGTCCTTTGACTGGTATTCCTGGTGTCAGAGCCGCACTGTTTGCATTTTTATTGTGTATCTGTCGCCGCCACGCGCACCTTTTTCCTTTACTGGATGTGCTGCGCCGGGCGGCGGTGTCGCCTCAGGCGCTGCGGCGTCTTCATTGGCAAATCATTTTTCTAAGTGTGTCATACACTTCGCTCCTCATGACAACGTTGAATCTATCTCAGAGCTTCGCGCTCTTTCGGGGGGGCGGGGACCTGGTTTGGCGCGCTCTGGCCCGCCCTTCGAGGTTCGCTTGGCGCCATTTTGATGCTAGTCACACGCACGCGTGGTAGCGGTCCTCCTCCTCCCTTGGTCTGTAAGTGCCCTCGCGGGCGATTTTCATGATCCTTGATTACTGCGCATGGTTCTGACACCCTTTATTCCCATTATGTCTTTCAGACTGGTGAACACCATTGGCTTCTCCCGGCCCGGTGTAATTATAGCGGGCCTTGTAAATCTACTCCCACTTTCCTAGCGGGTCTTGGGGCATCCAGGGTTGCCTATTGCGTAAATCCCTGCTGGCATATTGTGTCTAAATAATCACCATATGGAGGCATCTCAGAATTATGTGACCGGGGTCCCTCTGGGACAAGATCGGCTGTGTATAGCGTGTGGACAACCCCACGCTGATACGGACCCTGTGCCGAGCAAGCACTGGCCCTGCAATCGGGCTTGCCAGTGGCTGCACCTTGCTTCAATTCACCTATCACCCCAGGCTTAAATCTCACTCCTGCTGAGTCGCATACAAGTGGGGAATTGCAGCCTGCTGGGCCTTCCAGACTGCCTATGGCTGAACAGATTATTGCGAGGTTTTCAGAGCGCATTGGCCCTGGTAAGAAGCGGCACCTGTTGCCTCATGTTTCTGTATTTTCTATGGGAACCGAGGAGTTTACTACTCCGTGTGACTATACCCCTTCTGATGAAGGGGAGTTGTTCTCTGACTCAGGCTCATCTGATGAGAGGCCGAGGAGTCATGACGATTCTGGCTCTGAATACTGGGGCCAGTGTGACACTGACGATTTGTTGATTAAGGTTTTTAAGGCACTGTCTATCTCTCTCCCCAGTGAGGTCCCCAAGCCTAGAGGGGAGCGTTTCCATACTGCGACAGCACGCTTGGAATTTCTAGAGCAGGCTCATTTCCATGCTCTTGTGCTCAAGGAATGGGAATGCCCCAGTAAACTTCCAGGGGACTGGGATAGGAAATACCCTTTTCCCCCTGAAGTGGTTAATTGTTGGTCATCACCCCCCGTGGTGGATGCGCCGATCATAGGGGTTCCTAATCCCCCCTTTATTACAGCCCCTGCTTATAGTACCCTTCGGGATGCTGAGGACCGGCGCATTGATCTGCTGGCCTCCCACGCCTTTTCTTGTGCAGGGACGGCACTGCGCCCGGTCTGTGCCACGGCTATTACTGCAGTGGCCGCTAGAACCCTCATCAGAAAGATGCTTGATCATCACCCTGAGGATCTCCCCTGGGAGGTGTTTAATGCACTCTCCAGTTGTGATGTATTTGTAAAATTTATTCTATTAGCGCTGGATGACACCATTAGAATGTGTGCAAGAATTTCTGCCCTTGTGGTGGCTATACGTCGCTTGGTCTGGCTGCGACAGTGGGGTGCTGACGATGCTACTAAAAAGACTCTTACTGGGCTTCCCTTTAGAGGGCAACGCCTATTTGGGGCCCGTCTGGACCTGTTTGGTAAAAAGGGGCAAATCACCCCAACGCAGACGGCCGTCTCGGCCCCCCTCCCCCTCCTACCTTGTGTTAAACAGGAACCAGAGGTGTCCTTCCTGGCGTTTCGTGCAGACTCCTGCCCCATGAGCAGCAGACAACGCCCTGGCCCCTCCGGCGGGGCTAAGCCCAAATCTTCCACCAAACCCCCTCAAGCATAATGGGGCACCCTCGCCCGTCTGGGTGAGGGGATGGCTGCAGCACCTTGCTCTTATCAGGAGGCATCTCGCCTCATTCTGGTGGATTCAGGAGGTAGTGTCCTCCGGATACAGGATAGAGTCTGCTGTGTGGCCTCCGCCAAGTTTATCAGGGTACTCCTGGTCCCTGTCTCTGTTCAGGCGTTGGTGCAGGCCTTGCAGGGCCTATGGGGTCTTCGGGTCACTTGCAGATTGCCCCTAACAGGCAGAGGCAGGGGCCGCTACACCAACCTTTTCCACAGTCCCCCGAAAGGATGGGTCAGTCTGGTCCACCCTGGATTTACAAGTTTGCGGCAATTCACCAGTTACAGCAGTTCTGCATGGATACTCTGGGTTGGGCCATCAGCGCCTTGCGCTCAAGGGGCTTCTCGCCGTCTGTGGAGCTCAAAAGATGCTTCTGTTCATTTCCCTGTGTCCCCTGGACACCAAGGCTCTTCAGGTTCGTGTTGGAGGTCCAACACTGCTAATTTGTGGCTTTGTTATCTGGCCTCTCTTCAGCCCCCAGAGTGCCTACCAAGGTGCTGACGGGGGTGATGTCTCTGATGAGACCAAGGGGCGTCCGCGCTATGACCTACCTGGATGTCCTTTTTTCACTTCCCAGTCTCTACGTCAGGCTAAGTTGGTCTCTTGGCTGATTGTGTCCACTGGGAGTCATTTGGATGGGTGATCAATCACCCCATGTCCTCATTGTCCCCTTGATTGGTAACCTCATTCCTAGGAATGATTCTGGATTCGGTTCAGGCGAGTATCTTCCTTCTTCAGCAATAAAGTGGACAATCTGGTTGCATGGGCTCAGTCCCTCATTGCTGTCCCCGTCCCTTTACCAGGCAGGGATGCAGCTGGTGGGCCCGTTGGTGGCTTGCTTGGAAGAGATCCCTTATGCTCAGTTCCCCCTGGGCCTTCTGCAACTTCTATTGTTAGTACAGGACAGGGATCCAGCATCCCTGGAGCAGGGTCTGTGTGTCTTCCCCCCTGGTGAGGAGGTCCCTCTTGGAATGGATGAACTCAAGGAACCTGTCTGGGGGCAGTTCCCTTCTTGCCCCTTCCTGGAGACGGTCACCATGGATGCCAATCTGTCAGGTTGAAGGGGGGTTTTCTTCTGAAACTCTCTGCGGTTCTTGGGGAGGTGGGGCCCTTAGATGGTCCATACACCTATTGATGTTTGAAACAGTGAGCGTTCAGGTTGGTTCCTTTTCGCTTGCCTACTCCTCTTCAGGGCCTGCCTGTTCGGGGGCGCTCGGTCTGTCTGGCGACAGTGGCCTACTTTAATTATCTGAGAGGGACCTGGAGCAGGAGGGTCCTCCAGGAAGTGTCTACGTCTATGTTTCCTGTATATCAGTGGTATTCGCTCCGGTGGGGGTTCTTTTGCGACAGGATGTGCTAATCCCTGTGTCACTATGGGGTCCAACCAGTTGTGGATCCTTTTTGTGTCCCGTCACTATCACAAGCTCTAGGCCCTTGTTTCCCTGTCCCCGGATTCTCTGGCCGTGGTCATGATGCCTTGGTAATGTCATGGCTGGACATTCTGTTCCTTATGCCTTTTCTCCATTCCCCTGCTAGGCAGGTTTCTGAGCAAGTTTGCTCTGGAAGGGGGGACCAGTGATTCTGGTGGCCCCCGGGTGGCCTAGTAGAGTGTGGTTCACAGACGTGGTATTGAGGGCAGTAGATCTGTACAGGAGGCCAGCTCTGCTCACTCAGGGCCCCTTTAAGTCCACCCAATCTAAAGACTCTGGCCTAGACGGCCTGACTGCTGAAACACCCATCTTGATGGAGACAGGCTTGTCTGTCTTGGTGATTGAGACTATGGGAAGACTAGGAGCGAGCTTCTTCTTTTTCTCCCATCTATTATAGGGTATGGTGTATCCATATTGATTGGTGTGAGTCTAGGTCTCTTCCCTGCCGGGCTTTCTCTGTTTCCAGGGTTCTAGAGTTATTACAGCATGAGTTGGAGTGGATTCTCCAACTCAGTACTCTGAGGGGTCAGGTTCTGCCCTGTCTGCCTTCCTTTAGAAATCTTTTGCTCAGTTTTCCTTGGTTAAGACTTTCCTTTAGGGGGTTACTCATGTGCGTCCCCCCTGGAATCCTATGGTCCCTGCTGGGATTGATTTGATTCTGTCTGCCTTGCGGGTTGTTCCCTTGGGACCTATTCAGGATGCTGTCTGGCTGTTCTTACCCTCAAGGTTGTCCTGGTGGCTGTTGCCCTCGGTCAGACGTGTGTCTGAGCGGGTGGCTCTGTCTATCTAGCCCCCATTCTTGAGATACACCAGGATAAGGTGGTGTTCCGCTTTAAGCCGGATTTTTTTGCCTAAGGTGGTGTCTTATGTCATTGATTTAGGATATTGTTCTTCCTTCCATGCCTTATTCCTAGCAACACTGAGGAAAGGATTCTGCATTCCTTGAACTGGTGTTGGAAGTTTTTCCTTGGTAGTCACTGGGTCCTTTAGGAGAACTGATGCTCCTTGGGCCTACGACCACTCCATCTTGATTGTGCCCGATCTCTTTTGATCTCGGGGGGGTTAGACGGCTTTGGCCTGGTCATTACTTGGATGGGATGGTTCCTTCTGGTCCATGGAAAGGTTTTTTGGCTTCTGCCACGTCTACTGTTAGCGATTGGATTGTCAGGCTGTTACTCAGGCCTATTCCACTAAGGGGAAGATTCTTCCCTTTCGCTTGACTTCTTATTCTTTTCGTGCTTTTGGTGCCTCTTGGGCTCTTCAGCACCAGGCTTCTGTTGAACTTGTTTGCTAGACCACTACTTGGTCTTCTGTTCATACCTTTTCAAAGTTTTACAAGGTCGTTGTTAGGGCCTTCAGCTCATGCTGTCTTGGCCGCAAGGCTATGCAGGTGACAGTGGTTTCAACTGTCTGCTGTTGCCTTTTTTGTTGGGGATCCCACCCTACCTTATGGACACTGCTATTGGATGTTCCAAGTGTAAGTACTATATCTGGAGCAGGACGTACTGTATACTAAGAATAATAAAATTCTGTGAAATACTCACCTGTTGAATTGATATAATTTGTATACAGTACGTCCTGCTCCACCCCACCCTGGTTTTTGCATTATTCTGGATCCCCTGTATGGTGATTTTTATCATTGTTATAGTTACCAGTCTTTTGGTGGTTAAATTCTCCCGGCTTCTTGTTCACTGCGTTTCAATGCTGGGGATTTGTGGGAGGTCCCCAGGTATTTGAGGGGCCGGGAGGAGCCTGTTTTTTGCATGTCTCTGCAGTGCAGCGCCATCTGGAGGAGGATAACCCAAGTGTAAGTACTATATCTGGAGCAGGACGTACTGTATACAAATAATATCAATTCTACAGGTGAGTATTTCACAGAATTGTATTTTTGCCGGGGGACCAAGGAGAAAAGAAAGATTTCTCTGGATTAATGAGGATTTAATGAACAGGGGGCACAGACAATCAAGATTCCCCCCAATGCTAGGAACAAATGTATGTTGTTCCGGGGGGGGGGGGGGTTGAGCGCGGGGATGCTGCAGCGCGTGCTCCCCATTGTAAACAATTAGATTGGACGAGAACCTGTGCATGCGCTGTTGGACCGGGGGAGAGGTGAGTTATTATCGCCGCCCTGGGGGTTCCACACAATGGGAAATCCTGATTCTTTTAGAGTCCAAGCCAGTCACTGGTGGATTTAGTTCTGCTTTTATGCTGTTCTCTGGTTGTATATTTATATTGTGTTTGCAAACCAAACAATCATTTTTTATTTTGTGTGGCTGTCTCTAGATGAAGGATTGGGACAGTTTCCTGTCAGCTACAGCGCTGAATGGGATGGCGATCTGGGGAGTCGCACAGAATGGTCGTAATGGCTTCAGCAGATGAAAAAAATGAAGAAAGCTGTGTGTAGATAGCACTATGTTCAGCCATCAGACGAAGGCTATTGCCAAAAGATGCTCTGTTCGGGTCACATGATCTAAAACAGTATTATTGGGATGAATGTCTATTATTTACATCCGAGCATCTGGTGCTTAATTCCTCCACTCAAGTGGATGGTAACTGAAGAAATGGTGGAACTAAAATCGCAGAGATATTTGTATACAGGGTAAAAAGACATTACATCACCGTGCATATATGCCATGGCTGCAAGTAGCTCCTTTTGTACTTCTTAAATGAATGTGCCAAAATAATTATTCATTAATGGCTGTCATTTGAATTTGGCTTCTAGGCTGAAATAGGTGCCTTGCTATCATTCAGACTGCAGCAATTCATCTCTGACCAGGTATAGGAAGATCAAAGAGCTTTACAGAGTATTGTTACTATTCAATATCAAACTGGTGACTTTAGTGCCCCCCCGCGCGGGGGTAAAAAAAAAAATCAACTCGCCTAGTCCCAGCTTAAGATGTTGTCTGCACTTCTCATGGAAGCCACAGCGAGGCCTTCACAGAGCGGCATCCTCTGCTCTATGTGCGCTCCAGTCCCTCAATCAATGGCCGCTCTGTAAAGCCAGTGCTGGAGAAATGTGCTGGATGTGGGGACCAGGTGCAAGATTTTTTTTCAACCCCCCACTGTCATGCCTGGGGATTAAAGTGGACCAAAACCCACGCTAATCAGCACGGGAATGTATAAGATTCCTGGGCCGATCAATTCTCTCCCCCTGGGGAATTCAAAATCGGGATGCCCCACTGTGTTAAAACCCCATCGCCCCATACACTTACCTTGTTTCCCAGTCCAATGGCACATGTGCGAGCCACGGCCACATCCATGCTATCCCTCTAGCAGGGCTCGTGCCAGCTCCATGCATTTGTGAATGGCTGCCCCCATTATAGCCGATGCCAACTCGCCTCTTCCTGGTCCTACGATGCATGCGTGGCTGCTCGTCCAATTAGCGCGCTCGGAGCCGCTGATGTCACGTCGTCTAAGCCTTCATCTAAGGCCAGCGGTTGTCTGAGCGTGCTGATTAGACAAGCGGCCACGCATGCGCCGTAGGACCGGGAAGAGAGAGTTTTGGTCCACTTTAAATGGAGAAAATTGAGTCTCTTTAAATGCATGAGGTAATGTTCTCCAAAGACTGGGTAAGGTAAAAGTGGATTGTTCAATCTCTGAACTTGCACCTCATTACCTGAGGTTACTTAGTTTCTAGTCCCCTACAAAGAAGGAACCTTAACACAGCGGACATGTAAATGAGTTATGTAACAAAACTTCATTGTCTTTTAAAGAAAACGGGCCATTTTTTTTAAAACCAACCAAAACCTGGTATTTTTAAACAGGGTATTGTTTTTTTTTCACAGGGGGAAACTTGATTTGGGATGCCCTTATGTGTGTGGAACTCCCCTTGAATTGCCAGTGTCATACCTTCCTTTCAGATTGAGCTGCAGAGTAGGAATCCTTGGCTTGAAAAACGCCACCCAGGCTATTGGAGCAAGTGCAGGCTTTACAGTGCGGACTGTACTATTTCTTTAAAAGAAACTTTGCTTAGGCTGTTGGTTCTAACTTCTGATGGTAAATGAAAGTATATAATCTGAGTTATCAAAACTGAGGCATGGGCAGGGTTTATACCATGCTGGTCATTATGGATTAATAACCCAAACATGAATCTACCATATACCTGTGCCTTTCTTGGTATGACCATAGACATCTCTTCTATAGGGACAAGGTTTCCTGGACCGTGTAACTGTCAATTTGGGATGTGCTTGTTAAAATATTTTATGAGCAATAAATAATCTGAGGTTCAGTAGTTCTAATCTGATTAGTAAGCATTATATTAATAAAGCTTCAGCATCTAGTCCCCTCCCCCCAGGCTGCCTACATCACCCCCTTTCCTTAGAGGCTTGGTAGGAAGGAACAGCCATAACGTTTTTTAAATAAATATAATCTACCCAAACTGACCAACCTTGTACACAATGATTGCTTCCTGCGTGACAGCTCAAACTTGCAGCTGCACCTTCTCTCCTTCAACCCAAATGTTGGTGGGTTGCGTTCGTTTACCTGAGCAGAAATAATATTGTTATTCTTCTCTTCTGTTATCTGCAATCGTACAAGAGACAATTGCTTTTTAATATGTAGCTCTGTGATCGGCCACCTCAAAGTGGACCAAAACTCATATAAATGAGTTGGACCTCTCTAAGAGATTGTGTTCTGTAAGCATCTCCTCAAAAGCCACCAAAATGTTATACATTTTCAGATCTGTACATAGCTGCCTCTATAGCTCTGCTGCTGCACACCTGTGCATATGTGTGGAAATCCAGAAAACATGACCCGTTGGTGGCTCTCGAGGAGAGGGTTGGGGAACACTGCCCTAGGGTCATCCTGATTTCAGATGCCGACAGTGTGAAACCCCCTTGGTTCCCTTTAGAGTCCACTTGATTCTTGACCCCACAACTGCAGCAAAACTTTGCCATACTCCAATAACACCCTGCAGTATTCCTGTTCCCTCTGCCCTAGCCTGGCTAGCTTGGCACATGTGAGTGGCTGCCAGAGGTCTGTGTGTGCTTTGGGATCGAGATGAGTATACAGAAAAACTATCCTGTGTAGCATGCCAAATTGGGATGCCTCTAGAACAGCGAGGAAGTCGGCCGGCCCTAAACTCTAGAGCTAGGTGAAATGGGTTTTGGTCCTCTTTTAACAGCTGCTTGGTCAGTCACCTTTGGGACAGGTTACACTGATCCAATTTTACATTGTGTAATTTTGTATTCTGTGGGACAGATTACACATTGTGGTCCAGTCCAGGGATGAATCTATTTGTTCGGGGGATGAATCTATTTGTTCGGGGGATCAAAAGTTTTAGTGCACAGTACTGGCCACTATCACTTTTCTGACTGTGGCAGAATATACTACAGTTCAGCCATGTTGAATCAGTTAAAGTTTACAAAATTGCTCCCCTAAACCCCTCTCTGATCGTCAGTGGCATAAACTGTTTGAGAGGCTTTAACCCCATGCAAATGTTGTGGAATAGCTGCGCTCCTGAACTACATGGGTGCGGCCATCTTACTGCACATCTTGACAGTCTTGCTTACATATGATCATGAGGGGTGTGCCAGCAGCAATTCAAATAAAGATATATGCCTCAAAACCACGGGGAAGGCATTATACACACCCTAAATAAACAGCTGCTGGAAAAATTCTGTGTGAGGTGGAAGCTGTTACATTGTTTCTTTGTTATCTTAAAATGGCACAAAACCCGTGGCGGCGTATACTGGGATGCCACGCTGTGTGAATCCCCTGGAGGCTCCCTGATGCTGCTCGCCCTCCTGCGCCAAGTCATTCAATTAGGTTAGGTTGGGAGCGTGAGCACTTGGCAAGAAGGCCAGGGATGCGGCCAGCGCATGTCACCCGGCAGCCTTGAAATCAGCAAGTTGGTCGATCCCAAAACTGCTAGAGGGCATGGCTTCAGTGATGTAAAAACTGCCTTTTCTGTTTAAACTTGGCCACTGCCGAGCTGCATTGCCCAAGGTACTCAGGCAGGGGAGTAAAAAAAAAAATGGGAGGGTTTTGTTCCGCTTTCAGAAGCAGAGTTCTCAGTTGTAAATCAAGATGGCAGCTCCCATGTAGTTCAGAAGCTCAGAATCTTCCTATTTCACAATATCTCAAATAGCTTACATCACTGATTTCCAGAGGGGCACATCAGGGGAACAATTTAATAAGCTTTAATCTTTTGACTGGAGGTCTTCTTTAATGGGGGCCCAGTGTTGGGGGTGCTAAGAAGTCTTTGTTTGGGAATATTCCCTTAGTATATACTCAGGTTGTGGGTTTGCTTTGAGGTCTCTGGTGCTTCAGTGCAACTGAAACTTTTTTTTAGTCCCTAGGTAGGTGTGATATCATTAAGCCCATTCAGGCTCTATAGTCAGGCAAGTGAACTGCTGACAATTTTTGCTTCTTTTTATTTTTTTTTTTATATCTGGCATAAAATCAGCTGTGCTTAATCTACACATTTTCCTTAGGAGACGCTCAAGCACAAAGCTGAATGCTCCAATACCATCTCCAGATGTCCATCTGTTTTTTATGGCTGGTGCTGCAGTTTCTTTAGCTGTGCGCTTTGATGCAGATTGTTCCAGTTTATCTGACAGATGTGTACGGTTAGGCTTTTTTTTTTTTTACAATGTATTTTTAGCTTCCACTGAAAAATGGATATCCTTTTCTGCCGAATGTGCTGATTCAAGTTTTGCCAATGCTGATTTTATGTATCTTCTGACCATCAAATCATTTTTTTCCCACAGTCGAGCAGGAGATCGGCATTATTGAAACAAGCCAACAGGGAGTATTTCTTCTCCAGCCGCCCACACCGCAATCATTTCTTGACTTTAGAAACATTCATTTTAGTGTTATCATGGAATCTTATGCATATACATAGGTCAGTGGTTTCTTACCATGAGAGCCACATTCAGCACATCAGAGAGATGTTAGAGTCACATGACGTAACAAGTTTTTAGAAGTCATGAAGAGACAGCAGCCTCTAGAATAATATAAATAGTAGTAAAAAAAAAAAAAAACAATCAATCAATGTTCCCTATTGTGTTACATTATATACCAACTATTCGCCCCCTGCTGTTACAATGGCCACAGCTTCATGACTTATTTTGAAGTTGCTACAGTTGAGTCATATTGAATCAGTTAAAGCAGAGCTTGCCACCCTAAAGCCCAGGGTGGATATTGCAGATTCTGTGCTCTTGAACTACATGGGAGTTTTCTTTGCCAGTCTTCAATGTTGAGCAGATCACCAATCTTAACATGCTTTTTATTGCCTTAGGTTGAATCAACATCCATTAAACACAATTAGAAACAATTGTATGTGTGGGATGTTTTGGAGGTATAACCGGTACAGTCTTTAATGCTATTAAAGTATGAATGGGTAAGGCTAATGCTGCATAGGTAGATGACCCTTCTAAGGCAGTGACAGTATTATGTGCTATAATTGCTGGATCTACCTATTACCTCTGTACGTACTGATGTAATATTTTGTTAGTTGTTTGTTTGGTTTTTATGGCTTTTTAAACCATTTTGTACATGTAAAAAAAAATAAACGTACAATGAAATCTGCTGTATATGTGTTTTTCAGTTCGGTGTGACAATGCAAAAGAGAGCATCTAATGTGATAAGATTTTAAATGGCGATAAAGTACAACCAACCCCCTATAGTGCTGTAACTGTTGGCAACATCACCAGGTTATGTTTGTGTTAGCCATGTTTATTCAGCCTGTAATTTTACCAATATATCTTTTTGTAAAGCACCCGAGTCACAGAACAAAGGACATTGCTTTGTCAGGATATCAACAAAAACATGGTATGTCGGGGCCTATGTGAGAGAAGCCTTTTCTGGTGAACTTGGCTGGCATCACTGTCCCCGAGAGCACATGATACAGTTTCCTTAATTCGACCCTAACTGTGAATGAGTCCTGCCAGCCGTAATGATCGCCACCAGCCCTGATTGATAAAAGCCTGATCTGTTAGCGGGGTATATCGGGCCAGAATCCAGTCCAATGGCGTATAATGTGACCGAAATGTGGTCAGATGAGTCAAGGATCAGGGTAATAAGAGAGCTCAAAATTAAGTTATACATCTAATTGATATAAGGGCACACTAGACAATATACAAACAAACAATGAACAGATTCTGCTCTGAAGAGCAGGTTACAGGTGAGTAATACAGGCAGAAATGAGCAAAGAAAATGTCAGTACCTTATTTCAACCAAATGAGAGATTACGTAGAGCAAATGGAATGCGTTATAAAGAAAACGAATGCACACCTAAATACTTGCTAGATAAAGATCAAAGATAAGCTAATTTTGTGATGCTGCTAGTTAAAGTATGTCCCAAAGCACACTAAACACATGGTCATAAATAAATAGCACACACTCAAAGAACCATATTTGTTTGTTGCTAAATATATATTGAGTTATTGAATATAGGTAAAAAAAAACAATTTTACAATATAATCCAAAAAGCAGACCAAAAAAACACTCTCACTCAAAGCATCAATAATCAGCAATTACGAAGCTGCCCCCTTCCCCGGGTCAGGGTCAGCGACAAAGTAAATTTGCCTCCAATAGCTCAGAGTTTCAAATATACACAACCAACTTGAGGCTGACATTATGAAATGCAATTGAATAGGTATATACATAAGCACAGCAACAAAGGAGTAATCACATAGTCATAAAGTAATACAATTAAATGGCTCTGTATACCTATAATGCTAGCCACCTTTTCTTGAGTGAGGGTGTTTTCTGTCTGCTTTTTGGCTTATATTGTAAAATAGTTTGTACCTATTTTCAATAACTTAATATATATTTAGCAAAAGAAATATGGTTCTTTGAGTGTGCGCTATTTATTAATTTGTTTTGTAAAGCAACCATTGGGAGGCGTGAGGCAGCCTGCTGTATGCTTGGACGTGATAGACAGAAGTCCCCAGTTTCCTCCCTGGCATTTAACCCAAAGCTGGACATGCCAAATGATTCAGTCAGATGCAGCACGTCCTAGGAGTCCAAACTCAGCTGTTGGATATGATTCTGGGTCAGAGTTCTCCATAACGTGGTCCCAGGACCAGCTGCACTGACAGGGGAACTTTGTATGGCTGCATCTGGACCTCCAGGTTCTAAATATGTATTTGGTTTATGGTTAGGTTGAATGGCCCAGCAATATGCTGGTGCCAGACTGACTGGGAGATCCCTGTGAAGTCTGTAGGCTGAGGGCAAGCTCCCCACATGAGATGATCTACAGATCAGACCTTCCAACTAGCCTCCCAGGCCACATGTGAGAAATGTCCTAGGTGTTCTCTTTGACGATGTCCCACCTGTGGTGCACCATGTTATCCTCTTAGACCTGGGCTTTCCATGATAAGAGTTACCTAGCTGGGTTGGCAGATGGCATGGCAGTACAGTCTTTTGAGACCGGGACATTTGTTGCGAAAGTTTTTTTTTTTAATGAAAAGGGCCCTATCACACACAACTTTTTTGAGGAAAGGGAAGGGAAAAAGTGCATTCCTACCAGGTAGGGGACTCCTCCAGTTGAATTGTCTCCAGCCTGTGATTGCTGAACACTATCAAACAGGGCCAGAATAAGTAAGTTAAGTAACTGATCTGTGGCTGTCTGGCACCTGCCCACTTACTAGAACGTCAGATCGAGTCTCTTGTGCCATGCTTGTGCGGGAGAGTGCTTTTCCTGCTCTGCCATTTTGGGCAGGGGGGTAGTGCAGTCCCCCAGCTGGTCCAGCAGAAAACAGTTGCCTGCATTGAGCTGCCAGTGGCTGTGATTGGTGGCTTATGTGCAGTGAGCAGCCGCCAATTGACAGCTCTGCACGCACTGTAGGGTTGTTGACAGCGGCATTGCTGCTCTAGACACTCTGTCCTGCCCTGTGGTGCATTTGGCTGCAGGTTTGCAAAACCAAAAAGAGGCTTGCCCAGGTGCGGGGGGGGGGGAGGGTCCCCACTGACGCCAATAGCTTTGTTGCCGGCCCGTCAGACCAAAGACTGAAAATCCTCCTGGATCAGAGCATAACCCAAAGGTTGGTGGAGGCCCTGGGGCACGTGCTCTCCTCATAATCCGACCCTGCTATCAAGGCTCCATCTGGTTCTGCATAGGCTTGGAATATTCACTGGTGCTGGCAAGTCAGGTCTGAGTCTCACCCCCCAGAAAAAGGCTCTAGTCAGTATTGGAGGGGGGGTCAGAGATCTTCACACCATCCTTTATTTAGGGATGATGGCAGCATTAGAAGACATAAATAGAATGAGGAAAAGTAGGGGGAGTAAACAAACACCTTAAGTCAGAGAAGGCAAAGTAGGGGGAGTAAAAAAACACCTTAAGTCAGAGAAGGCAAAGTATGATGCAACCTGTTTATGGCTCTTAAGGAGAGAGTTGGGGGGAACACTTAAGATGAAGGTATGTGCTCACAGAACGCAAGGTCCGTTAAAAAAAACAGCAAAAAAGAACCAGCCACCAGCAGCAGCAGCAAGGTGTAAGCAAACACATATGTGAAAAAAAAACAAAAAAGGACATACAATGCACATTTAGTGCAGTTATAAATGATTTAATCTCTAGTCTATGATATGGCTGGTGTGGCAGCACATTTTGCATAGGCTGGATATAACTAACATGTCCTGCTGGAATAGCTCTTCACCCAGTATTACAAAGCCAACTGCATCATCCTCACACATTCCCACAAAAGAGGATACATGTAGCAATAGGTATTGAACACAAATAACGGTGCACTTTTCCAAGTGTACAGCACGGCCTGTTTCTTTTCAATCATTACTTCTTTTGGGTATTCCGCCACAAGGTGGCGCAGTTGACTGCAGAAGACTTGTGGCTCCTCCCGGCCCTATAAAAAGCCAGGAATCACCCATAGACCCCAGTGCTTCCCTGCAGTCATGACTGCGAAGACCAGAAGATGGCTCTCTGTTTTCGCAGGCGAGCAGGGCAACCAAGCCTGTGGCCCTACAAACCTACATTTCCACCCACTTCTGGACCCTCTTGCCTCCCAGCCTCGGCTGACGGATCGGGTGATGGTAGGGGAGCACCTGGGTCAGGTGCTCGGTGAGCGTTGCTCCAGGCTGCAGACCCTATACACCAAAGGGTAGCCGGCCATAGGCTTATGGTGAGCCTACTGAGGGATGGAAGAAGTTCACTGCTGCCTTTGTATCGGGGGTGAGTTGTGTTTACTTAGGGGTTGTTAGTGTGCCTGTGCCCATTTTTCCTTCCCCCTTCCTCCTCTTCCACCCTCTCTCCCCTCCGGTCCCTTTGATCGGGTGCTGTTCCCGCTGCTGCCTGCCCTCTCCTCTTCCCCTTCCCCGGCGTGGCGTTGTCGGGGGGGGGGGGGTTGGCGGCGGCTGGTAACGGTGTGCGCTTTTTGGCTGCTCCCCGCCGCTGCCGCGTGCGTACTGCGCTCCACGGCGGGAGGCGCTATGATGCTGTGGGGGGGGGGGGGCAATGCCTCTCTCATGGCGCTGGGCGCCTTATCACATTGCGCCGGCAGTTTTCGCGCCCTTCGGAGGGGGGCCGCGCCGCCCGCCTCTCGAGGTGCTCTGCTGTGGCGCCATCTTGCTGGCAGGCAGCGCTTGGAGGAGACAGTGAGCTGCTGCGGATTCCTTCCTCGTGGTGTGTTGCGGCGGTGACACCTTCTTTCTCCAGGCTCCCTCTGCGGATCCTCAGCCTGTGCCTGACTGTCGGTTGTGTGTGCTGAGCTCGCTTTCTCATTTGGTCCGTGAGTCTTTCTGCGGGGGTACACTGTCGGGGCATGTGCTGCGGGATACTCATGGTTTTTTATCATTAATTTCTTACAGGCGGGATAGCAGTGTTTGTGGTTTCTGCCGGTCCAATCCCTCCCTTCCCCCCTGCGGTCCTTCTCAGTGGGTATCCCTTGGGGGCATCCCGGGTGGCTTTTCTTAGCCCTTACCCTGTGTTGGCCTATTGTGCCTGTGATAATAACCATATGGAGGCTTCTGGGGATAGCGAGCTTGAGGGCCCCTCGGGGCAGGCTCGGCTGTGTGTCATGTGCGGGGCATCCCCTTTGAGTGGTGGCAGCAAAGTTTGTGTCCCGTGCGCCCAAAGTATCATTGCGGAACAGGTTGGAATGAGCGCTTCTCTTCCCAGCCCTGTCCTCCCGACAGCATCTCCTACTCCCCCGCGCCTGCATTTAGCCCCCAGCGAGGGGGAAGCCAGCAGGGGGTCGCAATCGGATATGGTGCTGCACGTGGCCAGCATTGAGCGACAACTGGCCCGGCCGGCGGTGGGTAAGGCCTCTAGCAAAAAGAGGCATCTAGACGCCGGATTTGTCCCTCATTGCCGATGAGGATGAGGGGCGTGACTCGGACTCTGGGGATCGTCAGGGCGAGTACGATAGTGACTTAAGGTCTTCCTCGGATGAGGATACCTGGCTCCTGGATGATACCGACAGGCTCCTGTCGGCTGTTTTTGATACGTTGCACATCGCTCCCCCAAAGGTGGCGAAGAAGAAGCAGGGCGAGCTCTTCCACCCTGGCAAGCTACGCCTGGATTTTCCGGAACAGGGCCATTTCTCTAATATGATCCTCAAGGATTGGGAACGTCTTAACAGGTTACCCTCGGTGCCCAAGGGGTTAGACAGAAGGCATCCCTTCTCGGCCGATTTGGTTAGGCGCTGGTCGTGCCCACCTGAGGTGGACGCCCCGGTCCTGGGGCTATCCAACACTTCGGTCATGCCGTCCCCCGACACTACCACCTTGCGTGATAGTGCGGACCGACGCATGGATCAGCTGGCTTGTCATGCCTTCACCTTTGTAGGGGCCGGCTTGCGTCCGGTCTGCACCGCGGCTATTGTGGCCATTGCTATTAAAAAGAAGGTCGGGCGCCTTGCTGAGGCCGCCCGATCTCGCAAGAGAATGGAGGATTATAAGGACCTTTTGCTTTGCTCTGATTTTGTTGCCTTTGTGCTGGCTGCCATGGATGACGCCGTCCGGCTTGGCGGTAGGGCCTCGGACCCGCTGGTTGCTATGCGCAGGTCCGTCTGGTTGCGTCAGTGCCCTTTCAGGGATCCTCTTCCTTTCGCCCTTCAAGGGGAGGTCGTGGATCCTCCTTTTCAGGTAGTCGCAGAGACACGCGGCCGCCCCGGTCTTTCCTGGGGAACCAAGCCCAAACACCCTACCAAGGCCCCTCAGGCAACAAGTTCGTCAGGTTCAAGCATTTTCGCATGGAGACGTTACGTTCGGCCGTGAGTTCCCTTCGGCTGGGCGATTTCATGACCACGGTGGACATCAAGGATGCCTACCTTCACGTTCCGATCTTCCCAGGTCACCAGAGGTTCCTGAGGTTCGCTCTGGGGGATTAACACTACCAGTTTGTGGCCTTGCCGTTTGGTATCACCTTGGGTTTTCACCAAGGTGCTGGCTGGCGTCATGGCTCTCCTGAGGAACCAGGGTATTCGCATCCTTCCTTACCTGGACGACATTCTGATTGCTGCTCAGTCTCTTCATCAGGCCGAGAGGGATACTCAGGTGGCGACATCCACTCTCGAGTCCTTCGGCTGGGTGATCAACTATCCCAAGTCTTCACTATCTCCGTCTTGGGCGAGGTCCTTCCTGGGTATGACGCTGGATACTTCTCAGGTCAAGGTATTTCACCCTCAGCAGAAGGTGGAGAGCATTCAGATGCAGGCACGGGCCCTGCTGTCGTGTCCTCACCCCTCCATTCGGCAGGGGAGGCAGTTGGTGGGCCTCCCCTGCCGAATGGAGGTGGTGTCTTGCTTTGAGGCGGTTCCCTTTTCTCAGTTCCACATGACACCTCTACAGTTGTATCTCTTGTCGGTTTGGGATCGGAATCAGGAGTTCCTGGATCAGGAGTTTGCTCTGTCCCCTCCGGTCAGGCGGTCTCTCTCCTGGTGGCTGGACTCCAGGAATCTTCTAGTGGGCAGGTCCTTTCTGCCTCCGCGCTGGGTGATTGTCACCACGGATGCCAGTCTGACCGGCTGGGGGGGGGGAGTTTGGCAGTCTCTGAAGTTCCAGGGTCAGTGGGGTCCCCAGGAGGCCCACGCACCCATCAATATCCTAGAGCTGCGGGCGATCAGGTTGGTTCTCTCCCAGTTGACCCCCCACCTTCAGGGTCGTGCTGTACAGGTCCGCTCGGACAATCAGACGGCGGTTGCCTACATCAATCATCAGGGAGAGACTCAGAGCAAGCAAGCCCTCAAGGAAGTGTCTCTGATCTTGTCTTGGGCGGAGGATACTGTTCCCTGCATCTCGGCGGTTTACATCCCAGGGGTGGAGAATCAGGAGGCGGACTCCCTGAGCAGGGGGACGTCTCGCCTGGGGGAATGGACCTGTGTCGCAGCTGGGGTCAGCTGGACGTGGACCTGTTTGCGTCCCGTCACAATCACAAGCTTCCAAGATTTGTCTCCCTGTCAAAGGACCCTCTAGCCTTCGCCACGGACGCGCTAGCAATTCCTTGGACGGAGTTTCGGCTCCTCTATGTATTTCCTCCCTTTCCTCTGCTGGGTCGGATGCTGCGCAAGATAGCTCAGGAGGGGGTACCGGCCATTCTGGTGGCCCCCCGCTGGCCGAGGAGGGTATGGTTCGCGGATGTCGCACACATGGCAGTAGATCGGTTCGTCCTGCCCGACGATCCAGAGCTTCCCACGCAGGGACAGCTGCACCATCCCAATTTACAAACGCTGTCTTTAACGGCTTGGCTGCGGAAACCTCTATCTTGATGGGCAAGGCTTTGCCGGCCTTTGTTGTCGATACCTGGATTCAGGCTCGGAAGAAATCCAATCTACAGGGTCCTCCTTTTGAGCCCTTGTGCAATGCTGCGTTGTCCATAATGACTCTTAAGGTGGGCTTTTTGATTGCTATTACTTAGGTGCGTCAAGTCTCTGAGCTGGTGGCGCTTTCCATTAAACCTCCTTATTTTGAGCGGCATCAGGATAAGGTGGTGTTCCGTCTTAACCTGGAATTTTTGCCCAAGGTTGTATCTGCCTTTCATCTCAATGAGGACATTGTCTTACCTTCCTATTGTCCTGCCCCTGCTAATTCCAAGGAACGGAACCTTCATTCTCTGGATGTGGTCAGGGCGCTCAAGGATTATTTGGTCGCCACTGAGCCCTTTCTGATTTTTGTTCTTCTTCCGGACCTAGGAAGGGCTTGCCTTCAGCCAAATCTACTATCAGCAAGTGGATTAGACAGGCGGTGGTGCGAGCCTATTCTGCCAAAGGGAAGGAACTTCCCTTCTGTGTTACTGCTACTCTACTAGGGCTATTGGTGCCTCTTGGGCCTTTCAGCACCAGGCTTTTGTTGAACAAGTTTGTAAGGCCGATACGTGGTCTTCTGTTCATACTTTTTCTAAGTTTTACAAGGTTGATGTTAGGGCCTCAGCTGATGCTGTTTTTGGCCGCAAGGTGCATCAGGCGGTAGTGGTCTGAACTGCCTGCCATTACTCATTGAGGATCCCACCCTACTTTAAGGACACTGCTATTGGATGTCCCAGAAGTAATGATTGAAGTGAAACAGGCCGTGCTGTACACTTGGAAAAATACAATTCTGTGATTACTCACCTGTAGAATTGATTTTACTGTGTACAGCACGACCTGTTTCATCCCTCCCTTGTTATTGTTGCCTCTTTATGGTGATTGGTTTAAAAGTTAGCCTTTTTGAGGCTGTGTATTCTTTTATCATGGTTTATCTCCCGGCTTCCTGCATAACTGCTTTTCAACGCTGGGGGTCTATGGGTGATTGCTGGCTTTTTTATAGGGCCGGGAGGAGCCACAAGTCTTCTGCAGTCAACTGCGCCACCTTGTGGCGGAATACCCAGAAGAAGTAATGATTGAAATGAAACAGGCCATGCTGTACACAGTAAAATCAATTCTACAGGTGAGTAATCACAGAATTGTATTTTTATGAAGTAGGAATGTTGCTGATTTAAAGGAAGAAAAAGCTCTAAAGTTATTCTTCCTGCTCTGAATTTTTTTTAACGTGACAAAAACCTACCATTTTAACGGGCATGTAGACGGTATAATTATGGTAAATAATATAGCAAATAAAAAGGATTTTTTTGTACACTCACCATTGATCTACATCCAGTCACACACAAACATTCCCTATGTAGTGTTATCATGTTTCCCACATATTCCACTCCAGGGCATCGGGAAGTCAGAAGCCAATGGGTTAACTCTCGTCCGAAGGGCAGGGACTGCAAGACAAAAGGTGTGGTTCCTGCTCTACGCAATCCAGTTTCATTCTTGCAGTTCGGACTGGACTGCAAAGATTTGCCTGGATTTATTTCCCTCTTATTCATTTATTTTTGTCTTTCTTATAGGGCCTTACTTAGGAAGCCAGGGATTTTACCCTGTCTTCCTGGCCCTTATGGTCCCGCTGATCTGAGGGACCCACTTATGCATCCTGGTCTTGTTTAAACAAAAAGGGTGATTGAAGAGTAGGCACCAGGGTCCTATGGGCGCTACGCTGACCCTCAAGGGCTGAAGTTTCCCATCTGAAGGGACAATCAGCCACAGGTTTGTTTGGAGAGCCTGCAGGGGGGTCCTTGTGGGTAATATTCCCCTTTGCCTTTCCATCCCACAATAGTATCACTCTGTGTAGGTGTTCATATGTATTTGAATTTCGCGTCTTTAAGGGGCGGGAATGGACTGGTGGAGGCAAGGCAGGTTCTTTTAAGGAGGAAGTTGTGGCTTCCTCCCGACAGCAGAGTAGAGGCCGGATAGAGCTGCTGCCGCTACATTCACTATGTCGGTTCACTCGCTGTCGATTTGTTCAGGCACCGATCTCCCAGGCCTCTGCTTTGATCTGACTCTACTTTACGGCGGCCCCTGCCGTGGCTCGCTGCCCGCTCCTCTGCATAGCAGGGCCGCCTCTTCAGGTGCATTGCGGACCCCTGCCACAGCTTGCTGGCCGTTGTTCTGCAGAGTGGAGCCACTTCTTTGGGCATTGCTATAGTCCCAGTCGATATAGCGGGGCCTCTACCTAGTCTCTTCCTTGCCTCCGGTGAATTCCATAGAGGAGCTTAAGTGTGTGTGTGTGCATACTTTCCTTTCATAGTGGATCAGGTATGTTTTTTTTCTGATGATTTGACTTTATTCCTGTATGGTATGCTATATTAAATGTTTCACTGTTGTTTTGACATGACTGAGGTAACTGGGGCAACCGGGTTTGGTACATTAGCAGACAGGGTCACCCCATATCCTGTGTGCCTACAAAGGCTTCCGGAAGAGGGCAGCCATATATGTGCTCAGTGCACCACTGTGATACTCTACAAATTTGGGAGGCAGTTATGACCCTCAGAAAGGCTTACTATGGAACCCTCTGGGTCTGGACCATCGGAGCTTCAGCTCGACTTCACTCGGATAACCAGGGATATATTGTCCAACTTGATATTGCTGAGAGGTTGGCCTGTATAGAGAGTGCTTTAGAACCTTCGGTCTCAAGGTCTTTGAATATCGGAGAAACTCAAACATTTAGTTTCCATAGTTTGTTCTGATTCTGAGGAGGATATTTATGCTGCCATAGATTCTCATGAAGAATTATCAGAGGGTGAACTCTCATCCAGTAGGTTAGAGAGTAATTTAGATTCAGGGTCTTCAGAACAGGGGATAGCTCTGTTTAGAGAACAGATGAAAGGCCTGATATTTTCTGTTTTAGAAATCTTGGATATCTTGGCTCCTAAGGTTACCAAGAGAAAGAAGGGCGGGGTCTGTACAAGCCAGAAAAACAGAAGCAGTTTTTTCCTGAGCAATCTCATTTTACCAGACTTATCCCAAAAGAATGGTAGCCAGACAGGCTCCATTCCTAGAGTTCTGGATACTAAATACCCTTTTTCCTCAGACCTGATTACCGTATTTGCCGGCGTATAAGACGACCCCCCAACATTTCCACTCAAAATATAGAGTTTGTTATATACTCGCCGTATAAGACTACTCCCTCTTCCGCACACCAAATAAAACGTAAAAGAACATCAGATTTTATTTCAACATGTTAATTTATATTCAAATGCTTATGACATGCAGGAAAACTGTCACAAGGCTATATCTTATCAAGCCCTTGTGTACACCTGCCAGGGCTGGCTCCGAGTTTTGATGGGCCCTTGGGCAACAGTGTCACAGTGGGTCCCTTGCAGTGATCATGTCTGTGATTTTCTGCTGTTCTTTTCTAGTGCTCAGAAACCAAATGTTCTTTTCTGGATGTTTAATAGTGATGCAGCAGGACCAGCACCTAGGCAATTCGGATGCCCCTGTAATGTAGACCAAAAACCAGGTGAGGGAAACTTCTGGGATTGGGTCTGCTTAGAGGTACTGACAGTTTGCCTTCTGACCTGCTCTGATGCTTCATGTTTCTTCTGTAGCCATCTTCTTATCAGCAAGTCAGCCCCGGCAGCTCATCACTTCACACACGGCCCGGGAAGGGGAACACATACTGGCGCACGCTGACAGAGAAAACAGGAGGGAGGAGGAAGAGAGGGGGTGCATACCTCCCAACTTTTGAAAGCTGTAAAGAGGGACAGAAGAACCCACGCCCCCAACCACACCCTTAGCCACGCCCTCATCCACACCCTTAAAGGGAAACACCACCTAAGAATTAAATAGGGTACCCCTCGCTGCAGTCAGTGAGTGGGGGTGTTGTTCCTCTTTAAAGCAGAGCAAAACCCTGGTGGGATGGGCCTGTCACCCAAAAGATTCCAGGGCTGGCCACTGGCCTTCCCCGCGGGATATGGGACTGGGATGACCCGCTGTGCAAAACATGCCCCAAAAAGATAGGTGGGGGGAGCATGCCCGCAGAGCTCCTGATTGCTGCGGCTCTGCATGTAAACAGAGCCATTTGGCAAGCACTACATATGCACAGCAAACAACTCGACTTGAACCATAGTGCACGCATGTGCCATAGGACTGGAACGAGTGGGATGCCCCACTGTGTGAAATACCACCGATTGGCATTTTTCCCATAGCGCACTGCAGCCGCATCACTGCTCGCCTTTAGTTTGGGATGTGCCCACACTGGCTATTCAGAATGCGTCCCAGCTAAAGGCATATTAGGGATGCAGCTGCAATATAATGTGGTTTGGGCTCTGGGAAAAGGGCCAGATGGGGGGTTTCACACAGTGGAGGATCAAAATTTGGGATACCCCTGGAGTAGGGAACAAAACCCAGTGGGTCCTCCCAAATTTGGAAGCCCCACTGTGTGAAATACCCTCGACTGGCCTTTTTCCCAGAGCGCACATCAGATTACACTGCAGCTGCATCCCTGCTCGCCTTTAGTTGGGGACGTGCCAGTGCTGGCTATTCAGAATGCGTCCCAGCTAAAGGCATAATAGGGATGCAGCTGTAGGGTAATGTGGTGTTGGTTTTGGGAATAGGGCCAATAGGGAGGGTTTTACAGTGGGGCATCCCGAATTAGAATGCCCCAGTGGGTTTATTCTAAGCATACAGTACGTCCTGCTCCATATATAATACTTGTGGGTTATCCTCCGCCAGATGGCGCTGTGCACTGCAGACATGCAAAAACAGGCTCCTCCCGGCCCTTCATATACCCAGGGACCTCCCACAAATCCCCAGATTTCTCTGCAGTGCTGACTGCGAAGACATGAAGTATCACTCTCTCACAGGTGAGCGGGGCTATTACAGCCCATGGCCCTGTGGGACTATTTCCACCCCTCCTCTGTGTGATATGCCTCCCAGCCTGGGCTGTGCTGGTCGGGTGAAGGTAGGCAGCACCATGTGTGCTTACGGAGCAACGCTCCACCGCAATCCCCCACCATAGGGTAGGCGGTCAAGGCTGATGGTGAGCCTTCAGGGGATGCCCCTCCCGCATCGTTGCCCCATGCCCCGTGTAGCGGTGGACCCTATGTAACGGGTCGCCTTCCTCCCTCGTTCCCCCCCCTTAGCCAGGGGGAAAAGAAAGGGGGGGGGTTGTGTGTATGGCGGCCTCAGTGTATCCTATTACACGCTTATGGCTTAGTATTGTGCTTTACTGGGAACGGGGGTCAGAGCCGCGCTTTTATTTTATCTGTGCTGTTAGCCGCAGCACCTTTATTGTATTTTATTTTTTTCTTGCATCGCATGAACGGCGGCGGCTTTGCGGACGCCACGGCGTCTTTTTCTTCCTTTCTTTCCTTCTTCTTCTTAGCCTGTAGTGGCTCTTCTGAAGTAATTCAAGTCAATTCCTTCAGGCGTTATTGCCTTACTGTCCTGATTGGCTACGCGTTTTCGAGCTTCGCGCTCGCTGGGGAGGGGCGTGGTTCTGGCTTGGCGCGTTCCGCGTTGCGGTCAGCTCTGGCCCGCCCTTCGAGGTTCGCTTGGCGCCATTTCTTACTCACGCGCGCGTGGTGAAGACCGTCCTCTCCTCTCTGTCTGTAAGTGCCCTCATGGGCGACTTTTCATTAGTTTTTATACTCCATTGCGCATGGCTCTGACATCCTTGTTCCCCTTATGTCTTTCAGACCGTGGATTTCGGTGGCTTCTCCCGGCCCAGTGCAGCTCCCGATCGTGACCATTAAAAATTACTCCCACTTCCCCGCGGGTTATTGGGGCATCCAGGGTAGCTTACAGCGTCAATCCCTACTGGCATATTGTGCCGATTAAATCACCATATGGAGGCATCTCAGGATATTGTAAACGGGGTTCCTTTGGGACAAGCCCGGCTGTGTGTAGCTTGTGGGGTCTTACCTAGCAGCGGTGACAATGCACGGGTCTGTGTTCCTTGTGCACAGCAGGCGCTATCGGTGCTTCCCGCCTCACTTCACCTACTCCCCCAAGTCTGAGTCTAACCCCCAATACCAGCGGGGATTCTCATTCTGATTTGGCCACTAGTCTGGCTAGTGTTGAAAACTTGCTTGCTAATTCCTTAGCGCGTAAAGCCACCGCCAAGAGGCAGCATTTGAACCCTGACTCGGCTCTCTTCCCTATAGAATCTGATGATCTGTTGCATTCTTATGCCCATATCCCCTCGGACGAAGGGGAACTGTTCTCTGACTCAGGGTCATATGACGATGAGTCCAGGGGTCAGGAAGAGTCTGGCTCCGAGCATTGGTCCTCGGATGATATTGATAGACTGCTGGTTCAGATCTTTGAGGTTTTGTCCCTCTCTCCCCCTGCTGCGGCTCCCCGGCAAAGGGGTGATCTTTTTCATACCGCTAAAGCTCGCTTGGAATTTCCCGAGCAAACCCATTTCAATAGCCTCGTGCTTAAAGAATGGGAACATCCCAGCAGACTTCATGGGGTCCCTAAGAGTGTGGATAGGAAATATCCCTTCCCTGCTGACTTGGTTAAGTGCTGGTCATCGCCACCTGAGGTCGATGCTCCTATTCTAGGGTTGTCCAACACCTCTATTATGCACTCTCCTGACACTACTACGCTGCGCCTTTGCATTTGGGGGAGCTGCACCTGTTTGGGGATCATTTAGACCTCTTCGCCAAGGGAAGCAAGTTACCCCAGCGCAGGCGGCAGATTCGGCCCTTTCGTGGCCAAGGCTCCCTATCGACCCCCTACTGTGGGGCTAAACAAGGCAGAGGGGTGTCCTTCGCTGGGGCCCACGCAGATTCCTGGCACAGGAACAGAGGATGCCGTTCCGGTTCCTCCTGGGGACCCAAGTCTAAAGCCCCTCCCAAGACCCCCCAGGCATGAAGGGGCGCCCTCGCCCGTCAGGGTGGGGGGACGTCTGCAGCACTTCGAGCATGTCTGGAGGCGCCACGTCTCAGACCGGTGGATTCAGGAGGTAGTGTCCTCCAGCTACAAGATAGAATTTGCTGTACGGCCCCCCACCAGATTTGTTGGGTCCCGGATCCCACAGGACCCTGCCTCAGCTCAGGTCTTGTTGCTGGCCGTGCAGGGCCTCCTGGACCTAGGGGTCATTTGCAAGGTCCCATTAGGAGACAGGGGCATGGGGTTCTATTCTAACCTTTTCACAGTACCCAAGAAGGATGGGTCAGTCAGGCCCATTCTGGATTTAAAAATCCTCAACAAATTTGTCGAAAACAAACACAAACTCTGCGCTCGGCCATTGGCTATCTGCGCCCAGGGGACTTTATGACATCCGTAGATATAAAGGACGCTTACCTTCACGTCCCTGTGTTCCCAGGACACCAAAGATTTCGCAGATTCTGGCTCCCAGGGTGTTTACCAAGGTGCTGGCAGGGGTGATGTCCCTCTTAAGGCTAAGGGGCATACGTGTGCTGCCCTACCTGGACGATATTCTCATCACCTCTCGGTCTCTGCAGCAGGCAGAGTTGGACACTCGGCTGGTAATGTCCACCCTGGAGTCCTTCGGCTGGGTGATCAATTACCCCAAGTCCTCTCTGTCCCCCTCCTCGGTGACTCCGTTCCTGGGAATGATTCTGGACACGGTCCAGTCAAGGATATTCCTTCCTCAACAGAAGGTGGAAGCTCTGACAGCACAGACGAGGTTCCTGCTCTCGAGCCCACAGCCCTCCATCCGGCAGGGAATGCAGTTGGTGGGCCTGATGGTGGCGAGCTTCGAGGCGGTGCCCTTTGCCCAGTTCCATTTGAGACCTCTGCAGCTTCACCTTCTGTCAGTGTGGGACAAGAACCCAGCGTCCTTGGACGGGGTCTGTGTGCTTCCCCCCTCGGTCAGACAGTCCCTTGCGTGGTGGCTGGACCACAGGAACTTGATAGGGGGCAGGTCTTTTCTGGCCCCCTCCTGGGAGACGGTCACAACGGATGCCAGTCTGTCAGGTTGGGGGGGATTATGGAAGTCCCTGCGCTTCCAGGGGAGGTGGGGCCCATTTACCCATCAACATTCTGGAATTACGGACAGTCAGGTTGGTACTGGAGCGATTGACCCAACACCTGAGGGGTCTGTCGGTCCAGGTACGCTCAGACAACAGAACGGCGGTTGCCTACATCAACCATTAGGGAGGGACCCGGAGCAAGGGTGCTCTCCAGGAGGTGTCTCAGATTCTGACATGGGCGGAGGCCAATGTCCAATGCATTTCAGCTGTCTACATTCCGGGGGCGGAGAACCTGCTGGCGGACGCCTTGAGCAGGGGGACGTCCCGTGAGGGGGAGTGGCCCCTCTGCAACAAGGTATTCCAGTCCCTGTGTCACCGTTGGTGCCTACCGGATGTGGATCTGTTTGCTTCCCGTCACAATCACAAGCTCCCGGCCTTCGTATCCCTGTCTCAGGATCCTCTGGCCTTGGCCACGGATGCCCTGTCCATGTCTTGGAGGGAGTTTTGACTCCTGTATGTGTTTCCACCATTCCCCCTTCTGGGCAGGGCTCTGCGCAAGATTGCTCTGGAAGGGGTACCTGTGATTCTAGTGGCCCCCAGGTGGCCAAGAATAGATGTGGTTCGCAGACGTGGTTCAAATGGCAGTAGATCAGTACGATCTGCCAAGGGTGCCAGATCTGCTAACTCAAGGGTCCTTACGCCATCCCAATTTACAAACTCTGGCTTTGACGGCCTGGCTGCTGAAACCTCCATCTGGATGGAGAAGGGTTTGTCTGCCTCTGTGGTGGCTACTATGTTGCAGGCCAGGAAGAAGACTTCTTCTGCTATCTATTATAGAGTATGGCGTTCCTACATTGACTGGTGTGAGTCCAGGTCTCTTCCCTGCTGGGAATTCTCCGTCCCTAGGGTTCTGGAGTTTTTACAGCATGGTCTGGACTTAGGTCTCAAACTTAGTACTCTGAAGGGTCAGGTTTCTGCCCTGTCTATCTTCTTTCAGAAGACCCTTGCCCAACATCACCTGATTAAGACCTTCTATCAGGGGGTTACTCACGTGCGTCCCCCTCAAACCTATGGTCCCTGTCTGGGATTTAAACTTGGTTTTGTCTGCCTTTCAGGGTGCTCCCTTTGAGCCTATTCAGGATGCTGCTCTGGCTGTTCTCACTCTCAAGGTTGTTTTCTTGGTGGCTATTACTTCGGTTAGACGTGTGTCTGAGCTGGCCGCTCTATCTATTCAGTCTCCATACTATGAGAGACACCAGGACAAGGTGGTGTTCCGCTTCAAACCGGATTTTCTGCCTAAAGTTGTGTCTGCATTTAATTTGAACCAGGATATTGTTCTTCCTTCCCTGTGTCCCAATCCTAGCAACGACAAGGAGAGGGTTCTGCATTCCTTGGACGTAGTCAGGAGCTTGAAGTATTACCTGGTTGTCACTAAGGCCTTCAGGAAAACTGATGCTCTCTTCGTTGTGCCTTCCGGGCCTAGGAAAGGTTTGGCTCCCGCCAAGTCTACCATCAGCAAATGGATTCATCAGGCTGTGATTCAAGCCTTTTCTACTAAGGGGAGGAGTCCCCCTTTCCGTCTTACTGCCCATTCTACTCGTGCTATTGGGGCTTCTTGGGCTTTCCAGCACCAGGCTTCTGTTGAACAAGTTTGCAAGGCCGCTACTTGGTCTTCTGTTCATACCTTTTCAAAGTTTTACAAGGTTGATGTTAGGGCCTCAGCTGATGCTGTGTTTGGCCGCAAGGTTTTGCAGGCGGCAGTAGTTTAAACTGCTTGCTGTTGCCTTTTTTGTTGGGGATCCCACCCTACTTTATGGACACTGCTATTGGATGTCCCACGTGTAAGTATTATATATGGAGCAGGACGTACTGTATGCTTAGAATAATACAATTCTGTGAAATACTCACCTGTAGAATTGGTATTATACGCATACAGTACGTCCTGCTCCACCCCACACTATTATTCCTGTTTCTGAAAGTCTAAGAATCCAGTGGTTAAGCGCATGGATCATGTGGTACGGCATGCTTTTTCCATAGTAGGATCGACTTTGCGGCCAGCCTGTGCCACATCTATAGTGGCCTTGGCGGGCAGAAAGTTGTTAAAGCAACTGGATTCTCAGCCATGTTAGGGGCATTCACGTAGTGTATGCTCCCAGTTGATTAAGACCAGTATGGAGATTACCAGGTACGTCATCTCTTCTATGGATGATATGGTCAGGTTAAACGCTAGAGTTATAGCTCTGCTAGTGGCTCTAAGGCGCTCATTATGGCTTAAACAATGGTCAGCAGACGCAACTTTTAAGACGACCCTGACGGGACTCATTCCTGGGGTGGCATCTGTTCGGGGAGCGTTTTGGATGATATGGTAAAGAGGGCTACTGAGGGAAGGTCTACTAGACTCCTACAAAGAAGGAAGTCTAACCCCTTTTTTCTCAGATGTTCCAATTCCTGGTCCTTTCGTAGGGGTAGAGGTTCCGCCTCCCCGGAGAAGTGATTCTTGCAGTAAACCAAGGGCCCAAAATAGGCCAAGATGAAACCCCCTTCTAAGCCACCTCAAGTATGAGGGGACGCCCCATCCCTGTGGGTAGGGGGACAGCGTCTGCATTTTTCTCCCATTTGGAGGCTCCATGTAATATACAAGATCGAATTGGGGGTCAGACCTCCTCTGAGATTCTTTCGGTCAAGGGTATCCCGGAATACGTAAAAAGCAAAGCATTGAGATTCACTGTAGCTTATCTATTGCAGATTGGAGTAGTCAATTCCCCTTTTAGAGAGGTCAAGTTTTTTTACTCTAATTTGTCTGCAATTCCAAAGGACGGTTCCATGCGCCCAATATTAGATCTCAAGGGCCTCAACAGTTTCCTCCATCTGAAATTTCACATGGAATCTTTAAGATCCACAATGGTGTCACTTCAGCGGGGGATTTTATGACCACAGTGGATATAAAGGATGCCTACCTACATATTCCTATCTTCCCAGATCATCAAAAAATACAACTCTCTGTGGAAATCCCACTCTGGGTCTCCTTAGAAGCCATGGCATGCGATCCCGTCCCCATAGATAGCTTGATTTGGATCCCACCGCAGTATAGGCCCCGCATTACTTGTCCAATCTTAGGTCACTCCCTCCGTGTATGGGATGGAGTGAAATACTCGGGGAACTGATCTCACCGCATCTCCCAGCAATGCGACTATTTAGAAACCCCTAATTCCCTCCGGGGATGGAGAATCCTGAAGCATTTGCGTGGTGGAAGCGGAAAGGTGTTGATAAAGTACATTACCTACTAGATCGGGAGGAAATAATTCCTTGGCCTGCATTGGTGTTGAAAGAGAATGCACCTGCCGCCGAATGCTTCAGATATATCCAGATCCGCCACTGGCTAATTCCTCTACTAAAGAATAAAGCCCCTGGGGTAGATAAAACTACTTTTGAGAGGGTGTGTCTTCGGGGGACACCGACACCAGGCCTTATCTCTGCGATTTATGCTCATCTCACAACACTACCAGCCAATCTGAAACATGGATATATGATAAAATGGGAAACAGATCTGAATCTGGTCCTGGAAAGGAAGGAATGGACGGATATCTGGGCAGGGATTAACAAATGTTCTATAAACATCACCACGTTAGAGGCGGCATATAAGATGCTTACAAGGTGGTACCTGGTACCGTCCCGTGTGGCCAAGGCAGTCCCAGGGTATCCGGCCACCTGTTTCAGAGGTTGTTCTGCAGAGGGGACAGTCCTCCACATTTGGTGGGAGTGCCCGAAGGTCAGGAGGTTCTGGTCTTGGGTCTTTGGCCTGCTATATAGTCTCCTACATGTTAACTTACGCAGGGACCCCTGGGTTGCCTTGCTACATGTGAAACCGGAAGGAATCACCAAGCCCCAACACGCCTTGCTGACTCAGGTCATGCTGGCGGCTAAATTAGCTGTCGCAAGCTCATGGAAAAAAGGGAGTGTTCCATTTCAGCTGGTAAAGGAGAGGCTGAATGGTATTTTTATCAACGAAAAACTGACCAGCATCCTGAGAGATTCCCATGAGAAATTCATGAAGATTTGGGACCCGTGGGTGGAATACTCGTTTCCAGAGTTGAGAGATGCCCTGTTGCGGTGAGAGATGGCTTGCAAACCCTTCCCTTTAAATATTCACGTTGAGGCACTCCCGTTCCCCTCCCCCCTTTTTTTTTTTTTCCCTTCTTCTATTTCCCATGTTTCCCGTCAGTCCCCCTCCTCCCTACTTGTCGTTTACCATCCCCCTCTTCCCTAGATCCCTTGGCCCTCTTCATCCCCCCCTGACACCAGAGGGGTGGCGGTGTGGAGAGCTTGCGGCAGGAGAGGACCATTTTCCTGCCCGTCAATTTGAGTAAGGTTGACTATCAGTCAATAGGTGCTAATTTTAAGTCACTCATGTTGGTACATAATTAAACTTCAGGAGCCCAAACATCCTAAATGTGCCTTAGCAACCTACTGAAAATGGCATGACTGTATGAGAAACTGTATGAAGAATGACAATTAATGTTCTGTTTATTTGTAGAAGAACAAAATGTCATAATGTTTATCTTTTATACCCCCAAAAAATTACAATAAAAAGATTGAAAAAAAATAAACACCTGTAGAATTGGTATTATGAGTATATAGTACGTCCTGCTCCAGAAAGCTTACACTCGGGTATTACTCCGCCAGATGGCGCTGGACTACAGAGACATCGAAAATAGGCTCCTCCCCGCCCCTCAAATACCCAGGGACCTCCCACAAATCCCCAGCATTGAAAAGCAGTTAACGAGAAGCCGGGAGAATTAAAACAACCCAAACTAGTAACTATAACAATGAAAACAATCACCATACAGGGGATCCAAGATAATGCAAAACCAAGGGTGGGGTGGAGCAGGACGTACTGTATACTCATAATACCAATTCTACAGGTGAGTAATCACAGAATTGTGTTATTCTTAGTATGCAGTATGCCCTGCTCCAGAAAGAATACTTGCACTCGTGACATCCAATAGCAGTGTCCATAAAGTAGGGTGGGATCCCCAAGTTAACAGCAGACGGTTTAAACCACTGCCGCCTGCAGAACCTTTCGGCCAAAAGCAGCGTCAGCTGAGGCCCTAACATCAACCTTGTCAAACTTTGAAAAGGTATGAACAGAAGACCAAGTAGCGGCCTTGCAAACTTGTTTAACAGAGGCTTGGTGCTGAAAAGCCCAAGAGGCACCAATAGCACGAGTAGAATGAGCAGTAAGGCGGAAGGGAGGCTCCTTCCCCTTAGCAGAGTAGGCCTGAATCACAGCCTGACGGATCCATTTGCTGATAGTAGACTTGGCAGGAGCCAAACCCTTCCTAGGACCAGAAGGGACCACAAAAAGAGCATCAGTTTTTCTGAAAGGTGCAGTAACCACCAGATAGTACTTCAGACACCTAACCATGTCCAAAGAATGCAAAAACCTCCTTAGCATTACTAGGATTAGGGCACAATGAAGGGAGAACAATGTCCTGATTCAAATGAAAGGCAGACACTACCTTAGGCAGAAAATCTGGCTTGAAGCGAAACACCACCTTGTCCCGGTGTCTCTCATAGTAGGGGGGCTGAATGGAAACCGCCGCCAACTCAGACACACGCCTAACAGAGGTGATAGCAACCAAAAAGACAACTTTGAGAGTAAGAATGGCTAGGGCAGCATCCTGCACAGGTTCAAAGGGAGCACCCTGCAAGGCTGACAAAACCAAGTTCAAATCCCAAACAGGCACCATAGGCTTACGTGGGGGACGCACATGAGTTATCCCCTGGAAAAAAGTCCTAATCAGAGAATGCTGAGCAAAGGACTTCTGGAAGAAAACAGCCAGGGCAGAAACCTGACCTTTTAGAGTGCTAAGTTGGAGCCCCATCTCCAACCCAAGCTGTAGGAACTCCAGAATCCTGGGAATAGAGAACACACGACAGGGAAGAGACTTAGACTCACACCAGTCAATGCATGCCAAACCCTGTAATAAATAGAAGAAGACTTCTTCCTAGCCTTTATCAAGGTATCCACAACCGAGGAAGACAGCCCCTTCTCCATCAAGATGGAGGTTTTAGCAGCCAGGCTGTCAAAGCCAGATTTTGTAAATTGGGATGGCGTAGTGAGCCCTGAGTGAGCAGACCTGGCACCATGGGCAGAGTGTACTGATCTACTGCCAGCTGCACCACGTCTGCGAACCACACTCTTCTTGGCCATCTGGGGGCCACCAGAATTGCTGGCACCCCTTCCAGAGCAATCTTGCGCAGAACCCTGCCCAGCAGGGGGAATAGAGGGAAGACATACAGAAACTGAAAGTCCTGCCATGACATTGCTAGAGCATCCGTGGTCAAGGCCAGAGGATCCTGGGACAGGGAGACAAAGGCCGGTAGATTGTGACGGGACGCAAACAGATCAACATCTGGTTGGCCCCAACGGTGACACAGAGATTGGAACACCCTGCTGCATAGGGACCATTCTCCCTGGCGAGAGGTCCCCCTGCTCAGAGAGTCTGCCAGGAGATTTTCCAACCCCGGGATGTACACAGCTGATATGCAGGGAACATTGGTCTCCGCCCAGGTCAGGATCAGAGACACTTTCTGGAGGGCCCCCTTGCTCCGGGTCCCTCCCTGATGATTGATGTAGGCAACTGCCGTCTGGTTGTCTGAGCGCACCTGAACAGGCAGGCCCCGAAGGTGAGTAGTCAACTGAGCCAGAACTAACCTGATCGCCCACAGTTCCAAGACATTGGTAGGTGTGTGGGCCTCCTGAGGGCCCCACCTCCCCTGGAACCGCAGGGACTTCCAGAAAACCCCCCAACCTGACAGACTGGCATCCGTGGTGACCGTCTCCCAGGAAGGGGTAAGAAAGGATCTGCCCCCCAACAGGTTCCTTGAGTCCGTCCACCACGAGAGGGACCTCCTGACCAGGGGGGAGAGCACACATATCCTGTCCAGGGACGCTGGATCCTTGTCCCACACTGACAAGAGGTGGAACTGAGCATAAGGGACCGCCTCAAAGCACGCCAGCTGCATCCCCTGCCTGATGGAGGGATGATGACAAGATAGCAGGAACTGAACCTGTGCAATCAGACTGTCCACCTTCTGTTGAGGAAGGAATATCCTTGCCTGAACCGTATCCAGATTCATTCCTAGGAATGGAATCACCAAGGAAGGGGACAGTGAGGACTTGGGGTGGTTGATCACCCAACCAAATGACTCCAGGGTGGACACCACCAGCTGAGTATCCAATTCTGCCTGATGTACAGATTGGGAGGTGATGAGAATGTCGTCCAGATAAGGAAGCACGCGGACGCCCTGATACCTAAGCAGAGACATCATGCCAGCCAGCACCTTGGTGAACACCCTGGGAGCTGAGGTGAGACCAAAGGGCAATGCCACAAACTGGTAGTGTTGATCCTCCAGAGCGAACCTGAGGAACCTTTGATGACCTGGAAATAAAGGAATATGAAGGTAAGCATCCTTGATGTCCACAGAAGTCATGAAATCCCCTTGGCGCAGGGAACTGATGGCAGAGCGCAGAGTTTCCATGCGAAAGCGCCTGCTCCTGACAAATTTGTTGAGGATCTTGAAGTCCAGGATAGGCCTGACTGAACCATCTTTTTTGGGGACTGTGAATAGGTTGGATTAGAAACCCTTGCCCATTTCTCTTAAAGGGACCTTGCAGACGACCATTAGAATATACAACCAATACTAGCGGGGACTCTCATGCTGACTTTGCCGCTAGACTGGCTAGCGTGGAAAGTTTAGTCGCTGGCTCCTTGGCGCGCAAAGTTACCGCTAAAAAGCGCCACCTGAATCCTGAAGCCACTATTCTTCCTTTAGAATCTGATGATTTACATTTGTCTTACGCACACTCCCCCTCAGAGGAAGGGAAACTGTTTTCTGACTCGGGGTCCTACGACGATGAGTCCAGGAGTCAGGATGAATCTGGTTCTGATCTTTGGTCCCAGGATGACGTTGATAGATTGCTGGCCCAGATCTTTGATGTGTTATCCCTCTCTCCCCCGCCTGCGGCTCCTCGGCAAAGAGGTGACCTGTTCCATACCGCTAAGGTGCGGTTGGAATTTCTGGAACAAACTCATTTTAATAATCTAGTCTTAAAGGAGTGGGAACATCCCAGCAAACTCCAGGGGGTTCCTAAGACTGTGGATAAGAAGTATCTATTCCCTGCTGACCTGATCAAGTGTTGGACTTCGCCGCCCGAAGTCGATGCCCCGATCCTGGGTCTGTCCAATACCTCTATTATGCACTCCCCTGACACTACTACGCCGCGGGATCTGGAGGATCGGCGGGTTGATCAATTGGCATGTCATGCCTTTGCATTTGGGGGAGCCTCGCTCCGCCCGGTTTGCGCCTTAGCCATCATGGCGGTGGCGCTCAGGACTGTGGTTAAGACTGCTCTTTTTGGGGGGGCGGATGACTTGCCATCCGATGCCGCCAATGCTTTGGTTACCGGTGAGACTTTTATCAATTATATCCTGTCTGCATCGGACGATGCTATCAAGCTGAGTGCTAGATCCTCTGCTCTGGTGGTAGCCATACGCCGTGCGGTCTGGTTACGCCAGTGGGCAGCTGACAATGTCACCAAGAAGGCTCTTACGGTGCTTCCTTTCAAAGGGCTGCGCCTGTTTGGAGAAAGGTTAGATATCTTTGCTAAAGGGGGCAAGCTGCCCCAGCGCAAACGTCAGATTCGGCCCTTTCGTGGCCCAAGCTCCCACTCGACCCCCTACCGTGGGGCTAAACAGGGAAGAGGGGTGTCCTTCGCTGGAGCTCGCACAGATTCCTGGAACAAGAACAAAGGACGTCGCCCCAGCTCTTCCTGGGGGCCAAAGCCCAAAGCCCCTCCCAAGACCCCCCAGGCATGAAGGGGCGCCCTCGCCCGTCAGGGTGGGGGGACGTCTACAGCATTTTCAGCATGTCTGGAGACGCCACGTCCCAGACCGGTGGATTCAGGAGGTAGTGTCCTCCGGTTACAAGATAGAGTTTGCTGTACTGCCTCCTACCAAGTTCGTCGGGTCCCGAATCCCACAGGATCCTGCCTCAGCTCAAGTCTTGACGCTAGCGGTGCAGGACCTTCTAGACCTCGGGGCCATTTGCAAGGTTCCCTTAAAAGACAGGGGCGTGGGGTTTTATTCCAACCTGTTCACGGTGCCCAAGAAGGACGGGTCAGTCAGACCCATTCTGAACTTAAAAATCTTAAACAGATTTGTCAGAAACGGGCATTTTCGTATGGAAACTCTGCGCTCGGACATTGCCTCGCTGCGCCCAGGGGACTTCATGACATCTGTGGACCCAGCGTCCTTGGACGAGATCTGGGTGCTTCCCCCCTTGGTCAGACAATCCCTGGCGTGGTGGCTGGACCACGGGAACTTGACAAGGGGCAGATCCTTCCTGGCTCCCTCCTGGGAGACGGTCACAACGGATGCCAGTCTCTCGGGCTGGGGGGGATTATGGAAGTCCCTGCGTTTCCAGGGGAGGTGGGGCCCTCAGGAGGCCCATCTACCCATCAATGTCCTGGAACGCAGGGCGGTCAGGTTGGTGCTGGAACAATTGACACAGCACCTGAAGGGTCTGGCGATTCAGGTACGCTCAGACAACAGGACGGCGGTGGCCTACATCAATCATCAGGGAGGAAACCCGGAGCAAGGGTGCTCTCCAGGAGGTGTCTCTGATTCTAACATGGGCAGAGACCAATGCTCAATGCATCTCGGCTGTTTACATTCTGGGGGCGGAAAATCTGCTAGCAGATGCCCTGAGCAGGGGGTCGTCCAGTCAGGGGGAGTGGTCCCTCTCCAACTCGGTATTTCAGTCCCTGTGTCACCGTTGGGGTGTCCCAGACGTGGATCTGTTTGCGTCCCGTCACAATCAAAAGCTACCGAGCTTTGTATCCCTGTCTCAGGATCCTCTGGCTCTGGCCACGGATGTCTTGGAAGTAGTTTCGGTTCCTGTATGCATTTCCACCACTCCCCTTTCTGGGCAGAGTGCTACGCAAGATCGCTCTGGAAGGGGTACCCACTATTCTGGTGGCGCCAAGGTGGCCAAGAAGAGTGTGGTTCGCAAACGTGGTTCAAATGGCAGTAGATCAGTACGATCTACCAAGGATTCCAGACCTCCTAACTCAGGGGTCTCTACGCCATCCCAATTTACTAACTCTGGCTTTGACAGCTTGGCTATTGAGACCACCATTTTAAAGGAAAAGGGTTTGTCCGCTTCTGTAGTGGCTACCATGGTCCAAGCCAGGAAGAAGACCTCTTCTGCCATATATTATAGGGTATGGCGTGCCTACATTGACTGGTGTGAATCCAGGTCTCTTCCCTGCCGGGAATTCTTAGTCTCCAGGGTGCTGGAGTTTTTACAACATGGGCTAGACTTAGGTCTGAAGCTTAGTACTTTGAAGGGCCAGGTTTCGGCCCTGTCTATCTTCTTTCAGAAGACCTTTGCCCAGCACTCTCTTATCAAGACTTTCTTTCAGGGGGTCACTCATGTGCGCCCCCCTCGGAAACCTATGCTTCCTGTTTGGGATCTGAATTTGGTTTTGTCGCCTCTGCAGGGTCCTCCTTTTGAGCCTATTCATGAAGCAGCTCTTGCTGTTCTCACGCTCAAGGTGGTCTTTCTGGTAGCCATTACCTCGGTTAGACGTGTGTCTGAGTTGGCTGCCTTGTCTATTCAGCCTCCCGACTTTGAGAGACACCGGGATAAGGTGGTGTTTCGCTTCAAGCCAGACTTTCTGCCTAAGGTTGTGTCTGCGTTTCATTTGAATCAAGATATTGTTTTTCCTTCCTTGTGCCCTAATCCTAGTAACCCTAAGTAGAGGGTTTTACATTCCCTGGATGTGGTTAGGTGTGTCAAGTCTTACCTGGTTACCACTCAGGCCTTTAGGAAGATGGATGCTCTCTTCGTTGTGCCTCACGGGCCTAGGAAAGGTTTGGCTCCCGCCAAGTCTACCATCAGTAAATGGATTCGTCAGGCTGTGGTTCAAGCCTATATTACTAAGGGGAAGACTCCTCCCTTTCGTCTTACTGCTCATTCTACTAGAGCTGTTGGGGCTTCTTGGGCTTTTCAGCACCAGGCCTCTGTGGAGCAAGTTTGCAAGGCCGCTACTTGGTCTTCCGTTCATACCTTTACAAAGTTTTACAAGGTTGATGTTAAGGCCTCAGCTGACGCTGCGTTTGGCCGCAAGGTTCTGCAGGCCGTAGTTGTTTAAACGGCTTGCTGTTGCCTTCTGTTGGGGATCCCACCCTTCTTTACGGACACTGCTATTGGATGTCCCACATGTAAGGACTATGTCTGGAGCAGGACGTGCTGTCTGCTTAGAATAATACAACTCTGTGAAGTACTCACCTGTAGAGTTGGTATTATATGCAGACAGCACGTCCTGCTCCACCCCACCCTGGTTTCACTTTGTTCTGGATCCCCTGTTTGGCGATTGTTATACTTGATATTGTTTTGCCAGTTTTGGGTGGTTGTTTCTTCTGGCCTCTCTTTCTCTGCTTTTCAATGCTGGGGATTTGTGGGAGGTCCTCCGGTATATGTAGGGCCGGGAGGAGCTTGTTTTCTTCATGTTCTGCAGTGCACGGCGCTGAAGGCGGAGGTATACCCACATGTAAGGACTATGTCTGGAGCAGGACGTGCTGTCTGCATATAATACCAACTGTACAGGTGAGTACTTCACAGAGTTGTATTTTGTATTCCTATTTTCCTCTTCCAAATACTAGATGTGTCCTGCTGGTCACTCCAAACAACCACTACCAGGCTCTTTACCATCTCTTGCATAGACTCCCATCTCCTCCCCCACCATTTTCCTCACTTCCCCCTTTTTATTTGCTGGTAAATCTGCCCTCTTTCTCCAAGAGTTGAGGGGGGGGGGGAGGGGAGCGGGACATCATCGCCCGGTGTGCAGGCCCTACCATCTCCAGGGCAGGGGAGAGAGGAGCCTGATAGTGCCCCGTTCAGCTGCAGTGACAAGGGGAGGAAAGCGGGGGAAGGACTGGGCAAACGGAACTCGGGAGAAGACCTGGTGGGGGCGAGATTGCAGCATGACAGCGGCGGAGGGGGGTGCTGTGGGGAACACGGTCTCCATAAGTGGCAGCTGGATATGGAGGAGCCCCAGGGGAAAACTCAAAGGGCTGTCCAGAGCACAGACAACCAGAAGAGAGCCCCCAGCTTAGAGGATATAGGGTGTCATCAAGATGGAGGTGCTGATTGGATTGAGGGGTCACCTGATAAGGAATCCAGACTAGTTGTGATGGCGGAGCTGCACCCCCCACCCCACAGCAACAAATTATATTTCTCCGATGCAGAGGGGAGTTTGCAAGAACTTCCCCCCAGGCAGACCTGCATGTGGATCTCCTGACAGAGAACGATCTACCAAAGCCGCCCTAGTGATGTCGCCCAGGGAGAGTCCACGTTCGCATGGCTCTGACAGGCCCGACATTGGTGGGGCCCGACCGATCGACAGGATGAATCCAGCGTTCTCTGATGAACCTATTGGCCGAGCGTCCCTGGGGTCACCTACCTGGTCGCAGGCTGCGATAGATTCTCCAGATCCTACTGGCTGCAGTCCTCAGTACAAGGAGCAGTATAATCTCGACATACTGCTGAAGTTCTTGCCTTCGCGGAGGGACTTTGAGAATTACACTAATCGCATGGAATCCCTTTTGAGAAGAGAGCTTGAGGAGGCACAAGATCGGTCTCTGAAGTATCTAACAGAGTAGGTTCCCTTGAACAGCAGCAGACTACCACCGATCAGCGCCTGGGTGCACTTGAGAGGGAGCAGACAGCATTGCAGCATGCTCTATCGGACGCTAACCAACAAACCGTGAGAACCTTGATGCACCTAGATGATTTGGAGAACCGGAGCTACAGGAACAATATCCGGATCCGCGGGCTACCGGAAACGTCTGGGAGCAATATTCAATGACGTCCTGGGCAAACCGCTAGATGAACACATTGAGATCGACAGGGTTCACAGAGCGCCTGGCCCGTGCTCTGTCGATTCCGCAAGACCAAGAGATGTGGTGTGTCGAGTGCATTTCTACCAAGTTAAGGAAGAGATCATGCGGAAAGCTTGGGAAAAAGGGCCCACCCTCTACAAAGGATCGCAAATAACCCTGTTGCCTGACCTGGCCAGACGCACCCTCCAGATGCACCGTGTCATGAAGCCATTGCTTGAAGCTATCAAATCCAGCGGTGAAACTTACAGATGGGGACACCCCTTCCATTTGGTGGTCAAGAAGAGGGGTCGACCGTTCGTTCTGCGGTCCCATGCACAGCTCTCGGACCTCTTCCATTTCCTGGGAATCCCAGAGATACAGCTGGAGGACTGGATGTCTCCTGCGCTGGGGGATTTCTGGGAGCCAGACCCGCGTCCTCGTCTTGGAGAGCCTCGGCTCCAAAGAGCCAGGGCTAGAGGCGTGGGCCGGCATCAAGCCGCCCAGTAATGCCTGGATACATCCTGGATGACTAGTCTGTGACTATCCGCCATGTGTGGCCTTCGTGAGGAATTGCGGAATCTCGTTTTGTTGTTTGCCATTTATATTTCACTTCTTCCCCGCAGCATGACGTGGATCGTGCAGACGTGAGGAGCCCGGCTTTTTCTCGCTCTTTTTTTTTCCCTGCTTGCCTCCCATGCCCCCCTCTTTGAGTGCCCTTTCCCCTCGGGGTGCTCTAAGGCTCAGACGCTCGGCCTCCGAGGCTGAGCGGCTCTCTGGTGGCCTACACTAAAGCACTCCCAGCAATTTTGAGTGGCTGGCGCTTCTCCCGGGACTGGACCTGAGCCCTGTGGAATAATCTTGCCGCTCTTCCCGGACACACGGATCGGAAATCTGGGACTACGTTGGAGTCCCCTCAAAACTGCGCAACCATCTGACAGTTGCACTTGTTAAGGCGGCCCAGTCGTTGCTGGGGCGGCGCTGGTGGGTTGGGCCGACGTGATTTGTGTGGTCGGCCCTCCCTCGCAGCAGTTGTCATCGGCCCTGGGATTGCCAATTTGAGGGCCGAAAATTGGTCTGGGATGTGACGGGGGGTTTTCCAGTCTTGTTGGAGGGATGGGGGTGTTGGAGTGCGAGCCCCATCTGCCTCGCCTAGGGTTTGGTCCCTTGGTGTGATCTCCTCGGCCTAGTGATGTGCTCTGGGCGACGGGTTTCAGCCATCTGGTCGGTAGGGAGGCGCTGCACTGGGCGCCTGGCAGGAGGGGCACTGGAGCTCGGGTTCCTGTTCTGGGGCGGCCAGAGATAGTTGGCGTGGGGGGCGGTCCGGGGGGTCGTGCCGTGCGGACAGACTGATGTGACTTCTCCTTCGGTCTGTCGGCGGTGCGGTTCGCCCCGGACCCTTCCCACATTGTAGTTATGCCTGTGCAGTGGGGGGTGGGTTCAATGGGATTACCTTGCTGCCAACCGCTCCATAGGTGGGAGCGGGCGGCAGGGAGGCAGCTGGGCATAAGTTGGGCGGTTTATGTTGTTACATTTACATGTTACGTTTTTGGATATGCTTGATAATGGTTGCGGGTAGGAGGTGCGGTTGGTTGCCTATAATGTATGTGCAGGAGAGTGCATCTCCAGGTCTCCGACCGTAGCCTTCCACTTTCCCCCCCAGTAGGCCGGTTCGCTTACTCCTTTCGGAGAAATCAGCGAACATTAGCATTTGCGCTTCCCCCCTTTTTTTCTTGTATATTCTTCGTATATTTTCTTTCCCTTCTCTCCTTTCTCTCTTCTCCTCTAATCTTCTATCCCTTGACCCCCTAATTGTCCCCTTCTGTCACCTCCCTCCTCTTGCTTAGCGTTCCCCCTTGTTCTCTCTGGTGGTGGGGGCGGGGGCACGCGGGCCATGGCGGAACTAATATTAGGCTCCTTTAATGTCAAGGGGCTAAATATCCCGGAGAAACGATCACAGGTGCTATATGACATGCATAAACAGAGAGTGGCTATCCTACTTTTTCAGGAGACACATTTTAAAGCGGGCCATGTCCCTGTTATTAAGAACCGCTACTACTCCTCCTGGCATCACGCCCCCAACCCTAATAGTAAGGCTGCAGGGGTCTCAGTTGCCATACACAAATCTTTCCCCCATAAGGTGCTAGATCTTAAGGTGGACCCCAATGGGCGGTTTATATTCTTGAAAGTCGAATTGTTTACTAGAAAGTATACGATGGCCAATATTTACGCCCCAAATACTGAGCAAGTTAGCTTTTGCATGAAGGCGCTTGGGATGCTAGCGGAATTTTCTGAAGGTACGCTTTTTGTGGTGGGTGATTTTAACATTCCTATGCAACCCGAGTTAGACACTTCCTTGGGCGGGTCTGCGGTGTCCCTGAGTAAGAGAAATAGGCTGAAGAAACTGCTCACAGATATGCAGTTGGTGGATCCTTGGCGGGTGTTGCATGGACGCGATAAAGACTTCACGTTTTTCTCTGCCGCAAGGAATTCATATAGCAGGATTGAGTACCTTTTCCTTAATCATCATGCTATGGAGTGGGCACCACGCGCGTGGATCGGCCAGATCGGTGGCATTGCCCGGCCTTTACTCTAAAAATTGGAGTTGGGGGCTTAATAATAACTTGCTGGGGGATGCCGCATGCCTGTCAGGGGTAAAGGAAGTCTTGACTGAATTTCTAAGGAACCACGAGCAGGATACTACGCCCCTCCCGTATCAATGGGAAGCGTTGAAATGTGTGATCAGGGGTGAACTCATTAAACATGGAACCAGATTAAAAAGAGAACGAGCTTCCCTGATAACCCAGACAGTGCAGACGATCCAGACCTTGGAGCGTGACCATAAAAAAAGCCCATCTGGCGCAGTGCTTGTGGATCTGATGAAGGCCAGAGACAAATTGCAGGGTTTATATAATCAAGCGTACTCGAGATTTAGGGAGAGACAGAAGGTGCTTTTCTACAAGTCCGCGGATAAATGCGGAAGGCTGCTCGCCAGGGCATTGCACCCCAGGCTTGCAGCCACATATATTCCCCACATCAGGGGGCCCCAGGGAGAGCTAGCTGTAATCCCCTCCCAAATTGTAAATAGCTTTAGGGATTATTATCAATCCTTATACAACCTGCGACAAGATGGCAACACCATCATGGAAACGGAGCCGCCAGAGTCGGTTACAGATTATATACACAATACGCCACTCCCTGCGATACCTGGGGAGGAGGCTGAGGCTTTGGAGGACCCTTTTTCTGTGCAGGAGGTTGCTAAGGCAATTAAAGAAACACCTCAGGGAAAGAGCCCGGGGGCGGATGGCTTCACCCCTAAATTTTACAAGCAATTTGGAACGCAATTTGGTACCCTTCCTGACCAGGGTCTTCAACTCTATTGGGCCAGAATGTGGGTTCCCTAGGCAGTCCCTAGAAGCGATAATCTCAGTTCTCCCAAAGCCAGGGAAGGACCCCTCATGTAGCAGCTACAGGCCGATCAAGCTATATGCCAAGATTTTGTCCTCTCGACTTAAGTCTATTCTCCCGGGCCTGATAGATCAGGACCAAGCTGGCTTTGTTCCTGGGCGGGAGGCGCGGGACAACACCAACAAGCTCTTTGACTTGATAGCTCACGCTAAGAAAAAGAGAGCCCAGATGTGCCTTCTCTCATGTGATGCGGAGAAGGCATTTGATAGAGTCGACTGGATGTTTCTTAAAGGGTCTCTGCAGCAGCTTGGTGTTGGTCCGCTGCTCCTGTCCAGGATCCTGGCGCTGTATTCTGAGCCAACGGCGAAGGTGAGGGTCAATGGTCTCCTCTCCTCTTCCTTTAGGATTGGCAATGGCACGCGACAGGGTTGCCCATTGTCTCCAATACTTTACGTTATTACAATGGAGCATCTTGTTGTGGCCATAAGACAGAATCCGGACATAAGGGGTATAGTGGCAGGGGGACAGGAATATAAGGCTTCCTTATATGCAGATGATCTGCTCTTACACTTGACTGCCCCACTGACCTCCTTCCCAGCGGCCCTCAAAGAGTTTGAGAGATTCTGGGAAGTGAGCAATTTTAAAATCAACTACAATAAATCAGAAGCACTTAACATTTCCCTCACTAACCATATGGTGGAACAGCTTAAAGCAAATTTTGCGTTTAAGTGGCAACCCCACTCGATTAAATACCTTGGGGTGCAGATCCCCTCTGATCTTTCACGTCTATGAGCTAAACTACTCCCCCTTGCTCCTAAAGTCCGTGACCGAGCTGACTGCTTAACGGCATTTTACATGGTTTGGAAGGATCAATGTGATAAAAATGGATATCCTTCCTAAATTTTTATATATTTTCCAAACAGTGCCTATTCACCTACCTAACAGTTTCTTTCAGAAGATAAAGACGGCCTTTTTAAGGTTTGTGTGGGGTACAGGGAAACCCCGGATAAGATTCAGCACTCGAACCAGGCTTAAATCGGATGGGGGGGTTGGCCTTCCTGATCTAAAAACCTATCATAATGCGGTTATTACGCTTCGTATACTGGACTGGACCCAGAGGGAGGAAGGGAAGCAGTGGGTCAGATTGGAGAAGGCGATTACCCCAATTAGTCTTGCGTCTCTGCCATGGGGGGGAACACTCCCCAGACAGGTGAGGGAGGCGCTTCCTTATCTGCTGGGACAGTTTTTGATGGCTTGGGACAGGTTAGCCAGGAAGAAGGCCGTGGTCAACAGGCCAGGCCCCTTAACACCTCTCTTCGATAATTATGCCTTTGAGCCAGGAGTGCGGGCCAAAAAATTTCTGGTTTGGGAAGCTTCATCCAATATTACAATAGGCAGTATTTTGCGCACAGACGGGCTTCCAATGTTAGACGAAATAAGGGAAGGGGCTCCGGGACAGCATATCTCGTGGTTCCTCTACGGGCAATTGAAAGCATTTGTAATGAAACAGGACTTAGTAGACCAAGGCAGGTTACCCTTAACGCGACTGGAGCCCATCCTTGCTCAGGCTCCCCCCAGCTCGCACGCGGTCTCTGTCCTTTACAGGAACCTACTGGAGGCTTCGCATGATTCCCCACCGGGATTCATCAGGAAATGGGAGGACGAGCTTGGGATAACTGTGTCTGGGGAAGACCTTGCCAAGATTTATCTGTACACTCACAAATCAGCGGTTCCGTGTGTAGCTCAGGAGAGGAATTTCAAGGTCTTATCACGATGGTATAGATGTCCAGCTGACTTGAGTAAGTTTGATGCCTCTCGCTCAGATAGATGCTGGAGATGCCTTGAAGGAACTGGGAATATGGCCCACATTTGGTGGGGCTGTCCACCAATTAAGGCGCTGTGGGAAAAAGTCCTGTCAATCTACAACATCACAGGAGAGGCAGTACAGAACTCTCCACAACTGGCTCTGTTGTCACTTATTCCGGGCTCTCTCTCCCATGGTAAGAAAGGGGTACTGAGACATTTCTTGACAGCATTAAGAGCTGTCATCCCTAGACAATGGAACTCCACTGTGCCACCATCATTTGCTGAATGGGTGCAAGAGGTCGAGACCATTCGCCGTATGGAAGAGATGATCTCGGAATTAGAGGACACATGGGAGAGACACTATACAACGTGGGCAGGCTGGATGGACTATAGAGATAACCGCCTACAGGTGTAGACTCATGGTGTCATGGGTTGGTGTGCCTCTGCCCCTGCAGCCTCCGTGCCTTTGCTATTGCTCTTCCCTCTAACTACCTTTTGCTTTCCCCTGCCTCTTTTCCTTTGCTGTCTCTGCCCCTCTATTCCCTCAGGTTCTTTACTTCTTATTCATGTCCTGACGTCCCTAGTCCCCAAGGGTTTCTTGCCTCCCCTCCGCTCTTGGTGGTCGCCTCCTCTCTGGGTTGTATGGTTGGTGCCTGGGGTGGTCTCGCCTCCCGTGGTCCTGGGCCCCTGTTGTGGCTAATGGGAGTGGCGAGGTTCCTATAATTGATCTAATCAGATCCTTCACAGGTGGGCGGGGCTGGGTGGGGAGGGTCATTATGCAAGTCATGTTGTTTACTTTGTATGCCTTGGGACCGGGACCTAGTCATGAATATATCCCTTCTTTACTGCCTTGGTTCTATTCTTTGTACTATTTTACTCTTGTTGTAAAACCTAATAAAAAGATATTGAACTAAAAAGAGACCATCTTTGGTAGAATGTGTTAAAGCAAACGTAGCACTGCCTTAACCTTATGAATGGTGAGGTAGAGTTGCTTCAAGGACAGTGCCACTAGCTTGTGTATTAAAAGCAACAAGGACTGGCAGTAGACCTCCTTGCCCTGCTCTCTATGTGGATCACGAGAGCTGATAGATTCCTTTTCTAGGACCCTTGTGTCCTCATCCACACTGTTAGAGCCAGTGACAGTGAATTGGAGGAGGAGCATTGGGCTCAGAGAGAAGATCAGGTTGCTCAGAAAGAGGAAAATGCTGAGCAGCTGTGAGGCTCACTACCTCCACTGTACCAAAATCTCATTAACCTGTTGGACCAAGAAGAATGGCTGGTACTTTTTCAAACTTTCCTCATAAGTCTGGGAAAAAGCAGAAGTGGTGGAAAGGCAAATAAAAGCTTAAATTTGTACAACAGGACTACTAGCTCATCTACCAACATGGCAGGGGCGCAACTTGCTTCAGGCACAAAAAGGCTTATTCTCCCTAATTGACCTGTATGCTCTTTATGCCCGGAATATGAACAAACAAGATGGCTGAAAATGTGAACCTCCGTCATGGTGTGTCAGGTGACTCTTGATGACCGATGTATGCAACAGCCATCACATTGTCTAATGGATTCTGACCAGCATACCTGCCTGTTCCAATGTCCAGTGGTGAAGAAACAGGACCCCTTTGCGCAGTTCCAAGACGTTGATCCAAAGCCTGCTCTCATGGATGGTCTAGCAGCCGTCCCCGCCAATGGCAACCCTGAAAGAGCAGGATCCATAGTACTGTCTCCATTCAAAAGACCCTCAGACCTAGCAACCTCTTGCACTGCCAAATGGTAGGAACTGATAAGCAGAAGATGATTCTGACCATGTGGTGCAGATGAGTCTGTATAGGAACATAGAAATGGCTAAAGTCTATCTGCCAGAGGAGAAGAAGACTATTCTGCACCACATGGTCAGAATCATCTTCTGCTCATCAGTTTTTGGGTGGCCACACCTTCCAGGGCATCCCAATGTGCTTTTACCAAAGTAATTGCACTCACTCAATATTTAGTGTCAAAACAGTAATTTTTATTGTCACCTTATTAAAACCCATTAAAAACACAATCCATGTCATAGGCGTTTTTAACCTCCAAGGGGAGCTGTTGTTCACATAAGTGCATATACTATTGTCTAATACAATTAATTAATCCTATCTCAATATGTAAATACCAAAATCGTTCCAAAAAGTGCAAGTGCTAATTAAAGTGCATCCATTTCAAATATTACATGTGCAAAGAATAATACTTGACCCAATACAGGATTTGAATAAGATAAGAGCAGACATACAACACATGAATTACTAACCAATCACCATAGTGTTTGATCCAGAGCAGGCAGCGCCCCCCACAGTGCACCAACGCATTTCGAGACCATTTCCGGTTTGGCAGACCGACGCACCTCCGGCCAGAGTGCGCCAGTCCGCATGCAGGCGGGCGAACGTTCGTGGGAGCGGCTGGTCGGGTGCGTATAAAAGGTGGGCTCCGGGCTCCCTAACCCCTTATCTTGCCTTGAGAAAGAGGCCTGTTGGTCTCGAAACGCGTTGGTGCACTGTGGGGGGTGCTGCCTGCTCTGGATCATACACTATGGTGATTGGTTAGTAATTCATGTGTTGTATTACTGCTCTTATCTTATTCAAATCCTGTATTGGGTCAAGTATTATTCTTTGCACATGTGATATTTGAAATGTATGCACTTTATTTAGCACTTGCACTTTTTGGAACGATTTGGGTATTTGCATATTGAGATAGGATTAATTAATTGTATTAGACAATAGTATATGCACTTATGTGAGCAATTGTTAGACCCTGTAGGCTCTGTTGGTGGGGTGTGAGAGGTACCCCTACGTTGTATATATCTTGGTTTGGGTAGTGCTCCACAGGGCAGTGCACCACGGACAAGATCATTGTTGTTGGTGCCACCCACTTTTCCTTCCCCTTTTTCCCTTACCCAAAAATTGAGCATATAAAACTTTTACCAAAGTAATGTGTCACTTTGATACCCTTCCTAAATACCCAACTGAGCACAGAGACTCCAACCTAAACTTCCGTGTTCAAATGAGTGTGAGTCCCCTGAGGTCTAGTATGAGGCAGACCGGACCATATTTTTGGGGGGTACCAAAAAGAGGTTTGAGTTGCACTCTGAGTGCAAATGTTGCAAAGTGATACAATGTTAAAATCTATCCTAAACCAGATAAATACCGCCAACCCTGGAGATGGAAGACAGGAGACCGCAGCTACCCCGCGCGCTCCGCCGTCAAGCACACGGCTTCTAATTGGGGTGCCAAGTCGATTGTGAGCTGCTCCTTTGTACTCCAGCGGGCGGGCCACGCAGCGCGCCGCTCCCTGCCATCACCAGGAACAGGTGATGGAGGCCGTCCACACGCCCCCAGCTGGTCACGCCCCCCCCCGATGACCCGGCCGCCGTCATCGGTGCAGGAAGGAGGGCGGGAGCATCCAGAGGAGGGGAGGGGAGGCAAGCAGCATCTGCGGGGACCGCCCGCCGGAGAACACAAAGCAAGCCAGCCACCTACCATAAAGCATACCTACATATATATTGTATGCCAAAACTTATGGATGAATAAAGCAGTACAAAAGTAATAACACACTATTATAACACCATAAATTACATAAGTGCATTAATATATGGCCCATAAACGGGGCCCATCTTAAAGCGCTACTCCAACATGAGCTTCCTATTTACATTGATGCATGGCCCGTGCAACGGGGCTCGTATTCAATTATTAATGTATGAGATCCCGTCAAAAGGCACTAGTGTATGCAGACCCATGTGCCTTCCACTCTAAGGGCACAGTCCACGATCCATGGTAATTCCTATGTGAACAATTATTATATGAATCAAATAAAGGGTGCAGAGTCCACTTCTTTCAAGCGTGCCCCCGGGTCCCTTGGTCCGTTCCTGATTTAAGGACAACCGGTCCTAGCAGATTCCAACGGAATAAAGACAACCGGTCCTGGCAGATTCCAGTGGAATAAGAACAACCAGTCCTGACAAATTCCAGCGGCATAAAGAAGATGTGTGTGAGATCATCTGAGACTTGTGGCCAGCAAATCGGAAGATCTTTTCACCCGGTTTGTCAGCCGATCTAAGGTTTGTTCTATGCCTGAGGATCACCGTCTCCATCGAGCAGGACGTCAGTAGTCAGTCCCAGGGTATTCCCCTTTTTTTAGATCACCACACCGACTATCACAGTCATCTAAACAATGCCAAAGGCGGAAAATCAGTGAGAACAGTGCATAGAAAAATTTGAGATGAATATATATCAACAATTCCAAACAAAAGTGAGATGATAATTAATATTAATATTAATAATTAATATGATATAGGCACTTTATCCGTCCAGTGGTCGTATTGTTTTATCTGTGTCATGTGTTTTTGTTGTACTTTTTTTACTATATTGCGCTAATAAATTAATTTGATTTTTATCTGGTGGAGTGCCCTACTTTTGGAATTCTGATTGTGGGTTTTGTGTTCTTACATTTTGAAAATTTAAATGCATAATGTAAATGCATAATTTTTTTCAACTTTTTAAGTTGCCTGTGTAGCTGTATGTACATGGCTTACATTAATTTAATGTTTAAACACTTACCAAGAAGCCATGCACCAGATAAATGCCCCTCCTCAAATAGTCGAAAAATTGATGCATTTCGCAGAATGTGGGCATAATGGCATGATCTGGGAAAGCCAGCCACAAAGCTAAGTATTTTGAGATCTGGACCAGCAATCATCTGTGCATTCAGTGAATGTCGATTGCGGTAGATATATTTATCCACACTGGGTGGGATAAAGCAAACATGGGTGCAATCCACAGCCCCATGACATGTGTGTTTTACTACAGTCCATTCCTGGGGTGAGGAGGGTAAATGCACATACCATGGCAAAATGGCACGCATTGCCTTTAAAAAATTATCTACAGCACAGCATACAGAAGTTTGGGACATGCCAACCGCCACACCACCCAGGCGCTGAAATGAGCCATTGGCCAGAAATTGCAAGAAAACTATCAGAATTGCCATTCCAGAGACTGCATGTCCTCTACCAGTTAAAGGTGCCAAAGATGGATGCAGCAGGCTATAGAGGTCTTCCAAGGCTGCACGATTTAGCCTAGCAAGCTGGAAAAGTGCTTGATCTGGCAGCTGATCCACATCCAAACGTGTCTGAAAATACTTGGGAATGGGTAGTCTGCGCCTTCTCTGCGCCACATCATCTGCAATATGTTCGAAGTCAATGCAAAGAAATAGAAGGGCTCCATTGTGAGAAAGAGCAAAATGAGTTTTCTCCTGCTGAAAGCTGCATCAAAAAACTAATGTGAAACACTCTAATTTATATCGTGTGTGGCTCATCAAGTCCACCTGAATCAGTAGTAAAATTTTCGAATCGCAAAAAAATTTTTCGGTCCACTAATTTATTTTGCACTTTTACAATCGCAATCGAATTTAATTCGAGTGACTCGTGATTTACAATGGTTCCAGGTTGCTGAATCACTCGTAAAAAAATGCTAAAACTGAGGGGCAGGGGGGCCAGGCAAGCTTTTAATAACTCCCCAATACCTGTAATGTTCCTCTTTAACACCTGGCTGAATACCAACCCTACCACTGACCACTGTTTTGCCATCTGATTCCATATAACTATAGGGGTGCAACCCCACTGGGGCCAAGGCTGTCTGGGGTGCCCATCATCATTCCCAAATTGAGATACCCCACTGTGTGAACCCTTCCCACCACCCCCTGGGTCAACGCAAAAATCTCACCTTTACTGGCGCTCTCATGGCAAGGTAAACAATATCTGCCATATCTCCAGCATCCCTGGGCTGAAGCCCAATCCCTCACCCAGCCATTCAGATAGGCAGAGGGAAGGAGCACACCCACGTCCAGAGGGAACTGGGGATGTGGCTGCTCCCACTTACTGTTACCAAGCTCTGCATCTAAACAGAGCCCGTATGACATATGGTGCTGATTGGATGAGAGCCTGCGCATGCGTCATGTGACCGAAGAAAGTTACGTTTTTATGGGTGATTTGGGAGGGTTTAGCGAGGCAAGGATCAAAGCCCAGGATAGTGAAAATTACAATTCTGTGAAATACTCACCTGTAGAATTGGTATTATACGTATACAGTACATCCTGCTCCATATATAACACTTACACTTGGGTTATCCTCCGCCAGAGGGCGCTGTGCACTGCAGACATGCAAAAACAGGCTCCTCCCGGCCCTTCATATACCCAGGGACCTCCCACAAATCCCCAGCATTGAAAAGCAGTGAACCAGAAGCCAGGAGAAACCAACCACCAAAACAACTGGTAATGATAATAATAACAACAATCGCCATACAGGGGATCCAGAATAATGTAACAACCAGGGTGGGGTGGAGCAGGACATACTGTATACGTATAATACCAATTCTACAGGTGAGTATTTCACAGTATTTCACAGAATTATATTAAGTATACAGTACGTCCTGCTCCATATATAATACTTACACTTGGGACATCCAATAGCAGTGTCCATAACAGTAGGGTGGGATCCCCAACAAAAAAGGCAATGGCACGTAGCTTAAACTACAAACCTTGCGGCCAAACGCAGCATCAGCTGAGGCACGAACATCAACCTTGTAAAACTTTGAAAAGGTGTGAACAGAAGACCAAGTAGCGGCCTTGCAAATTTGCTCAACAGAAGCCTGGTGCTGGAAGGCCCAAGAGGCCCCAATAGCACGAGTAGAATGAGCAGTAAGACGGAAAGGAAGACTCTTCCCCTTAGCAGAATAGGCTTGAACCACAGCCTGACGGATCCACTTGCTGATAGTAGACTTGGCAGGAGCCAAACCCTTCCTAGGCCCAGAAGGCACAACGAAGAGAGCATCAGTCTTCCTAAAAGCCGCAGTGACAACCAGGAAATACTTCAAACACCTGACCACATCCAAGGAATGCAGAACCCTTTCCTTGTCATTACTAGGATTGGGACACAAGGAAGGAAGAACAATGTCCTGATTCAAATGAAAAGCAGACACAACCTTAGGCAGGAAATCCGGCTTGAAGCGGAACACCACCTTGTCCTGGTGCCTCTCATAGTACGGAGACTGAATGGAAAGAGCAGCCAGCTCAGACACACGCCTAACCGATGGCCACCAAAAAGACAACCTTGAGAGTAAGAACAGCCAGAGCAGCATCTTGAATAGGCTCAAAGGGAGCACCCTGCAAGGCAGATAAAACCAAGTTCAAATCCCAAATGGGGACCACAGGTTTACGAGGGGGACGCGCATGAGTGACCCCCTGAAAGAAGGTCTTAACCAAATAATGATGAGCAAAAGTCTTCTGAAAGAAGACGGACAGGGCAGAAACCTGACCCTTCAGAGTACTGAGTTTTAGACCTAACTCCAAACCATGCTGTAGGAACTCCAGAACCCTGGGGACAGAGAACTCCCTACAGGGAAGGGACCTAGACTCACACCAGTCAATGTAGGTACGCCATACTCTATAATAGAAGAAGTCTTCTTCCTAGCCTGTACCATAGTACCTACAACAGAGGCAGACAAACCTTCCTCCATCAAGATGGAGGTTTCAGCAGCCAGGCCGTCAAAGCCAGCGTTTGTAAATTGGGATGGCGTAGGGAGCCCTGAGTCAGCAGATCTGGCACTACTGGCAGATCGTACTGGTCTACTGCCATTTGAACCACGTCTGCGAACCACACTCTTCTTGGCCACCGGGGGGCCACTAGAATCACGGGCACTCCTTCCAGAGCAATCATGCGCAGAACCCTGCTCAGCAGGGGAAAGGGTGGAAATACATACAGGAGCCGAAACTCTTTCCATGACAAGGACAGGGCATCCGTGGCCAAGGCCAGAGGGTCCTGAGACAGGGACACGAAGGCCGGGAGCTTGTGGTTGTGGCGGGACGCAAACAGGTCCACATCCGGTAGACCCCAACGGTGACACAGGGACTGGAATACCCTGTTGCAGAGGGACCACTCTCCCTCACGGGATGTCCCCCTGCTCAGAGCATCTGCAAGCAGATTCTCCGCTCCCGGAATGTAAACAGCCGAAATGCATTGAACATTGGCCTCCGCCCATGTCAGAATCTGAGACACCTCCCGGAGGGCACCCTTGCTCCGAGTCCCTCCCTGATGGTTGATGTAGGCAACCGCCGTCTTGTTGTCTGAGCGTACCTGGACCGACAGCCCCCTCAGGTGTTGGGTCAACCGCTCCAGTACCAACCGGATAGCCCGCAATTCCAGAATGTTGATGGGTAAATTGGCCTCCCGAGGACCCCACGTCCCCTGGAAGCGCAGGGACTTCCAGAATCCCCCCCAACCTGACAGACTGGCATGTGTTGTGACTGTCTCCCAGGAAGGGGCCAGAAAAGACCTGCCCCCTATCAAGTTCCCGAGGTCTAGCCACCATGCAAGGGCCCGTCTGACCGAGGGGGGAAGCACACAGACCCCGTCCAAGGACGCTGGGTTCTTGTCCCATACTGACAGAAGGTGAAGCTGCAGAGGTCTCAAATGGAACTGAGCAAAGGGCACCGCTTCGAAGCTTGCCACCATCAGGCCCACCAGCTGCATTCCCTGCCTGATGGAAGACTGTGGGCACGAGAGCAGGAACCTGGCCTGCGCAGTCAGAGCTTCCACCTTCTATTGAGGAAGGAATATCCGTGACTGAACCGTATCCAGAATCATTCCCAGGAATGGGGTCACCGAGGATGGGGACAGAGAGGACTTGGGGTAATTGATCACCCAACCGAAGGACTCCAGGGTGGACACTACCAGTTGAGTGTCCAACTCTGCCTGTCGCAGAAACCGAGAGGTGATGAGGATGTCGTCCAGGTAGGGCAGCACGCGTATGCCCCTTAGCCTTATCAGGGACATCACCACTGCCAGCACCTTGGTGAACACCCTGGGAGCCGACGTGAGGCCGAATGGCAGGGCCACAAATTGATAATGCTGATCTTTCAGTGCAAATCTGAGAAACCTTTGGTGACCTGGAAACACCGGGACGTGAAGGTAAGCATCCTTGATGTCTACTGACGGGCGCCCCCCGGGCGCAGTGAGCCAATGGCCGAGCGCAGAGTTTCCATGCGAAAAGGCCTGTTCTTTACAAATTTGTTGAGGATTTTTAAATCCAGAATAGGCCTGACTGACCCATCCTTCTTGGGTACTGTGAAAAGGTTGGAGTAGAACCCTGTGCCCCTGTCTGCAAAGGGGACCTTGCAAATGACCCCTAGATCCAGGAGACCCTGCACGGCCAGCCACAAGACCTGGGCTGAGGCAGGGTCCTGAGGGATTCGGGACCCAATGAATCTGGTGGGGGGCCGTACAGCAAAGTCTATCTTGTAGCCGGAGGTCACTACCTCCTGAATCCACTGGTCTGAGACGTGGCATCGCCAGACGTGCTTGAAGTGCTGTAGACGTCCCCTCACCCTGACGGGCGAGGGCGCCCCCCATGCCTGAGGGGTCTTGGGAGGGGCTTTGGGCTTGGGCCCCCAGGAGGAGCCGGGACGGCGTCCTCTATTCCTGTGGCAGGAATCTGCGCGGGATCCCGCGAAGGACACCCCTTTTCCCTGTTTAGCCCCGCAGTAGGGGATAGAAAAGGTGCCCTGGCCTCGAAAAGGCGGAATCTGCCGCCTGCGCTGGGGCAACTTGCCTCCCTTGGCGAAGAGGTCTAGACGGTCTCCAAACAGGCGTAGACCCTTAAATGGAAGCCCAGTAAGGGCCTTCTTGGCGACGTTGTCAGCAGCCCACTGTCGCAACCAAACCGCGCAGCGAATCGCTACCACTAAGGCAGAGGATCTGGCACACATCTTTATAGCATCGTCCGATGCAGACAGGATAAAGTTTATGAATACATCACAGTTAGACAGAGTATTGACAGTATCAGAGGGCAACTCATCTGTGCCCTCGAGTGCATTCCTGACCATTGCCCTGAGCGCTACTGCCGTAATGGCTAAGGCGCAAACCGGGCGCAAGGTCGCTCCCCCAAATGCAAAGGCATGGCATGCCAATTGATCAATACGCCGGTCCTCAGAGTCCCGCAGCATAGAAGTGTCAGGGGAGTGCATAATAGAGGTGTTGGACAACCCTAGAATAGGAGCATCGACCTCAGGGGGCGATGACCAGCACTTAACCAAGTCAGCGGGGAAGGGATACTTGCTATCCACACTCTTAGGGATCCCAGGAAGTCTACTGGGATGTTCCCATTCTTTAAGCACGAGGCTATTGAAATGGGTTTGCTCTGGAAATTCCAGACGAGCCTTAGCAGTATAAAAAAGGTCACCCCTTTGCCTGGGAGCCGCCGCAGGGGGAGAGAGGGACAAAACCTCAAAGATCTGAACCAGCAGTCTGTCAATATCATCCGAGGTCCAGTGCTCTGAACCAGATTCGTCATGACCCCTTGACTCCTCGTCGTAAGACCCCGAGTCAGAGAACAACTCCCCTTCGTCCGAGGGGGGTTGGCCGTAATGCTGCAACAAGTCATCCGCTTCCATAGGGAAAAGGGCAGAGTCAAGGGTTAAGTGCCGCCTCTTATCGGTGGCCTTACGCGCCAGCGAGCTAGCAAGCAATCTTTCAACACTGGCCAGTCTAGTAGCCATATCAGGATTAGAATCCCCACTAGTATTGGGGGTTAGACTCAGGCTTGGGGGAGTAGGTGAAGTGAGGCGAGGTGCAGGCCCAGCCACTGAAGAGGCGGGAAGACCCGATAACGCCTGCTGTGCACAAGAAACAGACCCGTGCATTGTCACCGCTGCTAGGTAAGACCCCACAAGCTACACACAGCCGGGCTTGTCCCGAAGGAACCCCGTTCACATTATCCTGAGATGCCTCCATATGGTGATTGTATCGGCACAATAGGCCAGTAGGGATTGACGCTGTAAGCTACCCTGGATGCCCCAATAACCCGCGGGAAAGAGGGAGTAATATTAATAGTCTCAACCGGGCGATACACCGGGCCGGGAGAAGCCACCGGAATTCACGGTCTGAAAGACATAAGAGGGACAGGAATGTCAGAGCCATGCGCAAGGTAAGATACAGGTAAGTATAGGGATAATATATGGTCGCCCGTGAGGGCACTTACAGACAGCAGGGGAAGGGCGGTCTGCACCACGCACGCGCGCGAACAAGAATGGCGCCAAACGATCCTCGAAGGGCGGGCTAGAGCTGAAGGTGACGCGGCGCGCGCCAAATCGTGACGCGGAGCGCGTCAAGTCAGGGCCCAGCCCCCCCCGGAGAGCGCGAAGCTCCAAAAAAAAGCGATGCAATAGCTAAGGAAGAACAGGGCAGTGACGCCTTAAGGAATGATCGAGTAGCAGAGCCACTACAGACTAAGAAAAAGACGCTGCAGCATCAACACAACCACCGCCGTGCAATATAGAAAAAGGGCGCGGCGGCTACCAATACAGTAATAAGTAGATAGCGCGGCTCTGACATCCGTTCCCAGTCAAAACACGACACTGAGGCCATAAGCATGTAATAGGGTACACTGAGGCCGCCATAATCACAAACCCCCCCCTTTCTTTCCCCCCGAGCTAAGGGGGGAACGAGGGAGGACGGCGACCCTGTGCACAGGGTCCACCGCTACACGGGGAGTGGGACAATTAAGCTGGAGGGGCATCCCCTAAGGCTCACCATCAGCCTAAACCGCCTACCCTATGGTGGGGGACTGCGGTGGAGCATGGCTCCGTCAAGCACTCATGGTGCTGCCTACCTTCACCCGACCAGCGCAGCCCAGGCTGGGAGGCACATCACAAGGAGGACGGGTGGGAATAGTCCCACAGGGCCGCGGGCTGTAGAAGCCCCGCTCACCTGCGAGAGAGTGATACTTCATGTCTTCGCAGTCAGCACTGCAGAGAAATCTGGGGATTTGTGGGAGGAGCCTGTTTTTGCATGTCTGCAGTGCACAGCGCCCTCTGGCGGAGGATAACCCAAGTGTAAGTATTATATATGGAGCAGGACGTACTGTATACTTAGAATATAGTGGGATTTGTTCCACTTTAAGGCAGATTCAGATCTTCCACGTAAAGGCTCCTTTTGGAATGAAAGCAAACTCGCAGACAGGGAATTCCCTAATGCTTGTGTGATTTAAAGCTGCCTGCGAGATTATTTCACCTGTGCGACGCCACCTAATCTAAGCTTTAGTTCAGGATGAGCCTTTGCAGTTTTTGCCTGAGTGTTTAATTTGTTCCCGCTGCAACTGACAGCAGTTTTTTTTGGGGGGCGGGCTTTGGTAGTTATTTTTGGGGTATTTGGGTAAAAATAGCCTGACTTTTTTTTTCTTTTTTCAGTGTTTAATTGTTTTTTTACAGACATTCAATTTAACATTTAGACTGACAGCAGTTTTTTTTTCCTTAATTTGGTTATTTTTTGAGCATTTTTGGACACCGGTGTTCCCCCTATAAAATGCTGGCAGAGCATCCTTAGACGCCCCGCCGGCATAAATTTCAAGGAGTCTGGATAAGTGTAAGTTCATTAAGAATATTATAAAAAGATTTTTTAAACTTTGGTTTGTGTATTTTTCCACTTTAACTTTGAGATGGTAAGGGGGTCCCATGTCCCCCTATACCAGTTCAATTCTCATTACCCGCACCAATTCTGTGCGGATGTTTCTCAAAAAACGCCTTGCTCCCTGGCAGGTTCGGCCCTTTGGGCAGCTTTTTTGATGGATCTGATGCTATAACGTACAGGCACATACGTACACATACGTAGGCTCTGAACGGCAAGAAAAGCTGAGTGGAGGACACGGGCCACACCCCCACGTCAACCATTAATGAATGCCTGGCATGGGTACATGCCTAGGCTAAATGTATAGCAGGGATGTGGCCACAGTTGAGTAATTAGTTTTTGGTGATCCTGGAGATTTCACACAGAATGCCCCACAATGTGGCAGACCACCGGCCTTGGAGTTACACGTCAATGTATAGGGAGGCGGTTGCTCCTTTAAATGGGCCAGACGTAGGGCTCAATTCAACAAAGGTAGAAATAAATTCGTGTCACTCGAAAAATCAGATCGCATGCACAAAGTTTTAACTTTTTCAAAAAGGGGTTGAATTAAATACTTGCACTCGAAAATGCAATCGTAAAATTTTCTAATCACTCGTAAAATTTTCAAAATGCTCGTAAAAAGGCTGTCGCAAGCGAAAATTATTGGAAAATGTACTCGAATGTTTTTTCTATTGTTTAGTATTGTTTTCTGACTGTTGCATGGTGTTGTAAGGCTTTTTAATGGGTAAATGTAAATGCATAATTTTTTTTTCAACTTTTTAAGTTACCTGTGTAGCTGTATGTACATGGCTAACATTGTGGATACATGTAATAAAGAGGGAAGGTATGCTGTAGTGGAAGTACTAATTAAACAGTAATATATGTAGGTAGGCATATATGTAGTTTTTTTTGGGGGGGGGTGGTTGGATTGCCAGGGACTTGTATTAAAAATGTTTCCTTTAATGCAGAAATGTGGCCATTGTTTTCTATACAAAGCTTGCTCACATAGCACCACGTGTCCCTGGGTGCAGGGAGCAGCTCTTTGCTAGCTTTAACCTCATGGTACGCCATTCTTATGCTTACACTATAACGTGGACCAAAAGCCAGGATTTTGACTATTCTGGGTTTTGGTGCACCGCAATGTAAAAACCCAAAGGTCTTCTACCAGTTAATGGTGCCAAATATGGATTCCAAAGCTGCACGATTTAGCCTAGTAAGCTGGAAAAGTGCTTGATATGGCAGCTGATCCACTTCCAAACGTGTCCGAAAAATATGGGAATGGGTAGTGTGCGCCTTCTCTGCGCCACATCATCTGCAATATGTTCGAAGTCAATGGCCTCGATTCACAAATCATTGAAAAAAATTCTCATGGTAGTAAAAAATTTAATTCATGAGAAAAAAGCCTGAGAATTTCACTCTTACCAAATCACCAGATAGGAAGACACTGAAAGTCAATGGAACTTTTTACTACTAGTAAAAAAGGGTAAAAAGTTCAGTATTTTTTTCAGGAGTAAAAAAGTGCCATTGACTTTCATTGTCTTCCTAACTAGTGATTCACAAACAGTGGAATTCTCAGGCTTTTTTCTTATGAATTGAATTTTTTACTACCATTAGAGTTTACTACCATTGCAAAGAAAGTAGAAGGGCTCCATTGTGAGAGAGCAAAATGAGTTTTCTCCTGCTGAAAGCTGCATCAAAAAACTAGTGTGAAACACTCTAATTTATATCATGTGTGTGGCTCATCAAGTCCACCTGAATCAGTAGTAAAATTTTTCGAATTGTAAAATGCAGTAGTAAATTTTTCGATCCACTAATTTAATTCGCACTTTTACAATGGCACTCGAATTTAATTCAAGTGACTCGTGTTTTACAATGGTTCCAGGTAGCTGAATCACTCGTAAAAAAAATATAGCAAAATCGCAACTTTTTAAGCACAAAACACACGAAAAATCCATTTTAGACCTTTGTTGAATCGGGCCCCTGTAGAGTCTATAAGACGATCTGACATTTACCTATTCTTAGTATACAGTACGTCCTGCTCCAAATAGATTACTTACACTTGGGTTATCCTCCGCCAGATGGCGCTGCACTGCAGAGACATGCAAAACAGGCTCCTCCCGGCCCCTCAAATACCCGGGGACCTCCCACAAATGCCCAGATTTCTCTGCAGTGCCACTGCGAAGACATGAAATTATCACTCTCTTGCAGGTGAGCGGGGATATTAGCCTGCGGCCCTGTTGGACTATTTCCACCCGTTCCTCGTGTGATGTGCCTCCCAGCCTGGGCTGCACTGGTCGGGTGAAGGTAGGCGGCACCGTGTGTGCTTACGGAGCGCTGCTCCACTGCAATCCCCCTACAAAGGGTAGGCGGTATATTATTGCTGAAATGGGACAGATGTCCACAGTCCTTTCTGATGTCACCCAGGGTTCGGCAGTCCCTTCAGTGGTGGCTGGAACCAAGCAATCTGATGAGGGGCAGATCTTTCCTGGCCCCTTGTTGGGAGACGGTTACCACGGATGCCAGCCGGTCGGGCTGGGGAGGTTTCTGGAAGGATCATCAGTTCCAGGGGTTGTGGGGTCCTCAGGAGGCTCACACCCCCATCAATGTCTTGGAGCTCAGAGCTATCCGCTTGGTTCTGTCACGTCTGACACTTCACCTACGGGGTTTACCGGCTCAGGTTCGATCAGACAATCGAACTGCAGTAGCTTACATCAATCACCAAGGAGGGACTCGCAGCAGGAGTGCCCTCAGGGAAGTCTCTTTGATTCTGACATGGGCGGAGAGCAATGTTCCTTGCATCTTGGCAGTGTACATTCCGGGAGTGGAGAACACGGAGGCGGACTCCCTGAGCAGGGGATTCTCTCGCCGAGGGGAATGGTCTCTCAACCACAGGGTATTTCGGGCCCTCTGTCACAAGTGGGGGACTCTGGAGGTGGATCTCTTTGCCTCTCGCCACAAACACAAGCTCCCAACCTTTGTATATCTGTCTCAGGATCCTCTGGCCCTGGCAGTGGATGCCTTGTCCCTTGCCAGGAGGGATCTGGGGTTTCTGTACCTGTTTACCCCCTTCTCCATGGTAGGCAAGGTAGTTCGCAAGCTGGCTCTAGAGGGGGCACCAGCAATTCTGGTGGCCCCAAGGTGGCCAAGACAGGTTTGGTTCGCAAACGTCATAGGTTTGGCGGTAGATCAGTACAGGCTGCCCGTTTCCGGATCCGATCTCTCAGGGTCAACTACGTTACCCCAATTTACAAACGCTTGCTTTGACGGCGTAGCTGCTGAAACCTTCATCCTGAGGGAGGAAGGTTTGTCTGAGGCGGTTATTCAAACCTTGATTAGAGCTAGGAAGAGGTCTTCCTATAACATTTACTATAGGACTTGGCGGTCCTATATTGACTGGTGTGAGGCTAGGGCCTTGCCTTGCAGGGTGTTTTCGATTCCTAGGATTTTGGAGTTTCTTCAACACGGTCTGGATCAGGGGTTCCAGCTCAGTACTTTGAAGGGTCAGGTTTCTGCCCTGGCTGTCTTTTTTTTCAAAGGTCTTTTGCTTTGCATCATCTGGTCAAGACTTTTTTCCAAAGGGTCACTCATGTTCGGCCCCCTAGAAAGTCTTTGGTTCCCGTTTGGGACCTAAATTTGGTTCTCTCGGCCCTCCAGGGGCCTCCTTTTGAGCCGATGCAGGATGTGGCTCTTTCTGTGCTCACTCAAAAGGTTGCCTTTTTGGTAGCTATTACCTCTGTTTGGTGTGTCTCTGAGTTGGCGGCTCTGTCTGTTCAGGCCCCTTACTTTGAGAGACACCAGGACAAGGTGGTTTTTCATTTTAAACCAGATTTCCTTCCTAAGGTGGTTTCTGCTTTCCATCTCAATCAGGATGTAGTTCTCCTTTCCTTGTGTCCTAAGCCTAGCAATGACAAGGAGAGGGTTTTGCACACTGGATGTGGTTCGTTGTGTGAAGTACTATTTGGTTGCTACTTCTCCTTTTCGTAAGACGGACGCCTTGTTCGTGGTGCCTTCCGGGCCCAGAAAAGGTTTGGCGCCCGCCAAGTCTACCATTAGTAAATGGATACGCCAGGCCATTGTTGGGGCCTATTCTGCTAAGGGGAGGGTACTCCTTTTAAGATCACTGCTCATTCTACTCGTGTTGTTGGGGCATCCTGTGCCTTTCAGCACCAGGCTTCTGTTGAACAAGTTTGTAAGGCTGCTACTTGGTCTTCCATTCATATTTTTTCAAAGTTTTATAAGGTTGATGTGCGGGCCTCAGCGGATGCTGTTTTTGGCCGCAAGGTTTTGCAAGCTGCAGTGGTTTAAATTGGTGCATTTTTGCTGTATTTGGATTCCCACCCATGACGGACACTGCAATTGGATGTCCCATATGTCATGAATAGTGGAAGCGGGGTGTGTGACATACTTGGAATAATACCATTTTGTGATTACTCACCTGTAAAATGGGTATTATAAGTATGTCACACACCCCGCTTTATCCCGCCCTTTTGTATTCTGGATCCTTTATATGGTGAACCTTTTATTGTTAAGAATGTTTTATTAGCTCTTCCTGGTCCCCTTACTGCTGTCGTATACTGGGGAATGTGTGGGAGGTCCCAGGTATTTATGGACCGGGAGGGGCTTCTTTTTTGCTTTCATCTCTGCAGAAGTTCGCCCTCTACTGGACATAACCCATATGTCATGAATAGTGGAAGCGGGGTGTGTGACATACTTATAATACCCATTTTACAGGTGAGTAATCACAAAATGGTATTATTACAGCCGTCTAGGGGGATCACACAGTAGGACATTCCAAATCAGGATGCCCCAAGGGGATGGGCAAAACATGAGATAGTGAAATGAAACTGAACAAAACAAAGCCTACCTAACTGACAAGAGACGCCACTAGGAGCAGGGTTCCTGTCCATGTCTAGTCTGATTGGTTGTCTCCCAGCGGCTGCCGATGATAAGCCAGGGAAGGGCGGCCAGCTCAAAGTTCAAGGCATTCTGGAGGCAGAGAAAAAAATGCTACACTCCCCAGGTGATCACTAGTAGTCCGGCGCTGATACACTGGAACACTTGATCCAACTTTAGCAGCTCGCATCCATTTAACAACTGTTAGACTGCCCTGTACCATCATCACAGGAACTACGGCACACCTGTAGTGTGGAGGCGTGCCATAGTGCCTGTGATGAATATGGGGGATTTAAATGGGACAATGGCGGCTGCGCAGGACCAGGATCAGGCCAATCTAGTAACTGTATCAGCACCGGACTATCAGTGATCCCCTGTGGGGGATTAAACCAGACCTTCAGCATGATTTAATGAAAAGACCAAAACCCTTAAAAATCTATTCCCCAGCATCTAAAAATAATATGATTTAAGTTTTTAATCACTTACTTATTATTCTTTTCCCCACCGGGCTGCAACTCTGTTCAGGACTCTAGGATATGGGCACCGCCATCTTGACTCCGAAACTTCACACATACTGAGAAGGGGAGAGTGGGATAAAGTGCAGGGGGCGGGGTTATAGCTGTGCTTTGCACAGACAGAGCTGAGCTGGAGTCAGGGAAAGGACAGCAATCCCAGCATGCAGAGCGACACAGTCAGAAGACACTTCCTGTTTGCAGGCTGCCTGATGCTGAGTCGCCATCTTGGATTCTTAACATGCAGTAGGCTCATAACATGCAGTAGATGCAGGTAGGATGATTTTTAATGTGAGCAATCTGTATGTACAGGGTGTGCGAAACATATAAGACAGGCTCTTAATCGGGGTGAAGGTCCACTTTAAATGTTAGCACAGTGGGGTTTTTTTTCTGCCTGCAGAATGACTTTATAGTGCAACAAAACTCTCCCCGGGCTTCCCATGCCCCATGTACATTGGGATATTTCACCCACGAAGCCACACCCCCTGGCACTTTTGAGATTGCTGATTGGCTTATCTCACGGTTACCTGGGGAAGTTCGCCAGGCAGATGGCGCATCCCTTGCTTTCTAAATGTTCGCGCTCCCATCCCCAGACTATCTGAACGGCAGGGTGCAGGATCGCACAAGCTACTAGGGTGCGGCTGCCGGCGAGGCGCGCCATCATGGGTGACTTTACCGGCAACCCCAGGGGTTTCACACAGTGGTGTAGGCAAGTGGCCGGCCCTGGAGTCTTCGCTGCTAATGTGTGTGCTCCTGTACATAGACATTCAGATAGGCCAGGCACTTGGGAGCACACACCACACAGGGAAGATGTGGATGCGGCTGCCGATGTTCCCCATGCTAACACTGTGCAAAACAGCAGCTTTATGCTGTGCATTTATATCCCCGCACATGCACCGTGGGCATAGAGGGTCACTGTGACCGACTTAGCTGCAGCAGAGAAGCCTGGAATGGCATTCTTGGTTATACGTCAGCTTTTATCCAGCTCACATACGTACTGCTCCCCCCCTTCTTCAACAACATGCCTCCCGCAGCTGGAGTCATGGTAACCAGGCGCCACAGGTCCTCTTAGCTCTGTCTGCAACACACACCCGCCCTTGTAGAACGTGACTCGCCTCAACAGCCAGTCGCCTGCTGATGACGTCACCCGTGTCCTTTTCGCAGGAGACTGCGCGCCGGTGTGTTTGTGGAGGGTCAGCATGGTGAGTGCCCGTTGCTAGCCGCCAAGGGGTCATAGTGCTGAGCCAGCTGGGAGCATGTTTGTCATATTCCAATGCGGACTTGTTAGCTCAGCTAGAAGGGCTGCCATGCTGCTGCACCTGGCCCACACCTGAAAGAGCCTGTGTATATCTCCTCCTAAAGAGGAACTAAACCAGTGGCGTAACTACATGTGACGGGGCCCTGGCGCGAGCATTAGATGGGGCCCTTTCACAGCTCATACAGTAAACTTTTGTCTGCATCTGAACTTGACAACTAGACAACTAAAGACTGAAACAGTACAGATAAATGGTGTTGCCTTTCACTTAAAGCGGACCAAAACCCAGCACGATCAGCCGGGGGATTTTCATTTCCTCCCCCCCCCCCCTGGGGCATCCAAAATCGGGATGCCCTGCTGTGTGAAACTCCCCAGGTTGCCCCGTTGACTTACCTTGCTTCCTGGTCCAATGGTGCATGAGCCATTTATTGAATGGCCAGCACGGCACACTCTCTGTTAGAGGGAAACGGGGTGATGTGGCTGCCAGCGCGCTCTGAGCCGCTGGCCTTAGACGCCATCTTAGATGGAGTGACGTCAGCAGCTCTGAGCACGCTGATTGGACGAGCAGTTGTGCATGTGTCGTAGGACTGAGAAGAGATGAATTCCTTCAGGCAATCTGGGGGGTTTAACACAGGGGTAAAGGACCAAAACCCAGGATAGTCAAGATCCTGGGTCTTGGTCCACTTTAATTACGCCAGGTGAGAACAATATGCTAAACAACATGGAGGAGCAACAATAATGGGGCCCCCTGACCTGGGTACCTGTGCTGTCGCACCTGCCCCTGAACATAAACCAAGATTTTCACTTTACTTTTGTGTATCTTCTGGCGGGGGCATTCCCAATTTGGGATGCCCTGATGGGTGGACCCCTGTGATCGCCCATGAATTCACCTTTTCCCTATTCCTACTGTGCATGTACGGGCAGCTCAGCCAATCAGTGACCCCCATTCCATTCAGAATTTCTTTACTGCTCAGAGCACTAAGGATATGTGATTGGAGTGAGAACCCCTGGCCGCATCCCCTCTCACCTCCATGCTCAGTGGAAATGAGATAAGAAACCGGCATTTCCATGGGGTTTTGCACACAGGGGTACCCCAAATCCCCTGTTAAACTGGACGAACAGCATGGCACAGTTGGAAAAGAATACTCCCCAAAACACACTTGCCCGATCTGCATGCATGAAAACACTCTGCCTCTGCAGAGGCAGAAGGGCCCAGGGGCCATTTAGCCTGTGCGGGTTTGTAGCCTGCAGGGCAGGGGGCCTCCAAGACTGGCCCCTGCTCCCTGTTCTACAAGCCCCCATAGCTGGTCCCTGGGCTAGCTATGCTGGGTAGAGGGGTCCTGGCGCCATTTTTTTAAGGGTTTTTAACCCACACCATTTTTTATTTAACACGCTATAGTGTGGTTAGTAGTTGTATTTTATTTGTACATTTTATAAAGTGCTCTTTTCAATTTGGGGGGTCTCCTGGGCAAGAATGGGGGCTACCGGTACATATGTGGTACCATTGTAATCGGGAGAAATGTGACTTTATCCTGTGCAATCTGGTTTTCTTTATTAAAATCAATATTTTACTTGAAATAAACACAAATAAAAAAAAAAATTTAAACTCAAAACTTTAACTCAAAAATATTTAAAAAAACTCTGGAAAAATTACAAACAAGACATTTCATATTAAAGCCTAAACTCTGCCGCAAAAAGAAAAAATGTAATTTTCCTGGAAATTCCTGCAAAAATCACAGTTAAACATGGTGCAAAATGATGAAAATGACCTGTCATCAAAGGGTGACAAAATCTGAAGTAGACTGGCAGTTAAAAGTACCTATGCATGTTGTGTAATATTCTTCTCCGGGGACCTTGCACTTTCAGATTTACCTAGTTTTTTCTTGTTTGCATATTGATATTTTAGGAAAAGGTGCTGCTTTTTATTCTGCTTTTTTATAAATGTTTTAGGGAAACCCTTTGCAACCTAAGAATTCTTCGAGGGATTTCTTCCAGAAAGATGAGCCCACTGCAACAAGCTGGGTACACTTAATGTGTATTTTTAGGGAATATAGGATTTATGGGGGGAATTCCAAATCTAAAAGGTTGTTCAAGGTGCGCACTTTGTCTGCATGCTTTACTTTGGGGTGTTTGGCAACTCCTCCCTTGACAGGACCTATACATGGTGGCTATTGTCCTGTTCAGGGGACCTTGCTCTTTCACATTTAACTTGTTTTTCTCAAAACATCCTTCGGGCAGCATACGCCTGAGACCTCCGGGCTCCTCCTACCAATTTGTAACACCTGCCCACCAGACAGAATAAATTCTTGACTCCTCCCTCCATTCCCCAGTTGTTTTCGTGTTCCTCCTTGAGGTAGGAGCCAGACCACTAGCTCCTGGACCGGTGGGTTCAGGTAAGTATTTTTCCGGTGCTATGGGCCTGTTTATTGCAGGGGGTCCATTTCTTGGTCCCGAAGGTTTTTTCCTATGCCTGGGGCCTGGGATACCCTATGGGATTTTAGGCCAGATCCCATTCTTTGATCTTTTCAAAGGGGGGTAAGCAGAATTTTTTCCCTCTTACTGAGGATGACCTTGTGGAAGAAGCCGGGGTGACCGGACCCCATGATAAAATATAGAAAATGTTTGGGATTTAATGGCGAGATTTTTTTATGGAAGCTCCCTGAGAATGATTCTCTGAGATCTTTCTCTAGCTTAATTGAACTTTATAATGAGTAGTTTATTAAGTATTTTTTTCTGGGAAATATTTTGGGCATTCTGGAAGTTCCCTGAGGAAATGGTTGCTCTGGGTTCTTTTCCAGCTTTTTTTGTATAACATTTCTGTTACTAAGGTGATTCACCTTTAAGAGGCGGGGAAGAGAGGAGAATGACGCGTTCTCTGCTTCTCTTCCCCGCCTGGCCCTGAGCTATACAGTTACGATGCCTTACCTCCGCTGCACCGATAGGGGGCGATCGCGAGCCTTGTCTCCTTCTTCCTTCCGGGTCCCTTCCACGGGAGCGCCCGCGCTGATTCCTGCCGAGCCTCCTCCACCGCCGCGCTGCCAATGAGGGATGGGGAGGTTTTTTCCTTCTGGGAGCATCTTCCTTCTCCAAGGCCGGGTGAGTGGATCTCGCGTGCGTTCGGCGCACGTTTTTTTCTAATTTTCCCACAGGAAAATGGTTCCTAGGCTTCTTCCTCCCGGGCTGCTGACGTCACATCCCAGCGCCCGTGGTTTTCTTCCTGCTTTTCCACAACACGTGCTTAGCCTTAAAGGGGCAGCACAGTGTTTTGGTTTATGTGTATTATGGCCTCCCCTTCTGAATGAAACTTCTGAAGGGTTAAATTACAAATTATAGGATTTTGCTCCTGTCCTATTTAGGCGGACTCAGGAGGCATTTCCTTTGGTGCCTCATAACCAGAAGCATGGCAGACCAAATGGATGAAGTTTATATCGATCCTATTGAAGATGCTTCCACAGATATGCCTCTTGTGGACCAGGATTCATCCAATATTCCGCCGGCTGCCGATTCTGGGAGGAGGAGGCCCAGCTCTGCTCCGGTAAGTCACTTTCTTTATTGGCGCTTTTAGGAGCATGATTTTATTAGAGGGTTATAGCTTCCAAAAGTGTACTTAAACCTCTTCTTCCAGATATAAATCCAGTAAAAATAGTAGAAGATGCCCCTTATGTGATACAAAGCTTTCAGATTCCTATAAGAAACCCCTTTGCCAAGTATGCACAGATAAGGTAGTTAATAAGGAGCAAAATGAGGATCTGATGATGAGGGAATTGAAAGACCAGATTTCTTCCTCATCTATCACCCAGAGGGCCCCAGATAATGCAGTTAACCAGGTTGTTTTTTCCCCAACCAACAGGTCTCTTTGATGCTTCCTTGTTTTCCAGTCAAATGGGGAAACCCTCTTTTTTTTTCGCCGCTCAGGAGTCCTTTATGCCTGAGGAAGGAGGAATCTCTTCCCCAGAGGAGGAGGACGACCAGGCCTCCGGCTCTTCAGCCCGGGCAAGGCAAGGTATTTGTTTCCTCCTGGAGACTTACCTTTTCTCTTACATATGATTTACCTACCCATGGGGATAGAAGAGAAGGTCTCAGGCCCTAGGTCTAAGCATGATGGGTTTTATCCGGATTTGGCTCCTGACTCTTCCTATTCATTTCCTTTTCATGATTATTTAAAGAACGTGATTTCGGAAGAATGGAAAGAACCATCTAAGATGGTATTCAGGTGGTCTTAAACGCAGATATCCTTTTGCGGAGGAAGGCTTAGATTGTGGGAAAAGTGTCCCAAAATGGATGTCCCTTTTTCCAAGATCTCTAAAGGAGCAGGATTAGCTTTTGAGGATTTTGGGGTTCTTAGTGGATAAGAAGATGGATTCACTGCTCAAAAAGGCCTGGCAAGTAGAATCTAATGTCTTGAGACCTATTTTGGCATCCAATTGTGTGATCAGAAATATAGGTTTCTGTCTTTTGGAGAGGACTAGTCTGGAGAAAATTTTGAAGGCCCTACCTATCCTTTTTTCAGCTGATGCCATGGCTGAATCTATCAGATTTTTGGCAAAAATATGGCTGTGACCAATTCCGTGTGCAGGACTCTTTGGCTGAGGGCCTGGTCTGGGGATATTGGTTCAAAGATGAGACTTTGTGCCATGCCCTTCAGGGGAGATTATCTGTTTGGTTTGGATCTGAGTAAAGTTTTGATATGACGGCGGATAGGAAAAGATGTTTTCTGCCTTGTCCCAAAGCTCCAGCTAACAAGAAATTTTACCCCAGGAATACGTTTAGGAGTTCCTTTCTTAACAGGGATGCCCCTAAAAGATCCAGGGGATCTGGATTTGGGAATACGGCCGATAAGAACATGTATTTTCGGCCCGATCTGGGCCGACTGTTGAAGGAAGTGCTCTTTGGAGCTACTTTGGTTAGATGCTTCTGTCATTCGGGGACGTTGCTAAAGAACCCGGGGGTACCTTCCTCCTCTACCTCTTCTGCTGGTGAGGAGGGTTTTTAAAGGTTCCACTCGGTCTGGAACCTAGTGGCCCAAACCCGAGGAGCTATGATGCCATGTCTCGGGTTGGGGCCTGAATACCTTGTGTTGCCCCTTTCCATTACAGGGGCATAAGAGGGGTTTCATGTGGAACTTACTTGTACCCCTCAGTCAGAATCTTGGTCTCCCCTATACCCGTGGGGTTGGAGGAACGATCAGATATTCAGAAGTCTGCTAACCTGGCAGCCAGGCGAGTCATATTCCAGTTTCCCGTCACCAGCAAGGAAAGGGTTTATTCCTCTATCTTTCTGGTGGTAGAGGCATTGGAAGGAGATTAATTCTACTTTTAGAATATCAATCTCTATGTTCGATCTGACATTTTGAATGGATTTTAAAACATTTTTATGAGAGACATGCTTCCATGGGTCTTAATAGATCTGGGGATTGCCTGACAGGTTCCAATGAGCCTCGGGCTCAGTCTTTTTTCGGATTCGCAGTAAAGACAGAGCGGGATATTGCGCTTTCAATTTATTGCTTCCCTTCAGGCTGGATTCAGTCCGAGAATTCTACAAAGATTTAGTGGCAAAAACTTCGGACATATCGGAGACTGAGAGGAGTCTGTGGCGACTGATCTGCACGATCTGCTACCTTTTTTTTGTACACTTCAGAAACAAGATGCCTTAGAGCTTCAGTTACATGTTTAGAGCTGTGTATCAGCTCGGTTGGATTCTAAACCTTGAGGGTTTTAGTCTGGTTCCCTCTCAGATAATGATTTATTGGTCGGAAGTCAACAACTTCTTCGGACTCTTCTCCTTTCTCAAAGGATTTTGGCCCTTCAGGAAATCGGTGATTCCTTTGTGCCAGTTCAGCACCTCCAATAACACTAGCCATGAGGGTGTTAGGACTGTTGACATTGGTCCTTTCCACAGTGAGGTGATGTCACTTGCTTTAAGTACTATGAGGTACATGTCCTGAGCAGCTTGTACGGCTCCCGAGTGAGTGGGAACATATATTTCCACGTCTCGGTCAGGAGAGGCTATATCTGGGACCCCAAAAGGGAGGTTGGTTTACTGCAGATACCTCTGTTTGGGGTTAGAGAGCCGTGGCAAGGTATGGCAGATGAAGTTAGACTATGCTACGACAGTAGCATACATTAACCATCAGGTGAGAACGAGCTGGATGGGGGTCGCATTGAAATCCTTTTGGATTAGATGAAGACCTGAGTCTCCTTCAGCTATGGTCTGTAGGAATGTTGCATCATGTGGCAGTTTTTTTCTGAATGTCCTCATTTGAGGGAATCAGATTGGTAGGCATTGTTCGGATCTATATTATTGCTTCAGCAAGAAGTCACTTGCTGACCAAATATTTTTTTTCTGGATCCGGCGGATCCGGCAGTAGGGGCGGACACCGCAGCCCTTGCATGGTATTCCAGTCTAACCTATGCCCTTTTTGGTTAGATGGTGTTATCCATTCGGGTCCCTAGGCTGCCTCTAATCTAGGCGGTCTTTTAACCCTAGGTTGTCTTTTAACCCTAGGTTGTCTTTTAACCCTAGGTGGCCTCTAACCCTAGGTGGCCTCTAACCCGGGGCCGTCTCTAGGTCCTGGGCTTTTTTTTTCTAGCCCTAGCCCTGGGCTGTCTCTAGGCACGGAGGCTGTCTCTAGGCACGGAGGCTGTCTCTAGGCACGGAGGCTGTCTCTAGGCACGGAGGCTGTCTCTAGGCACGGAGGCTGTCTCTAGGCACGGAGGCTGTCTCTAGGCACGGAGGCTGTCTCTAGGCACGGAGGCTGTCTCTAGGCACGGAGGCTGTCTCTAGGCACGGAGGCTGTCTCTAGGCACGGAGGCTGTCTCTAGGCACGGAGGCTGTCTCTAGGCACGGAGGCTGTCTCTAACCCTGGACTAGTCCTTACTTTTACCCGAACAATTTTGGGGTTAAGTTATTCATTCAGGATCAATGGTTCTACCCTTTGAGCCTTTGTTTTCCCAGATCCAGTATTCTGAGAATGGAGCTTTTGCTATTTTGCTTCTCATTGGATTTTCTTAGATGCTAGGAATGATCCTTCTGTTGATGCTGAGAAGAAAGCTTCAAAATGATATTCTTATGCACATTTAGGGAGGCCCAACTGTGGGTTCATGGACGTTGTAACTCTGAGTAAGGACAGAGAGTGTTCTAGTAGAATTTTACAGGATTTGGCTTTCTAGTTATATCAGGCCTTATGGTATCACATCTCATTTGACAAGAAGTGATGCTACATCTTGGGCTAAGCAGGCGAGCTATTGCAGCCGCTTGATCCTCAGCAAGGTGTTTATTGCTGGACACTATCAATTAGAGTGTGGGCTCTCTTGTTATTCCTTGTTGATTGGAGTGATTTTCTCTATTTCCCAACGACGGCCGCGTGTGGGAACTTGGGGGAACACGTCTCAGACGGGAAATCCTTTTATGCTATTAATCTACATTACTGTGTAAGTGCATATGAGTTTTATTAAAGCCTGAATCATTAACTGACAGAGTTGCACTAGATATCTTTTCTTTTCCTTTTTTGGTTTTTGGACTACATTGAGTCCAATGGTGTATAAAGACTGAAAGAGGATCTACAAGCATATATTTTGGAAAGACGACCTCTGCGTAATAGGAGAGTGTATGACATATGTTTCTGCCTGCTAATCTTGAACCTTTTGGTAAGAATATTTCCTAAGGGTGACGGGCACAGTGTGGACTTTGTGCATGCGCACTGGGATTACAGCTTCTTTTGGATCATACCGAGGAGCTGCGTATTAGTTGAAACACTGAACTGTTTTTGCTCTGTGCTTATTTGGTTACACTCTATTGAGGACTGGTGGGATAAGTGGTCCAGCACGTTTGAGCATTTTTAAAGACATAAAGTTATCTTCATATGTAATTGAACCATCATTATTGAGATTAAGCGCGGTGTTTTCCTGTATTTGATTTTATCAATTAGATCTGCTGACCTAGAAGGATCAGTCTTGTGGCAGAAGTATCCTCCATTCTATTGTTCCCACCCAACTAGGTAGTACTCGCCTATCTCTCAGGCGTATGCTGCCCGAAGGATGTTTTGAAAAAACGTAGGTACCTGGTAACTTTTTTTCTAAACATCCGAAAGGGCAGCATACGCCGGCTTCCCTCCCTTATTTTTTCCGTGGAGTTGTTTTATGTATGGGTTATAGATTGGAGTTGTGGGTCTGTTTCTTTTCTCTCTTTCAGATCTCTAAAACAACTGGGAGGAGGAGTCAAGAATTCTGTCTGGTGGTCAGGTGTTCCAAATTGGTAGGAGGAGGCCGGAGGTCTCAGGCGTATGCTGCCCTTTCGGATGTTTAGAAAAAAAGTTACCAGGTACCTAACTTAAGTTTTTCTTCTTTGCATATTGTTTAAGGGAAATGTGGCTTTGATATTCTTTTTTTTTTAAGGAAACCCATTGCAACAAAAGAATTGCAACAAAATAATTAATTGAGGAATTACTTCTAGATAACTGCACCCACATCAACAAACCTGGTACGCCTAGAAAGCTTGAGATGTGTACTTCCAGCTAATATATAGTTTGTTGAGGGTATTTCTAATGTAAAGGGTTGTTTTTTTTTTAAAAACTGCAAGGTGCGCATAGCAGTTGTATTTTATCTGAAAATCTCCTAAAGCGCTTTCAGTTTGGGGGAGTCTCCTGGGCTGGAAAGGATGTCTACCAATACATATGTGGTACAGCTGTAACCAGGGCTTTTACATCCAATAAGATTGTAAAAAAAAAAAATTTTTTAATTTTAGCCCATATTTCACCCCAAAATATTGAGAATACACTTAAAGTGGACCAACACCCACCGAGATCGGGATGTCCCGCGGGGTGAAACCCCCCCAAACACCCCAAACTCCTCACCTTATCTCGCGCCCCTCTAGACGTGCGCGCGCCAGCCGTCTGTGAATGGCCGCGCGTCAAGAGGGAGGCGGCGGCGGCGGAGGAGGAACCGCTTGTCCGTCGGCGCGGGGAGAGGTGGGTTCGGGGGGGGTTTCACACAGCGGGGCACCCCGATCGGGGGTGCCCCACCGAAGTGGACCAAGACCCAGGATAGTCAAAATCCTGGGTGTTGGTCCACTTTAACAAATGACAAACAAGACATTTCACGTTAAAGCCCAGACGCTGAAAAAAAAACAATATATAATTTTCCTGAAAAATCCTTTCAAAATCACAGTTGAATATGTATAGCACAAAATAGTGAAAAATGGTCTGGCAACAGAGGGTGACAAAAACTCTAGGTATGCTGGCAGTTAACACGGGTTAATATTTCAGTAGTATGCTGCCCTTTCGGATGTTTAGAAGTTACCAGGTAACTAACTTAAATTTTCCCTATATGATTATAATGCCCTTCCAGTTATAGTGGACCAAAACCCATGGTTTAAACTGTCCTGGGTTTTGGCCGGTGCCCCTGCTGTGTCAAACCCCGCTTTGCTTTATAGACCTCACTGATGATTTTGCAGTGCGTTTCCTCCAATCAGCTCTCTTAGCCATGCCTATTAATGCATAGCTAGGAAAACTGAATGAAAGCCCTGCACTCCCGTCTGTGTATATCAAAACCATTTGCATAGGCCTGGTGTAAGAAAGCACAGCAGGCCTGCACATGCGGGGACAGTGCTCTCTCAGTAGACCCCTATGCATTTGGGCCACCCACTGCTGAGGTAACAAAAGCTCCGTACCCAGCATCCCAACCCAGATGTGGTCACCTATGACAGGCCAGTTCTTCATATAGGTGGGCAGTGTGACAGCCAGGCAGACAGAACCCACCCACAGTCTTTTCTAATAAGCAATTTCCCTGTTCATCAAAGTTCCTTCATTGCTCAGGTCATATCGATTGTTGCCATGTCCTTCCAGCAGTTTGAGATTGTTGGGCTGATCATTCTCCGGTTCTACACTATCGCCTTCATCAGAGGTCGCATTAACTCACGATTTAGCGTAATATACACTTAAAAAAATGTAAATTCCGTTTCTGCCCGGGTCAGACACGTCTGGCTATGCCTGCTATGAGAGGGTGCAAGTTGAATTTCGCTCAACGCTCTTTTACACCTTCCCTTTGCCCTGTGCACATTGCTGCCTTCCCGGACAGCACTTGTGGAACAACTAACGCAGAGACATTACATCTCGGGTCTCATCTGCCCCAAGCTTCTGCAAATTCACAGCACATTGCACGGAGCTCCCTGCTGCAAAAACCAGAGCAGCAACAAGGCAATGGGCTTGTGGGGGGGTCAGGAGTTGTCAGTGTTGTTTGCGGCGTAATTGTTTACCTCCCTTTCCTCCCCAGCCTGGAGGGGTCAGCGGTTTGGCTCCAATCTCTAAACGATACATACGTGGTATCGGGGAGGTCGGGAGGAATAGAGCTTTTGCACTCAATATGATTTTCTTGAAAACATACATTTTTTTATTGTAACACATTTAAAGAAATGCATGTTTAAGCAGCTGACCTCATTGAAGCAGCTTCCCTTGTTCTTTCTGCGCGTGACCGCAAACCATTGAAATCTTAGTAGCCTTTCTGGTATAGGGTATTCAGTCTATGTAAAGCCGTCAGGGCTGATGTTAATTGAAGTGAACTTCATGCTGGGTGTGATCAGCATGTGATTCAGAATATTCTGTTGTGTAGGAGCAACTTTCATCCAGGGATGCATCATCTATCATCTAAACCATCCCTCACTACACTCCACAACAGGATCATGCTGTGCTGGGATTTTATTTTTATTTTGGTAAGGGATAACATTTCTTTTTCTGTAAATTGTTTATCTGTGTTCCTGAGAATTCTTGTTTTGTATCTCATGCAGTAATGATTTTCTTCTGCTTAGAAGGAATCAGATCAATGGGGTATACTGACACATTATTTTTAATTGCTTTCCCCAGACCTAGAAATTAGCCTGCTTGTTAGGATTCTTGCTGAGGAGCAACGGTTGCTTACCTCAGCTGCTACTGCCAAAGCCGAGAGAGGTTTACGGGGTATAATATTTTTTTTTGGTTGCCTAATGGTGTCTGTCATACATTGAGTTGTTACTCCCAGCAGTGTTTCTCTTTCTCTAGATAAAGGCCCATCACCCCCGGGCTTCTGCTCACTGTGAAGTCAGCTTGTTTGTCTGAAGCTGTCTGCGCTGTCATGTGATTCACGGATTCACGTGAGTCAAGGTAAAGAATCTGCAGCCTGCTTATAGTGCATGGAAGTCATTTAAATTGTAATAGAAAATATCATTGTGGCAGCATTTTTAATCATGTCCTATAAATATATTTTAAACCATTTCAGCAAATTTTATATAGAGTAAAATTGAATGCACTTTGTTTGCTTTTCTATTTAGCCTATAGTGCCCCATGTTCTGGCAGGTGCCATATTTGGCCCTTAGAAGACTAAGGGCCCGGCATGAACACCTAGAAGATGAAGAGGAGGAAGATGATCATTATGCATCTCCACGACCCCTTCAGAGCAGAGGTCGTCGCCACACCAGCATTAACAGAAGGCAGTTTTTAAGGCGACGCCGGAGGAGGAGAATTTTCCCAGCAAGAATAAATCTCTCCGAGATTGAGGAGTGTGATATTCAAGAACGATATCATCTAAGTTCAGATTTTATAATGTCTCTCTATGAACTCATAAAGAAAGATCTGATCTCCACTACAAAGAGAAGTAACGCTGTGCCCGGGATTGTGAAGCTGCTTTGTGCTCTGCACTACTTTACCAGTGGCTCCTTACAAAGCACGGTGGCTGAGGCTGGAGGCATCACCCAGAGCACTTTCAGCCGTGCTCTCTCTGAAGTCATATCTGCTATTTTAAAGTTGCAGAATAAATTCATAACTTTTCCCAAACATGCAGCTGAACAGCAATTAATAAAGGCGGGCTTCCGGAGCATTGATGGGTTCCCAGACGTCTTGGGTGTAGTGGGCTGTACACACATAGCCATCTCCCCACCTTCAGAAATGGAACAGTTGTACCGAAACGGTAAGCACTACCACTCCATCAATGTGCAGCTCGTCTGTGCTCCTGATATGAGGATCCTGGATGTGGTGTCTCAGTTTCCTGGCTCAACACACAACGCAAATGCTCTGAAACAGTCCAGCATACATGATACATTTGAGAAAGAAGAGTTTAATGGCTGGCTCTTAGGTGTGTATATATTGGATGTACACTTAGTAATTACCATTTGGCTCTTATCAAGATCATTCCTATGAATTTGAACATTACATTGGCAATACATACTTGTACAGATTTCCTGTAATGAGGCTTGGTTATAACCTAGTGGTTTAGATTTACCACTAGTATGGTAACTGGTGCTGCTGGTATATATTGTGCTTTACAAGGTCCCTGTGATAAGAAAATGCATGTGTTTATGTTAGCTGGTTTCAAGGCTCTGAAGATCCTTCCTTCCTTCGCTGACCCTGAAACAAGCCTGCTGCCAGTATGAGTCAGAGAGTCTTTCAAAGAGTCATGGTGTGTAGACAGACATCAGAATCTCTCTCGTCTTGTGCCAATTTATTATCATCATTACCATTTACCCTTAAGTCATTAATTAGATGAATACCGTATAAAGGTAAACAAAAGCCCCCTTCTTATGGGGTATTTTGGCCAAAGTTATCAGTCTGGCCAGTATTAAGTGAACTGCATTTTGTGGATGGCCATCTTAGACCACATGAAGCAGATCAACTCACATGTCCCCAACTGTTGAGAATACTGTCAAGAGATGTAAGTAAATGTTTCTTAATGAGTACAATAGAAGTACCCTGGAACTCCTCCTTTTAGAGATAAAATAGAGAGATTCTAGGCAGATACAACCAACCAATCTAGGCAGATAAAATATCTTCACACTATAGCCCAGTACCTCATTTACCTCTTACAATGCCCCCTCATGTGATATATTTTCTTTTAAATTGAGAGGATTCATAGATGTTACATAACTGGGCGTAAAATGCACTATATGCTAATAACACCTCATGCATCCCTCACTGACGCCTCCTCATGAGATATATATGATTGGAAATTAAGAGGATTCCTAATTATTACAAAACTGAAAGGACATTTGCCTCACACTATATGCCAATACCTCATGCACCCCTCATTGATGCACTTTCGTTAAGATTTTTTTTGGCATTTGAGGGGAGTCATAACTGTGAGTAAAATGGTGTCAATCTGAAGGACAATACCTCATGTACACCTTACTGATGCCCCCCCCCCCCCTCCATTATCTTTTGAATTAAGAAGATTTAAAGATATTACAAACCTGAGAGGAAAATTACCTCATGATACTAAATTCGCCCCTCACTTATGCATTTTTGTCCATATTGTAGTTTGAGGGGACTCATAGATATTACATAACTGAGAGGAAAATGGCATTACACTCTGTGCCAATACATTATGCACCCCTCGCTGATGTCACCTTTTGAGATATTTGCATATTTCCTTATAAATTGAGAGAATTCATAGGTATTAAAATGGCATTACAATATAGACCTGATAATAAACCGGACCAACAGCCTGGCACAGTTGGAAAAAGGCTGTGGCCATTTTGGAGCTTCCACTCCCAACTGACATAACTGACAATGCACAGTAACACGAAGCCCAGCAGCACTTCCTGTTTGCAGGTGGCCTGCAAATGCATGAGCCACCATTTTGTTTCTAAAATTTACTACAGCAAGAGTTAGAAGAAGGTAAATGGATTTTTATGTGCAGCAATCTAAATTGCCCTGGGGAGGGATGCATATGAGCACTGTTTGTTGTGTCCGGTTTAAGTCATTTTTGACTGTTGGTCCCCTCTTTCTGAGTTTTCCTTATATATTGGGAGGATTCATAAATATTACATAAAAGTAAAATGCACAATTTACCAATACCTCATCTACCCCTCACTGATCTCATGATGATGTAGATATTACATTACTATGAACATGATTGTAAACCACTTAAAACTACAGGAATGTTTATGCCTATATGGACCTGTTTGTTATCAGATGGTTATGTTTTGTTAATCCAGTTTACTTAAATTGTAGTTGTAAATGTGTTCTGCAGGTGATGAAAGTTATGGCATCAGACCTTGGCTCCTAACCCCATTTGACAAAGCGACTACACAGGCAGAACTTCGCTATAACATATCACATGCTTCAACTTGCTCTGTTTTAGAGCGAACTATAGAGGTGCTTAAAAGTCGCTTCCGATGTTTGGACAATCCTAATGGGGTCCTTCTTTACAACCCTGAGAAAGTCTGTAAAATTATCGCTGTGTGCTGCGTCATCCACAATATTGCCATCATGAAAAGTCTAGATGTGGACATTGCGCTGGATCTGAGGCCTCCAATCAAAGAAGAACCCATAGAGGATGACACCATGGAAGGGACTCTACAGAGGGACAGAGTTGTAGCTGAGTACTTCTTTGGTAAGCTTTCTTACACCAAGAGCAAGATTTTTTTTTTCCTGTGGACTCTGCTCCCTAACCAAAGAAAAGTTATTTTGCTTGGACGGAACTTTTAACATGGGGGTGTGATTAATATAGGACCATAAGACTCTTACATCTAGAATTTCTAGATGTAGGAGGTGAAAGTACTAAGGAGATGGGCGTAGGTTGTAGTCTTGCTTAGTTGTCTATTTGCATGTTGCAGAAGAGTGTTTAGTAGTCTTTAATGGCTGCCCAGGACAGGTGTGTTTATAGATTGGTGAGGGATAGGGAACACACTTCTGTAGTGTCAGTATAATTTGTATGTTTAAAGTCCCTGTCCTGCCTAAAAAAAAGATTCTGTTCCTGCAGAACTATTTCACTCAAGACCAGTAGTTTAAAATTTCCAGTATGGGTGATCTCGTCCTCACCATCCGGGCAGCCCAGGAGCTGAGCGGTCGAACCCTTGTATCAGTCATGGCGACTGACTGCGCCCGCTCTATTCACTAAAATGGAGGGGGCATGCCAGTAACTTAGCACACCCCTTCCATTGAAATGAGTGGTCAGTCACTGTGATTGATACAAGAAAGCAGCAAGGTGACCACAGGTCGTGGTCATGAGTGGGGATGGCATGGTCTGGATCTCTGGTGGAGGTAAGATTCACACTCCCGGCAAAGAACCGATCAGCGTCATGGGACTATAATTGAGTAAATATACTTTCTTTTTGCCTGGACACTTACAGGCAGGAAAATATACTCACCTTTTAGCCCCCGCAAACAAACCTCTTTGTACAGTGTTTTAAATTTTACCTGATTGGCAGATTGAGTATGTCCAGACATGATCGCCAGTCACGTACATAGTCCATATAATGGATCACCCCACAGTCCGTTGGAGCGACAATGGAACATCCCCTCCATTAATAGCAATGGGGGCGGCATGTCAAGACCAACTGCCATGAATGGAGGGGATGTGCCATCATAGCTGTGACAGATGGCATGGGGGGGTCCATCATCAAGACTACGAATGTGACCGTGGATCGGACCCGAGCGGCGCGGGGCTCATCCTGTCGATTAGGTAAGATGTAGAGCATCGGCCTAGGCTCAATTGCCTGTGGGAGGAGAGTATGGATTGTTTTTTTTTCCTGTCTGGACAACGAGCAAGCATGTTCTTCTTAGAAATTTTAAATGCTACATTTGTATTTTTCTCACAACGTTGTGACTGGTTCTTTTTCGTTGTCTTTTACAGATTGATGCTGCTGCTATTACTCCATCGCTTGACCTGTGTTTCCATTCCTAAAACGTCCTTATATTCTTCTTCACATTGTCTACAAATGTACCGAAGCTTTTCTGTAATAGTTTTTTGGGATATTTTTTTCTTAAATAAATCAAGTTTTGTTTCTAGATGTGTGGAAAGTGATATTTGTATTATATGTGGGATATTCGCTTATTTTAAATTGCCTATACCACTGATTCTTTTACATATCATTTTACTTACCGTAGTTAATACAGTTGAAAAAGACATATGTCCATCAAGTTCAACCAAGGGTGTTGGGGGTAGGGGAAGTAATTTTTTATTTTATAGGGGAAGCTATTTATTTTTTGTTTTTTATTTTTTTTTACTGATAACCGCTAATAGTAACTGTTAATGTTATTGTCTTCTAAAAAAGCATCTAATCCTTTTTTGAAGCTGTCAGCGGTTGATGCTGTAACAAGCTTCTGTGGGAGGCTATTCCATAGATTTATAGTTCTTATGGTAAAAAATGATTGTCGCCTCTGGAGACTAAATTTCTTTTTTTCAAATCGAAGGGAGTGCCCCCTTGTCTTTAGAGAAGATTTTACCTGAAATTTTTGTATGGGCCATTTATATATTTATACAAGTTAATCATGTACCCCCTCAGCTGTCTCCTCTCAAGACTAAACAGATTTAATTCTCGTAATCTTTTCTCATAACTAAGATCCTTCATTTCCCTTATTAGTTTGGTGGCTCTCCTCTGCACCCTTTCTATAGTCAGTGTCCTTTCTATGAACGGGTGCCCAGAACTGGACGGGTTATTCCAGGTGAAGGCGCACCAGTGCCTTGTAAAGAGGCAAAATTACATCCCTATCCCGTGATTCCATACCTCTTTTAATGCATGATAGTATCTTTGTGGCCTTGGAAGCAGCTGCTTGGCATTGCATGCTGTTATTTATTCTTATTAATATTATTTTGGGGAGGGATAACGCTGTCAGATCATTTCTGCTGGGCCTCTGTTTTGCTTGTGCCATATCGTCTGTTACCCAGCATGTAGTAAACACAATTGTGTATGTTTATAATCAGGCCTGTAAACTTGTACCATTCTCGGTTAGGCCTATAAACTTGTACCATTCTCGGTTAGGCCTATAAACTTGTACCATTCTCGGTTAGGCCTATAAACTTGTACCATTCTCGGTTAGGCCTATAAACTTGTACCATTCTCGGTTAGGCCTATAAACTTGTACCATTCTCGGTTAGGCCTATAAACTTGTACCATTCTCGGTTAGGCCTATAAACTTGTACCATTCTCGGTTAGGCCTGGAAACTTGTACCATTCTCGGTTAGGCCTGGAAACTTGATACAGTAGCTTTTTAGCATGATGGTGTTTTATGTTTCCGAAACTATATTCAAAAATGAACTGGCAAATCTGACCATTTCAGAGCTCCACATACTGTGCTGATGAGTTTTTGTGGAATGTCAGAAATCTAGTGCATCTAAGTCCAGATGGGATCAATGTTCTATTTGCAGCCTATTACTTTAACATTGGATCTTCGTTATGTCCATAATTGTAAAATAGTCTGGTACTGGTTATATAAAATGTACCAATTTTATTCCAATTCATTGAAAATAGTGGACACAACACTTGCTTGATAAAAGAATACAGAGCCTCTGTAACTCGTTAATCTTACAATGTATCATATACAATAACATGGCTAAATAGAGAAATATGCACAGGAAAGCCCCCCCTCCCATCCCACGTTCTGTGCAACATTCAATAAACTCGATAAAATAACGAAAATATCAATTATATAGCACAAACAGGGGAAGGGAAAAACAAAGGAACAAAACTGCATTTTAAATTATGTTTTCCCTATATCCAGTCCAGGTCGTCCCAGTAATGACATGTGGGTATTCCACCCCCAGGGGGGCGCTCGACTGCAAGATCAAAAGATGTAGCTCCTCCCGGCCCCCTATAAAGGCAGTTGTCCCTCTATGATTCTCCCAGTTCATCTTGCAGTCTTGGCTGCAGAAGATCGTTGGATACTCTCTCTCGAATATTGGCAGCAGAGCGGGGCCTCCTAGCTCGTCGGCCGCTGCGGGCCCTATTTCCACTGATCCTGTCTGTCCCACTCCTGCCCTCCAGCCGCTGGCTGCTACGGGATCGTGACGGTAGGGTGAACCCCGGGGTTGGGCGTTCATCAGAGCTATGCTCTGGGCTGCAGACCCTGTCCTAAAGGGTAGCCGGCCACAGGCTTATGGTGAGCTTGGAGGGGGGGGGGGACCACAAGTTAGGGCTCTAGGAAAGTCTGTATGTGCCCTCCCTGCCCACAAGCTTTATTGGTGTCTTTGACACTTGTGTTACTGTTTTTTTTTTTTTCTCACTATGGCTCCTCGCTGGCTCAGCTGGGCATTGGAGCATGACATCCTTACCTCCCTCGTTGGTACCCTGCGGGCCTCCGCTGCCGCGGCACTGTCCGGCGCTGTGTGAGGAGGCGACGGCTCAGAGAACTTGGAACTCTACTCCCGCTGCTGGAGCAACGCTGCTCGGTGGGGTCGCGGACCTCCGCAGCCATGCTTTTAATGGCCGTCCTAGGCCATACTACAGAGGGATGACGGTGGGCGGGCGCGTTTTTTCGCATTCTGCGTCATCACGGCGTGGCCCGCCCCTCGAGGAACGCGCTGGAAGCTCTGCGTGTGTGTGCTTGGGGCCAGCTTTCTGGCTGTTGGCTGTGTCTTTTCTTCTGCTGCTGCCAGGGATCCGTCATCTGAGGTTTCTACGGTTCCAAGGACTGTCCCTCTGTCGGTGTCGTGAGTCCCTCTTTTTTTGCATGATCTGTTTTTATTTTGCCAAATTGTCTTTTTGCTGAGTCTGATGGGCCTCTCTTCCCTCTCTTGTATAGGTCGTGGGCTTTGTGGTAGAGGGTTGTGGTTCCTCCCAGTCCCCCCTTTTTTATTAAGAGGGATCTTATAGGTTTGGGCCGTTAGTGTCTTGTATCCTTACCAATTGACCATTTTTAATCACCATAGTGGAGGCATCGGGGGATAGTGAGCTGGGGGCCCTATTTGGGCAGCAAAAGCTCTGTCCCTTGTGCAGTAGGAATCCTCTGGGCGGATTCAGTACGGTTTGTACCACTTGCGCCAGGGGCATCATTTTGGACCATGACCGGGCGGGCGTCCCTGCCCCTAGCCCTTCTCTGCCTGCGGTCTCTCCGGACCCTCCGCTGCTGTCAGCCCCCAGCAAGGGGGGAGCCAGCAGGGGGTCCCATGCTGATTTGGCGCATAGGCTGGCCAATCTCGAGAGACAGATCTCGCAGTCGGCTCCCAAGAAAGCCACGAGTAAGAAACTGCACCTCGAGCCCATTTACTCGGATAATGACGATCTCTTTGATGATCTGGCCTCTGTGGAGGAAGGTGAGTTGCCAGATGATTCCCGTTCCACTGTGGATTATTATGCTGTCTGGTTCTTCCTCGGACGAGGATGCGTGGCTCCCGGATGATACGGATAAGTTGCTTACCTCCAGTGTTTGAGACACTACACATTGTGCCTCCCAGAGCGGCTAAGAGGAAGCAAGGTGATTTGTTTAGGCCCGAAAGACAAAGGCGGGTCTTTCCGGAGCAAGCCCATTTTTCTAACATGATTTTCAAGGAATGGGAAAGGCCTAACAAGCTACCGTCGGTGCCTAAGGGCCTGGAATGGCGGTATCCCTTCCCTGAGGAGCTGGTTCGGCTATGATCTTGCCCTCCCGAAGTGGATCCCTCTATGTCGGGGTTGTCCAACACTACTGTTAAGCAATCACCCGATACCGCTTCCTTACGTGACCTGGCTGACAAGCGCATGGATCAGCTGGTCTGCCATGTGTTCACCTTTGCTGGTGCCCTTTTTCGCCCTGTGTGTGCCGCGGCGATTGTCTCTCTAGCCATCAGAAAGAAGGTGAGACATCTTGTGGATAGAGCTAAGGCTCGCAAGCGGGCGGAGGAGTATAACGAACTCAAGGCCTGCGTGGAATTAATTGGTTTTGTTGCCTCTGCCATGGATGATGGGGTCTGGCTTGGTGCCAGGAGTTCGGCCCTGCCTGTGGCTCTCCGCCGCTCGCTCTGGCTGTGGCAATGGCCGGCTGATGCCGCGGCCAAGAAGTCACGAGTATTCCCTTTGTGGGGCACAGGCTGTTTGGAGAGCGCCTGGACCTTTTGGTTTAGGATGGTAGACTCCCTCAGAGACGGAAGCCTGCTTGGTCCTTTCAGAATCCCTCTGCCCAACGTTCCTTTCGAGGAGGAAGAGGCTCTTCATTTTCAGGTGGCCGCAGAGATACCTGGGCTAGAGGTAGGTCCCGCGGCCGACCCATTCCCACCTGGGGAGCCAAGTCCAAGCCGCCTGCCAAGTCCCCTCAGGCATGACCTGTTCACGGTTCCCAAGAAGGACGGAACGTTAAGACCTATCCTGGACCTGAAGGGTCTCAACAGGTTTGTGAGAGTCAGACATTTCCGCATGGAAACCTTACAGTTGGCGGTGAGCTCGCTTCGGCCCGGTGACTTCATGACCACGGTGGGCATCAGGGATGCTTATCTGCACATCCCGGTTTTTCCAGGGGCATCAGAAGTTCCTGAGGTTTGCTCTGGAGGATCAGCATTACCAGTTTGTGACTCTTCCATTCGGGATTTCCTCAGCGCCCCACGTCTTCACCAAGGTGCTGGCGGGCATCATGACCATCCTGAGGAACCAGGGCATTCGTGTGCTGCCTTATCTTGACGACTTGTTGATTGCAGCCCAGTCTCTTCAGCAGGTCGAGAGCGATACCTGGACGGTGTTATCAACCCTAGAGGCCTTCGGCTGGTTAGTCAATTACCCAAAGTCTTTTATTACTCCCTCAACAGTGAGATCCTTCCTGGGAATGACGATAGACACTGCTCAGGTCAAGGTCTTTCTGCAACAGCAGAAGGTTTTGGGTCTCCAGACGCAGGTGCAGGCCTTGCTGTCTTGTCAACGGCCGTCGATCCGTCTGGGGATGAGATTGGTGGGCCTAATGGTGTCATGCCTCGAGGCAGTGCCCTTCGCCCAATTTCACATGAGACCTCTTCAATTGAACCTGTTGTCCGGCTGGGACCGGATGCAGGAGTCTCTGGAACAGGAATTTTCACCCCCCCCAGCCAGGCAGTCTCTCATGTGGCGGTTGGACTCCAGGAACCTGTTGGTAGGCAAGTCCTTTCTGACTCCCCAATAGGAGAACTGCTTGCCCATAAATCTCTTGTAGCTGAGAGCGATCCGGTTGGTGCTTCTTCGCTTAAATCCCCATTTAAGGGGTCGTGCGATCCAGGTTCGCTCTGACAATCAGACGGCTGTCACCTACATTAATCACTAGGGCGAGACTTGGAGCAAGAGAGCCCTCAAGGAGGTGACCCAGATTCTTACTTGGGCAGAGGAGAATGTTCCCTGCATTTCGGCGGTCTACATTCCCGGGGTAGAAAACCTGGAGGCAGACTCCCTGACCAGAAGCGCCTGGGTGAATGGTATCTCAGCAGCAGGGCTGTGGAGTCGGTAAGCCAATGTTCCGTCTAACATGGGTCTTAGATTGATAGAATATAAAATATATCTATAAATAACATTTTACGCTTCTTATGAAAGCTTCATTAATTATACAATACTATTTAGAGATTGTCTCTCTTATGCTGGAGTTGACACATTTCTACCAACTCCACATCCCTGCTCAGCAGCAAGACCTTTCACGCTCTGTGTCTCCACTGGGGTCAGCCGGACGTGGACCTGTTTGCGTCCAGACACAATCACAAGCTCCCAAGGTTTGTCTCCCTCTCAAGAGATCCTCTGGCCATTGCCACAGACGCTCTGGCGATTCCTTGGATAGAGTTCAAGTTTCTTTATGCATTTCCTCCATTTCCACTTCTGGGCAGAGTGCTGCGCAAGATAGCCCAGGAAGGGGTTCCAACTGTCCTAGTGGCTCCTCGCTGGCCGAGAAGGAGTTGGTTTGCGGACGTAGTTCAGTGGATCACTACATTACGCCCGACGACCCAGGGCTTCTCACACAGGGGTCACTGCGGCAACCCAATTCACAGACGCTGGCTTTGACGGCCTGGCTAATGAAACCTCGATCCTGATGGAAAAGGTGCTGTCGGCCACGGTTGTGCATACCATGATTCAGGCACGGAAGAAGTCTACTTCCATGATATACTACAGAGTTTGGCACGCCTATATTGCTTGGTGCGAGTCTAAGAGTCTCTCTTGCCGCACATTTCTAGGATTCTGGAGTTTTTACAACACGGCTTAGACTTGGGTCTCCAGCTAGCACCCTCAAGGGCCAGGTCTCGGCCTTAGCCATCTTCTTCCAGAGATCCATTGCCAACCATAGGTTGATCAAGACCTTTTTCCAGGGAGTCACCCATGTCCGGCCACCGCGTAAGTCTTTATTACTGGTGTGGGACTTGAATTTATTACTTTCCGCTCTTCAGGGTCCTCCCTTTGAACCATTGTGCGATGCTGCATTATCTATTTTGACTCTCAAAGTGGTCTTTTTGGTAGCGATCACCTCGGTGCGTCGTGTGAGCTGGCCGCGCTTTGTATGAAACCTCCATATTTTGAGCGGCATAGGGATAAGGTGGTTTTTCGCTTTAAACCTGATTTTTTGCCTAAGGTCATTTCTCCTTTTCACCTTAATGAGGAAGTTGTTTTACCTTCCTTGTGTCCAGCTCCGACTAATTCGAAAGAAAGGACCCTCCATGCCTTGGATGTGGTCAGAGCCATAAAGTATTACCTGGCTGCGACTGAATCCTTCAGAAAATCGGATTTGCTTTTTGTCCTAACAGAGGGCTCTAGGAAAGGTTTGCTACCAGCCAAGTCCACTATCAGTAAGTGGATCAGACAGGCGGTGGTGCAAGCATATTCTGCCAAGGGGAAGGAACCCCCTTTTCGAATCACAGCTCATTCTACCAAAGCTATTGGTGCCTCTTGGGCTTTTCAGCACCAGGCATCGGTTGAACAAGTTTGTAAGGCCGCCACTTGGTCTTCAGTTCATACTTTTACAAAGTTTTACAAGGTGGATGTTAGGGCCTCAGCTGACGCTGTTTTTGGCCGAAAGGTGCTTCAGGCGGTAGTGAAATGAACTACATGCTGTTCCGCACTGGAGATCCCGCCCAAATGGACACTGCTTTTGGATGTCCCACATGTCATCACTGGGACGACCTGGACTGGATATAGGGAAAAACACAATTCTATGAGACTCACCTGTAGAATAGTTTTTTATTATATCCAGTCCAGGTCGTCCTACCCCTCTCTTTATCTCCGTTTGCCTGTTATGGTGATTACCATTTTTTATTCTTTGGACTTTGTATTCTTATGTCTTGTTGGAGAGAGTACAAGCTGAAGCTATGTGAAGTAACATGGTTTCTTGGCCTCCCGGCCTGTCCTCTTTTTTTTGTTACTGGGAGAATCCTAGAGGGACACCTGCCTTTTATAGGGGGCCGGGAGGAGCTACATCTTTTGATCTTGCAGTCGAGCACCCCCCTGGGGGCAGAATACCCACATGTCATCACTGGGACGACCTGGACTGGATATAATCAAAAACAATTCTACAGGTGAGTCTCACAGAATTGTATTTCTTCTTTTGATATTACACTGTACACGGTACTTTAAAGACGCAAGTCTTTAGTCGAGAAGCTTACGATCTGCTTCTTGCGATATTTAAGGGACTAGATCTCCTGCAGCAGTAATTGCAATTGTTTACTCACAGGAGATTATGTCCACTTGATAAAATGCCCCCTCTTCCCTGAAATGCATAGCTGCCAGGGAATGGGACCTGCCTCTTGTCCCTGTGGAAACACTTTTTAATCATGGAAGTAAAAGCTAAGTTTTAAACCAATTATTCATTTGCACTGGGGGTTGAACATTTTGTGCTGGATTTTGTTCGCACTTTCGAATCTTTATAGTTAAAGTTGAAAAAAGGGGGTGTGGCTCTTGGCTCTGTGATGCTGCATAATAATCAGCTCTCTGCTCTGATAGCAATGTGATTAATCTGGAGGAGGAGGTGGAGGGGCGGGAGGAATTAGGCTGTAAGCCTTACTGATCTTCTTCATTGGTGGCAACCAATTTGGTTCCAAGAATGTAAAGTTGATCAGTTACATTGCTGGAATCTGTTTGGTGGCCTCAAACTCTTAGCTTGTTTATGGACCTCTGTTCAAATACGTTTCTGTTTAGGAAACGGCACTTGCAAACGAAGGTTTTTGTTTTGAATCTCCATCACTGCCTGTCTGAGGTTCCCTATTCTAAATAAACCACAGCATATACGTCCAAGGCCTTAAATGAATGTTGCCTCACACAGATAAAGATGGACATTGGATGTTCCACAGCTCTGCATGGCGATATTCACTAACCTAAAATCTTAGAAAAAAAAACTTTTTTTTTTGCTCTCTTCTCTCTAAACTCCACCTTCTGGATCAGGTGACACATATGGACACCATGAAGCTGCATGAATGGTGTTTTCTACTTGTAAAACCTTTATATCTTTTTTTTTACCAAATCCAGATGTATGGATCAGCCCTCCTCCGCAAAACTTACTTTCACTTATCTCCACCATGTTCCCCTTGCGAAATCCGGTCCCGCTATTGGCTGCTCAGAGGTCTCGGTCTATCATACAGAGACCATAAAAGCAACGCAACTTTGTGACATGTGACGGTAATCAGTGACTGGATTCCGCTGAGGGATTGTTGTGGAGGTAAGTACTGTCCAGCACCCATTTAGGGTGTTGAACAGCTTTAAGTCTGATGGCCTTTGTTAGTGACACACCTTTGCTTCAGTCAGTTAGTAGTCAGGAGACTTGAGTTTTACTAAATGTGCGCAATCGTAAGCTGTCCAGATTCTAGCTGTAAACTGTGGACTCCAAAGGTAAAAGGTGAAAATCTGTGGACTCCAAAGGTGGGTGATCATGAAGATAAACCTGTAAATATATATAAATATGTCCAACATCTGGGATGGCATGCATCTTTCAGGGAGCTGCTATTTTTTTCTTAATGTGTCCATGGTAATGGCAGTTTGATGAAACTGCCTGTGACCAGCCTATACCATCCACAATGGAAGCTGAGGTCTGTACGAAAGTTCTGTGTAGCAGCCCTGTACTTTATACTAAAACACTGTTTCAGACACACTTACTGTGTCAACAATACTTTTGAAGCGTTAAAGTGGACCAACAGTCAAAAATCACTTAAACCAGACCAACACAACAGTGCTCATATGCATCCCTCCCCATGGGCAATTTAGATTGCTGCACATAAAATTTAATTTACCATTTTCTAACGCCTACTGTAGTAGATTTTAGAAACAAAATGGCTGCTCATGCATTAGCATGCCACCTGCAAACAGGAAGTGCTGCTTGGCTTCCTGTTGCTGTACATTGTCAGCTATGTTAGTTGAATCCAGGCAGCAGTGTGGCTGAGATGCTGGAAGAGGAAGCTCCAAATTGGCCTCTGCCTTTCTTTTCCAACTGTTCTGGGGCTATTGGTCTGATTTAAGGTCTGCTGTATTACTGTTTAATTGGGGAGGGTGGGGGCACTATAAAACAGACCTAAACGAAAAAACAGCCCATTTGAGATGCCTGGATGATCACTGGAAGAATGTGGGCATAATACTGAACATTCAGCATTCCTGGCAGCAGCACCGCTGGTGACTAATTAGACCTGTTGTGTACTGTGCATGGCATTGCACATGTCTGTCCAGCAAACCCCATTAGCTATCAGCGTTCACATTGTACGACACATAGATGAGTATTTTTATCATTTGTATTTTAGGACCATTATGAAAATGTGGACTTTTAGCCTGCTTTAATTTAAAGAGCAAGATGGAAGGGTGATCCTTGTCAAATTGTAGTTCAGGAACATCAAGCTTTACCTGCCCACCTAGAAGTTGACTAGATTTGTAGATGCAAGATGCATAGAGAGGGGCAGTGGGGGATGAAAATAAAAGTGTGGTCCTTTAGTGATGACTAAGGCTGCCCTTGAGGCCCATTGTATCCAACATCCACTGTTGTATATGCTCTGTTCCAATGTACAGTATGTGACCTGACTCCTATCCTCTGGTTGTTTTAGGTGTCTCTATGTCTCAGAAGTCTGCGCTTTAGTCCATCCAGTCTGTGCTGGAGGCATGTGTCCAGTATTTCTGTTGCTAGACAGGACCTCTTGGATCTCGGCTTCTCTGAGACACAAGCTGATTGGATTCGATCTATGAAATGTTCTGCCCACAGCACGTCTGCATTAACAGAGCTTTGTATGATCGGGCTGAGCCACAAAATGATAATGGGGATCCTTGAGAAGAAGCCGGAACTTCTGAGAACCACAGCCAAGGAATTGAGGGACAAGGCTGACACCCTGAGAAGCCTGGGCCTCGGTGAAGGTAATTCTTTAGTTTTCTTACCACCAACTATCTACAGAAAAAAAAATTAAACTTCAGTCCTCATATGTTACCAAATACCTGTATTCTGGAAAAAAGGGGAAAGCTGTAAAGTTATTTCCTCTGTTTTCACAACTTTAGGTTAAATGTAGATCACTAATGAAACATGGAACCAGCCACCTGTAATGTAACAAGCATTAATCTTTATTTAGCGCCATTGCAAAGTAGCAATTAACAGCAATGCAAACAAAATTAAAAGGGCTAATGAAGACCAGTGTTCCCCCAACCCTCTTAAGAGCCACCAACAGGTCATGTATTCCAAGTATGTCACACACCCCGCTTCCACAATTCATGACATATGGGTTATGGTCCAGTAGAGGGCGAACTTCTGCAGAGATGAAAGCAAAAAAGAAGCCCCTCCTGGTCCATAAATACCTGGGACCTCCCACACAGTTCCTTCTCTGCAGGACGGAGAGCAAGTCAGAAGATGTCTGCTTCTCTTCCTTGCAGGTAAGCGGGCTTACGCCCGGGTGAGGGTAGGAATCGCCTTAATAGGTGTTCAGGGAGCCATGCTCCCCCGTGAGACCCCATATAAAAAGGGTAGGCGGAATCCTGGTTGGTGATCCTGGTTTGGGATGCCCTGTCCCTAATTATTTATATATATATATATATATATATATATATACACCGTATTATTCTAAGTATGTCACACACCCCGCTTCAAGACATTCATTACATGTGGGTATACTGACCTGTAGATGGCGATCTTGCAAAGATGATATCAAAAAAATGTAAGACCCTCCCGGCCCATAAATACCTGGGACCTCCCACTCATTACCCCCAGTCTTTCATCTCTGCAGAGGCGAGCAAGTCAGAAGATGATGTCTCCTCCTTGCAGGTAGCCGGGATGGCCTTATTCTTCTATTCCTGCCCGGATCCCCTTATTTGAAGTGCTTGCCTCCCAGCCTAGGCTGCTGGTCCGGGCAAAGGTAGTTGGCACCCATGGTGCTTAGGAGCCGTGAGACCCCATATCAAGGGGTAGGCGGCTATCCGGGTTGGTGATCCCGGTTTCGGATGCCCCGTCCCTTGGCCCTACCCTGGCATGGATTCCCCCTCTCCCGGATACCCTTGGGGGGGGGGGGGAGGGCCGGGTCCCTTGTGTATTCATACGTATTCTTTACCCGCCATCCTGACTCAATCACATTATGTGTATTTGTGTGTTTTACTGTATGTGTGTGTTTCAACGTTTGGGCTGGCGCTGGCCTCCGGCGTGCGGCAATGGCGGGGGAGCTGTGTGAGGCTGTTTCTGCCCGTGAGGGCTTCCTCTCCTCGGGCCGGGCGCTTGCGCCCGCATTTACTTCCCGCCCCCGTGCTGTGTGCGCTGCTTTCAGAGACCGGGGAGGGGCAGGGCCGGGTGCGAACCGCCCTCCCTCCTCCTTCTGCACGCTGCGAGTCCTACACATCCCTCCTGCCTGGCGTGCTGTGTGTGGGTGAAGGTTGGGTGAGTGGCCTGTGGCCCTTCAGATGCATCTATTTTTAACCTCTTATGCGTTGTCAGCATTCTGAGCGTGTGTTCTGTTTTGTGTGTTCCAGGTGGACCATTGATCTTATTAAAGGGGGGTTCTCCCGGTCCAGGGTCCCTGGTTAAAATTTAGTTGGCTTCAAATCCTCCCACTCGGGACTTAAGGGGCATCCCGGGTTGCATTATTGCGTAATTCCCAAAAGAGCATTGTACACATATATTTATATATTATTAAAAAATCACCATATGGAGGCTTCCCCGGATACTGGGCTTGTGCCCCCCTCGGGGCAATCCAGGCTGTGTTTGGGGTGTGGGGTATCCCTTTTGGGGGATGATGTATTTCTATGTGTACCCTGTGTGCAGCGGTCTATTACGCGGCAGACCGGATCTCAGGCGTCCGGTTCTGCTCCGCCAGTCTCCTCTCCGTCTCCCCCTCGCTTGACACGTACGTGTGATGTGGTCGTTAGCGGGGGGTCGCAATCTGAGGTGTGTGCCAGATTGGCCAATCTTGAAAAATTGTTTTCCAGTGCCGTTGCTAAAAAGGCAACGGCAAAGAGAAAACATTTGTATACGGCTGTGCAGGCCTTTGATAGGGAGGATTTTGTCTCCCTGGATTGGTCTGATCGTTCCCCGCGTGAGGAAGGGGAGTTGTATGAGGAGTCTGATGACTCCGATGATCAGCAGTTTGTGGGCGCTGATACCGAGCAGGGCCAGGGGGATTCTTTGGATACCATATGTTTGAGGTTCTGGCTATTTCTCCCCCCGAGGTGGCTCCTCCGCTGAAGGGGGAGTTCTTTGAAGTGACTAAGCCGCGCTTGGAATGTCCTTATCAAAAGTATTTTGATGGTATCATTCTCAAGGAATGGGAGAGGCCGACTCGGCTTCCGGGTGTCCCACCGGGTTGGGACAACAAATATCCCTTTCCGGCGGACGCGGTGAAGCACTGGTCGTCTCCCCCCGAGGTGGATGCTCCTGTTTTGGGGTTGTCCAGCTCCTCAGTCCTCCATTCTCCGGAGTGCACTACTCTCAAAGAAACGCATTGACCAGATGGCTTGTTATGGTTTTGCCAGTGTTGGATTGGCCTTGCGGCCGGTTTGTGCTTCTGCGCTTGTATTGGTAGCTGCCAGGTCGGTTGTTAGAGGCTTGTTGGCCTCTTCCGAGCTTGACCCGGCTAGTGAGGAGTTTGCCGACCTTAAGCGCTGTTATTTTTGTCCTTTGTGCTGTCCGCCCTGGACGACACATTGGTGATGTGTAGCAGAGCTGCGGCCCTGCTTGTGGCTATCCGCCGGTCGGTTTGGTTATGCCAGTGGGCGGCTGATTTTGTGTCCAAAAAGTCACTCGCTGCCCTTCCCTTTGTGGGGTTGCGGCTCTTTGGAGAAAAATTGGATTCGGTGGCAAAGGGAGGTAAGTTACCTCAGCGTAAGAAGCAGTGTCGCCCCTTTCGTGGGGCGGCTTCCTTCTCTCAGTCCTTTCGTGGGGCTAGAGTTGGCAGGGGCTCGGCCTTCCCTTCGTCCAGAGGTGATTCCTGGCCTAGGGGCAGGGGTCGGGCCCGTCCAGGGCACAGTTGGGGTTTCAAGCCTAGAGCCGCTGCCAAGCCGGCTCAGCAATGAGGGGGCGCCCTCACCCTTGTGGGTGGGGGGACGGTTGCAACTCTTCTCCCAGGTCTGGGTCCAACAGGTCTCGGACAGGTGGATTCAGGAAGTGGTGTCTTCCGGTTACAAGCTGGAGTTCAAATTCCGGCCCCCTCCCAGATTCTTCAGGTTTCTGGTGCCGTCAGATCCTCTGGCCGCCCAGGGGCTTCGGGCGGCAGTAGCAAGTCTCGTGGACATGGCTGTCATCTGTCCGGTGCCCTTCTCAGACCGGGGCCTGGGCTTCTATTCCAATTTGTTCACGGTGCCCAAGAAGGACGGTTCCGTCCGTCCCATTCTGGATCTGAAGTTGCTCAACAGTTTCGTCCGTCCCTGGAAGTTCCGTATGGAAACTCTGCCTTCAGCCATCCATTCACTTCGTCAGGGGGACTTCATGACGTCCATAGACATCAAGGATGCTTACCTGCATATTCCAATATTTCTACCACACCAGAGATTCCTCAGGTTTGTCGTGGACAATCGGCATTTTCAGTTTGTGGCTCTTCCGTTTGGCCTTACCTCGGCTCCAAGGGTGTTTACCAAGGTGTTGGCAGGGGGGGTGGCCATCCTCAGAGCCAGGGGTATCCGCATCGTGCCCTATCTGGACGATCTTCTCATCATGGCGTCTTCCCTCAGTCAGGCGCAGCTGGATACCAGGACCATGGTGTCCACTCTGGAGAGTTTTGGTTGGGTAATCAACTATCCCAAGTCCTGCCTCACTCCCTCCAGGGTGGTGGAGTTCCTGGGAATGTCTCTGGATACTTCTCAGGCCAGGGTGTTTCTCCCCCGAGCCAAGGTTCTTCTGATTCAGGAATTGACTCAGCGTCTCCTATCCATCCCCCGCCCGTCCATCCGGCTAGGGATGCGACTGGTGGGATTGATGGTGGCGTCGTTCGAGGCAGTTCCCTTTGCCCAGTTTCACACAAGGACGCTCCAGCTCCATCTCTTGGCGCCCTGGGACGGGTCCCCGCTGTCATTGGATCAGTCCTTTCTGATGTCCCCCCGGGTGCGGCGTTCCCTTCAGTGGTGGCTGAATCCGAGCAATCTGACAAGGGGCAGGTCCTTCATGACCCCTTGTTGGGAGACGGTCACCACGGATGCCAGCCTGTCAGGTTGGGGGGGATTTTGGAAGGATCTTCAGTTTCAGGGGCTGTGGGGGCCTCAGGAGGCTCACGACCCCATCAATGTTCTGGAGCTGAGAGCCATCAGGTTGGTTCTGGCTCACTTGACTCCTCAGTTACGGGGACTACCGGTTCAGGTTCGGTCGGACAATCGGACGGCGATCGCCTACATCAATCACCAGGGAGGGACTCGCAGCAGGCGGGCCCTCAGGGAGGTGTCTTTGATACTGGATTGGGCAGAGGGCAATGTCCCATGCATCTCGGCAGTGTACATTCCGGGAGTGGAGAACACGGAGGCGGACTCCCTGAGCAGGAGGTCATCTTGCCGGGGGGAATGTTCGCTCAGCCCCAAGGTGTTTCGGTCGCTTTGCCACCGGTGGGGGACTCCGGAGGTAGACCTCTTTGCCTCTCGTCACAATCACAAGCTTCCGGCATTTGTGTCTCTCTCGCGGGATCCGCTGGCTCTGGCAGCGGATGCCATGTCTCTGAACTGGAGGGATCTGGGGTTTCTGTACCTGTTCCCTCCGTTTCCCATGGTGGGCAAAGTGGTGCGCAGGCTGGCCCTAGAGGGCGCGTCGGCAATCCTGGTGGCTCCAAGGTCGCCAAGACAGGTTTGGTTCGCAGACGTGGTAAGGTTGGCAGAGGATCAGTTAGACCTGCCCCTTCTGCCGGATCTGCTCACTCAGGGTCCACTGCTCTACCCCAATTTACCAACGCTGGCTTGGCGTGGCGGCGTGGTTGCTGAAACCTCCAACTTGAGGGAGGAAGGTCTTTCTGATGCTGTCATTCAGACTCTGGTTAGGGCTAGAAAGCAGTCCTCCTCCGTCATCTATTATAGGACTTGGAGGTCTTATATTGATTGATTGATTGATAGTGTGAGGTTAGGGCCTTGCCTTGCAGGGTGTTTTCTATCCCTAGGGTCTTGGAATTTCTGCAACATGGTCTGGACCAAGGTTTGCAGATTAGTACGCTGAAAGGGCAGGTTTCTGCCCTGGCGGTTTTCTTTCAAAAGTCTTTTGCTCTTCATCCTCTGGTTAAGATTTTTTTCCAGGGGGTTACGCATGTGCGGCCTCCTAGGAAGCCTTTGCTCCCAGTTTGGGATTTGAATTTGGTTTTGTCTGCCTTGCAGGTTCTGCCTTTTGAACCTTTGCAGGATATTGCACTTTCTACGCTTACTCAGAAGGTTGTTTTTCTGGTTGCCATCACTTCCGTTCGGCGTGTATCGGAGTTGGCGGCTTTGTCCATTCAGGCCCCTTACTTTGAGAGGCATCAGGACAAGGTTGTTTTCCGCTTTAAGCCAGATTTCCTTCCTAAGGTGGTCTCTGATTTTCATCTGAATCAGGATATTGTTCTTCCCTTCTTGTTTCCTAAGCCCAGCAATGACAAGGAGAGGGTTTTGCATTCTTTGGATGTGGTTCGCTGTGTGAAGTACTATTTGGTGGCTACTTCTCCTTTTCGTAGGACTGACGCCCTTTTTGTGGTGCCCTCTGGGCCTAGGAAGGGCTTGGCTCCTGCCAAGTCTTCCATTAGTAAATGGATTCGCCAGGCCATTGTTGGGGCCTATTCTGCCAAGGGGAAGGTTCCCCCTTTTCGTGTTACTGCTCATTCTACTCGTGCTGTTGGGGCGTCCTGGGCCTTCCAGCACCAGGCTTCTGTTGAGCAGGTTTGTAAGGCTGCTACTTGGTCTTCGGTTCACACTTTTTCCAAGTTTTACAAGGTTGATGTTCGGGCCTCAGCGGATGCTGTTTTTGGCCGCAAAGTTCTGCAAGCTGCAGCGGTTTAAGTTTGTACCTTGTTGCCTTGTTTTTTGGATCCCCGCCCTTTATGGACACTGCTATTGGATGTCCCACATGTAATGAATGTCTTGAAGCGGGGTGTGTGACATACTTAGAATAATACCATTTTGTGAATACTCACCTGTAAAATGGGTATTATAAGTATGTCACACACCCCGCTTCACCCTGCCCTTTTGTATTCTGGATCTTTTATATGGTGAACCTTTGTTAGTTGTAATTGGCTTTCCTGGTCCCTTGATCTTACTGCTATCTTTATACTGGGTAATGAGTGGGAGGTCCCAGGTATTTATGGGCCGGGAGGGTCTTACATTTTTTTGATATCATCTCTGCAAGATTGCCATCTACAGGTCAGTATACCCACATGTAATGAATGTCTTGAAGCGGGGTGTGTGACATACTTATAATACCCATTTTACAGGTGAGTATTCACAAAATGGTATTTTTCGCCATATAAGACGCACCTAGGATTTTGGGGAAGAAAAATAATATTTTAACCAAATAATAGGCAAAGTGCAGAATCCTCCAATTACAGGCAGAGTGGCATCCCCCCTCTCATTCCCAATAGGCAGTGTGTCATTCCCCCCATCCCATTCCCATAGGCAGTGTGGCATGCCACCAATCCCATTCTCCATATAGGCAGTGTGGCATTCCCCGTGGCACCCCCCTCCCATTCCCCATATAGGCAGTGTGGCACCCCCCTCCCATTCCCCATATAGGCAGTGTGGTATCCCCCCTGATATTCCCCATATAGGCATGTGGCATCATCCCTGATATTCCCCATATAGGCAATGTGGCACCCCCTCTGATATTCCCCATATAGGCAATGTGGCACCCCCCCTGATATTCCCCATATAGGCAATGTGGCACCCCCCCTGATATTCCCCATATAGGCAATGTGGCACCCCCCCTGATATTCCCCATATAGGCAATGTGGCATTCCCCCTGATATTCCCCATATAGGCAATGTGGCATTCCCCCTGATATTCCCCATATAGGCAATGTGGCATTCCCCCTGTTATTCCCCATATAGGCAATGTGGCATTCCCCCTGATATTTCCCATATAGGCATGTGGCATTCCCCCTGATATTCCCCATATAGGCAATGTGGCATTCCCCCTGATGTTCCCCATATAGGCAATGTGGCATTCCCCTTGATATTCCCCATATAGGCATGTGGCATCATCCCTGATATTCCCCATAAAGTCAATGTGGCATCCTCCCTGATATTCCCCATATAGGCAATGTGGCATCCTCCCTGATATTCCCCATATAGGCAATGTGGCATCCTCCCTGATATTCCCCATATAGGCAATGTGGCATCCTCCGTGATATTCCCCATATAGGCATGTGGCATCATCCCTGATATTCTCCATATAGGCAATGTGGCATCCCCCCTGATATTCCCCATAGAAACAGTGTGGCAACCCCCCCCCCCATTCCCCATAGGCACAGAATAACAAAAAAATAAATAAAAATCAACTCACATTTCACTCGCGCTCCCACGTTGAAGATGAAGGAGCTGCTGTCACTGTCCCCGCAGCTTCTTCTTACTGGCCGGGCCGCGCAGACACACCCTGGCCCATGAATCGGGTGGGTGTGGCCTGCAACGCGTCGACGTGCATCGCGGCGCAGGCCACGCCCACCCATTCTATGGAGCCGGGTGTCTGTGCGGGCCGGCCAGAAAGAAGGAGCGGCGGGGACAGTGACAGCCGCTCCTTCATCTTCTGAACATCTTCTCCGCTGCCTCTTCCGGCAAGGGCAGGAATGAACAGCCGGGTCTGTGCAGCGGGTGGGCGTGGCCTGCGCCGACGCTGTGCAGGCCATGCCCACCCGCTGCACGGACCCGGTTGTTCACTCCTGCCCTTGCCAGAAAAGACAGCAGAGAAGATGCTGAAAGGGGACAGAGGAGCGGCAGGCGCTGCCTCCGTCCCTGCTACTGCTATCGCTGCCGCAGCAATAGCAGGGACAGGGGCAGAGCCCGCCACTCCTCTGTCCTCTTCTGGCCTCCTGCAGTGTGGCAGGCAACGCGGGAGCGCCGCTAACGTGAGTTTACTTTTTTTTTTTACATTCGCCCGATAAGGCGCACTGACATGCGTCTTATAGGGCGAAAAATACGGTATATATCCCTTACACCATACTTGGTGCGGGATTATCTGTTAACCCTCCAGTGGGGGGGGGGGGGGGGGTGGACTTTTCCTTTTTCTTTCCTGGCATTCAGGTGTGAATGTGTGTGTATGTGTGCTTGGTACTTCACATTACAGGCTGGACGCTGTTTTTTGCTCTGCTGAGGGGAGCTTCTTCCTCTCCGGTTGTGGTGTTAAGGGGGCGGGGCCGGGGGCTCGCACGCTGCCACGGCCCACCCCCTTCTGTTTTGGAGCCAATTGCGGAGCCCAGCCTATGGCTGGGAACCGCGCTGCTGGTTGAGAGAATGGGGGGCGGGGTCAGGCGCGATCCGCGCTGGCCCGCCCCTTTTTCTCCCTTTCTCACTCTCCTTCTCTGAGCTGCTGAGCGTTGGCAGCCATTGTACAAGACACGTGAGTGCCCTCCCGGGCTCCCCCTTTTGTGTACCTGACTTAGCCATGTGCCCCATTCTGACATTCTGAAAGGCTAGTCCCTTTTCACTTTTTCTTTGATTTATGATGATATATGTATATATATATATATATATATATATATATATGTGTGTGTGCATGTGCTTATGGCCACTCCTTTGTGTCTTTCAGGAGGACTCCCTGTGCCTTGCTTAAAAGGAGGTTCTCCTCGTCCTAGGGTCCCTAGCAGAAATTTGGGGCACTTATAAATCCTCCCACTTGGGACTTAAGGGGCATCCCGGGTTGCTTACCAGCGTAATTCCCTCGGGTCATTGCGACTACCTTAAAATCACCATATGGAGGCTCCACAGGGTACCGGGCTCGGGCTCCCTTAGGGACAATCCCGGCTATGTGTGGGTTGTGGGGTACCCTTTACGGGGGAGAATGTACTTATTTGCATACCATGTGCGCAACAGGCCATAACGCGGCAGTCGGGACCCCAGGCGTCTGGGTCAGTGCCGCCCGCCTCACCTACCCCACCCCGCATCATCCATACCCCAAGTGACACTGTCATTAGTGGGGAGTCGCACTCGGATGTATGTGCCAGGCTGGCCAACCTCGAGAAAATTATTTCTAGCTCAGTGGGCAGAAAGGCCACTGCTAAGAAAAGGCATCTGTCACCGGCTATGCCGGTAATTGATTTTGATAATTATGACTCCCCTGACTGGGCTGATTATTCCACGCTTGAGGAGGGGGAATTGTTTGAGGAATTGCAGTTCTTTGATTCTGATGCCGGGCAGGTGCCGGGGGATGCTGTTGATACCCCCAGGGTCCTGACCCATCTGTTAGAGGTTCTAGATATTTCCCCACCAGCGGAGGCCCCTCCGAAGAAGGGGGAATTCTATGGGTTCTCTAAGCCCTGCTTGGAGTTTCCAAATCAGGATAATTTTGACAGCATGACTCTTAAAGAATGGGAGAAGCCGAGTCGCCTTCATGGTGTTCCTCAGGGATGGGATAGAAAGTATCCCTTTCCGGTGGACGCGGTGAAGCGCTGGTCTTCCTCGCCCGAGGTTGATGCGCCCATCTTAGGGCTGTCCAACACCTCCGTTGTACATACTCCTGACGCCACTACCCTTAAGGATGGCGAGGGCAAGCGCATTGATCAGATGGCTTGCCATGCCTTTGCCAGTGTGGGTTCAGCCTTGCGGCCTGTCTGTGCATCAGCACTTGTGGCTGTGGCTACCAGGTCGGAGATCAGGGACATGTTAAATGGGTCCCAGCTCAACCCGGACAGCGTTGAATTCACAGCCCTTAAGAGGTGTGAATTGTTCATGAATTTTGTTTTGTCGGCTATGGACGACCATGTGTAGTAGAACTTCGGCTCTGTTGGTGGCCATGCGCCGATCGGTCTGGCTGCGCCAGTGGGCGGCTGACATTGCGGCAAAGAAATCACTTACAGCTCTGCCCTTCCTGGGAACGCGGCTGTTTGGAGACAAATTGGATTCTGTGGCGAAAGGTGGAAAGCTACCTCAGCGTAAGAAGCAGCGTCGCTCCTTTCGGGGGGCAAGCTCCTTCAGTCCTTCCTTTCACGGCGCCAGAGGGGGCAGAGGTCTTGCCTACTCTGGCTTCAGAGGGGGTTCCTGGAACAGAGGTAGAGGACGTGCCCGTCCAGCCTCTACCTGGGGTTCCAAGCCCGCTGCCAAGCCAGCTCAGCAATGAGGAGGCGCCCTCACCCTTACGGGTGGGGAGATGGCTGCGGCTCTTCTTCCAGGTCTGGGCCGGGAGGTTACGGACAAGTGGATATTGGAAGTGGTCTCATCTGGGTACAAACTGGAGTTCGAGTACCGGCCTCCTCCCAGATTCCTAAGGTCTCGGGTGCCTTCGAATCCTCGGGCGGCGCAGGGGCTCCTGTCGGCTGTAAAGTACCTCCTGGACATGGCGGTCATATGCCCGGTGCCTCTTTCAGAGAGAGAGGCCGGGGCTATTATTCCAACCTTTTCACGGTTCCCAAAAGGGATGGCTCCATAGGACCCATTCTGGATTTGAAGCTTCTCAACAGGTTCATCAGAACCAAGAGGTTCCGCATGGAGACTCTGCGCTCAGCCATCAGGTCCCTTCGTCAGGGGGATTTCATGACGTCCATAGACATCAAGGATGCTTACCTTCATGTACCAATTTTCCCAGCACACCAGAGATTTCTCAGGTTTGTGGTCGGAGATCAGCATTTTCAGTTTGTGGCCCTCCCGTTCGGGCTGACCTCAGCACCGAGGGTGTTTACCAAGGTTCTGGCGGGCATTATGGCCCTGCTCAGAGCCCAGGGCATTCGCATTGTGCCATATCTGGACGACCTGCTCATTACAGCTTCCTCCCTCTGCCAGGCGGAGCTGGACATCAGGACGGTGGTGACGACGCTGGAGAGGTTCGGATGGGTGATCAACCACCCCAAGTCTTCTCGCTCCCCATCAAGGGAGATTTCCTTTCAGAGCGTTCCTACCTCAGCCAAAGGTGCAGAGGGTTCAGGATCGGATACGTGTTCTCCTGACCAACCCTTGCCCTTCCATTCGGCTAGGGATGACTGATGGGTTTGATGGTGGCCTCCTTCGAGGCAGTACCCTTTGCTCAATTCCACATGAGGTCACTACAACTCCATCTGTTGCTGAAATGGGACAGATGTCCACAGTCCTTGGATCAGTCATTTCTGATGTCACCCAGGGTTCGGCAGTCCCTTCAGTGGTGGCTGGAATCAAGCAATCTGATGAGGGGCAGATCATTCCTGGCCCCTCGTTGGGAGATGGTTACCACGGATGGCAGCCTGTCGGGCTGGGGAGGTTTCTGGAAAGATCATCAGTTCCAGGGGTTGTGGGGTCCTCAGGAGGCTCACACCCCCATCAATGTCTTGGAGCTCAGAGCTATCCGCTTGGTTCTGTCACGTCTGACACTTCACCTACAGGGTTTACCGGTTCAGGTTCGATCAGACAATCGTACTGCGGTAGCTTACATCAATCACCAAGGAGGGACTCGCAGCAGGAGTTCCCTCAGGGAAGTCTCTCTGATTCTGACATGGGCGGAGAGCAATGTTCCTTGCATCTCGGCAGTATACATTCCGGGAGTGGAGAACATGGAAGCGGACTCCCTGAGCAGGGGATTCTCTCGCCGAGGGGAATGGTCTCTCAACCACAGGGTGTTTCGGGCCCTGTGTTACAAGTGGGGAACTCCGGAGGTGGATCTCTTTGCCTCTTGGCACAATCACAAGCTCCCAACCTTTGTATCTCTGTCTCAGGATCCTCTGGCCCTGATAGTGGAAGCCTTGCCCCTTGCCTGGAGGGATCTGCGGTTTCTGTACCTGTTTCCCCCCTTCTCCATGGTAGGCAAGGTAGTGTGCAAGCTGGCTCTAGAGGGGATACCAGCAATTCTGGTGGCCCCAAGGTGGCCAAGACAGGTTTGGTTTGCAGACGTCATAAGATTTTCGGTAGATCAGTACAGGCTGCCCCTGTCTCCGGATCTGATCTCTCAGGGTCAACTACGTCACCCCAATTTACAAACGCTTGCTTTGATGGCGTGGCTGCTGAAACCTTCATCCTGAGGGAGGAAGGTTTGTCTGAGGCGGTTATTCAAACCTTGATTAGAGCTAGGAAGAGGTCTTCCTCTACCATTTACTATAGGACTTGGCGGTCCTATATTGACTGGTGTGAGGCTAGGGCCTTACCTTGCAGGGTGTTTTCGATTCCTAGGATTCTGGAGTTTCTGCAACACGGCCTGGATCTGGGGTTCCAGCTCAGTACTTTGAAGGGTCAGGTTTCTGCCCTGGCTGTCTTTTTTCAAAGGTCCTTTGCTTTGCATCATCTGGTCAAGACTTTTTTCCAAAGGGTCACTCATGTTCGGCCCCCTAGAAAGTCTTTGGTTCCCGTTTGGGACCTAAATTTGGTTCTTTCGGCCCTCCAGGGGCCTCCCTTTGAACCGATGCAGGATGTGGCTCTTTCTGTGCTCACTCAAAAGGTTGCCTTTTTGGTGGTTATTACCTCTGTTCAGAGTGTCTCTGAGTTGTCTATTCAGGCCCCTTACTTTGAGAGACACCAGGATAAGGTGGTTTTTTCGCTTTAAACCAGATTTCCTTCCTAAGGTGGTTTCTGCCTTCCATCTCAATCAGGATGTAGTTCTCCCTTCCTTGTGTCCTAAGCCTAGCAATGACAAGGAGAGGGTTTTGCACTCTTTGGATGTGGTTCGTTGTGTGAAGTACTATTTGGTTGCTACTTCTCCTTTTCGTAAGACGGACGCCTTGTTCGTGGTGCCTTCTGGGACCAGAAAAGGTTTGGCGCCCGCCAGGTCTACCATTAGTAAATGGATACGTCAGGCCATTGTTGGGGCCTTTTCTGCTAAGGGGAGGGTTCCTCCTTTTAAGATCACTGCTCATTCTACTCGTGCTGTTGGGGCTTCCTGGGCTTTTCAGCACCAGGCTTCTGTTGAACAAGTTTGTAAGGCTGCTACTTGGTCTTCCGTTCATACTTTTTCAAAGTTTTATAAGGTTGATGTGCTGGCCTCAGCGATGCTGTTTTTGGCCGCAAGTTTCTGGAAGCTGCAGTGGTTTAAATTGGTGCATTTTTTTGCTGTATTTGGATCCCCACCCATGACGGACACTGCTATTGGATGTTCCATATGTCATGAATAGTGGAAGCGGGGTGTGTGACATACTTGGAATAATACCATTTTGTGATTACTCACCTTTAAAATGGGTATTATAAGTATGTCACACACCCCGCTTTATCCCGCCCTTTTGTATTCTGGATCCTTTATATGGTGAACCTTTTATGGTTAAGAATGTTTTATTAGCTCTTCCTGGTCCCCTTACTGTTGTCATATACTGGGGAATGTGTGGAAGGTCCCAGGTATTTATGGACCGGGAGGGGCTTCTTTTTTGCTTTCATCTCTGCAGAAGTTCGCCCTCTACTGGACTATAACCCATATGTCATGAATAGTGGAAGCAGGGGGGTGTTACATACTTATAATACCCATTTTAAAGGTGAGTAATCACAAAATGGTATTTTTGGGGACCTGATTATATCTGCTCGAAGCAATAATTACTTCACCTGCGCATCTGTGTGAATATCTGCTCTCAGGGAGATTTTTAGAGAACACGGGATACAGACAAATGGGATACTACAGTCCTTCAGTAACCACAGGAACCTTGATTTAGCCCAGGGAAAGTTGACACAGTAACATGAATCACTGATAAGACTGTAATGTAGATATAGTTACAAGTGGTCTTTTGCAGTGGCACATGACCTTATTTACTCTCTCCCTGTACTGTTATACAGGTTCCCTTCAGAATTCTGTGTTCAGATGCCCCTCATTACTTGCCATTCCTCGTTCCCGACTCACTGCTGCAGCCCAGTGTCTTAAGACTCGATGTCAGTTCTCCTCTCACCAACTTCTGAAAATGCTCAACACAACTCCTGAAGCCCTGACCCTGGATCCCGACCAGCTAGAGCAGCTGTTTCAGGTAAGGGTGAGCAATTATTTTAAGGAACCCATGAATTAGGTGGGAGGTCAATTCATCTTTTTCCCAGTCCTGTGTTGGAACTGGTGGGCGACTCCTGTGTCAGATGGCGTTGCCATAGAAATGTACTGGGGTGTACTTGTGCTGACTACTGGGGGGAATCGTCCACCAAAACATTTACCTTGCACTTCATTTAGGCTCTGTTCACACCTCTGCACTTTCTCTGCATTGTTGTGCTGCGATGCAACACAGTTACAATACAGAGAAAAGGTTGTACATTATTCTAGAAGGGATAGTTCACATATCTGCGCATTAAAAAGAGTTGCAGACACCTTTTCCAGTGCAAAATTGTAACAGGGCAGGTCAATAGAAATCTATGGCAACACAAGCACATTGCGCATATAACGCAGCGTACCTGCATTGTGTTTGTGTTGCCATAGACTTTAGCATTTACTTATTATGCAAAAAATGTTTTTCTCATCTCTTCCATTCCGGGGCACTACTAGTAGAGAGAGGCTGCAAGATCTTATTCTTTTCTTGCAGTCGCAAAGGACTGTAAAGATGTCTGGATTTTTGTTTTTAGTACAATGCTAACTGGAAGCAGGAGCTCTGACTCCGTCTGTCTCCCAGCCCCTCATCGTTGGGCCTTGCATGGTGGCCCTGTGGTGTGCCTCCCACTGACCCCCAGTTCCCTCTACCCCGGAGTTATCACCCACCCTGGCCGCTGTCTGCCTTCCCTATGGCTGCTAGTTGTGGGCCTGAGCTAGGGGCTGGTCTCCCATGGGTCAGTGTGTGTTTTGTGTTTACTACATTCCAGAGAGAGAGGCAGCCTTGCTGGTCAGAGTCCATTCAGAGCTTTGTGCCAGTGTTTGGGGGAGAGAGGCGGCATCCTGTGCAGTGCCGGAGGTCCCTGCTGCATTCAGGGATGGTCGATTGTCAGCGTCTGCACTGCCTTCCAGTTCCTTGGCTGACTATCTGTTCCAACGCAGCTGCCGCCCCACGGTTTTCCTGGTCAGGTAGTGCTCCCTCCCGGGGGGGGGGTGCCTCTGATGGCTAGGGGGCTGGCCTTGCTAGTCACCGTGCAACGCACGGTCTGGCTGAAACAGTGGTTGGCTGACACTGCTTCAAAGAAGACACTTACTGCCCTCACCTTTGCATGGGGGTCGCCTTTGATGAGCCTCTGGATGACCTTATCTGTAATGCCACAGGTGGGAAGTCGACTAGGCTTCCACAAAAACGGAAACTGAGCACCTTGTTTCGCAGGTCACCGAATTTTCGTCCCTTTTGAATTTTCAGAGGTGCAACAGATTCCAGGCGCCGCAAGGATTTGTTGGGTAAGCAAAAGCCACAGGGGAAACCTAGGCCCCAATGGGCAAGCCGGCCCAATCCCCCAGCCAAGCCCTCTCAGGGTTGACGGCGTGCCCTCACCCGATCAGGTGAGGGGATGGCTTCTGCATTATGCATCGGTGTGGAGTGAAAAGATATCCAATGCCTGGGTCCAGGAGGTTGTTTCTTCCTGATTCAAGATCGAGTTCTGGAGCAGGCCTCCACACAGGTTTGTGGCATCCAAACCTTCCTGCGTCGGCTGGCGACCGCGAGATAAAGCTCTTGCTGGACAAAGACTTGTAGTATTGGATTCTCGTCCTAAGAGCAAGGCTGTGGTTTCTACTCAATACTGTTCATTATCCCCAAGAAGGACGGGCCCGCTTGGCCGATCCTGGATCTCCGAAGTCTAAACAGTTACGTTCAGGTGCGGAAGTTCTGCGTGGAATCTCTAAGGTGGGTCATGACGTCGCTGCAACAGGGGGCCACGGTAGACACAAAGGATCCTTATCTGCATGTCCCGATCTTCCCTCGTCACCAACAATACCTGCAATTTGCGGTGCGCGCCCGACATTTCCAATTTGTGGCACTGCCATTCGGACTGTCCACTGACCTGCGAGTTTTCACAAAAGTCTTGGAGGTGCACATCACCCATACTTGGACAACTTGCTCATTCAATCCCCATCTCTGGCAATGGCACTGCGGGATGTTTGGATGGTCCTGTCCACACTTTTCGGGTGGGTGATCAACTACCCCAAGTCCCAGGTGGTTCCCTCCATAGTGGCGACCTAGCTAGGTATGACATTGGATACTTGACGTGCACGGCTCTTCAGGAGACTCTGAGGTCGCTGCTGACAGCCAAACATTCCACGATCAGGCAGGGCATGTGTCTCCTTGGCCTGATGGTGTCCACAATCGAGGCAGTCCCATATGTCCAGTTCCACTCCAGGCCTCTACAACAGCTGCTCCTATCAATATGGCGCAGGACTGTGCAGACGTTGGCCGGTAACTTCATCTTGAAGGACATTGCTCGACAATTCCTGCATTGGTGGCTGGACCAGCAGTCGCTGGTAGTGGGTCGGCCCAACCTGCCAGTCTGGTGAGCCAATCTGACGTGTTGGGGTGGCGTTCTGGACAACCAGACAGCTCAGGGTCACTGGGACCACCTGGAGTGCAGTCTTCCAATCAATGTGTTGAAACTGAGGGTGATTCTGCTGGTTCTCAGGCATTGGTATTGCCAGCTCTGGGGCCTTCCAGATAGGGTACAGCTGGACAATTCTATGACTGTGGCCTACATAAACCAATGGGGGGGGGGGGGATCAGAAGATGGCAGGTGTTCCAAGAAGGGAGTCGCATCATGAGGTGGGTGGAACTTCACGTTCCTTGCATCTCGTTGGTTCACATTCCAACGGTGGAGAATCTGCAGGCCGATTATTTGAGCAGGGATATGTTGGACCAGGGGGAATGGTCCCTTCAACAGGATGTGTTTCAAGCCCTCTGTGAGTGCTGGAGGTTGTGCTGGGAGTGCTGGAGGTTGACCTCTTCGCATCTTGGCATAATTGGAAGGTCCAGAGGTTCGTATCCAGGGTGCGAGGCCCCCTGGCCTTGGCGGTCAATGTGCTGTTTATTCCCTGGTCAGGGTACAGCCTGCTCTACGCATTTCCGCCGCTTCTGGGTCGCGTGTTGAAGAAGGTCAACTGCCCGCAAGCAGCTTCCTATGATCCACGTCACCCCACACTGGCTCAGAATGGTGTGGTTCGCAGATCTGGTCAGCCTGGCAGTGGAGCCCCCGTGGCGACTCCCCAGCCGCTCAGATCTTCTGCAAAGGGTCCTTTGCGGCACCCCAGTTTTCCAACGCTTGCTTTAGTGGCTTGGCTGTTGAAACCAGCATATTGGAAAGATAGTTCTTTTCTACACCCAGCAGCAAAATATATCCAGCCTTTTAATAGAAGAGGAAATCATGGGGTAGTTTCTGTCCACCCTCAGGCCTGGCCACCCCGGATTTTATTCCTACAGTAAAAGAAAACCACAAGCTTGGCTGGAGTTTTTTCATTTTGCTGCAAGTCACCCCCTTGCCGCAAGTGACTCGCCAGCCCCCTGCTGCCCTGTGAACTGGTATAGGGGTCTCATGAACAAAGGGATAAATGTTCTAAAGTATTTTGTTTATTTTTTTTATACTTCTATACCTCTGATTCATCCCTGATCACTATGACTTCTGCTCTCACTCCCAGGGCTGGAAGAAGCCTTTTATACCTGCTGAGGGAGATGGCATCAAGGGTCAATTAGAGCCCCTGGCCCTGAAGGCTACACGCCAACATAGCCCTTATGGACCGCGGGCTCTCCTGTTACCCCCCCCCCCCCCCGGGCTTTGGGGAGGCAGATAATGGGGCCAAACGGTTAATGGCAAGTCACCCGCTTGCTGCAGAATCCAGGCCGGAGGTGAGCGTGTTTTTCTTTTTTAAACACAATCTATGAAAATGTCAATCCCATAGTTTTCTATGTTTAACTGTTATCTGTTTAACAATATACTCTGTAGGTACGTGTCATTCCTTGGTCAGCATAAAACCATACTGCTCATACTGCGTTTAGAGTGAGTGAAGTGTGCTGAAATTTTTGTTGTCAGTGGGGCCATTTTGTGTAGCTTGTAATTGGTGCTGCAGTACTGCAGATAACTCAATTCTGTGAGACTCGCCTGTATAATTGGTTTTGATTCCTGTCCATTCCAGGACGTCCCTTCTCCATTACATCTGGGTCTTCTCTGCCCGAAGGGGCGTGGACTTCAAGATCAAAGATGTGGCTCCTCCCCGACCCCTATAAATAGCAGCTGCCTTTTAATTAAGCCCCAGTAATTAAAAAGCAGTAACTCCATAACAAGAGGCGGGCCGGGAGGCCCCGAAAATAGGAGACCATGTTACTTCACATAGCCTCCGCTTTTATTCTCTCGAAACCTATAATCCTAAATTTGTATAACAGTGTCCTGTGAACAAGTAATAGTTCAATCACCATAAAAAAGGCATCCAGGACATAATAAAAATCAAGAGGGCAGGTTGGACGGCCTGGAATGGATAGGAATCAAAACCAATTCTACAGGTGAGTCTCACAGAATTGCGTTTTCCTTCCAATCCATTCCATGCCGTCCCTTCTTCATTACATCTTATAATACAAAAACGGAGAGGGGAGGTACAGGACTCAACCCTATGCCACAACCCCCTCCAAATAGGACCACCAAACAATATGAAAAGTCAAAATGTCATTTTATTATGTGAATATCAAATGAGTAGATCATAAAAACAAAACATAACACTGACAAACACAACACTTATTAAAAACACTGCATATTTACATAAATAATTGAATATTTATGTCAGTTATTTATGGGGTTAATCTTATTTGTAGGGTTAAAGCACACCTTATTTGCTTCGTATAACAACCAAAATATGTTTTTTAGGGTGCAAAAAGATATCCAAGGTGCCCCCCCCCACTTAGTACCTAAAATCAGGATACAATATTTTAATAAACGGCGGATATATGCACACCAAACTCAAAGATTTGTTTGCAAATAAAAAGGTATTTATATAGAAATAAAGCACATATCTTTACATGTCTGTAGGCTATACAGTAAAGGATACAGTGTAGACATTTGGGTATGTAGCCATATCTCACATCTCCAGGATCGTGGACCACCTCAGGAAAAAGAATATGTGTATTGTAACACTAACATATAAAGATTAGCAAAGCAAAGCTGTAATACAGGTAAAATATTACCCAGTGCAAAAAAACGTTAACTACAGTTACAGTAACATAGAAAGGGGAGCATAGAAACAGAGATACAGCCATGGATACTCTTCCAAAGTGCAAGCTGCAAGTAATACCGGATTGAGCCTGGGCCTATGATGCCTGGCTATTGTTGAGTATGCAGACAGCCAAAGGAAAGAAACCCTTCCTAGACCTAGAAGTCCTGTATGCTGGTACCGCAAGACGCCGCCCAGATGGTAAGTGCTGGAATAGGGCGTGTCCAGGGTGGGAGGGATCCCAAAGTATCTTTTCTGCCCGAGTCCTGATTCTGCGGATGTGCAGTTCCTGTAGGGATGGTAAGGGGGCTCCAATTATTCTTTCTGCTGTCTTTATTGTTCTTTGGAGTCTACACTTGTCCCTTTTTGTAGCTCCCTCGAACCAGACAGAGAAAGAAAAACACAGTACAGAACCAATGACAGCATTGAAGAAGAGCACTAGCAACCTTTTCGACAGCCCAGCCTTCTTCAGTTGCCTCAGGAAGAAAAGTCTCTGGTGTGCTTTCCTCAGTAGAGCCATGATGTTCCTTTCCCAGCTGAGGTTGTTGGAAATGGTCACACCCAGAAATTTCGTCTCACTTCCTCTTTTGATTTCTACCCCCTTGATGGTCAGGGGTGACATGGGTGCCGGGTTCTTCCTGAAGTCCACTACCATCTCTAGGGTTTTTGAAGGGTTTATGACCAGGTTGCGTTTAGTGCACCAATTGACAAGCTCCTCCACTGTTCCTCGGTAGGTTTCCTCTTTGCCGTTCTTGATCAAGCCTATGATGGTTGTGTCATCGGCAAACGTCACAATCCTCACAGAGCTGGCCAAGGAGGTGCAGTCATTGGTGTAAATGGAGAACAGGAGAGGTGACAGAACGCAGCCTTGAGGGGCACCGGTGTTGGTGTGCCTGACACTGGACCGTACCGGACCAAGTCTAACTATTTGGGATCGCTCTGTTAGAAAGCTTACTGTCCACGCACAGATGTTCTGAGGAATGTTGAGCTAAGACATCTTTTCCACCAGCAGGTTCGGACTTATGGTGTTGAATGCCCAACTAAAATTAACAAAGAGAACTCTGACGTAGGTGTCTGGTTTATCCAAATGCTCATACATATAGTGGAAGGCCATATTAACAGCATCGTCTGAAGATCTATATGCCTTGTAGGCAAATTGCATGGGATCCATAAGGCTGCCGGTGGTTGTTTTCAGGTATTCCAGCACAATCCTTTCAAATAACTTCATGACCACGGATGTAAGTGCAACTGGTCTGAAGTCATTCCTCTCAGTGGCTAACGGTTTCTTTGGCACTGGTACAATGATGGATCTTTTGAGACAGTGTGGAACTACGCCCATTTCCAGGGAGTCATTGAAGATCCTTGAAAACACTGGCGATAGCTGGTCCGCACATGACTTGAGGCAGATTGTAGATATTCCATCTGGTCCCAGCGCCTTCCTTATATTGAGGCCTCTGAGAACTTGGGCAATTTTATTCTCTGAGATCGAAAGTGTGTGTGTGTTGTTGCTGTTTGAGAGCCATTGGTATGAATATTTTGGTCGATTGACATAAGTGATTGATCTAGGGACTGGGGGGAGCAAGCTGCCATTTTTGTCGCTGAATCAAATCTGCAGTAGAAGTTGTTGAGTTCCTCAGCCTGTTGCCTGCTAGGGTTCAGTATCTGAGTGGACCCTTTGTAGTTAGTAAGATGTCTGAAACCCTGCCAGGCCTCTCTTGGGTTACTGGAGGAGAACTCCTTGTCCAGTTTCTTAACCTAACCTCTCTTTGCAGCCCTGATCTCCTTGGACAAGGAATTCCTCAATTTCTTGAACATAAGAATGTTCCCATCTCTGTGTGCAGACTCCTGCTTACGTAACTTCCTTATGCTGTTAGTGAACCATGGCTTGTTGAAATGACCATAGTTCCTGAAGATTTTGGTTGGTACAATTGTATCTTCGCAAGAGGTAATGTAAGAGAGCACAGAGTCAGTCCATTGCTCTATAGTGAGAGTAGAAGACATCCCAATTGGTACTCTCAAAACAGGCTTGCAACTGGTCGATGGCTTCCTTTGACCAGACCTTGGTTCTTCTTTGGGGAGTAACTGACTTCAGCCATTGCTTGTATAGAGGTAGCAGATGTAGTAAGCAATGATCAGAGTATCCCAAAGCTGCTGTGGGAACAGCCCTGTAAGCACGCTTTATTGTTGTGTCGCATTGGTCGAGAGTGTTGTTCTCTCTGCAGATAAGGTCTGCAGATAAGAGCTGGATGTTCTATGTCAGATGTATACCTCTTATCTAACGCTTGAGCGTTTTTTTTTGTTCTGTTGTTGGTGTAGAAGCAGACGCCGCCTCCCCTATCTTTGCCAGTTGCATCCGAGTCCCGATCTGCTCTATGGATGGTGAACCCTTCAATTTCCAGGCTAGAGTCCGGGATTGAGTTTTTAAGCCAAGTTTCAGTAAAACACAGGACTGCAGAGCGCGACATCCTAGATTCCCTTCCGCTGCACATCAATTTCAACTCATCTAGCTTATTGGTCAGGGACTGAACATTGGCCACATGAATGTCCGGGATGGCAGAACAAAATCCTCTCCTCCTTAATCTCACTAATGCGCCAGCGCGCTTTCCCCTCCTCTTTTTATGATGAACATTAGTACGTGAGATATGGTTGATGTGCCAGGTGACGGTGCTGTACAAGAGTGAGAAATTGGGATCGGAGTATATCGACAGTGGATGGCGATGTTCCCATCCGAGAAGCAGTTCTCTGGAATATACTTTATGATTAACGGGAGTGTAATTATGTATTTCCGGATTAATGGGGGTTTAAGTATATTCCATGGTGGAGAAATAGCTGGCAGAAAAGGTTCCTGGAATAACAGCAGGACTTGGCCAGTAGGTGTCAGCAGAGAGAAGGCTTAAGCAATGCACAAATAAGCAAGCTGGCCACTGGGTGGCAGCAGGATAAAAGTCCCTGGAATAACATCAGGACTTGGCCAGTAGGTGTCAGCAGAGTGAGAGAAGGCTCATGCAATGTCCAAATGAAGCTTGCTGGCCACTGGGTGGCAGCAAGGAGCCCAGTATACAGGGGAAAGATAGTAAATGCAAAATGAATGAATGGATGTATGTGAACATTGAGTTCAAGTACTGAGTTACAGTACTCAGTCAGCGTTGCACTTGTAACAAACACGTAATGTTCCATAAAAGAAACATCACCTCTCCCCTGTTGGTCAGCAGCGTCATCCAGGCTCGGCCATACCTCATCAGCAGCAGCCGCACCATTCTCCCACGGCAGGCGTCCTCACAGGCTTCACACGAACAATGGGCAAACAGCCCAAAAAAGAGCAAAAATAACTAAAAGAAACACTATGTATCAAACTCCTCACCAGGAGCCTCTAGCCGTGGCTGCCGTTCCAAGCGCCATCTTGGATTACAGGTGTCAGCAGATATATATATCTGCCTCTCTTCCCTTTTTTTTCAAAATGCTAAGCAACATGAAGGAAAGAAAAGCAGGACTCACGATACTGCGCTCCACCAGCACCTGCCTGTACCGGGACACGCAGCAGCAGCACGCATCTTCCAGAAGCTTCTGCCCGGGGGGAACGTCACCGGAGCGACAGCCAGGCCTGTGCGCCGCTCGTGACTCCACCCCCCCCAGGCCAGCACCAATTGGGGCCACCGACCATCGCTCCTCGCCGTAGTCTGCTATGGTGACGGAGATCTCCGCCTCTCCCCCATGCAGTAAAGTACACAAGCACGCACACAATAAAAATAAAAATACATGTGGGAGAAGGGAGGGTGACATATGAAATATATATCACGGTTTCTCAGCAGATTCACCATAAAAAAACCTGTGGCTGACCTGCTTGTTCTAGAGAAGCCTGCAGCCCAGAGCCATATGCCCTGTAAAACGCCCCAGACCCCGGCGTTTCACCCTACTGTCACGGATCCCTAGGAAAACAGCCAAAGCTGGGGAGGCATCAGATGGGTCAGAGGAATCAGTGGAAATAGGGTCCTGCAGCAAGCCGACAGGTTAGAGGCCCTGCTTTGCTGCTAAATCCCTGAGAGAGTGTAAGCGATCTTCGCAGTTCCACTGCAAGAAGTAGACTGGGGCTAGGTTAAGAGGCAGCTGCTATTTATAGGGGCCGGGAGGAGCCACATCTTTGATCTTGCAGTCCACGCCCCTTCGGGCGGAGAAGACCCAGATGTAATGAAGAAGGGACGGCCTGGAATGGATTGGAAGGAAAAACATTACTAGCAGTGGTAACAGACAGAATATTAAGTTATTAAGTACTGCTTCAGTGAGCTTCATCCATACAAGGCACGGGACCAGGATCTCCCAGACCTGCAGGGGATCAAAGGTGAGTTTATCTTTTTGCCCAAAAATGGACTTTTAATTTCAGGGATTTCAATCAGCCTAAGGATTTCCTACTTTGAATGAGGTGGTGATTGTGCACCTAGATCTTCTAGATTTCTGCCATGTCTGGAATGGCAACCGCCACCTGACCTTTACCTCTACCTGGACTAGTCAGGTTGGTCTGGATTTTTATAGCTAAGGCACCTAGATTTCTTTGCAGTGCCTGCCATCTGCTTAAATGAGTTTAGACCAGTATTAGTGTCCTAAAGTATCTGTTTGCTGATGTTTGGGATAGTAAAAGTGACATTTTATATGTTGTAGATTGCAGGGAAGGTCTCTGAATGGTTAAGTCAGTAGGAGAACCATTCTAAAAATGTAGCCTTGTGAAAATGAATACTGATTAAAGTGGACCAACAGTCAAAAATGAAATAAATCAGACCAACACAACAAACAGTGCATCCATCTTAGGGCAACTTAGATTGCTGCACATAAAAATTCATTTACCTTTTTCGAACACCTCCTGGGATAAATTTTAAAAACAAGATGGCGAGGCTCTAAATGTCCGTATCCCCGCACTGAGATTCAAGAAATTACAGGGTTCCTTCATGCTTAGATGGGCAGAGGGCAGCGTCAATTATCTGGGTACAAAGATCAGTAGCGACCTCTCTAAAATATTTGTTCTAAACTTCCCCCCGCTGCTGAAGCACTTTGAAGAAGAAACCTCCCGGTGGGCTAAAGGGAAACTTTCGTGGTTCGGAAAATGTAACGCGATTAAGATGACTCTTTTACCCCGCCTGCTTTATCTTATGCAGGCACTGCCAGTAATGATCCCACGCGCCTATCTTCAGAAGGTGCGGACTGTATTTATTAAATTTATTTGGGATGGAAGGAGGCCGAGGGTGAGAGGGAGCCTTCTGATGAAGATGAAGGAAAGAGGTGGAGTAGGTGTCCCAGACCCGGCGTTGTACCATGCATCAGTCCACCTAAATAGGGTGGTTGATTGGTGTATCCATGGACGCCATAAACAATGGGTTGGCTTGGAACAGAGCTTCCTGAAGTATCCGATTGGGGGAGCTCTTTGGCTAATTGGAGAGGGAATGATGCAGGTAAAACAACACCCTACTATTGGCCCGACGTTGAACGTGTGCAAGGCTGCGCTGCAACGGGAGGGGATTTCACCCTCCCCTTCCCCCATGTACCCTATTTTAGGAAACCCGAGCTTCATACAGGGCGGGTCACTTCAGGACGCAGGATGGGTGGACCCCATTAGCGGAGTTGGCTCGGAGACACGGGGTCCCGGAGTGGTCTCGTTGGCAAGGCATGCAGATGGGTCACTTTTTGGCCTCCCTGCGGGATTTTGGAGAGGGTAGGTGTGCTCTCACGGCATTTGAGGAGCTGTGTCAGAGTAAGGAGGTGGAGAGGCACACCCTCTCTAGAATATACAAGTTGCTGATAGACCCCCCAGACGATGCAGTCCCCTCTTATCTGGTAAAATGGGAAAGGGACCTTAAGGAAACGTGGTCACCCGAGCAGCGTAGAAAACTCTTGCAACTCCCGCACAAGTCGTCAATATGCACCAGACACCAGGAATGCGGATATAAACTGCTAACCAGGTGGTACAGGGTCCCGGCGGCCTTAAACAAGTGGTCGCCGGAGACCCCTGCAGAGTGCTGGAGGTGTGGAGAGGGGAGGGGAGACTTGCTGCATGTCTTTTGGTCCTGCCCCCTGGTTGAGGGAATTTTGGAATAGGGTGAGATTGGTGGCAGAAAAGGTCTCGGGTTCAGAGGTCCCCGACGACCCTGCTTTGTGTCTCCTTCATAGGTCAGAGGTTCCAATCAAAAGGTACCGCAAGTCAATTACATGTCATCTATTGAATGCCGCAAAGGCCTGCATCCCTCAGATGTGGAAGAGAAAAGATCCCCCAAGCATACTTACATGGTTTCAACGGGTGAATGACGTGATGAGGTTTGAAAACATGATGGCTTCCCGGGATGGCACCTACGAGAAGTTCGCTATCACATGGTGCGGCTGGTTGGCGGAAGGGAAGAGCCTTTTGGGCCTAACCTAGGTGATCCCCCGACCCATCCCGGAGCCTCATCTCTCCCCCCTCCCCCCCTTCACCTCTCCTTTCTGAACCCTTCTGTTTTTTGAGAGTTTTGCGGCACATTAGACGTTGTGTGAATGCCATGCTCAGTGCTCCCTGTCAAAGAAACCCAGAAAGTATTGAAATAAGATCAGAGATAAGATTTGTCGGTACTGGAGCTTCTTTATTGATCCGCTATGCTTGACATGTTACGCACTTCCATTGAGCGATTTTTGTATGTATTATCAAGCTGCTGTGTCGCTGGTTTATTTTTTTTTTATGTCTCTTGTTTTATGTTTATTATACCTGTATAAAAATCTTTCAATAAATAAAGAATATATAAATACAAGATGGCCGCTCATGTGCTGGCAGGCCACCTGCAAACAGGAAGTCGTGCTGGGCTTCCTGTTACTGTGCATTTCAGTTATGTCAATTGGGAGAGGGAGATCCAAAATGGCTGCTACCTCTGTTTTCCAACTGTGCCAGGCTGTTAGTCTGGTTTAAGTTAATAGTAACTGATTTGTACAAAGTACAGTACTGCATTGACGCCCTTCAGGAAATAGACCTCCATAATGGGTTTAGAGCTACCACACCAATTGTCTATTGTTATTGTATGCAAGTTGCATGAATTTTCTTTCCCTCAAGAAAAATCTTTTCAAACATAAAAGTGCACGTGCTGCTGGTTTTTAATGCCCTGCCTCTCTCCTTTGCAGTATGTATATTTTCGAATGGGTGGAAAACAGAGAGACATCCTTTCCGCTGGAGTTTTCCAGAGCTCCCTAAATGAGATTAAAGCCCGACACCAATTTCTGGAACGCCTTGGTGTATTTCAGCCTCCTAACAAAAATGGCCAGTGTCCTCCTACCAACCCCAAGATCAAGGATGTTGTGCAGCTGTCTGAGGAGGACTTTATATCACGTGTGGCATGCTCATCATTAGAGGAGTTTGCTGTTTTCCGGAAGATTCTAGAACGTGAAGAGCAAGAACATGCAGAGGATGCTGAGGAGCAGATAAGCAGTGATGAAGAAGATGAAAAGGAAGATTCGGAGACAATAGAGGACTCGGATGATGAATTCTCACAATACAATAAGAATAAATAGCTACTTTCACTATCCTGCCATGGTTATTATGATGACTGTTCTAATTTCAGGTTGGCTTAAGTGTAGTGATGGATACTGCCGCTCACATCATATGCAACTATTTACATCCTAAAGACAGTAGACCTGCCCATAGGGTACATATCTGATGCTGGAAAATCTCTTTGAGGACACACAAACACACATATATATTCTAAGCAGACAGCACGTCCTGCTCCAGACAGTCCTTACATGTGGTTATACCTCCGCCTTCAGCGCCGTGCACTGCAGAATCATGAAGAAAACAAGCTCCTCCCGGCCCTTCATATACCGAGGGACCTCCCACAAATCCCCAGATTTCTCTGCAGTGCTTGAACTGCGAAGACATGAAGTATCACGCTCTCGCAGGCGAGTGGGGCTTTACAGCCCGAGGCCCTGCGGGACTATTTCCACCCGTCCTCTTTGTGAGTAACATGCCTCCCAGCCTTGGCTGCGTTGGTCGGGTGAAGGTAGGCAGCACCTAGTGTGCTTACGGAGCCATGCTCCACCGCAATCCCCATCCTTGGGGTAGGCGGTTTAGGCTAATGGTGAGCCTCATAGTGGATGCCCCTCCCGCATCATTGCCCCACGCCCCATGTAGCGGTGAACCCCGAGTGCTGGGTCACCTTCTCCATTAGTTCCCTCCGTTAGTGGGGGGAAAAAGAGGGGGGGGGGTTGTGTACGTTGGCCTAATCTTGCCATATCACACGCCTTGCTCTAGCCTTATCGGTTTCCGGGGGTCAGAGCCACACTTTGAACTTTATTTTAATGTTGGCCGCAGCCCCTTTAAAGTATGTGACTTGGCGCGTAAGGCGGCTTTGCCTTGCGATGCCATGGCGTTTATTTCTGTTCCTTTACTGTCTTGTTCCGCGCTTAGAGCTTCGCGCTCTCTGGGGGGGGGGGCGGGGTCTAGTTGGCGCGTTCCGCGTCACCTACAGCTCCAGGGTTGGGGCATCCAGGGTTGCTTACAGCATAAATCCCTACTGGCATATTAACTAGATTAATCACCATATGGAGGCATCTCAGAATTTGGTGTCCGGGATCCCACAGGACCGGCTGTGTACCATGTGTAGACAACCCCACGCTGACGCTGACAGAGCACTGGTCTGCGGACCGTGTGCTGAACAAGCGCTGGCCCTGCAATCAGGTTTACCAGTAGCTGCACCTCGCTTCAATACACCTGTCTCCCCGGACTTAAATCTCACTCCTGATGAGTCGCACTCGAGCGGGGATGACCAGAAAGTGGTGCCGCGCAAGGTCCCCACCGCGGAGCAAATTGTCAGGCTTGGCTGAGCGCTTGGGCGCTGGGAAGAAACGATCCCTGACGCCACCTAGCTATAGGTTTTCCACTGAAACCGAAGAACCTGCCGCTATGCAGGATCTTGATCAGTCCGAGGATGGTGAACTGTTCTCAGGGTCCAGTTCCTCAGATGAGTTGTCTTGGAACCGTGACGGTTCTGGCCCGGGGTCCTGGGGCCTGTGTGAAACTGATGAGTTACTCATTAAGATCTTTGAAGTGCTGTCCATCTCTCCTCCGGGAGAGTCTCCCTCACACGGCGACGCCGCGCCTGGAATTTTTGGATCAGGATCATTTCCAGTATCTTATATCTAAGGAATGGGAATCTCCTTGTAAACTTACAGGGGTTCCGGGGGTTTGGGACTGGAAGTACCCCTTTCCCCAGGATTTGGTTGAACGATGGTCAGTTCCTCCAGAGGTGGATGCTCCAATTATTGGGGTTGTTAACCCTCCCTTCATGGCGGCCTCCCCCTCTCGTACCCTTCGGGATGCTGAGGACCAGCGCATGGACAGATTGGCCTCCCATGCCTTCTCTAGTATAGGGACCGCTTTGCGTCCCGGTCTGTGCTGCGGCTGTTACCTCGGTGGCCGCCAGGACCCTGTTCAGGAAGATAATTGACCAACAGCCGGAGGATCTCTCTTGTGAGGTCTTCAACGCACTGTCAGATTGTGACGTTTTTGTGAGGTTTATCCTCTCAGCCATGGATGACACCATTAAAATGTGTGCTAGAACCTCGGCCCTTGTGGTGGCTATTCGTCGCCTGCTTTGGCTGCGACAGTGGGGGGCTGACAATGATACTAAAAAGGTTCTTAATGGTATTCCCTTTAGAGGACGTCGGTTATTCGGGGCCAGGTTGGACCTTTTTGGCAAAAAAGGTAAGGCGCCCTTGCGCAGACGGTTGGCCAGGCAGCCCAGGGGCAGGAACTCCCTGCCCCCTCCTTACGTTAGTGTTAAGCGAGAACCAGAAGTTTGGTTTTGGCAGGTCAAAACCAAAGTCTGCCAAAACCTCACAAGCATGAAGGGACGCCCTCGCCCTGTGGGCGAGGGAACTGCCACAGCACTTGGCTCTTATGGCAGGATGCCATGCTTCGTTCAGGCGTTTTCAGGTGATGGCCCCCCTGGACGCATTGTTTCCCTTAGTGATTTGACACAGGTTGAGTTTGGCCTGGAGGGTCTGGGCCTTATTTTAGGTTGGCCTTGGCTGATAATTGCATTCACTCTGCTCTTCCCCCAGGATGACGCAGTCTGCCCAGATCCGGCATTCTAGACCTGGCATCTAGGTTCCATGGGCTCTGCCTACTTGGTATCCATCTGTTGGGCCGCAGACGCCCTTGTCCAGTGAGCCTCCTGATGCCAGCGAGGATCCTTTTCTCCTTCGGCCCCTTGTTCCTTCTGGACGCCTAGTCCTTTTTCCCAGCCGGTGTTACAGGACCATTCTTTAGATTAGGGTATTGTCTGGGGTCCCTCCCCAGTTCCCAGATGGCTCACCAAGGAGAGTATGGGAGCGTTTTCATGCTCAATCACCGGTGCTGTCCGCGCTAGTTTTTCTACCTTGACTTGGGGCTCTCTCGGAGTCTTGTGGATTGGTGCTTGGGCACATCTATTACTTGGTGTAACCTGATTCATACTCTCCCTACGGGGTGGCATTTAGATGGGTCCAGGTTCAACCTTCCCTTCTGATTGGGTGCCTTGGTATGGAAGGGGCTTCGCCCTCTGTGTAGTCTCATTACATTCACCTTGAGGCTGGTGGGCCTATTGCTGGCGGCTCGAGGCTGTTCTTTTTCCCAGTGCCCCTGAGGCCTGCGGCACCTTGGTTACTTATCCTGGATGGGGTTCCAACACCCCTGGAAATAGATCAGTTCATCCCCCGTTTTTATGGAGGTTCCCTTCTGGTTGGTCTACTCATGGCAGTTGTTGATGGACATCACGTCCTTCTTGCTATCTCTGTAGAGGGTCGCCGTGGGGACCAAGGCTGGCAGGGTCACTGAAGGGGTTCTATTCCTTATGAAATTCCCCGTGGTGCCTAAGGGGGGCCCATTTTCATACTATCGGTAGGTCATCACATTGTGCCTTGTTGGGCACTAGCTTGCTGGCCTGTTTCCCTTAGGCCTTGTCTCTTGGGGACGCTTGGTCTGTCTGGTCAGTGGCTTGCCCCAGCTTTTATCCGAGAAGGTCTCGGAACAGGTTGACCCTTCTTGTAGGGTCTGGTTCTGATCTAGTGGAGTTTTTTACACTCCTTGCGCTTCATTGGTATTGGCTCGTTGGCTGTCCTACTGTGCTGGGAGGACCTTCCCTAGGGCCTCAATGAGCCTACTGGTTGGGGCCGTGGCCCCGTGACGGTGACAGAGACTCTGTTCTGGTTATGGTCCTAATTCATTGTCCTGGGTGATTGTCCCAGGACTCTCTGGCCTTGGTCATGGTGACCTAGTATGGCCTTCTGTCCGGGTATTCTGACCCTTCTTACACCCTGCTGGGTGGGGTTCTGCGTAGGCTTGCTGTGGCAAGGGTGAACTATTGCTTTGGGGGCCATGGATGGCCCTGTGTGGTTGGTTTGCATTTTCTGCTGAGGACAGTTGTACTGTGTGCCCTCTCATGAGGGCTGTTATGCCTGGTCGGGCTCCTTACTATGTCTTCCCTTTACAGGGTTTGGACGATTGTTATTCACCCTATCAGAGATATTCCCTCTGGGTGTTCCGTCTGTGGAGGGTTGGGTCCAGATCCCTCCTTTTTATTCTTCTCCCTTTTTTACCAGCTATGTTGGGAGATGTCGCACTTATTGGATGGCTTGGACTAGCTCTCTCTCTCTCTACTACGGGATGTGGTCTTACCCATGGGTCCTAGAGTTCTTATGGCATGGCTGGAGTTGGTCCCCCAACTCAGTTCCTTGAGAGGTTCCAGGGCTCGCCCTGTTTGTCTTCTGTAGAGACTAGTTTCCAGCTTCGGCGTTGAGCATTCCTCCGGGTGGCTCAGGCGCATTCCCCAGGGAAATCTAAGCTCCCTTGGGGGAGGTTGCCTTCCTGTTGCCCTGCTAAGGGTTTCCCTGGGTCTTATTCAGGTTCTTGGCTGAACTGTTCCCTGCCTCAGACGATTTCTTCGGGGTGGGTGCCTCAGTCTGAGGCGTGTCATAGGAGACGGCTTTCTTAAGCCTAGTCCTTTTTATATTTTACAGCTCTTTATATCTGTACACCGTTGGGTGAGGATGTGCCCGCCGTGCTCCAAGCTTGTGTCCAGGTGGAGGGCTCTTATTCTTCTCTATTCCGGAACCTGTGGTCTTTGGACCAGTGTTCTGCTTACTCTGAGCTTAAAGGGATCTGTATCCCTCAATAGGCGTTGGGAACCTCTGGACTGCTTCCTGTCCTGGGTTGGGGCTATGCCCGTTGGGCTTATAGACGTCCCCATCCTTCTTGCAGCAGGATCTGGTTACTCCCATGAGTATGGGAGCCTGTTGGACTGGTCTTGCTGGGCTGGTTGCCCTTCTGAGCTCTTGATTATCATTTTGGCTCTTGAGGAGCTTTGTTGGCTCGTGTTCAGTATTACGTCGGTCTCGCGGAGACCAGGGTTTGTATTTCCTTATGGGAAAGGTTCTATGGTTGCCATGACTACCCTGTTGTCGTTAGTAGCATGGTTAGGCTGTTGTTCTGGCCTGTTTGTTCAGGGAGATTCATTCTTCTCTCTTGGTTTGGATTTCTTCTACCGGTGCTTGGTTTGGGCCTTCTGCACTTGGTTGTTGAGCAGGCTGCTTAGTCTCTGCTCGTGTTTCATTAGCGCTGTTTTGGTCGGCTGTGCCTTTTTTCATGGGGATCCCACCCTACTTATGGACACTGCTATTGGATGTCCCACATGTAAGGACTATGTCTGGAGCAGGAAGTGCTGTCTGCTTAGAATAATACAACTCTGTGAAGTACTCACCTGTAGAGTTGGTATTATATGCAGACAGCACGTCCTGCTCCACCCCACCCTGATTCACTTTGTTCTGGATCCCCTGTGTGGTGATTATTATCTTGGATATTATTGCCAGTCTCTGGGTGGTTTTCCTCCTGGTTTCTTCTCTCACTGCTTGTTAATGCTGGGGATTTGTGGGAGGTCCCTCGGTATATGTTGGGCCGGGAGGAGCTTGTTTTCTTCATGATTCTGCAGTGCACGGCGCTGAAGGCGGAGGTATACCCACATGTAAGGACTATGTCTGGAGCAGGACGTGCTGTCTGCATATAATACCAACTCTACAGGTGAGTACTTCACAGAGTTGTATTTTTCCATGCTGGATAATCTCTTTGAGGACAGACTTACATCTAGGTTGCCCTGTAAGATTGTTGGACTCCACTCATCCGGGTAAAATCTTCTTCAACATGCTACCTACCTTCAGGCCAACGATACAGACTTCCACTGATGAGAACTGAGAGGCACAGAAACAGCTTCTATTCTCTGGCCATTAGAAGTAGCTAAGGAGCCCAGCATTGAATAATAGAGAATAAACAGTTTGCATTGGAGCTAGTTACAGACTGTCTCATAACATACTTTAATTCTATGGAAAATGATTTTGCATATTCTTCCTTCATTAATATTATAATTATATACTTTAGTTAAGTTGTATCACCTTGCAGATATCATATCTCTTGTTAGATAAAAGTTTTTGTATGTATGGAAATAACTGTCGGTCAAATAAAATTTAATCTGGCATATACCCGCTAGGCAGGTTTATTCACTCTTGGAGAAGCTGGAGGAAGGGGCCCTGGGCCAATGGGCCAGACACATGTAGTGACAGAGAGAAGAAAGCTGACCCATCATCAACTGCACAAATATTTTACCACTATGGGTGAGATAGGACGTCAGGGATGAAGGGATGCCTTAAATATATTCAGTTACCAGTGGGATGTTCAAAAGCAATACCCAAATATGGAAGGAAAGACAGATGGAAAGCTTAAAGCAGACCAACGGTCAAAAATGAATTAAATCCGACCAACACAATAAACAGTGCTCATATGCATCCCTCTCCATGGCAATTTAGATTGCTGCACATAAAAATTCATTTACTTTTTTCTTACGTCTACTGGGATAAATTTTAAAAACAAGATGGCCGCTCATGGGCTTGCAAGCTACCTGCAAACAGGAAGTTGTACTGGGCTTCCTTTTACTGTGCATTTGAGTTATGTCAGTTGGGAGAAGAAGCCCTGCCTTATAAGTATGCTATAAGTATATAGCCATGGGCAAGACAGCAGGGATTTCTGAAGACATGGAGGGACCTCCAAGCATATGTCGCTCTGACTGCTGCAACCCCTGAAGTGAATGAGTGAAGTGGTGATAGGGGAAGAGCAGGCGAGTTTCCCCCTCTCTCTTAAGAGACAACTAAAGCCGGCAAGTGCGATGAGGGGGATTCAGGGAAGCATATGTATCCCACATAAAATTTCCAGATATAGATAGTCTCGCAGTGAAGACACAGAGGTTATCACACAGCTCCACTGAGGAAGAAAGAATCTCCGGTGCTGCAGAAAAGGGTGTGACTCAAAAAATGGCACAAAACAAGGCCCACTGTGCACCTTCCTACCATGAAACTGCTCTGATGTGCCCTACACTTTGCAGGAATTTCAATAAAAAAGGGCAGTTGCCAAAAGGACCATGGAGAAAAGAACCTACACCAAGTGGGACCAGGGGAATAAGCCAGAGTAGGTAGGAGACGAAAACCAGGAAGCAATCATACCAGACAGGAAATTCACAGTGGGAGCCAGAACAAAGTGCTTTTTAGTCTTTTGCTTCAGTTGGCTGATGATAAATATTCCAGAAAGATTCTAGTCCTCCAAGTACCATAAGTATTTCCATGGTGGTTGTGTTCAGGAGGCTAGAGACAATAGGGACACCGCCAAACACTGTTTTGAGTTAGGTCTGACTCCTTTGACAGTCACCCATAAAACCTAGTTGTGCTAGCAGTATATGTACCATGTGAACGGTTGGGTTGATTGTCTTTAGATGCCTACCTCCTGACTGCAGCTAATTGAACTTAGGCCCTGATTTATCACTGCCTGAATTTGCCACATCGGTGCAAAATATAATTTATATTTTCTTTCTGCATGTTGCTACATCGCTAATCTTTTAGTAAATGTGTTTCTTGCAATGCTGCAACATGCGCCAGTGTAAAAAGAATATTCTAAATTATATTTTTCGCCCGCTATGGCATATTCTGGCAGATAGTGCTTGATAAATGAGGCCTATAATGTAAGTGAATATATTTAAGCTATCCCTTCAGCCACTCTTGGAGGACAGTAGCAATAGAAGGCCAGCTTCGCCCCCGCCCTTATCACTTTTCTTTTGTACATCGAAAGGACCACAAACCCTGTAAAAGTATAAAGATCTCCTACTAAAGTTTACAACCAAAGTTGTGTTAATGTTAACCCCAATCAGAAAGCCAATATTAAACGATCAATGTAGTTACATTTTGTAATTGTATTTCGATCTGTCTGTTATTGGCCATAAGCCATGGAGAAGCGGCTATAGAGTGGCACTTAGTCTATACTTATCTATATTATGATCTATATTATACCATGAGGCAGCCAGCTCAGCTCTACTTAAAGCAGTCCTTCACTCTGAATAAGAGTCTATCTTATATGTTTCCCACACCCTGTACATACAGATTGCCCACATTAAAAATCATCCTACTTGCATCTACTGCATGTTATGAGCCTTTAAACATGCAAGATGGCGGCTTATGGAAGCCGCCATCTTATCAGGCAGCCTGCAAACAGGAAGTGCCTCCTGACTGTGCTGCTCTGCATTCTGGGACTGCTAACCGTTACCTGACCCCAGCTCTGCTCTGTCTGAGCAAAGCACAGCTATAACCCCGCCCCCCTGTACCTTATCCCACTCTCTTCTCCTCAGTAAGTGTGATGCTTCTGAGTCAAGATGGCGGCGCCCGTATCCTAAAGTCCTGAACAGAGTTGCAGCCCAGTGGGGGAAAGAATAATAAGTTAGTGACTAAAAACTTAAAATATATTAATTTTAGATGCTGGGGAATCGTTTTTTAAGAGTTTGGGCTTTTCATTAAATCGCGCTGAAGGTCCGGTTTAATAACAATACTACTTGATTTGGAAAGCCAGCTGAAGTGCATTATGGGTGGTGGTTGAAACTAGGACTTTAGCTCTTAGAAATAAACCTTGCTTTTCTTTAATTGGGAACCATTAGGAATTTTTATGAAATAAGGAAAATGACAGTCTTTTTTTATAAAATGTTTTATTACAAAACCCAAAGCACCTGGTCAGAAGGCGAATCTTAACACACGGTTAGAGCCCAGTCATCTTTGGTGCAGCTCTGGACATTGTCGTCGCCTCACCTGGAGGTTCCTCCTGACTTGCTGCTGAAAAGGTAACATTGTTTTCTTTGCTACAATCCTACACACAAGAAGGCTTTGGAGTCTATAAAAACTTGAACAGTTCTAAAAAAATGTGAGATGAGCTTCTTGATATGTGTAGAGTCTATTCTTCATGGTTGCTACCAGTCTATAAAACTACAAAGAAAAAGGGGCAGGGTTGCCATCAAACTCTACTTGGAGATGTCCGAGGGAAGCCGGGGATCGTGGCTTTCTGAGGAGTTCCTGACGTGTCCATTTTCCAGTTCAAATAAAGATAAGTTGTCCAGGCTCCATGCGATGCCAGCTCAGTGCTGGCGGCTGAAGAGTCATTTTCTGCTATTTGCTGATTGTGTGATGAGCTCCTGATGGGGAGCTGTGATGTCTTCCATATGGCTGCTGAGTCAGCAGCCCTGTCCTCTGCCTGTCTGACAGATGAAACAAAACAGTTGCCTCCAGGCCAGTTGGAGGAAGAAGTGATGCTTTTACAGATCTTTGGCTAAAAGAAAGAGGCTTCCCATCCTCCCGAAGAGAAGGTGTCTCTCCAGGTCACTGGGTCCACAGGGCCAGTGCTAGTTGTGCTTTTGCACATTAAGGGAGGTCCCGTAAACTTGGGAAAAAATAAGATCAGCATTGTCTCACATGGAGACCATTAAATCCCTTCCCCAAGTAGCAGCAATTTCTTCTTTGTCTGTAAAGAACAATAGGCCTTTTAATGTTGTAGTAGTCCAGAACATGAGTTTTCTGCATCAATACAAAATCTAGGCAAACCATGAGGGATACCTTTTTTATTTTGGCTTTATGTGCATCAAGTATGTGCAAGGAATATTCTTTAGGAAAACCTCAAGGCAACTAGACATCCTGTTTTATTTTCTTGAAGACATTTTGCTAGCTGTCTGACTGGCTTCAATGTGACTAAAGCAATCTAGGAGCTATAAGTAGTAGCCCCAATCCACATCATGTTTACTATAAACAGTATGGAGTTGAGGTATTAATTGTGCTAGCGTGACTAGAGCTATTAGGTGTTATTAAGGTAGTCAGAGAAGAGTGTTTTATACAGCATTTGCAGTATTGTATATGGCAGGCAATAGCTGCACAAGCCCTTTTCTTTTGTCCAACTCAATGCTGTGTGGACAACCCTTCTAGCAGCTTCACCTCACCTCACCTCATTAGCGTTTGTGGTAGACAGAGGTTGAGGATTGATGTTACTAATTATTGCTGCTAGATTCCTGTACAATTATCTAAAACAGCCAAACAAGAATGACGTTTACTCTCTTTTTTACATAACAAATCAGATGCATCCTTCCCGCCTTGTCACTGGCCTGTTTAGAAGTAAAGCTGCTGTGTTCACAGTGGATTAGGGATTCAAAATGAGTAAAATATAATAGTCGATATTTTGAAATCAGAAATGCATAATTGTATTTGCCTGTAGGTTGATTTTTTCCCATAAATGCAAAAGGAAAGATAGCTCAGTCCCATAGGCAGCACAGGAGCAATGACAGGACATGAGATGCAGCAAAACAGTACAGTTCTGCTAACACTAGGTCCCCTTAAATCATAACTTTGTGTTGAATGTGTTTGCAAGCCAATCACGTGCCACTGAGTGCGTTTGCCAGCCAATCGTGTGGCGCTGTTGCTGTGTGACCCCAGAAATGTTTTAAGGGGACCTAGTGTTAGCTGAACTGTACTCTTGCTGATTTATTGTCCTACTTGTTGTCTGGGATTTTCTTTCTTCACTTTGGAATGGTTTAAGCTTCGTTTGCTTTAGAATTTGTATTTAGGGTTTCAAGTTTGTGGATTATAATTCAGAAGAATTGGTGTAAATATTAACAAAATTACAGTAAAAGTAGTAGTTTAAGGGGACTTAGACCCTACAGTAGTATTCAGGGTAACTGTCATGGAACTCCTAGGCATTCTAGTTTCTGCTTGAAAACTTGCCACACAGACTCATTCTCGCTAGGAGTCCTTCCATCCAGGAGGGAGTCCCTGGTACAGCACAGGAAGGCGGTCATGTGGGCCACTGGTACAGCACAGGAAGGCGGTCATGTGGGCCACTGGTACAGCACAGGAAGGCGGTCATGTGGGCCACTGGTACAGCACAGGAAGGCGGTCATGTGGGCCACTGGTACAGCACAGGAAGGCGGTCATGTGGGCCACTGGTACAGCACAGGAAGGCGGTCATGTGGGCCACTGGTACAGCACAGGAAGGCGGTCATGTGGGCCACTGGTACAGCACAAGAAGAAGGTCATGTGGGCCACTGGTACAGCACAGGAAGGCGGTCATGTGGGCCACTGGTACAGCACAGGAAGGCGGTCATGTGGGCCACTGGTACAGCACAGGAAGGCGGTCATGTGGGCCACTGGTACAGCACAGGAAGGCGGTCATGTGGGCCACTGGTACAGCACAGGAAGGCGGTCATGTGGGCCACTGGTACAGCACAGGAAGGCGGTCATGTGGGCCACTGGTACAGCACAGGAAGGCGGTCATGTGGGCCACTGGTACAGCACAGGAAGGCGGTCATGTGGGCCACTGGTACAGCACAGGAAGGCGGTCATGTGGGCCACTGGTACAGCACAAGAAGAAGGTCATGTGGGCCACTGGTACAGCACAGGAAGGCGGTCATGTGGGCCACTGGTACAGCACAGGAAGGCGGTCATGTGGGCCACTGGTACAGCACAGGAAGGCGGTCATGTGGGCCACTGGTACAGCACAGGAAGGCGGTCATGTGGGCCACTGGTACAGCACAGGAAGGCGGTCATGTGGGCCACTACTACAGCACAAGAAGAAGGTCATGTAGGCCACTAGTACAGCACAGGAAGAAGGTCATGTGGGCCACTGGTACAGTACAGGAAGGAGTCCCTAGTACTACACAGGAAGGCAGACATGTGGGCCTCTAGTACAGCACAGGAAGGAGTCCCTTGTACAGAACCCAAAGAAGGTCATGTGGGCAACAAAAATCGATATAATAATGTACTTACCTAATCCCTCGCAGTCACACAGCTTTAGTCACCCCCACTTTGCTGATACTCCTGGCATGTTTTCCAATCAACAAGGGGAGCCTTACTGAAAGCAGGAGTGCACGGTTATCACTAGGGCTGCCAGAAGTTGTAGGTGAGGGATGCCATTGGGGGGTGGGGGGGGGGGTTAAGAGATACCCAAAGTAATTTTGGACTTCAGGTCCATTTTAATACACCAAAGGTGACCCCTGTACCACCATGCTTTAGAGCAGGTTGCTTGGTGGGCACTGCAGACATTTTTTTGGAATGCAAAGCAGATATTCATGAAGCATAATAACTAGAGGCAATGCACGTGGCTGTCAGTGTAAAATGCAGCTGCAGTTCTTCCAGTGCAGCACAGTACACTGTGACCACAGCCGCCATGCTACTTACTGCTTTGGATCTTCATGGCTTTTTTGGGACTCTGGTCTCTGCAGAGCAATAAAGATATAATTGTTTAGTTCATAAATATTAACACCTGTAAAGTAAGTTTTTTTTTTTTAACAATTTGCATTGAGGTTTATCAAGTCATACACGAGTGTTTATTCACAATTCTGACAATAGTAGAGCAACCTTGATGTACATATCTCGACAATGTAGTGAAGGGCAGTGAGGGAGATGGTATGTTTCCATCAGCCATTCCATCCCAATCAGCATGCAACATGAACGTCATCAGCGATGTAAAGAACTGCCCCCCCCCCCCCCCCCAGTTCACTCCAAGATTGGTGGATCTCTGTACCTTTTGTGAGGTACCAGGCGTTGTCCTTAAATGTGATCTGAACATTATTTCTAACTTAAGGACTGTTTTAGAGTCACTGTTTCTATCCAATCGAATTTGGGAGTTTTTCCAGAAAAATGTTAAATTGGGGTGGCTCAGCGTATATCCATGCTTGTAGGATTGTTTTCCTGTAAAGTACGTTTATTTACGCCCATTAAAGAGGAACTTTGGAGGCACTCCAGGGCCTCCCGAGTTCCAGTCCGTGGGACATCCCAAATTGGGATGCCTTGCTGTGTGAAACCCCCATGAACCCCAAAAACATTCACCCACTCCCAGAGCCCTCTCCGTGTCTGACCATTCCGGCTGCTTTCCAACTCACCTCTAGCCATGCGCGTGCCCGTCTTTCCTGTATGGGCGCAGTCACACCACGGCTACAAGGTGGGCAGGGGGATGCAGCTGGCTAAGCGGCACCGAAGGGAGCCAAATGACACTGAGTGCGCTGATTGGCTGATACGTTTAGAAGGGCACGGGGCCAGGCATTTGTGAATGGCGAGTGCGAGTACGCTTCCTGCTAGAGGGTAGCAAGCATGTGGTGAGTCCTTGGACTGACCTAGACGAGTTCGCGTCAGCGCAATCAAGTGCACTGATTAGAGAGGAGGCCGCAAATGCGCCGTAGCACTGGGGAAGTGGGCAACCTGGGGGGGGGGTTCACACAGCGGGGCATCACTCATTGGGGTGCCCGGAGGCAGGGACCAAAACACAGGATAGCCAAAATCCTGGGTTTTGGTCCACTATGGTCCTGCAACCACAGTTTGTGAAGCTGGGAGCTGTACTTCCTGGCTCCATCTGGTGGGTGGGTAAGGCCCAGGACCTTCCGTGTACAAAGGTACCAATTGTTTTTAATAAGAGCTGGCCACGCGCAGCAGCCAGCTGTAACCTGAAAGTGCAGCTTCTGGCGTCACAAAGCGGAGCTACGGGGGACGTCATTGGTGCAGGACCGGAGGAAAGGTGTGCTATCTATTTAGTCCTACTTACTTTGTCTCCCTTGAACGGTTCCTTCACAGATCTCTCTGGAACATACATCATGCTGGATCTTGTATACTCGCCTGTACCTGCAAGACATGTCACTTGAAAAAAAAAGAGAGAAGATCGCTATTCTACATTGCCAGTTAACTGAAAGAGGAGACATAGAGAATGACCATAGCAGACACATTGTATGAGGATAGGAGCATGAGAACATACATTGATATATTAGGAAGACAGTGACCATGGTGTAAAATCTATTTCCCCAGCAGTGTGGCCAATGTAGCTCGCCAAGGCCTCCCGCATAGCAAACTGCAGTAATAGAGGGGTGTTAATAAAGGAGGGAGTCTTTTCTTCTGCCTCACAAACTATGTTACTATGAGCCTGTAGCCTGCAGGAAAGTGTTGCCTGGACAAGGAATCAGGACAAGAACATGATCCCTATATACAGATTTTATGGGAGACTGATGTGGGCCCCAATTGCATCTAGGGGGACCTCTGATTTGGGATGCCTTTAAAATTCCTTAAACCGGACCTTCACCATGATTTATTGAAAAGCCCAAACCCTTAAAAAACTATTCCCCAGCATCTAAAGTTAATCTATTTGTAAGTTTTTAGTCACTTATTATTCTTTCCCCCACTGGGCTGCAACTCTGTTTAGGACTTCAGGATACGGGCACTGCCATCTTGACTCAGAAGCATCACACTTACTGAGGAGAGGAGAGGGGGATAAAGTACAGGGGGCAGGTTATAGCTGTGCTTTGCTCAGACAGAGCATAGCTGGGGTCAGGAAAAGTTCAGCAATCCCAGAATGCAGTGCAGCACAGTCAGAAGGCACTTCCTGTTTGCAGGCTGCCTGATGTTCCATGAGCCGCCATCTTGGATGTTTAAAGGCTCATAACATGCAGTAGATGCAGGTAGGATGATTTTTAATGTGGGCAATCTGTATGTACAGGGTGGGGGAAACATAAGATAGACTCTTATTCAGAGTGAAGGTCCGCTTTAAGAAGCCACAATGAGCTCAAGACATGGAACTTATGATGGAGGACAGAAAATATCTGCGCACTGCAATGAAGCATGTCTCCTAATGTAGGAGGTGCAGCTGCCGCTGCTGTTTGTTGTTCCCCATTAGATTCATCACTGTTTGAAAAAGGTAAGGCTCTCTAATGCAGGACTCACTTATGGTGGGTGTGAGGTCTTCCTCTGGAAAATGTTGTGGAGTTTAGGCCCTCAATGCATTTGCACAACTCCTTCTGCCTCATACATAGGGTGCAGTTATGGAGGTGGAGTGCTGTACACCTGTTTGCTAGCAGAGAAGAACAAACATGCCTGTGCACCTTGCTGGACTTGATCTCTGAGCTGGCTATGTTTTGGAACACAACTACAAGGAAACTTCTGTTCTTCATTTTTGAAAGGGAAATCCCTTTAAAGTGGACCAACACCCAGGATTTTGACTATCCTGGGTCTTGGTCCACTTCGGTGGGGCACCCCCGATCGGGGTGCCCCGCTGTGTGAAACCCCCCGAAAAACTCACCTCTCCCCGCGCCGACGGACAAGCCGCGGACAAGCGGCTCCTCCGCCGCCGCCTTGACGCGCGCGTGCCCGCGCCGGCCATTCACGGATGGCCGGCGCGGGCGCACGTCTAGAGGGGCGCGAGGGAGGCGGCGGCGGAGGGGCCGCTTGTCCGCGGCTTGTCCGTCGGCGCGGGGAGAGGTGAGTTTTTCGGGGGGTTCAGGGGGGTTTCACACAGTGGGGCACCCCGATGATGTTTGGGGGGGTTTCACCCCGCGGGACATCCCGATCTCGGATGTCCCGCGGGGAGGGAGGTGATCGGCCCGGGGGTGTTGGTCCACTTTAAGTGACCACATATCACATATCAGCAGAGTACCTGATAGATGGAGCACTTTCTGCCTCCTCTTTCTGCACCTCTCAGCTAAAAAAACAGACCATGTTCTGTCCCCAATGCCACAGCCTAAGCATTTGAGACCACTTATTAACCAGCAAGGAAGCACATTGATGTTGGGGGGCGGAGGGCGGATAGGTGCCAGCAGGGAAATCCCAGGCTGATTTTTGAGCCCCATCACTTATAAGTAACATAAATTAAATGACAAAACTACTGAACTTTGATAAGGACCCTTCTACACCCAATACTCAAATAACATTTTTGTTTTGAGTTTTAGGTAAATTGTTTGGGGTATTTGTGCTCATATAAAACAAGGCATTACATGAAAACTGCTTAACTGACAGGACGTCTCTGTGCAAACCAAAGCACGGGTCATACAAGGCCTTTATTCTTCATGACTAACGAATGTCTCCTCTAAGCAAAACAGTGGTCAGTGTCTGTGTGCAACTGTTTACAGGCCACCCTAATACATATCCCAACACCCCCCCAAAAAAATCTTTTGTTGGTTAAAGAAGGAAGTGACATGGTAACATACAAGTTTTGCTGTATTAATAAAAGTTTTCGCATAAAAGGTAAGTAGTCATTAGGGGAATTTTCATACAGCCTCATATACAGTATGTGATGGAGCTGTTATTTAGATAAATAAGCTGCTTATTCACACATATATATATATATATATATATATATATATATTAATTAATATGTTTTAAATTGTTTTGCTTTAAAGTCCCTGTCCAGGCAAGCACTAACTTCTTCCCTCTGTATCCCCTTTGGGAACAGTATAAAATGAGCAATTTCAAATCAACTAAAAATCTCAGATTATGTGTAAATAGCATATTTACTCTAAGTGAAGCCACTTTATCTGACTCAGTTGATGGGTCTTGGCTGTGCTGGGAAGGGTGTGTCATACCCCTCGATTCAAAGAGCAAAAGTTAATTGATTTCGGATCGAGAATCGTAAGTTTGGGTGGGTGTTAGTCATTTTTTCCTGTTTTTTTGGCCATTTCCGACTCGCACGAGCCTACGTACGAATGCGTATATGCTCTTACGATCATCGCAAGTTCGTTCCTAAATTTTAGGATCAAAACGTAAAACTTAGGATCAAATCCTAAAACTTAGGATCAAAACGTAAAACTTAGGATAATCGAATGGGTTTAGGTGTGATTCAGAGAACAGTTTTCCAACCTCTAAATACGTTTTAAAAGAAAGCCACCGCCGACACCTTTTAGCAGTCGTATTGCTGTTCTTGAACAGGTTTTTTGGCTATGTGGAGGAGTCTGCGCGTCTTGAGCTCCAATGAACTGCATGTATCAGCATGGCCGAGGCCATAAATTGTATGGCAATGCATACCTGATTCATGTATGCCTTATAAAAGCATTTTAATGTGGACCTTAATTAGTCCTTTGCATGTAAACCTTTATTTTGCAATACATTTGCGTTAATTAAAGAAACTTATGTCCTTTGTTATTTATTTTTAAATTGATGTACTAGAATAATATTTTTAGATTGAATTTATTGGTGTAGTTGTTTACCTTTGCTTTGTTTAATTATTTAAGCACATCTTTGGTCAGATGCATCACACTTACTGAGGAGAGGAGAGCGGGATAAAGTGCAGGATGTGGGTTACTGCTGTATTTTGCACAGACACAGCAGAGCTGGGGGCACGGAAAGGTCAGAAATCAAAGAATGCAGAGCAACACAGTCACAAGGCCCTTTCTGTTTGCAGGCTGCCCGAGAATACCTGAGCCGCCATCTTGGCTGTTTCTAGGCTCATAACATGCAGAAGTTGCTGGGTGTTTTTTATATTTGAGAGCAATCTGTATGGAGAGGGTGTGGGTAACCACACACAAAATTTTAAGTTGTACCATTTGAAGCCAAAATATTAAAATTAAATCCACAAGTAAAAAATGCAAGTTAACTAAAAATTAAACAAAGTAAGATTTACTTATGCAAATGCATTCATTAATGGTTGGTTACTACAAAATGAATGAAATAAAGAAAAATAAAAGACCAAATATTTAGAATGCACTTTAATGAGGTAAGTTTGTAGTGCGCAGCCGCAAGATCAGAAGGATTTACGTCCAGACAAAAAAGGAAAAAGGGCAAAACCAATGTTGCAACCTGAGAGATGAAACGGAAAATTCAGGATGGAAACTGACATAGGTCTGATTCCCGAACTGCCATACGAACGGACGTACATTTTAGGATAGAAACGTATTTGCTTATACAATCACTCGCAAGTTCATACGAACGCACGAGCGGACGGGAAAAATAGGATGATCGGCACCAAAATCAAAGCTGTTACATGTTTCTTTGAATCGACCCTATAGTGTAGCTTTATAATTCATGAGCATGCTCTTTAGTGGGTATACTTAAATGACAATACTAGCACTGGGATCCTAGATATATCCCAAGAAATCCCCCAGAATGAGCCACACTCAAATATAAAATCAAGTATTTTAGTTAATTGAAAATCTATAAACTAGTACAGCGCGCAATGTAAAAAGAAACACAATTAAAACACAAGACAACAATGGTTGGAGGGGGGACCACAACAAAAGTACTATAATAAATTGTACAGAATTAATATCAATTATATGCCACCAGATCATGGAGTAAAAAAAAAAAAAAAGAGGACTTATCTTATGTGTATATATTATAGATAATGTCAGACCTAATAAATATTAATTCACAATAAGTGTTGTGCAAATGAATCAATTAAGATGAATAAATGAATCATAAAAAATATCAAAATCCTCTGTCAATGATTATGAAGCCAGAAAGTGTCAAAGTGCAAAGTTAAGAGATGTGCAATTGAACACTATTCTAAAGTGCTGTGCATGAAGAAAGAAGAAAAACTCCATGATTAAACAAGCAATGCATTGGGCTAAAGGTATAAATAATTATAACATCACCAATCAAATACCCCCGCAGCAGCCGCCACCGACGCGTTGCGTGTCTTACTGACACTTTGCCAGGGTGAAACAGCTGTCAGTGCTAGTATTGTCATTTAAGTTGCCTTATTCCATGAGCCTGCACCTTTATTGAACATTTTCGGCTGTGCATATCCACTTAGCTTTGTTTCATATACTTTAGTGGGTATAGACAGCTGCGGTACCACTGTGGCTTGCCATGCTCGCTTACACTGAGAACTGCAAGGGACAGAGTGGCTGTTGGACCACTTTTTTGTGTGGTCCTGGAGAAAAAGGGAGAAAACTTTGGAACTCTGCTTCAGCTTTTACCCTGCACTGCAGGAAATGGAGGAGAGGCACATGGGAAAGGCATTAGATGAGCTGCTTGCTACTTTATTGGGGTCAATACAGAGCCAGATAAGAATTCTCACTACTTTTTTAGAGAGAGAAAAAATACCATTTTGTGAGATACTCACCTGTAAAATGGTTATTACGAGTATGTCACACACCCCACTTCCCGATATCCATAACACTTGGGAACCCGGCCTGTAGAGGGCGATCTTGCAGAGATGACATGGAAAAAAGGAGCCCCTCCTGGTCCATAAGTACTGGGTTCCTCCCACTATTCCTCATTGTTTTTAAACAGCAGTGAAGAACCAGGAAGAGCCAATTATATTCAATAATTGTAAAATTATATGGAAATAATAATAATAATAATCACCATATAAAGGATGCCTCGAACAAAAAAGGGTGGGGGAAGTGGGGTGTGTGACATACTCGTAATAACCATTTTACAGGTGAGTATCTCACAAAATGGTATTATTCCTAGTATGTCACACCCCCCACTTCCCGATATCCATAACACTTGGGACATCCAATAGCAGTGTCTATAATGGGTGGGGATCCCAAAGGAATAATGCATAACTTAAATTACTGCAGCTTGCAGAACTTTGCGGCCAAAAACAGCATCCGCTGAGGCCCGCACATAAACCTTGTAAAATTTAGAAAAAGTATGCACAGAAGACCAAGTCGCAGCATTGCAGACTTGTTCAACAGAAGCTTGGTGCTGAAAAGCCCAAGAGTCCAATAGCACGAGTAGAATGAGCGGTGACACGAAAAGGGAACCTTCCCCTTAGCCATATAGGCCCCAATGATAACCTGACGTATCCACTACTAAGGGAAGATTAGGCAGGAGCAAAACCCTTCTTGGGTCCAGAAGGCACAACAAAAAGGGCATCCGTCTTGCGGAAGGCTGAGGTAGTAACTAAATAATACTTAACACAACGAACTACATCCAAAGAATGTAAGACCCTTTCCGTGTCGTTACTAGGTTTAGGACACAAAGAAGGAAGAACTATATCCTGATTTAGGTGGAAAGCAGACACCACCTAGGAAGGAAATCAGGTTTAAAACGGAAAACAACCTTATCTTGATGCCTCTCAAAATAAGGGGCTTGAATAGACAAAGCCGCCAGTTCAGAAACTCGGCGGACAGAAGTAATAGCAACTAAAAAGGCAACCTTCCGAGTAAGAATAGGAAAAGGAATATCCTGCAATGGCTCAAAGGGAGCAGCTTGCATAGCCGAAAGCACCAAATTAAGATCCCAAACAGGAAGTAAAGGCTTTCTGGGAGGCGCACATGCGCGACTCCTTGGAAAAAGGTCTTAACCAAAGGATGAAGAGCAAACGATCTTTGAAAGAAAATTGCCAAGGCAGAGACTTGCCCTTTCAAAGTACTAATCTGGAATCCCATATCCAGACCTCGTTGCAGATATTCCAGAATTTCTAGGAATAGAAAACACTCTACAGGGCAAAGCCCTGGATTCACACCAATCAATATAGGACCTCCAAGTCCTGTAATAAATGACAGAGGAAGACTTCTTCCTAGCTCTAATAAGAGTCTGAATAACCATATCAGAAAGAGCTTCTTCTTTCAAGATGGAGACTTCAGCAGCCATGCCGCCAAAGCCAGCGCTTGTAAATTGGGGTAACAAAGTTGACCCTGAGTGATGAGATCTGGAAGAAGAGGCAGATGGAACCGATCCACTGCCAGCCTTACGACGTCTGCGTACCACAGACGTCTTGGCCACCTTGGCGCCACCAGAATTGCTGGCGCCTCCTCCAGTGCTAGCTTGCGCACCACCTTGCTGATCATGAAGAATGGGGGAAACAGATATAGGAACCCCAGATCCTTCCAGGCCAGAGACATGGCATCCGCTGCCACTGCCAGAGGATCCTGGGATAGAGACACAAAAGCTGGCAGCTTGTGATTGTGACGAGAAGCAAACAGGTCCAACCGTGGAGTCCCCCACTTGTAACAGAGGAACTGAAAGACCCTTGGATTGAGAGACCATTCTCCCTGGCGAGAACATCCCCTGCTCAGGGAGTCTGCCTCCACATTCTCTATCCCCGGAATGTAAACTGCTGATATGCAAGGAACATTGATCTCTGCCCACTGAAGGATCAGAGACACTTCCCGGAGGGCACCCCAACTGCGAGTCCCTCCCTGGTGATTGATGTATGCAACAGCTGTTCGGTTGTCTGACCGAATCTGAACTGGCAGACCCTGTAAGAAATGGGTCAGTCGAAGTAGACAAGACGTATGGCCCGAAGCTCTAATACATTGATTGGAGAATGAGCCTCCTGAGGCCCCCACAATCCTTGGAACTGATGCTTCTTCCAGAAGCCCCCCCAGCCCACCAGGCTGGCATCCGTGGTAAACCAGTTCCCAACGCGGAGTCAGAAATGACTTGCCCTTCTGGAGGTTGTGCGATATTAACCACCACTGAAGGGACTGCAAAACGTGGGGAGACAACAGACAAGTCTGATTCTAATGATAGTGGGCACCTGTCCCACTCTGCCAAGAGGAAGAGCTGAAGCGTCCTTATGTGAAACTGGGCAAACGGGACTGCCTCGAATGCAGCTACCATCAATCCCACTAGTCTCATCCCTAGACAGATAGACTGACGAGGGTTGAACAAGAATAGACGAATCAAGTCCTGAATCAGAACCATTCCAGAATCAGGCCCAGGAAGGGAATTTCCCTGGACGGACAGAGAGAGGATTTGGGGTTACTTATTACCCATCTGAACCTCTCTAGCGTAGAGACCACCATCCTGGTGTCCAACTCTGAATGTTCGAGGGAGGAGGCCGCGATAAGAAGATCGTCCAGAAAAGGCACAATGCTGATGCCCTGGACCCTGAATATAGCCATCACTCCTGCCAGCATCCTGGTAAAGACCCTTGGGGCCGAGGTAAGGCAGAATGGCAGCGCCACAAATTGATAATGCTGGTCTTCTATCGAGAACCTGAGAAATCTCTGGTGACCCGGAAAATAGGAATGTGCAAATAAGCATCCTTGATGTCTATGAATGTCATGAAGTCCCCCTGACGGAGAGCATCGATCGTTGATAGCAGAGACTCCATGCGGAATTTTCTGAAACGGATAAATTGATTGAGTCTCCTTAGGTCTAGGATAGGCCGAACAGAGCCGTCCTTTTTGGGTACCGTGAATAGGTTGGAGTAAAACCCCAAAACCCCTTTCCGCTGGAGGCACTAGGCCGATAACAGCCATGTTTAACAGATTTGCTACTGCTGCCCACAGTCCCTGCGCAATTGCCGGATCTGACGGCATACGGGACATGAAAAATCTGGGAGGAGGCCGGGACTCGAATTCCAGTCTGTAACTGGAAGAGACTACTTCCAGAACCCAATTGTCTGATACCTCCTGAACCCAGACCTGGAAGAAGAACCGCAGCCGTCCCCCCACCCATAAGGGTGAGGGCGTCCCCTCATTGTTGAGCAGGCTTAGTGGCAGATTTGGTTTTGGACCCCCAATTCTGACTTGGACAGCCACGTCCCTTTACTCTATTCCATGCATTCCCTCCAGGGGCTGAAAGGGTTAAAAGAGGCCATTCCACAAAAGGAACGACGTTGTTTCTTATGCTGAGGTAATTTACCTCCTTTAGTGACAGAATCCAATTTTTTCTCCAAAGAGGCGCAATCCCACAAAAGGGAGCGCTGTAAGTGATTTCTTGGCTACAATATCAGCTGCCCACTGCTGCAACCATATTGACCGCCGGATGGCGACTAACAAGGCAGAGGTTCTGCTGCACATGAGCAGAGTATCATCTAAGGCAGAAAGTACAAAAGATGCAAACATCTCACATCGCTTAAGAGCGGCGTACTCATCAGAGGCCGGATCAAGCCCTGAGTAATTCATTAGGTCTCTCACAACAGCCCTAATAGCCACTGTCATGAGTGCCAAAGCACCAACAGGCAGCAAGGCCGAACCCACACTGTAAAAAGCGTGGTACACCATTTGATCAATACGCTTATCCTCTCCATCTTTAAGTGTAGTGGAGTCAGGAGAATGCAACACAGAGGAATTGGATAAATTAAGCACAGGGGCAACCACCCATGAGCAGAGTATCTATTAAAAATCCAGTCTCTCTATTAATTAATTAAATATTAACGCATAGATGGCCATTGTATGCTTGCGCACACATAGGAATTTGTCCTCCGCATTTAACCCATCCGTGCAGTGAGTGTACACATGCCCAGAGCGGTGGGCACAGGTGGTGATGACCAACGCTTAACAGTATCAGCTGGGAAGGGATATTTCTTGTCCCAGCCCAAGGGAATGCCATGAAGCCGCGCAGGCTTCCCCCATTCTTTAAGAATAATATCATAAAAATGCTTTTGATCTGGGAATTCTAACGAGGTTTAGAGGCTCCAAAGAATTCCCCTTTTTAAGGAGGGACTAATTCAGGAGAAGTAATAATCAAAACCTAAAATAACTGAGCAAGAGCTTTTGGGGTATCCACAACACTTGCTTCACCCTGCTCAATCTCAGTACCAACAAATTGCTGTTCAACAGAAACATCTGATTCCTCATATAATTCTCCTTCTTCTAACTGAGAAGGATCAGACCAATCAAGCAATTCACAATTGTCTGACTCACCTGCCGGAGCGGCATGAGTCAAGTGCTTTTAGCTGAGGCCCTCTTAGGCACAGAGTAGACATTAATCTTTCAAGATGAGCCAATCTGGCACATAAATCAGCATGCGACTCATCACCCATGAAAATATCATTGGGGGTACGGACAAGACATGGCAGAGTAGGAGATGAGGCATTAGCCGCAGGCCCTGAAGCCTGGGCCTCAGTTTGCTGCACAATAGTTAATTGTGCACAAGGGACGCAAAGAATTGTGTTATCCCAACAAGGGATACCCCACATCCAAAACATTGCCGAGTCTGTGCAGAGGGAATTGCATGTCCGTTATGCTGGAATGCCTCCATATGGTGTTTAGTATTATACTATAATTGATTATAGTCGCCAAGTATATATGGGATTTACGCAATTGCTACCCGGGATGCCCCTTTAAATAGTCCCAAGTGGGAGGATTGAAACACAAATGGACCCCCAAATAAGGCTTAAGGGCTTTATATATATATATATATATATATATATATATTTTTTTTTTTCCATAAGGACCAGGAGAAACCCCTTTTTAAATAAGGAGTTTCCACCTACAGAAAACAAAACAGTCACCAAATGCACAAAATATAAATAAAAGACAGAAAAAAACTCCCTTCAGCGTACTCACAGCCCATGCGATAAGCTCACCTCATGAGGTAAGGAAACAGGAAGTCAAACAGAGCATACAGGTGCTCTCTGAATATCAGCATGCCTAAGCCCCGCCCACTTCCAGGATCACATGGCCAAAAATGGAGGGAAAATTCAAATCTGAACACAGCCAGAAAACAAAGAGCTTTAATAGGTAAGCAAAAAATGCTGCCTAGACAGAGATAGGAAAATCTAAATAAAATATTTCCTATTAAATAGTATAGTAAAACATACATAATAAAAATAAAGACTTATTTTATATATCTCTTTTTTTTTTTTTGTGTGTGCATGGTGACAAATAAGCCCAGATAACGCCCCCCCTCCCCCCCCTCCTTTTTACCCAGCAGGGTTAAAGGAGACTTAGGGGAGAGGATAGAAATGCACCCATAAGGCACAAGGGACAGGGGCATCCCATGCCGGGAACACCAACCCGGAAGCCGCCTACCCACATTTGGGTCTCACGGGGGAGTAATACTCCTGTATACACCAGAAGGTGTATGTATCTACCTTTGCCTGAACCACACAGCCAGGGCTGGGAGGTATACAATATAACCAAACAGGTTTAAAGAGTTTCAGACAAAAATAGAGAAAAAAAGGGGCCGGGAGCAAGCCCGGCTACCTGCAGCTTGAAGGACAGTCATCTTCTGAATGCTTCGCCGACTGCAGAGACGAAAAGACTGAGGAATAGTGGGAGGAACCCAGTACTTATGGACCAGGAGGGGCTCCTTTTTTCCATGTCATCTCTGCAAGATCGCCCTCTACAGGCCGGGTTCCCAAGTGTTATGGATATCGGGAAGTGGGGGGTGTGACATACTAGGAATAACTGCCATGGACTTTCATTCTGGTCATGCTAAAGAAAGTGCCCCGGAAAATGCACAGTGGGTGCACATTCTGGTGTGCAATGCAACCTACATCTTGGTGAGCTTTTTAACTTTACACACACCAAAAATGCCATAATATTCACACCCAAAAGCACACCTAAAGGGAAACTTGCTTCGGCAGATCTTTAGCATGATTCCAGCTTGGGGCTGATTTTGAGCCAGGTGAAAATTTACACCCGTTAGACAATGAAAGTCAATCGCAGTTTTCTCTCCGAAATTGAAAAAGTGAGTGAGAATTCTCATCTAGCTCTGAATCAACCCTATTATTGCTGTTGGTTTTAAAGTCCCTTTAATGTTAGTTTTTGTGTGACCTGACAAATGCTTTTCTTTAAATTACTTATTATTAGGCTTATTTAGGAGGGAGTCTTCTTAGTCAAACCAAGGACTTGTGGCGCACACTCCCCCCCCCCCCCCCCCCCCCCCGCATAATGTGCTTTTAAGAGAACAGTCTGCCCTGCTTTCGTCCAAGAGATGGTGAGGGGTGTGATGATGTGTTTAGAGTTCATTACTTACAGGTGATGACAGACTCCTCCCTCCCATACAGGATGTGACAGCGTCTCCGAGAACAGTCTGGTGCAGGCGAATGTCTCCTTTCTGCAGGCTGCAGAACAAAGGTGTCACCCTCTCTACAGCACACACTTCTACGTTCCAATAAACAAAGCCACAGCCCACATAACCACACTGCTGCCCAAACAGCCAAATGACTCACTCAGTCTCCAGTGAGCCATCCCGACTGATCCTTCCACAATAACTGTTATATTTAGTACAACCATTGCCCTTGCTGGACAATTTATTCCAGATCTTGCTAGAGGCAATGAATAGCGTAATGCCACAGATGCGTTAGCCTGCAGTTAAATTTATATTCCTTAGTAGCTTACACTAGGTCTAGATATCTTTGTGTAGTAGTATGGAGCAGGAGTATTTATGCGGCTATATAAGAAGGACTCAGGCAAAATTTAAGTGGAAGTCCAGTCTAAAACAGGACCATGCAGATCTCCCACTTCCCTGGAGATATGCGCAATCTGAGCACTGGTGGAGCTTTAGTGATTCCAAGTCGCCTAATTACTGCACGGCGGCACTGACTGTGTGGCTTAGCAGTCACTTCCAAGAAGGGGCTTGGGCCCTCGGCACCAATAATGTGGGCTGTTTTTTTCTATTTTAATGCCCTAATCAGTCTTACCTCCAGATCTAGGTGGGAGGATGGTGGGGGCTAAGCAGCGACCTACCCTCTTTCTCCCTCAGCCCCCATACAGCCACATTTAATCAATTAAACTGTACAAAATAAAAATAGGTTTAAAAGTGGGCCAGGACAATGGCCCATTTAGTTATGAGGCCCTGGGCATTTACCCAGCTTGCCTTACCTAATGTCGGCCCTGTATCTAGAAAAGGAATATGCAACTGAAGGGTAACTCACGTCCAATAATGCTACTTCTCTAAACCACCATCATACTAAAAAATGGAAAATGAGGTATGCCACTGAGCATCAGTTTTGAATCAATGGCATTTATTTTTTTTTAAAGACCACATACTCAGGCCACAGGTCTCAGGCCACATACTGACGCCTTGACCATGATATGGCAGCAAATGTTATCAATGAACCTTCCTTTACTTAGTTCTAATTGACATTTCACATGAGGACAGCAGCTTAGGGCAGGGAAAGTGGAAATTCTTAGCAGTCTGCCACTGTGCACCCAAAAATGTAAGGTTTACTTTGCAGGACATGGTTCCTTTTTTTTTTTTTACAGTACACAATGTTATGCAGCAAGTTACACAAAAATAGCAGTGTGCATACCTAGCTGGCACTGGTGTCCCTTGAACCCAGGTAGGCAGTCACAAATGTCTCCATTTACGCATGTCCCTCCATTAATACATGGGGTCTTCAGACAGCCTCCTTGTTCTCCTGTTGTTGGATGATAAATGCAGAAACATAAAGGTTTAATCCTATAGATTACATTCTTCTGATATACACCTGCCAACTAATAAAAATTACTTTTCCCCTGCCAGCCATTGACAATAGATAGATATATTACAGTAGGGCACACTGTCCACCTAGTGACATGGCACTATGGTATAGCGTGGAGGAGCACCAAAACAGTTTGTTCTGCTGGTGGGGTGCGTAGTTAAGAATGGCATCAGCAGGGGCTTACCATTAAAGTGGACTAAAATCACAGGATTTTGTCCTGGGCTTTGGTTCTCACCCCAGGGGATACCCACTGTGTGACTCTGCCCCAGGTTGCTCAATAAAGCTTACCTAAGCGTACCTTTCCCCGCTCCTAAGGGTTCCATTGTGCCTTGCAGGCCATTCACAAATTAAGCGGCCCTGGGGTCTTATAATATTCTAAGTATACAGCACGTCCTGTTCCAGAAGATGAGCGGGGCTATTAGCCTGCGACCCTGTAGGACTATTCCCACCCGTTTCCTTTTACTGCATCCCAGCTCAGGCTGCTCTGGTTCGGGTGAAGGTAGGCAGCACCTCTGTCAGGTGCTAAGGAGTGCCGCTCCAACCGCAGTCCCCCACCAAAGGGTAGGCGGTATAGGCCTATGGTGAGCCGCACTTTATGCCCCTCGCCCCCTGTCCCCGCAGTTGGCTCCCTTAAGGCTGGCCGTCGCTTCCCCTTCGCTCTCCCTTGTAGATCTCGGGGGGGGGGGGGGGGGGGGGGGGTTGGGTGCATGTCTTTACTATATGTTGTGTTTTGATCCCTTTTGAATTGATTGCACTGGTTTCTTTTGCCTGCGCCGCACGGGTAGCCAGTATTGAAAGGCATATTGCCGGGTCTGGTCCGCGAAAGGCTCCTGCTAAGCGGCGGCATCTGGCACCCGGGGGTTACTCTCTTTCCTGTAGAAGCTGAGGAGTTTTTTGATATTACTGGATATACCCCCCTGGAAGAAGGGGAATTATTCTCTGATTCAGAATCGTCTGAGGATCAGCCTAGGGGTTATGCTGAGTCTGGGTCTGACCCATGGGCTTCAGATGATACTGACAGACTTTTGGCTCACATTTTTGAAGTGCTCTGTATCTCTCCTCCTGCCGTGGCCCCGCGGCAGCAGGGGGAGCTGTTTCATACTGTTAAGCCACGTTTGGAGTTTCCTGAACAAACTCACTTTAATAATCTGATTCTCAAGGAGTGGGAACGGCCTAGCCGACTTCCCGGGGTACCAAAGAGTTGGGATAAGAGGTATCCCTTTTCTGCTGAGATGGTTAAACGTTGGTCATGTCCTCCAGAGGTGGATGCACCAGTTCTGGGGTTGTCTAACACATCTGTCATGCATTCCCCTGACTCTACTACACTGAGGGATGGGGAGGACAGGCGCATGGATCAGCTGGCTTGCCATGCCTTAGCCTGTGTTGGGACCGCACTCCGTCCAGTCTGTGCCTCTGCTATCACAGCTGTTGCTATTAAAAGCCTGCTCAGGGGTCTCTTAGATGGGGCCCCTGATGATGCTAGTAGTGAAGAGTATAGAGCTCTTCTGCGTTGTGAGGAATTTGTTGCATATGTTCTCTCTGCCCTGGATGATACCATTAGAATGTGTGGCAGGGCATCTTCCTTGTTGGTGGCGATAAGCCGCTCGGTCTGGCTGCGCCAGTGGGCAGCTGACAATGCTGCCAAAAAGGCTCTCACTGGGTTTTCCTTCAAGGGGCTGCTCCTCTTTGGGGAACGTTTGGACTTGTTTGCTAAAGGTGGCAAGTTACCTCAGCGTAGAAGGCAGCCCCTGTCCTTTCGGGGTTCAGGTGCCTTTTCTCCTTCCTTCAGGGGCTCCAGAATTGGACGGGGAGCTTCCTTTGCTGGAGCCCGTGGAGATTTTTGGGGCAGAGGCAGAGGACATGGCCGCCCTGCCCCCCCCTGGGGTCCCAAGACTAAGTCCTCCCCCAAGCCCCCTCAGGCATGAAGGGGCACCCTCACCCATCCAGGTGGGGGGGGCGGCCTCTGCTCTTGGCTCACGTCTGGGGGCGTCATGTCTCAGCCCGGTGGATTCAGGAGGTAGTATCCTCCGGTTACAAGATAGAGTTTGCAGCCTGGCCGCCCCCAAGATTCATCAAATCTCGGTTAGCTCAAAACCCCTTGTCAGCTCAGTGTCTCTCCCTGGCTGTCAAAGGCCATCTAGACATAAGTGTCATCTGCCGGGTGCCCTTGAAGGAAAGGGGCAAAGGCTATTATTCCAAACTTTTCATTGTGCCCAAAAAGGATGGGTCCATCAGAAGTTTGTCAGATTCAGACACTTTCGCATGGAGACTCTGCGCTCAGCTGTGACTTTCCTACGCCCAGGGGACTTCATGACCTCTGTAGACATCAAGGATGCTTACCTTCACGTACCTATCTTTCCAGGTCATCAGAGATTCCTCAGGTTCGCTCTGGAGGATCAGCACTACCAATTTGTGGCCTTGCCCTTCGGCCTCACCTCGGCCCCCAGGGTATTCACCAAGGTGCTGGCAAGAGTGATGGCTCTGCTGAGATCTCTGGGCATTCGCATTCTTCCCTACCTGACATGCTTATCGCTTCTCAGTCCTTCCATCAGGCAGAGCTGGACACTCAGCGGGTGGTGTCCACTCTGGAATCACCCCAAATCTTCCCTGTCTCCTTCCATGGTGAAGTCTTTTCTGGGCATGATTCTGGATTCAGCTCAGGTCAAGATCTTTCTTCCTCAGCAGAAGGTGGAGGTCCTTCAAGAGAAAGTTCAGCTCCTGCTGTCTTGTCCTCATCCATCCATCAGGCAGGGAATGCAGCTGGTGGGCCTGATGGTGTCCTGCTTCGAGGCGGTTCCATATGCTCAGTTCCACATGAGGCCTCTTCAGCTTCACCTCTTGTCAGTATGGGATCGGGACCCTGTGTCCCTGGATCAGGTGTTTGTCTTGTCCCCTCAGGTCAGGCGGTCTCTAATGTGGTGGCTGAACTCAAGGAACCTGCTGGGGGGCAGGTCCTTTCTGACCCCCTGCTGGGAGACTGTCACCACGGATGCCAGTCTGACAGGTTGGGGGGGATTCTGGAAGTCACTGAAATTCCAGGGTCAGTGGGGCCCTCAGGAGGCCCATGCCCCTATCAACATTCTGGAATTGAGGGCAATCAGGTTGGTTCTCGCCCACTTAACCCCACACCTGAGGGGTCCGCTCGGACAACCAGACGGCGGTTGCCTACATCAATCATCAGGGAGGGACCCGGAGCAAGAGGGCCCTCAAGGAAGTGTCCCTGATACTGTCCTGGGCGGAGGAAAATGTTCGCATCTCAGCTGTGTACATCCCGGGGGTGGAGAATCTGGAGGCAGACTCTCTTAGCAGGGGGACCTCTCGTCTGGGAGAGTGGTCCCTCAGCAGCAGGGTGTTTCGCTCCCTGTGCCACCGCTGGGGTCAGCCGGATGTGGATCTGTTTGCGTCCCGTCACAATCACAAGCTTCCAGTCTTTGTCTCTCTGTCCCAGGATCCTCTGGCTCTGGCCACGGATGCCCTGGCAATGTCTTGGACGAGGTTCCAGCTCCTGCATGTGTTTCCCCCGTTTCCACTGCTGGGCAGGGTGCTGCGCAAGATAGTTCAGGAAGGGGTGCCAACCATCCTGGTGGCCCCCTGTTGGCCAAGAAGAGTTTGGTTCGCAGACATCATGCAGTTGGCAGTAGATCAGTACGCCCTGCCCCGGGTTCCAGATCTGCTCACTCAGGGACACCTACGCCACCCCAATTTACAAACGCTGGCTTTGACGGCCTGGCTGTTGAAACCTCCATCTTGATGGAAAAAGGGCTGCCTGCCTCGGTGGTGAATACCATGCTCAGGGCTAGGAAGAGGTCCTCTTCTTCCATCTATTACAGGGTTTGGCATACTTACATTGACTGGTGCGAGTCCCACTCGCTTCCCTGTCGTGTGTTTTCTATTCCTAGGATTCTGGAGTTTCTCCAACATGGTTTGGATCTGGGTCTTCAGCTCAGTACTCTGAAAGGCCATGTGTCTGCTTTGGCTATTTGTTTCCAAAGATCCTCTGCTCAGCATCCCCTGGTCAAGACCTTTTTCCAGGGGTTACTCACATGCGTCCTCCACGTAAGCCTATGTTACCAGTCTGGGACTTGAACTTGGTCTTATCTGCCCTGCAGGGGTCTCCCTTTGAGCCCTTGCAAGGGGCTCCTTTGTCCATTCTTACGCTTAAGGTGGTCTTTTTGGTGGCTATCACTTCTGTTAGGCGTGTTTCTGAGTTGGCGGCACTTTCCATCAAGCCTCCTTATTTTGAGAGACACCAGGACAAGGTGGTGTTTAGTTTTAAGCCAGATTTTCTGCCTAAGGTTGTTTCTGCCTTTCATCTCAATCAGGACATTGTTTTGCCTTCTCTGTGTCCTAATCCCAGTAACCCTAAGGAAAGGGTTTTGCATTCTTTAGTCAGAACTCTGAAGTTCTATTTGGTGGCTACTGAATCCTTCAGGAAGACTGATGCTCCTTTTGTGCTGGACCTAAGAAAGGTCTGGCTCTGGCTAAGTCCACTATCAGCAAGTGGATACGTCAGGCTGTCATACAGGCCTACTCTGCTAAGGGGAAGGAGCCTCCCTTCCACCTTACTGCTCATTCTACTTGTGCTATTGGTGCCTCTTGGGCTGTTCAGCACCAAGCTTCTGTTGAACAAGTTTGCAAAGCCGCTACTTGGTCTTCTGTTCATACTTTTTCTAAGTTTTACAAGGTTGATGTTAGAGCCTCAGCTGATGCTGCTTTTGGCCGCAAGGTTCTGCAGGCGGCAGTGGTTTAAACTGTCTGCTGTTACTTTTGGGGATCCCACCCTACCTTACTGACACTGCTATTGGATGTCCCAAGTGTAAGGAATATCGTCTGGAACAGGACGTGCTGTATACTTAGAATAATACAATTCTGTGATTACTCACCTGTAGAATTGGTAATATATGTATACAGCATGTCCTGTTCCACCCCACCCTTGTTATCATTATCTTTAGTTACCTCTTTATGGTGATTGTTCTTTTGTTCAAATTGTCATATAATGGTTATAGTTCTCCCGGTCTCATTTTAACTGCTTTTCAATACTGGTTATTTTGTGGGAGGTCCCTGGTATATATGGGGCCGGGAGGAGCCACTTTTCTGTCTCTGCAGTCCAGCGCCATCTACTGGATGTATAACCCAAGTGTAAGGAATATCTTCTGGAACAGGACAAGCTGTATACATATAATACCAATTCTACAGGTGAGTAATCACAGAATTGTATTTTTAGGGCTGCCTGAGATGGATTTTGGAAGAGATGGAGATGGAAGCCAGCCAAGCACCCAACACTTATGGTCAGTTTGATTTTCTGGTACTCACACTCTGCCTATTCATTTTAGGCTCTAGGAGATAAGCATGCAATATGCTTTTTAATGTGTGATACTTTCATACTCTGATAATGGAAGCACAGTATATATTCATTTTTGAACCAGTAGGGCACAGACTACGTGCACAAATGTCAATGGGGTGACTGATATATAATTGGGGGAGGGTATTTGTTGGCGGAATCATGTCATGATTACAGTTTATGTTTCAGCGACTGGAGCAGCAGTATTGCGGATCCACTTATGTTAATACTTCACATGGGTTTCGATTTTTAGTTCCTTTAATTACTGATTGATCTGGGGAAGGGATTTGTTGGTAAGATGAAAGCTGTGTGGTGATTACAGTGCTATTTTTCAGTGATTGGAGCAGTGTGTGTTTTAAGTGGAACAAAACCTACCTCGCCTTCCCCTGGGGCATCCCGAATTGCGATACTCTGTGTTAAAAAGCCCAGGGCCATGGTAAAAACTCACCTTTTCCCAGTCCAACGGCGCCTGCACGGGCTCTCATCCAATCAGAGCCGCCCACTGAACTTACGTAACTCGGCATGGTGGCTCTGATAGTTGAGAATGGGGAACGTGCGTGGCCGCATCCCTGCATCCTAGGGATGTGTGCATGCTACCATCCGAGCTAGTCAGATAGGCTGGGGCAGGAGCGCAGGGCAGCAGGGGATGTGACCGCTCTCGCTCCCCATTCACACTCATCAGAGCTGCTTGCTGAAATTATGTCACTCCAGCGGGCAGTTCTGATTGGATGAGAGCCCAATGTGCCCCCTCCATCGCCAACCTGTTTTGGGGTTGGTGGGAGAGGGAGGTGGTATGGCAAGATTCATATGCTGAATATCATGAACATATTTTATGTTGGCATCGCTACATCGATGACATCATTTTGTGGAAGGGCGCGTCTGAAATGGGCACAGAACTTATAGAACAACTAAATCTGAATCCCTATAATATTCATTTTACCTCTGCCTCGTCTTTACATCAGGTCACCTTTTTGGACTTAGTAATCTCTATTGAGGATAATGGAAGTATCAGGACAAAGCTACATCGCTAGGACACATCTACGAACAACCTGTTAGTCTATTCAAGCTTCCACCAACCGAGATTAAAACAAGGTATTCCGGTGGGACAACTTCTTAGAGCAAGAAGAAACTGCTCAAACGACACTGATTTCAACAGGGAAGCTGCAGAAATGAAAAAACGCTTTGGTAGACGGGCTACCCAAAAGGAACCATTCAGAGGGCCGTCGATAGGGCGTCGAATACACCACAAGAACTCCTACATTATAGAAAGAAAAACAAGAGCAAAGAAGAGGTGAGGTTATTCACAGAATACAGTAGTGACTGGCATCTGGTGAGAAAAATTCTGAAAACCCACTGGCGGGTCCTGAAGTCGGAGCCTGCCTTAAATAAGTGGGTTAAGAAGGGACCCCTGATGACCACACGACGTGCGCCAAACTTACGTGACAAACTATGCAGTAGTCACTTTAAAAGGGCTAAGACATGGTTAGGCCATGGTAGAGGCACGGGGGTAAAAGACCCTGTGGAAGATGTAGTGTATCCCATTAGTGAATAATTCAGAAACCATAAAGAGTACCAGTCGGGGCACATCATATAAGATCAAGGACACCCTAACATGCCAATCAGAGGGCATTATATATGTATTGGAGTGCAGCTGCCCGAAGCAATATGTTGGGGAGACCAAAAATAAAGCTAAGACCAGAATCCAAGGACACTTGTACAACATCAAGCTAGCTAACAGGGATGAAACATCGGGTAAAACCCTCTCTCCAGTAGCAGCGCATTTCTTACAACATCATAACAGCGCCACTCAGGATCTACAGATCACTTACATCGACAAGGTAAGCATGGGGGGGAGGGGTGGAAATTTAAAAAGGAGACTTCAGCAGAGAGAGCTGGAGTGGATCTTTAATTTGGGCACTAGGGCACCTCAGGGTATTAATGAAGACTGTTCTTTTGCACCTTTCCTAGGGAGGAATTGATTTTAATTGGGCACGTTTAATATAGTATTGCATGCACTTTCTAGTTTCTCATTTAAACCTGTATAGGTTTTTTGCACATACAGTTGCATAATCCGAGTAAAGGTTTGGGGGTTCTTCACAAATGTTTAGGTTTTTATTCTTATCTCTGTTTTTGCTTCTCTCTACCACAGATATCTTATTTGCTTGTAACTGTTGAAGATGACACTTAAAGTGGACCAACACCCAGGATTTTGACTATCCTGGGTATTGGTCCACTTCGGCGGGGCGCCCCGCTGTGTGAAACCCCCCCAGAAAGCCCCAAAAACTCACCTGACCCTGCTCCCACGTGACTCGCTTGTCCAATTGCAATTGCCGCCGATGGACAAGGAGATTCAGCGACGGACAAGCTGTTCACAAATGGCCGGGGATCAGGGTGCCCCGCAGTCAGGGAGCTGATTGGTCCGGGAATCCGGGACGATCAGGGGAGGGTGTTGGTCCACTTTAAGAGGTTTAGATCACTCTCGGCTCTCCTGTTCCACTCTTTCCGCCCCGGCTGCTTCTGTCTGCGATTTAAGATTGGACTCTCCTGATTGGAAGGCCGAGATGATTTTGGGACCTATTATGCCCCACAGACATGCCCAATGTGTGGCTATTTACTCGTGAACTCCCCTAGAATTGTGCATACCTGCACACTTAGCGACTTCTGCCTGACCAAGCATTATAGGTCCAATTGTAATTGAAAACTAACTTACCACTATTCAAATTGGAATAATAGGGCAACTGTGCATTATTATTTAGTGACATGTTCCCCTCCCAACTGTCTAATTGGTTAACTATGGTCACCCGTTTGGACATATTAGTTATCCAATCGTCACATTGTAATTGTGGTTCGGGCATTCAGACCACAACTCTGTTGTTCATGTGTACTTAATTATTATTATAATGTTTAATTGTATTCTGATGACAGGATGTGTCTTTGATAATGTTTACATGGAAGGCTAGGTCCTGGAGTTTGTTATGCTATGTTCATATATTTTCATGTTCCCCTCCCTTGTCCCCTCCCCCTTCCCCCTCTACTTTGCAGATGCATGCCCAGCACGTAGGCCAAGGCCAGGCCGGGTGCCCGCGAAGCTGTGTCCACCCACCCACCCACGTGCGACCGCTCACCCGTGCACGCAGACTGTCACCCCATACTGGGTGGGCTTGTGTGCTGGGTGGGGGTGCGCGCGCGGGTTGGTTGCGGCGCCGGCTTCGTGCCCACAAGTAGCGTCATCCGGAATACAGTCCGGAAGTGACGTTAAGCGACCAGCGTGCAAAATGACGAGGGAGATCAACCCTGGTGGATATATAAGGGGGCATAATGGAGGCACCAGCTACACCCTGAGGAAGTGGCAGGAGCGTAACGCCACGCAATGCGTCGGTGGTGGTGCTGGGATGGGCAGCTCAGGTGGACCTAGATGTGATCACAGGTGACCATCTATTTTTGTTGACCTTTATTTGTTTAAGTCTGCAATCAGCACTTTCTAAAAGGCACTTCAGCACTTTGGTTAGGATTTATGGAGTCCTGGTCTCCACACTTAATTACTTACCTTGCACAAAGCTTATTTTGCACATTATCTTAAATATACTTGCACACGTCTGTGTAATTACCTTTTCTTCGGCACCCTTTGTATGTGGAGGACCCCTGTACACCCGGCAGCAAACCAATGAGGACGCAGAGGCGTCTGAGGTAACGCCACCGCCCGGCGCGGAACATCCAAGGGAGGAAAAAGCGCGCGCGGCGGCGGCAGTTACACGAGGTGAACCTCATGGCTATAATACTGCTTCTGCGCAAAGCTAAAAATACAAATCAGCACGTCTGACACCACGAGTACAAGTCCAAAAGACATTACAAAGGCCATATGCATGAAATCACAATACAGTGACACCAAACACACCCCCACCCCCCCTTTCTTTCCCCCCCGAGCTACGGGGGGAACGCGGGAGGATGGCGACTCTTTGTACAAGGCCCACCGTTACACGTGGCTATAATGCGGGAGCGGCCTCCCATAGAGGCACACCATCAGCCTATACCGCCTACCCTTTGGTGGGGGACTGCGGTGGAGCAGCGCTCCATAAGCACACAAGGTGCTGCCTACCTTCACCCGACCAGCGCAGCCCAAGCTGGGAGGCACATCACAGGGAAGACGGGTGGGAATAGTCCAACAGGGCCGCAGGCTATAATAGCCCCGCTCACCTGCGAGAGAGTGATACTTCATGTCTTCGCAGTCAGCACTGCAGAGAAATCTGGGGATTTGTGGGAGGTCCATGGGTATTTGAGGGTCCGGGAGGAGCCTGTTTTTACATGTCTCTGCAGTGCAGCGCCATCTGGTGGAGGATAACCCAAGTGTAAGTACTATATCTGGAGCTTGTGATTGTGGCGGGACGCAAACAGATCCACATCTGGTTGGCCCCAACGGTGACACAGAGATTGAAACACCTTGCTGCATAGGGACCATTCTCCCTGGCGAGAGGTCCCCCTGCTCAGAAAGTCCGCCAGGTGATTTTCCACCCCCCGGAATGTACACAGCTGAAATGCAGGGGATATTGGCCTCCGCCCAAGTCAGGATCAGAGACACTTCCTGGAGGGCCCCCTTGCTCCGGGTCCCTCCCTGATGATTCATGTAGGCGACTGCCGTCTGGTTGTCTGAGCGCACCCGCACAGGCAGGCCCTGAAGATGAGTAGTTAAGCGAGCCAGAACTAACCTAAACGCTCGCAGCTCCAAGACATTGATAGGCGTGTGGGCCTCCTGAGGGCCCCACCTCCCCTGGAACCGCAGGGACTTCCAGAAACCCCCCCAACCTGATGGACTGGCATCCGTGGTGACCGTCTCCCAGGAAGGGGCAAGAAAGGATCTGCCCCCCAACAGGTTCCTTGAGTCCATCCACCACAAGAGGGACCTCCTGACCAGGGGGGATAGCACACAGACCCTGTCCAGGGACGCTGGGTCCTTGTCCCATACAGACAATAGGTGAAGTTGCAGAGGCCTCAAGTGGAACTGAGCATAAGGGACCGCTTCAAAGCACGCCACCATCAGGCCCACCAGATGCATCCCCTGCCTGATGGAGGGATGGGGAAAAGATAGGAGGGACTGGGCCTGTGCAATCAGACTGTCCACCTTCTGCTGAGGAAGGAAGATCCTTGCCTGAACTGTATCCAGATTCATTCCTAGGAATGGAGTTACCAAGGGGACAGTGAGGACTTGGGGTGGTTGATCACCCATCCAAATGACTCCAGAGTGGACACCACCAGCTGAGTATCCAACTCTGCCTGATGTAGAGACTGGGAAGTGATGAGTATGTCGTCCAGATAGGGAAGCACGCGGACGCCCTGACATCTGAGCAGAGACATCACGCCAGCCAGCACCTTGGTGAACACCCTGGGAGCTGAAGTGAGGCTGAAGGGCAAGGCCACAAATTGGTAGTGTTGATCCATCAGAGCGAACCTGAGGAACCTTTGATGACCTGGGAACACAGGAATATGAAGATAAGCATCTTTGATGTGCACAGAAGTCATGAAATCCCCTTGGCGCAGGGAAATGATGGCAGAGCGCAGAGTCTCCATGCGAAAGCGCCTGCCCCTGACAAACTTGTTGAGAATCTTTAAGTCCAGGATGGGCCTGACAGAACCATCCTTTTTGGGTACTGTGAATAGATTGGAATAAAAGCCCTTGCCTTTTTCTCTTAAGGGGACCTGGCAGATGACCCCCAGCTCCAGGAGGCCTTGCACTGCTTGCACTAGTTCCTGAGCTGACACAGGGTCCTGAGGAATCCGGGATCTGATGAATCTTGGAGGGGGATCGGCAGCAAACTCCAACTTGTAACCGGAGGACACTACCTCCTGAATCCACTGGTGTGAGACATGAAGCCTCCAGACGTGAGTGAAGTGCTGCAGCCGTCCCCCCACCCGGATGGGTGAGGGCGCCCCATCATGCCTGAGGGGGCTTGGGAGAGGATTTTGTTTTGGGACCCCAGGAGGAGCCAGGACGTCCATGTCCTCTGCCTCTACCCCAGAAATCTCCCCAGGCCCCAGGGAAAGACACCCCCCTTCCCTGTTTTGCACCGCGGTAAGGGGAGGATAAGGAACCCTGACCCCGAAAGGGCCGAGGTTGCCGCCTGCGCTGGGGTAACCTGCCTCCCTTAGCAAAAAGGTCCAGGCGGTCTCCAAACAGACGCAGTCCTTTAAAGGGGACCCAGTGAGGGCCTTCTTGGCAGCGTTGTCAGCAGCCCACTGGCGCAGCCAAAGCGAGCGGCGTATAGCCACCACGAGGGCAGAAATTCTGGCACACATTCTGATAGTGTCATCCAATGCTGATAGGACAAAATTTACAAAAACATCACAAGGCAAATCATCAGGGGCACTATCAAGCATATTTCTGATAAGGGTTCTAGTGGCCACAGCAGTAATGGCAGAGGCACAGACTGGGCGCAGTGCTGTCCCCACACATGCAAAGGCGTGGGATGCCAGCTGATCAATACGCCGGTCCTCGGCATCCCGCAGGGTAGTAGAATCAGGGAATCAGGGGAATGCATGACAGAGGTGTTAGATAGCCCTAGGATCGGGGCATCCACCTCGGGGGGGGGGGGGGGGGGATGACCAACATTTAACCACCTCAGTAGGAAAGGGATACTTCCTATCCCAACTCTTTGGAACACGGGAAGTTTACTGGGGCGCTCCCATTCCTTGAGCACAAGGTTATGGAAATGTGCCTGCTCTGGAAATTCCAAACGTGGTTTTGCTGTATGGAAAAGCTCCCCTCTTTGCCTGGGAGCCTCAACAGGGAGAGAGATAGACAGAACCTCAAAAATCTGGGTCAATAATCTGTCAGTGTCATCCGGGGCCCAGGGGTCAGAGCCAGAATCGTCATGAACCCTTGGTCTCTCATCAGATGACTTCCTTAGGAACTACAGAAAATGTGTTCCCAGCTAGCGACCACAATAAAACTCCTGTGTTTAGTTTTGATTGGTTGGTACACAGCCCAGCCCTTTATCTTAAAGCACAATTCTATTCGGGGCTAGGTCCCCCCAGAATTTTCTGGGCTTAGGGCTGTAACCACACCTTTTAAAATTTTTTGAAAAATGTATACAGTTTTATTGGATACATTTAAAACAAATACTATAGTACAGCCATATCATTTACATCCATGTGCTTAATCACATTTCCATGGTATTAAGTCTATGTTTGTTACAAAACCTTATGTAGGTTAATATTCCATCATTCCTTATGAGGGCAGACATGTATCATGTTTCGCCTGATTTGGCTTCCTCAATGCCCTATGTATGTAACAAACAGACAAACATTTATCATCATTAGAAGGTTAGTGTGTACATCTTAACATATCTATTATATAGTATGAGGTAGGAAATGTTAGGAGACATAAAATACCTTGTTTAGTAATTTCTCTCATGCGATTAATAGTTTGTGATTTGTATACAGCTTGCCGATTCCCCAGGGAGAGTTGGTGGTGTACGCATTTTCCTGCTTGTTAAACTTTCAGGAAAGAGTATTAGAATCCAAAAGGATATTTAAAGTTGCCCTAGGGCATTAATAAACACATTTATCACCTGGTACCTGGTTTAAGTGCTGTCCCCTTTAAGGAAATTTGTCTGTGGGATCTCTTTAAGGATTCCTTCTGATTAGCACAGAATACCTTCACCGTGATCTACATGAAAGGGAGTCCAATTATATATACCTCCCAATTACTCTTTTCCACTGTATTATAATAAGATTCGGGTATAAACATAACAGTATGAGCTCCTCACCTTAAATGTTATGGCTGTCCTTGGCAGTCGCAGCGGCGGATAAGAAAACGTGCATCCGTGTTAAACAAGTGTATGCTTCTCTTATTTTGTATCAGGGCTGCATTGTTCCCCCCTGGGCTTCTCTGCGCCCCCGAAAGTCTCAGCACACAGAATACTCAAACGCCGCCGCGCCAGTGACGCTCTATGTGCGCTCCAGATATCTGGAGCGCACGTGCCCCCACGTCCGGCTTCCGCCGGAATTGGCGCAATGCGTCGCCGGTCCGGCTCTACAGTCCCTAGAGATGGCGCCATTTTGTTGGAGACCCGCCGTCCTGCTGCAGATTTCCTTCCAGCAGGCACGGAATCGCCACACAACCGGCAATCCGCCACCTATCCAACACCTATCCCAAGTTGCTGCATGTCACTGTGCCAAATCATGGGAAAGGGAGGCGCCACTGTTACAATACCTACGGGCCCTCCCCCCATTTAAATCATCATAGTAACCAGGTACACATAAATTTGTATATAGTAGAGCCAAAACAGCCAGTGGGCAGCTTAAGTATATTATATAAAATAAGGCATTATGTTTGTCATCAAACATGCTCATCCAAATCCTAATATTTTCTATTAAGGCGGCACTCCACCAATTCTCCCTAGGTTCCCTCACCTCATATATTAAAACATTTGAGTATAGCTTCGCAATTGGGAAACATCTCCAAATATACCTCAGGATTTTTGTGTTTTCTATTTACAATTTCTAGTTACTACGGCCTACTTATTAACTTCTACATCTTCCGTGTTGACCCACTCTATCCACAGATTTCTATACGTAATGTCTATAGATAAGAAGCAAAACTCAGGGTTTCATTAAGACCAGGGTAGCAAAACGCTCCCAGCCTATAGATCCACTTTGTCTCAAGTTGGAGGGTCATTTTTTCAATGTCCCCTCCACGAATTGTGGGGTGTATCCGGTCCAAGCCCTGAACCTGAAGGAAAATCGGGTCCTTATTATGGTGCTTGATAAAATGACGACTTATTGGTGTCTTTATGGATCCTGTCCTTATAGTATATTGATGCTCATAGATTCTTTTCTTCAAAGGGCGATTGGTTTTGCCCACATATAGGCATCCACAAGTACAGGTCAATAGATAAATCACGTTGGCCGTGTTGCAATTAATAAAATGTTGTATCTTGTAGGTACCTCGACCCCCTAAAGATATTGATGGGCCCACCTTCACATATTTACACATATTGCACCCCCCACATCGATAAGTGCCCTTGGCCTTACAGCACTCTTTCCCTCGATTTTGTTCATGGTGGCTGTGTACAAGCGTATCTCTTAGATTCTTTGACCTTCTATAGATCACTTTTGGTGCTTTTGGCAAAAAGGTTTGTAAATGTTGATCATTTAATAAAATTGGCCAGCGGGTTCGTAATATCTGTTGAATGTGACTGTGGGCCCTAATTATGACCTATACTGAGGCCCACAGTCACATTCAACAGATATTACGAACCCGCTGGCCAATTTTATTAAATGATCAACATTTACATAGAGCGTCGCTGGGGCGGCGGCAGGTGAGTATTCTGTGTGCTGGAACTTTCGGGGGCACAGAGAAGCCCAGGGGGGAACAACGCAGCCCTGATACAAAATAAGATAAGCATACACTTGTTTAACACGGATGCACGTTTTCTTATCCGCCGCTGCGACTGCCAAGGACAGCCATAACATTTAAGGTGATTAGCTCATACTGTTATGTTTATACCCGAATCTTATTATAATACAGTGGAAAAGAGTAATTGGGAGGTATATATAATTGGACTCCCTTTCATGTAGATCACGGTGAAGGTATTTAGTGCTAATCAGAAGGAATCCTTAAAGTGGACCGTCACCCAGGGGTGATCGGCCCAGGAATCTATAAGATTCCCGGGCCGATCACCTCCCTCACCGCGGGACATCCGAGATCGGGATGTCCTGCGGTGAGGGACCCCCCCCAAAACCCCCAAAAAACGTACCTCACCGGCGGCGCCCGCACTGTCAGAGGGGCGCGCGGGAGGCGGCGGGGGCGGACGCGCTGTGCTGTCCGCCGCTGTCACCCGCTTGTCCGTCGGCGGTGATTGGTCAGCGCGGCCACGTGGGAGCGTGGTGAGGTGAGTTGTGGGGGCTTTCTGGGGGGTTTCAAACAGCGGGGCACCCTTAATCGGGGTGCCCCCCTGAAGTGGACCAAAACCCAGGGTAGTCAAAATCCTGGGTGTTGGTCCACTTTAAAGAGATCCCACAGACAAATTTCCTTAAAGGGGACAGCACTTACACCAGGTACCAGGTGATAAATGTGTTTATTAATGCCCTAGGGCAACTTTAAATATCCTTTTGGATTCTAATACTCTTTCCTGAAAGTTTAACAAGCAGGAAAATGCGTACACCACCAACTCTCCCTGGGGAATCAGGAAGCTGTATACAAATCACAAACTATTAATCGCATGAGAGAAAATACTAAACAAGGTATTTTATGTCTCCTAACATTTCCTACCTCATACTATATAATAGATATGTTAAGATGTACACACTAACCTACTAATGATGATAAATGTTTGTCTGTTTGTTACATACATAGGGCATTGAGGAAGCCAAATCAGGCGAAACATGATACATGTCTGCCCTCATAAGGAATGATGGAATATTAACCTACATAAGGTTTTGTAACAAACATAGACTTAATACCATGGAAATGCGATTAAGCACATGGATGTAAATGATGTGACTGTACTATAGTATTTGTTTTAAATTTATCCAATAAAATTGTATACATTTTTCAAAAGATTTTAAAAGGTGTGGTTACAGCCCTAAGCCCAGAAAATTCCGGGGGGACCTAGCCCCGAATAGAATTGTGCTCTCATCAGATGAGCCTGAATCAGAAAAGAGCTCCCCTTCATCAGACGGGGTATAGCCACACAGATTCATAAACTCCTCAGTTCCCATAGGGAAAACAGTAACATTAGGCGTCAAGTGCCGCTTCTTAGCAGGGGCCTTACGCGCTAAAGACTTCGCAATAATCTGTTCAACAGTAGCCAGTCTAGAAGACACATCAGGATGAGAATCCCCACTAGTATGCAACTCAACAGGAGTGAGATTTAAGCTTGGGGGAATAGGTGAAGTGAAACGAGGTGCAGCCACTTGCAGGCCAGATTGCAATGCAAGCACCTGCTCAGCACAGGGTACACAGACCCACGCCTTGTCAGCGTGAGCATGAGGCTGCCCACACGCTACACACAGCCGGTCTTGTCCCGACGGGACCCCGGTAACATTATCCTGAGATGCCTCCATATGGTGATTATAGCGGCGCAATACGCCGATAGGGAATAACGCTATATAGCAACCCTGGATGCCCCAATAACCCGCTAGGGAGGTGGGAGTATAATTTTTACAAGGCCTACAAGTAATATACTAAAAACAGGGCTGGGAGAAACCAAGCAGGGTTCGTCCCGCCTGAAAGACATAAGCAGACAAGACCTTAAGTACATCATAACAAAAGTGAAGCAGATAAAGCCGCCCGCGAGGGCATTTACGGACCGCGGTAGGTAGGAGTCAGTCGCGCATAGGCCAGCAAGTCAGAAAAGATGGCATCGGTATACCTCGAGGGGCGGGCCAGTAACAGCGATGACGTGGAAGGCGCCAAAGATGGGCCCCGCCCCCCCTCGAAGAGCGCGAAGCCAGAAGGCCAACAGCCAATGATGGCGCACCAGCGCCTGAGGTAATGCCGCCGCCAAGCGCGGAACCAAGTCAAATTTAAAGGCAAAAAAGACAAGTCAGCGCGGCGGCTGACATAAGAATAAAGACGTGAAAGTTGAAAGCACAGACTTCATAACCTACATATCTATACACATACACACCCCCCCCCTCTTTTCCCCCGAAGACTATAAGGAGGATGAGGGAGGACGGCGGCCACTTAAATAGGGCCCACCGACAGACAGGGGCAAGGGGCAATAGTGCGGGAGGGGCATCCCATAGAGGCTCACCATAAGCCTGAACTGCCTACCCTTTGGTGGGGGATTGCGGTGGAGCAGCGCTCCTAAGCACCTGACAGCGGTGCTGCCTACCTTCACCCGACCAGCGCAGCCAAGGCTGGGAGGCATATTATTAGTGGAACGGATGGGAATAGTCCTACAGGGCCGCAGGTTAATAACTCCGCTCACCTGCGAGTAGAGAGCCAATTTCTCGTCCTTCGCAGTCAGACTACAGAGAAATTCTGGGGAATTTGTGGGAGGTCCCTGGGTATTTGAGGGGCCAGGAGGAGCCTATTTTCGATGTCTCTGCAGTCCAGCACCATCTGGCGGAGTATATCCCAACTGTAAGTATTAGATTTGGAGCAGGACGTACTGTATACTAAGAATAGAGAATTAGGTGAGTGGAACAGAGTAGCAGAAGCGAGTGCCCAGTGGTCACTATTAAAAATGGCCATCTTAAAGGCAACTAAGCAATATGTGAAACAAATTAGCAAGAATAAAAAGAAGAAGAAACCACTATGGTTTACTAGGGAAGTCAGCACTATCATAAAAGAAAAGAAGTCTGCCTATAAGAAGTATAAAGTAAGTGGAAGTATAGCTGACAGAGAGGTGTATAAAATTAAACAGAGGGAAGCAAAACTGATTATAAGGACTGCTAAAGGGCAAAAGGAGGAAGAAATGGCCAAATCTATGAAGAGGGGAGATAAAACCTTTTTCCGATATATTTGTGACAAAAAGAAAAACAATGCAGTCTCAGGCTGTGGTTGACCATCTGAATAGCTACTTTTGTTCGGTATTTTCAGATAGTAGCACAGCATCCAGCAGGGAGGGTACAGCTCCCGAATTTCTGGAGGCTGATGTCTTAGCCGAGCTGGCACATCTAAAAGGTAAGTAAGGCGATGGGTCCAGATGGAATCCACCCCAGAGTTCTAAGGGAACTTAGATTTGTGATTGCAGCCCCTCTGACTGATTTACTTAACCATTCCCTCTCAACTTGTGAGGTTCCAGATGATTGGAGAATGGCCAATGTTGTACCAATCCATAAAAAGGGGTAGTAGAGTACTGTATGGGCAGTACTGTGTTAGCCAGGACCTCGGAGGAGAGAGATTTAGGGGTACTGATTACTGATAGCTACAAGATGAGTGGACAGTGTAGCCAGGCAGTGGGAAAAGCAAGCAGGATGCTCGGCTGCATAGCTCAAGGCATCACCAGTAGGAAGAGGGAGGTTGTGATGCCGCTGTATAGAGCCCTGGTAAGGCCACAGCTAGAATACTGTGTGCAGTTCTGGAGACCTTACCTGCAAAAATACATTATTCAAATAGAACGGGTCCAAAGGCGGGCAACAAAAATGGTGGAAGGACTTAAACTTAAAACTTATCAGGAGAGACTTAAAGAACTTAATTTGTACAGTCTGGAGGAAAGAAGGGAGAGGGGGGACATGACTGAGACCTTTAAATATGTGAAAGGATTGAATAAGGTTCAGGAGGGAAGTGTTTTTAAGAAGAAACTTAATGAAAGAACAAGGGGGCACAACCTGAAGCTAGTCGGGGGGAAGATCAGGAGCAATGTTAGAAAATATTATTTTACAGAAAGAGTAGTAGATGCTTGGAACAAACTTCCATCAGAGGTAGTTGAAAAATCAACAGTCACTGAATTTAAACATGCCTGGGATAAGCACACATCTATCCTAAGATAAAGAGCACATACAGTATACACATAAGGGCAGACTAGATGGACCGTATGGTCTCCTTCTGCCGTCAACCTTCTATGTTTCTATGCCATATCTGTGGTCATTTTATACACATTTCAAATTTGTCAACTGATGTTTGATACATTCCTAGTCCTAGCACTAGTCCTAAGATAAATAGTTATTTGTCACTGTGCTATGTTTTAAATTGAGCTGGGATTTAAAGTTTAAACTTTCATGGTATCCAGTGGTAAGCTGGGATCCTTCCTGTTTTTTCTGCACCTCCGTACATCAAACAACTGACAAGGATAAACCAACCTCTAAATGTTTGCTCGTATCAGAAAAGTACAAATAAACTTCCGTGTCTTGTACCATTTTTGTGACTCTGCTTTGGTTCTGACAGCCTCAGTGCTTGCCTCAGGGGGATAGGTGAGCCTTCTGTGTTCTCCACTCTTATTGGTGCCACAGGTTCTAGAATGTAAAAGTTTAATACCAAAGTCATAATATAGGCAATTGCATTTAAAACATGTTCGTCTATTCAGAATTTTACTTACCTTTTGTGATATTAACGGATCGGTTTTGGTGTTGACCAAATCTAGCGGTAATGCGTCTTCTCCCATCTGCCAACTCAGTGAATCTAATACGTAAAGATAGTTGAATTCACATATAGTTTATAGTGAAAGGTAAACCTAAGGAGACCTATTTCTAATGCCATTTCTACAGACCTGCGTGCTTGTGGGGTCTCACCAGATGGGGGGCCTCTTTCTGTCAGCATTCGAACCTCTGGAGGAGACTGTGGTGGAGGCCTGTTTCTTAATACGCGCGGTGGGGTCCAACGACGCTCCTGAGGTCCTTCTCTCTGCACTGCAGGAAAATAAGGAAAGTAAAGTATTGAATACATTTCTAATTCTAAATAAATGTAATGTTCACAATATTAGCAGGGTTTTGCAAAGATGGAATACTTACCAGTCTGTGTACGTAAGGTCTTAGGTTCACTATTTACAGGGCCCTGGGGTGTATTGCGCACTGTGATTACAGATATACGGTATCTCTGGCCAGGCAGCAGATCTCTCAGTGTGTACGATGTCATATTTCCATTAGGCACATAGCGACTCTTTGTGCTGTGGTTATGGGTCACATTGAATACATAGCCATCCACTGAGCCAGCGGGAGGGGTGTCCCAGTTCAGATGTACAGTGCTGGTGGTGACAAGTACTGCAGAAAGATTGCTAGGAGGTAGTGGACCTGACAATGGATGATTAAAGGTGATAAATTACATGTGCTTAGTGAAAAGTATTATTTTTACACATAATAAATGTTTCATAGACCTTGCTTAAAGTGGACTAAAATCCACCCTGGAGTCTATGAGGCTCCAGGGCAGGCATACTCGCTCCCCCCCAAAGCATCCAGATTTGACATGCCCTGCTGTGTAAAACCCCCCAGGTCACCAGATAAACTCACCTTCTCCCTGAGCCATTGAGCGCATGAGCGAGCGATGCTGCTCCCTGCTATACCTTTAGCAGGACGCGTACTCGCACCAGACATTTGTGAATGGCCGGCACAGGCACACTCCCTGGTAGAGGATAGTGGGGATGCACCAGCTGGTGCACTCGGCTCCGCTCGTCAGGACTTGGCTAGACTCAGCTCTTAGAAGCCCCTTCGATGAATGGGGGGGGGGGGAGCGGATCTGAGCATGCTGATTGGACAGGAGGCCATGCATGCGCCGTTGGACTGGGGTGAGGTAAGTTAATTCAAACGACGAGGGAGGGGTTCATACAGCGGGGCATCCACGATCAGGGTGCCCTGGGGCCAAGGACCAAAACTCAGGATAGTCAAAATCCTGGAATTTGGTCCACTAAGTCTCGAGTCACAACCAAAATGTTTAAAAAGTGTGAGAACCACCAGCCTTGTAATCATTTTTCACTTACATACCTACTGTATTTTTCGCTCCATAAGCTGCACATTTCTCTCTAAAAGCAGGAGAGAAAAATTGGAGTGTGTGTGTTTGGGACTTGTAGGGATGGGAGAGCATGAACAGTGGCATGGGAGGGCCGCAAGGTATGGTCTCTTCTTTTACAAGCCCCCTCTACAAGTCCATACCTTATAGCGCTCCCACACAGCTGTTTTTGCTGCCGCAGTCCTTGCTTCAGTGGTTGGGTGTGGCCTTTGTACAGCTGCGTCCATTCAGGGCCCACCTGCAGGCAAGGATATGACAGCATGAACAGCGATGCAGGAGCACTGCAAGGTATGGACTATTCCTGGTGTATGCATGTGTGGAGAGTGCTGGACTTTGGAGGATCAGTGGACAGGCGGTGCCTCCCTACGGCCTTCCATTGTCCAGGTCTCCCTCCTCACACACGTGATGGGGGGATTCTGCCACTGTGGCCACCTCTGTCACACAGCCTGTTAGAGGAATTGGGAGGGGGTTCAGCAACACTGCTTATATATGGGATTAGGGGGATTCAGCCACACAGCCTATTATATGAGATTGGGGGGGTTCTGCCACACTGTCTGCAAAAGGAATTGGGGTGATTTTGTCAAAATGCATGTTAGAGGGATTGGGGGGGGGGGGGGGGCAAATTAACTGTTCTAGGAGGATTGGGGGGATTCTGCCACATATTATAGGAGGTTTGGGTGAGGTTTCACACACTGCATGTTATCGGATATTGGGGGGATTCTGCACACTGCATGTTATAAGGGGATTGGAGGGTATTCTTTCACACTGCCTGTTATAGGGGGATTGGGGGTAGGTTCCACACAGTGCATGCTTTTGGGGGGATTCTGCACACTGCCTGGTATGGGGAGGATTGGGGGGATTTTGTACAATGCCAGTTTTAAGGCTCTTGGAGGAGGGGGGATTCCGCACACTACCGCTGATATTGTGTTGTGGGGGGAAGGGTTCAGAATATTTTTCTTATATTTTTCCCTGTAAACCCTAGGTGTGTCTTGTGAGGAGCATCTTATGGATTGACATAAACATTATAAACAAAGATTGAAGCCTGACAGCAGGAGAACACCAAGTGATCCAAATTTAACAGGATAGACCTGATTTTATACTTAGCATATTTGAATTGATTTATTGTTAAGTGAAAAGAAGTTAGGAGTAAGGAGGAGAAATGAAGTACACTTACTGTTTTATTTTTTTTTGAGATTCCTAGAACTAGAGACAACGCTTTACATGGGGAGTGACGAAAGCTCTGTATAATATAATGGGACCTGAATCCCTTTTTTTTGCTTGTGTTCATTTAAGTGATCCATTTTAGAATTATGTTTCTTTTTAGTGTGTAACCAACCCAAACATTCTCAAGCATAATTTTAGTTTTTTAAGTTAGTGTTTATCTTCTGCTGTCAATGTCCATAACATAAACAATGCTGTCCTCCTAACTGCTCCTGGATGTGCATACGAAGGTCCATCGCTGATTAGCAGTGGATGCTCATGTGCTGTGCCTTCTCCCTCATGACCAGCGGCAGTGACACACACCAAGAGAGGGTTTTAAGCATACTTTACAATCACTGAAAGATCAGTAATGTGGTGAGGAGAGACCCCTAATTCACAAACACTATACTAGTAACATGAAGATATGTAGAATGTATTAGAAGACAGTTTCATTATTGCCTTATTATATTACAAAGGCTTTGTTGGCTTACTTACGTGTCCAGGCTAATAAAGGAGCACTGGGAACACTCTCTGAAGTTGGGTGGCTCGGGTCAGAGCTACTTAGGGTGCTGATAAGAATGGTGTATTTCTCGCCAGGATCCAGGTCTCTAAAGATAAAACATATAACTGAATTATGCTTAGAAATGTCTGATTTCAAGTAAGAAAAAATATATCTTTAAAGTTAACTGTTATAGTCCAGTCTAAATCATTAACGTGATATTCTGTAATTTTGCCAAAGTGGGGGGGGGGGGAAGCCTTATTTAAGTACCATCGGCGCCACTTTTTTGGCCTTAGCAGCATCCAGCATCTGATTTAACAAATAAAAAAACAACGATGCGGCCGCTGGCTGTCTTCTTACTTTGGACTAGCATTGAAAACGATGCAGCGCTGGGCACTGTTGTTGAAGCAATCAGATGATCAAGATCCCATAGAACACAATGGGCAGACCTGGATTGAAGTGTTTAATGCTTATAATTAATATTAAACACATTTTATTTACAGAACTTGCATTGGGACTTGTCAATTTTTTTTAAATGCAGGACCTAGATTGTCCTAAATGTATTTCTGGGGGGTATTAAAATTGATTTTAATGGCTTCTTTTGCTAAACAAAGTGTAATTTGCAGAACAACAAGTACAATGCAGCCAAAACACACTGTAATGTTTGCCTCCTTTGTCCCCAGAAGTGATTTCTTGTAACTGTAATGAAGAAACGCTGACCAGCGCTAGAAAAATACATGTCAAGGAAGAAAAATGTCATAATTCTACTGGGGAGCTCCGGAAAAGCGGCAGTACAAAGTGGTGCTCATTGGCGCTAGGATAATCGGCTGGTGGGTAAACATAGGCCGGCCAATACCTAACTGCAACATTCAAAGCTAATTAGCATTCTGTGCAGTGAATGCTAGCACCAATGTAGTACACAGCACATCGTCCAATTAGACGGGAATGTCGGCGCTAAATGATGCTAAAAGGCGCACATCATAAATTAGACCCATATGTGAACATAATCACTTTCTTACATCTGTTTTGAAAATCCCAATGGCAGATTAAAAAGAAATCAATTTATGAGTGGCTTTTGAAAAACAGGAGATGTGAGTAGATTTTTTAACCTCTGGCAACTCAGAAACACACATATACAGCTGACACCTACTTGAAGGTATACTCTCCTGCTGATGGCTCCTGCTCATCCTGCTGTATCTTGTCAGAGGGGTATTGTAGAGACAGTCGGACTCGGGCTACAGGAACGTGACGCTGGGGGTTCAAAGACCAGGCGACAGTGATGGTGGAGTCTGTGACAGAAGCAATGCGTGGCCTGTCCACAGTTGGTGGCCCTGTAGTATCACACATGTATTACATATTACTCAAAAGGAGTAAATACTTTATATATATATATATATGTTTGATGTATCCCTTTCCTTGCTGTTCCCTGCTGCCCACATTATTCTTTAGATCTCAGGATGTTGAGAACAAAGATTTTTGTAGGTTATTGGAAGCGGAAATAAAAAAATAAAATAAAAAAGCTATACTATAGGGACAGAAGACCCTTCTGTTATCCTTAGTCTTCAGCACCACGCACAGGCCCCTGTGGCCTTAACAGAAAACTGCTGCTGATTTAAAAAAAATGTCCACTTTCAATGGCATGTTAGCTACATTCAACCTTTACTGCAATAGTCTATAACAAAAGGGCCCAGGCAGAGGAAAACAAAAATACAATTCTGTGAAACTCACCTGTAGAATTGTTTTTGATTATATCCAGTTCAGGTCGTCCCAGTGATGACATGTTGGTATTTCGCCCCCAGGGGGCGCTCAACTGCAAGATCAAAAGATGTAGCTCCTCCCGGCCCCCTATAAAGGCAGGTGTCCCTCAATCATTCTCCAGTGGTTAAAAAGCAGTAAACAAAAAGAGGACAGGCTGGGAGGCCAAGAAACCATGTTACTTCACATAGCTTCAGCTTGTACTCTCTCAACAAGACTTAAAAATACAAAGTCCAATGAATAAAAAATGGTAATCACCATAACAGGCAAACAGGAAATAATGAACAAAAGGGCGGGGTGGGACGACCTGGACTGGATATAATCAAAAACAATTCTACGGGTGAGTTTCACAGAATTATATTTTTCCCTATATCCAGTTCAGGTCGTCCCAGTGATGACATGTGGGACATCCAAAAGCAGTTTCCAATTGGGCGGATCCCCAGTGCGGAACAGCAAGTAGTTCATTTCACTACCGCCTGAAGCACCTTTCGGCCAAAAACAGCGTCAGCTGAGGCCCTAACATCCACCTTGTAAAACTTTGTAAAAGTATGAACTGAAGACCAAGTGTCAGCCTTACAAACTTGTTCAATCGATGCCTGATGCTGAAAAGCCCAAGAGGCACCAATAGCTCTGGTAGAATGAGCTGTGATCCGAAAAGGGGGTTCCTTCCCCTTGGCAGAATAAGCTTGCACCATTGCCTGTCTGATCCACTTACTGAGAGTGGACTTGGCTGGTGGCAAACCTTTCCTAGAGCCCTCTGTTAGGACCACATCTAAAGCATGGAGGGTCCGTTCTTTGGAATTAGCTGGTGCTGGACACAAGGAAGGTAAAACAACTTCCTCATTAAGGTGAAAAGGAGACACGACCTTGAAAAATCAGATTTAAAGCGAAAAACCACCTTACCCCTATGCCGCTCAAAATAGGGAGGTTTCATACAAAGCGCAGCCAGCTCTGACACACGACGCACCAAGGTGATCGCTACCAAAAAGACCACCTTGAGATTCAAAATAGATAATGCAGCATCGCACAATGGTTCGAAGGGAGGACCCTGAAGAGCAGGAAGTACTAAATTTAAGTCCGACACCGGTAATACTGACTCCCTGAAAAAATGTCTTGATCAACCTATGGTTGGCGATGGATCTCTGGAAAAAGATGGCTAAGGCTGAGACCTGACCCTTGAGGGTGCTCAGTTGGAGACCCAAGTCTAAGCCGTGTTGCAAAAACTCCAGAATCCTAGAAATAGAAAATGTGCGGCAAGGGAGACTCTTGGTCTTGCACCAAGCGATATAAGCTTGCCAAACTCTGTAGTAGATCATGGAAGAAGACTTCTTTCATGCCTGAATCATGGTATGCACAACCGTTAACGACAGCCCCTTTTCCGTCAGAATTGAGGTTTTAATAGCCAGGCCGTCAAAGCCAGCGTCCGTAAATTGGGGTGCCGCAGCGACCCCTGAGTAAGAAGCCCTGGGTCGTCGGGCATGCTGTGACAATCTACTGACATCTGAACTATGTCCGCAAACCAACTCCTTCTCGGCCAACGAGGAGCCACCAGGATGGTTGGTACCCCTCCCTGGGCTATCTTGCGCAGCACTCTGCCCAGGAGTGGAAACGGAGGGAATGCATAAAGAAACTTGAACTCCGTCCAGGGAATCACCAGAGCGTCTGTGGCAATGACCAAAGGATCTCTTGAGAGGAAGACGAACCTTGGAAGTTTATAAATGTGTCTGGACGCAAACAGATCCACGTCCGGCTAACCCCAGCGGAGACACAGAGCGTGGAAAATCTTGTTGCTGAGACCATTCCCCCAGGCGTGAGGCACTCCTGCTCAGGGAGTCTGCCTCCTGGGTCTCTATCCCAGGAATGTAAACCGCCGAGATGCAGGGAACATTCTCCTCTGCCCAAGTCAGAATCTGGGTCACCTCCTTGAGGGCTCGCTTGCTCCGAGTTCCGCCTCGGTGATTTATGTAGACGACCGCCGTCTGATTGTCCTAGCGAACCTGAATCACACGACCCCTTAGATGGGGAGTCAAGTGAAGAAGCACCAACTGATCGCCCTCAACTCCAAGATATTTATAGGTAAGTGGGCCTCCTGTGGCCCCCACTGACCCTGGATCTTCTAAGTCAGCCAAAATCCTCCCCAGCCGGTCAGGCTGGCGTCGGTGGTCACAATCTCCCACCGTGGAGTCAGAAATGACTTGCCTACCAGCAGATTTCTGGAGTCCAGCCACCATAAAAGGGACTGCCTGGCCGGGGGAGACAGTGAAAACTCCCACTCCAGAGACTCCCACGTCCGATCCCAACTGGTCAACAGATTCAACTGAAGATGTCTCGTGTGGAACTGAGCAAAGGGTACTGCCTCGAGGCATGACACCATCAGGCCCACAGTTTCATCCCCAGACGAACAGATGGTTGCTGTCAAGACAGCAAGGCCTGCACCTGCGTCTGAAGACCCACCAACTTCTGCTGTGGCAGGAATATCCTGGCCAGAGAGGTGTCCAACGTCATGCCCAGAAAAGACCTCACCATCAAGGGAGTGAATGAAGACTTGGGATAATTGACTACCCAACCAAAATCCTCGAGAGTGGACAACACCGTCCGGGTGTCGCTCTCGGCCCGAAGAAGAGACTGAGCCGCAATCAGTAAATCGTCCAGATAAAGCAGCACGCGAATGCTCTGGATACTCAGGATAGCCATGACGCCCGCCAGCACCTTGGTGAACACACGGGGGGCTGAGGATATCCCAAATGGCAACGCCACAAACTGGTGGTGCTGATCATCCAGCGCAAACCTCAGGAACTTCTGATGCCCCTGGAATATAGGGATGTGCAGATAAACATCTCCAGCTACCGTCCTATATCACTACGCCCTTTCTCCTCCAAACATCTTGAACAACATGTCCACTCAGAACTGGCACAATACTTATCCACTAACAACTTACTTGACCCCTTACAATCAGGATTCCGTCGTAACCACTCCACTAAAACTGCCCTCACCAAAGTTACCAATGATCTGCTCACTGCCAAAAGCAAAGGCCACTACTCCATCCTCATCCTTCTTGACCTCTCCTCAGCCTTTGACACTGTCGACCACTCTCTGCTTCTTGATATTCTCTCCTCTCTTGGGGTTCAAGGGCTTGCACTCTCTTGGCTCACCTCTTACCTCTCTGACAGATCATTCAGTGAATCCTATTCTAACACAGTCTCATCCTCACGTTCCCTTTCTGTCGGCGTGCCGCAAGGTTCTGTTCTAGGCCCCCTACTTTTCTCAGTCTACACCTATGGCCTTGGCAAACTTATAACTTGACTAGGCTTCCAATACCACTTCTATGCGGATGACACTCAGATATATCTGTCAGGCCCCAATCTCTCCTCTCTCCTACCTCGCCTCCCCAACTGCCTTACAGCTATTTCTTCATTCATGTCATTTCGCTACCTCAAGCTAAACATGGACAAGACAGAAGTGGTCATTTTCCCACATCTAACCAACATCTATTTCTGTCAACAACTACACAATTGGGTTGATTCAAAGAAACATGCAACAGCTTGGATTTGGCTCACGATCATCCTATTTTTCACGTCCGCTCGTGCGTTCGTATGAACTTGCGAGTGATTCAATAAGTAAATACGTTTCTATCCTAAAAGATACGTCCGTTCGTATGATATCTCCCGAACTTGCCTCAGTCAGTTGGCAATCGTAAAAATCACGTTCATGTGCTCACCTGTTGCGGCGGCAGCCTGTTTTTTCGGCTGCTTCCATCGTCCACCTCTTCCAATTACTTGCGTTTGCCTCTGGTTTTCATTGGTTTTTGGCCTCTTAGATTCGTGCGTTCGTATGTTTATAAGATCTTGCGCATGCGCACCCTCAACCAGAAACTTACCTAAACCCCTTAGCGGCTGCATCCCACTTCATTTCTCGGTCCCTCAAACTTACCTAAACCCCTTAGCGCTTGCATCCCACTTCATTTCTCGGTCCCTCAAACTTACCTAAACCCCTTAGCGGCTGCATCCCACTTCATTTCTCGGTCCCTCAAACTTACCTAAACCCCTTAGCGGCTGCATCCCACTTCATTTCTCGGTCCCTCAAACTTACCTAAACCCCTTAGCGCTTGCATCCAACTTCATTTCTCTGTCCCTCAAACTTACCTAAACCCCTTAGCGCTTGCATCCCACTTCATTTCTCGGTCCCTCAAACTTACCTAAACCCCTTAGCGCTTGCATCCAACTTCATTTCTCTGTCCCTCAAACTTACCTAGACCCCTTAGCGGCTGCATCCCACTTCATTTCTCGGTCCCTCAAACTTACCTAAACCCCTTAGCGGCTGCATCCCACTTCATTTCTCGGTCCCTCAAACTTACCTAAACCCCTTAGCGGCTGCATCCCACTTCATTTCTCGGTCCCTCAAACTTACCTAAACCCCTTAGCGCTTGCATCCAACTTCATTTCTCTGTCCCTCAAACTTACCTAAACCCCTTAGCGGCTGCATCCCACTTCATTTCTCGGTCCCTCAAACTTACCTAAACCCCTTAGCGGCTGCATCCCACTTCATTTCTCGGTCCCTCAAACTTACCTAAACCCCTTAGCGGCTGCATCCCACTTCATTTCTCGGTCCCTCAAACTTACCTAAACCCCTTAGCGCTTGCATCCAACTTCATTTCTCTGTCCCTCAAACTTACCTAAACCCCTTAGCGCTTGCATCCCACTTCATTTCTCGGTCCCTCAAACTTACCTAAACCCCTTAGCGGCTGCATCCCACTTCATTTCTCGGTCCCTCAAACTTACCTAAACCCCTTAGCGGCTGCATCCCACTTCATTTCTCGGTCCCTCAAACTTACCTAAACCCCTTAGCGCTTGCATCCAACTTCATTTCTCTGTCCCTCAAACTTACCTAAACCCCTTAGCGGCTGCATCCAACTTCATTTCTCGGTCCCTCAAACTTACCTAAACCCCGTAGCGGCTGCATCCCACTTCATTTCTCGGTCCATAAAACGTAAGAATATCACATAATTTACATATGTCTATATGTTTCTAAGTGTGTTGTTTCTGGTTTGTGTAATTTTTTGGGTGTGTGCATATTAGAAAAGACACATTTCGGAAGGCTTAAAATATAATTTATTTAAAATATTTTCTTTGTTTTTTTTTGAATAATTGTAAAAACTTTTTTTTTTGGGGGGTTTTTTTTGGTAAACCTTTTTTTTTTTTCTTCAAGGAAAAAGACATATAAATATGTGGTATTTTTTTAACAGTAAAACACCTTTTTTTTTTTTTTTTTTTTTGGTTTTTTTAAAAAACATCTTTTTTGGTTTTTAACAAAAACGATTAAACAATTGTTAAAATTTGTAAAAATTTAAAAACAACTTTAAGAAAGGAGCCAGGACCAAGGGCACTAATCCTCCTCGTCTTCTTCATCTGTTGGCCCCAACGTCGCCTGTATGGCCAGCAGCTCGGCCACCAACTCCTTCATTCTTTTTTTTTTTCCCGCCAAGGTTTGGGGGATCATCCCTGTAACCAATAGAGAAAGAAACATAAATAGGAGTCCCAGACCGGTTTGTATGCTGGAAATAGATTTAGGGTTAATCAAATACATGTAAATGCATGACATATGTCCTTCTTCAAAGGGATACAGTTAATGCATTTCCCACAGGTAAGTGTTTAAACTCCTTAAACCGGACCTTCAACATTATTTAATGAAAACCAATAACTATTCACAAATGATTCTGCACCACCTCAAAGTTATTTAGGGTTTTTTGGGGATTACAGCGCCGCCATCTGGACTCAGAAGCATAACACTTAATGAGGAGTGGAGAGTTGGATAAAGTACAGGGGAGTAGGTTACAGTGGTGCGTTGGGAATCCCGAGCATAGCTGGGTTGAGGGAAAGGTCATCACTCACACAATGCATGGCAGCACCTTCCTTTTTTCAATCTGTATCCCATGCTGCCTGTAAATATTGCGCATTCCATATTCCCCAATATTGGTTTTGTTCAGTCTAATAACATGCATTAGATGGGTGAAGGGTGTTTTTCCATGTTTCTAATCTGTAGGTACAGTGTGATGGCTAAGTCTTTGGTTCTTAATACTAGTTAGGGTCCTCTTTAAGCTAACGAAGTGCCCACATGAAAGTGTGAACTACACATTGGCTACGCCTTTAGTTATGTGTGTGTTATTAGCTAAGCAAACATTAATATGAATAATGGCATGGAGACTTACGGAGTTGGTGGCCGACAGATGGCTGGTTGGAGCCAACAGGCTGCCCTTGGTCCTGGCTCTGCTGTGAAGAAGTCCCTGGAGAAACATGTGACATTTGGTTAGTACTTGTATAGAGTCACTATTCCAAACATATCTGGCTCCCAGTCTGGCTGACATCACTCACCTTCGCCAGGATCGACTTCAAGCATCTCTGCTGCCTCCTCCTCCACTATCTCACCCGCTCCAGAAGCTTCTACAAATACATAATAAAGGATAACTTAGTTTTTGGCCTGCCATGTATATCTTTGTGCCTATACATGAAGAGTGACATACCAGAGCCTTCCCCATGCGTGGCCAGGTATGACTCCACGCCCACGCGCCTTGGCCCCTCCTCTGTGGTAAGGTCCAGGGGCTGGTCTGAGGAGGCCACAGAGGAGGGGTAGGTCCGTCGCCCGGGAGATCCACCACCTTCACTCACAGATGCAGAGTCATGCAGCACTGGTCGGCCTGTACGTCTCCGGGTGCGGCGAATTCTGAAATCCATTTCCAACACTACCAAAGAAAAGTCATTATAAATAAAGGCATAACTTAGACATTTGGAACATATACCATGCAATTGCTTTGTACTTACTTGGGAAATGGATCCCAAAATACCTCCGCACCCGGGGCATGTGCAGACGTTTCAGGTCCGACCAATGCTGCATTATCTGGGTGTGAGTGAAGGTGGTGCTGGTCACACGGTGGATCTCCGCGATGATCTCCCGGGCGATGTCCCTTTTCTCGCACACATTGGGCGCGAAGTCATACCGGCGCTGAAGCATGATCTGAAAAACATAATGGTCACAGAGCTTTTACTTTTACACACAGACCCATATGTGTTGCATCACAAGTTGAGAATTTAATGTCATTAACACACACATTTCGAGTGGCCGCCATTTTTGGGGAGTGCCTTAAAGAGGACGTTGACTGTGATTGACAGTCTGGTCTTATGTTATATGTATCACACACCATGTACATACAGATAATAGCCAACATCAAGAATCAGGCCACCTGCATCTATGGCATGTTAGGATGGTTTAAACATCCAAGATGTAGCCTAATGCTTAGGCTTTTGGACCACGTGTGTGGCTTCCCGTTGTGTTTTTATGGCTTAGGAAAACAGTGTTCCTCAAACATCCGCATCAAGGTCCGAGACAGGCCAGGTTTGCCAGCTCGCCCCGCTACTCCACAGGTTAATTAACTGTTGCTAAGCCGGAGCAATTGGCCGAATTAGGACATCAGCATAGACAGTTGAAAACGTGGCCAGGCTCGGCCCTTGAGGATGAAGTGTGAGGAGCCAGTGATTAAACATTAAGATACCCCAAACTAGTTCCAAACGCATCATTTACATTTAGGCCATCATTGACTATTCGATTAAAATGCACAGGCAGCCACTTACCAGCATGAGGATCTCTTCCTGTTGACGGGTGAAGATAGTGGGCGCCATCTTTATGCTTCTTCCAGGCAGCAGATAAGTGAAACCCCAGCGGTTTCCTGGTTCCGCTCGAACGTACGTTCGTACGAGCGCGTAGTCGTGCGCATAGGCGTCACACGCTGGGCTCATTATTTAAAGGTCCCTGCACCCAAAGCTCATTCTCTTTGAGCATTTGTGTCCGATGGCACCAAAAAAGGCGATGAGCAAGCGACCCCAGCCAAGCAAGACCGCGGAGGGCCCCACAACAAGGTCCCAGCAAGCTGGCCGAAAACTGAGAGCCAAGACTCCCACCTCGGCCCCACCAAGGGACCCTGGACCCTCAGGTACCAAAAAAAGGGGCCCCAAGCCCCGTGCCCCTCCTGCAGCCAAAAAGCTGGCAACTGCAGCACCCACCACCTCTGCCCCCAGAACAGGCAGCACCAGTGAGCCCACACCGGCCATGCCTTCAAGTAGGGCAGTTCGGAAACCCATGCCCCGCAGCAGGGCCCGAACCCCATCCAGGGCCCGAACCCCATCCAGGCCCCGAAGCACAGCCAGAGGCCGAAGAACCCAATCCCGGGCCAGAAGCCCCTACAGGGCCCGCCGAACCCAATCCAGGGCCAGAAGCCCCTACAGGGCCAGAAGAACCCAATCCAGGGCCAGAAGCCCCTACAGGGCCAGAAGAACACCATCCAGGGCCAGAAGCCCCTACAGGGCCCGCCGAACCCAATCCAGGGCACGAAGCCCCGACAGGGCCCGCCGAACCCAATCCAGGGCCAGAAGCCCCTACAGGGCCAGAAGAACCCAATCCAGGGCCAGAAGCCCCTACAGGGCCCGCCGAACCCAATCCAGGGCCAGAAGCCCCCGACCTGGCACCAGCCGGGAACAGAGCCCCCGACCTGGCACCAGCCGGGAACCTAGCCCCCCAAGAGGGCCCCGAATTGCCCCCATGACCACATCTACACCTGGAAGTTCGGTGGCCAGCCACGCAAGAACACCCAGTCCCTTGGCCAGTCCAGTCCAGTCATTGGGAAGCCACCAATCCGGCCATTCCCCTACCCAGCCCCAGGCCATAATGTCACCACATGTGTCTGCACACATGGAGGAGCAGCCAAGCCAACCATCTGGCCGCACATTGCGCCGCGGCCAGTTGAGTGGGAGATTCTCCCATGACCAAAATATGGCATTGGCTAGTGGCCTTACATTATACTATGACGAGCTATATGGGAGCAAATCCAAACACACCACCAAGCAGCGCAAGATGGAATTGTTTGAAACCATCCTCCGACAAGTAAATGCAGCGGGGGAAGAGAGGAAAGATGTGTCCCAAATTCAGAAGAAAATCTCTGATCTGAAGTATGCTGTACGGCAAAAAGAAATTAAAAGGCATAATTACAGGTAACTAAATGTTTACGCTAAATCTAATGTTTTGGATGTACTGTATGCACCTTTTCTGAGTACCAAACGATTTTCTCTTTTCAGCCTGAAAACTGGCGGTGGCTTTCCATCTAAATTGGAGTTTACCCCTGCTGAGGAGATTGTGCTTGGACTTCTCCATCCGGTCGCGGTCGGTGGACATGCTGGTCTAAGGGACACAGACTCACCGACCCGTACCCACGGTGAGTACTCTTAAATCTGCATGTTTGGCTGTTTGCTAAATAATCTACAGTTCACTAGTAACAAGCTAACGGGATGCCCCTATGGTTTGCCTTGCTTGGCCTCGCACTACTGTGGCTGTTTGTGTCCTCTTTTTGTCCCTGGGAATCACACATTTAGGCCCACAGCCATTATGGCAAAGTTCAAATGTCCAATTGGATTGTTAAAGTCATGAAGTTTCGCAAGATAAGTGAGATATTTGGAATCAATCACAAAACACACATCATTATGTATGGGTTGCCTTTTGGTTGTGTGAGTTGTGTTTGAGTTAACAATTTAATTAGCCACCCACAAACATATCTGACCTAGAGCAGCGAGACTCAACTGGCGGCCCGGGGTCCCAATGCGGACCTTGGCACCACATTCAAGGACCCCTGCCCAGACAGCCCTGCACTCAGTTACTTCTGTGTTGACGTGCTCAGAGCTGCCCCCTTGATCGGCCATGTAGTGGTTGGTCTCCTGCCCAATGTCATGGCTCCCTGAAACATAGCATTGCAATATGAAGTACTGCACAGGAAGTGGCATTGCAAGGTACACAGTAACTTTTTAAAAATTTCTCTGGCCACAATCGTGTCCCGCTGCCCCTGCTCTGGCCCATCTGCCACAGTCCCCCCATGCCCCCCCCCACATAAGCCCCATACATTTGTAACAGATTGGCTCCATCCATCCCATCACCATCAATACGTTAACTCCCCCCTTTAGCCATCCAATCCCTGTTCCCTCAGCTCTGGCCCATCCAGCCCAGCAAGGGCAAGCAGCCTTTATTAGTTGGCACTTTGAAATCTCCAGCCCCTCCACCAGTGTATTTATTTTTAACTAGACACCCCCTGCGTCAGCACCATGGCCAGACATTCACCTCTCACCACATACCTTGAAATGGGCGTTTCAAACAATTGTTTGAGTACCCCGGACCTAGCGAATGGTAGGCTAAATCCAAAAATGTGCCTTGAAAGTTGTATGCTGACTGGGTACACTTCATGACTTAGAACTGAGGTCACTTAGCAGTTTTTCAGAGCCATTGCACCTATGTAAACTTGCGTGTGTTTGAACAAAGGTCACCATTGCTCTAGAGTTGAATAATATTACAAATAGAGCTATATTTGATTACCTATCCTAAAAAAGGTTATGTGTGTGTGTTTACGTGGTTTGTTTTTCTCTTCTTCAGCCCAGCATGATCCCTCAGCAAGGGTAAACTCACCCCCCAGTTTGGTTATGCCTACCAGGTCCGTACAGCATAGGAGCCCAGATCAGAGATTTTCGGTAAGTTAATTTAGTAGCATAAATACTAACAAGTGCTTAAGAATGTGTTAAACTGTTGAAATCCAAAATTTGGACGCCAACTTAGCCTTTTTTTTTTTATATGTCCCTACAGACCCGCACACTCATGGAAGAGATCCAGGACATGGAGGAAGATGATGATGTCTCCGTACAGGGCACGTCGGATGAACTCCCCCTGGGTCCCAATTTGGAACTGCTCCATAATGTTTCTCTGGCCAATCCTCAGCAGCAGAGTGAATCTCCATCCATTGTGCTTGCACATGGGGAGACTGACACTACAGTCCCCAGTGTTCACTCTGCTGCTGAGGATTTGCAAAGCAGGCCGGTTGCTGTTGAGGGTACGACACCACGCGGCAGGGCACGCCCAAGAGCCAGGGTAATTGTGCGGCGGACGTCATTACGCCGCCCCACAATTTCCCAGGGGAGGCAGAGTGCCCTGCTTCAATTATGGACCCAACAAAGGGACTCTTATGACGCCCAGCTCGTTACAGAGCGTGAGCAAAGGCATGCCGACATGGTCAACATCCATACCAGTCTACAGGGCATCCTCGCGGAGTTGCGTACCCTCAACAGCAACGTGGCCAATGCAAGTAATGGCATCCAGTCAGCCATGGCTGAGATGACCAATATGCAGAGAAACATTGTGGAGCAGTTTCAAATTCACAATGCTGCCATGGCCCAGGCTAGGTCCCATTCCCATGGACCTCCACCTGGGTATTATGGGCAGCCACCCTATTAAGCCATGGGTGTGTGGGACATCTTTTCTCTTAACCCCCACTGTATTTACTTGTCCTTTGAGGTTTCAAACAATCCATTTTGTGTTGCTCTGGCAGGTTGTGTTTTGTATTTGCTCCCATATAGCTCCTTAGAGTAATGCTTAAGGCCACTAGCCAATGCCATAGGTCTATGTGGAGTTTATCTGGCCACTTATGGCTTTACCTATGTATTTGGTTGGTGCTCCTCCTGTTTGCAGACATGTTTGTGTGACATTATGGCCATGCCCAAATATCCCTGGGCACAGGCAAGATTAATGACTGGACTAGGCTGGCCTTTGGACTGGGTGTCCTTGTTTGGTTGTGCCACTCACTTCCAGGTGTAGATGTGCTCGATGTTTTTTTTTTATGTTATCCATTTGTTACCACAGATGTATGTGGACTGATTTCTGTTAAGCACTATAATTTTTCCTTTTCAAAGTAAAACAAAAAATTCACTTACACTACTTGTGGCGTTTTTAGTGGGAAGACATTTTTAACAGCTTGGGCTAAACCAGATAATTTTGGTTTGAAGAGGTGTAACAATGCAAAGCTAAAGCTAAGGAAACTACATGAAATACATTAGGCAACAATTAAGGTCTAAATGTTTTACTTAGAGGTAATGCCACATTACGGCAAAACAACATATGTACCAAAAAGGATAACACAGACATACAGAATGGTGAGACAGGGAAAAAAGTTAAGTAAAATGCTGGCTGATCAGGTTGGCTCGAACAGATTGGCCAGACTCACTGGGGGGCCCCTCAAAATTCTCGACTTCATCCTCGACGGCTGAAGAGGGCAGGCTGTCCACATAACGTGGGACACGTTCCATGATGGCAAAATTGTGCAAAACAGCACATGCCATTATAATGTCGATCACTTTCTTGGGATCATATTGCAGGGCCCCCCCAGTATGGTCAAGGCAACGAAAACGTGTCTTCAGCAGACCAAAGGCCCTCTCCACAACAGCCCGGGTCTTGCGATGCGCACGGTTATACGCTTCCTGAGAGGCATCCTGGGGCCGCAGCACAGGCGTCATGAGCCAGGGTAGAAGTGGGTACCCGGAATCACCTTAAACAGAGAATTAAATGTAATCAAAATTAAAAAGGCAACACAACCAACACCAAAAATTTCACAGATATCATAATGATGTAAGGTAAAGTGTTCCACAAAAAAAACAGGGCACATTAGGGCCCCCAAAAATTGCACTAAGGTATAACCTAAATAAAAATGGCACTTCTATATACCAATTAATTAACAAACATCTGCACGGCCAAGGGTATTTGTATTTTACATATATTTGTAGTTTTCAGACATGTTACAATTAGGATGCTGCTGAGGGCCTATCCACATTTCTCTGGAAACTACAATGTATGCAGTTTAAGTCCACTTTGACATTTAACGACCAATAGTACAAAAGGAGCCAAATGTCAAAGATCCCTATCCACATTTCACTGGAAACTACAATGTATGCAGTTTAAGTCCACTTTGACATTTAAAGAACAATAGTACAAAAGGAGCCAAATGTCAAAGATCCCTATCCACATTTCACTGGAAACTACAATGTATGCAGTTTAAGTCCACTTTGACATTTAAAGAACAATAGTACAAAAGGAGCCAAAGGTCAAAGATCCTTGGGTATAAACTCCAAACCAATATATTTAGGCACAAGGAACTTACAGACATCCTAACTAAAGGGAAAACATTCTGAAGGCCAAAGCGAGACAAGGATTTTTTGGGTAAGTTCCTAATATATGAGCCAAGAAAAAGGCAGTTGGACGCTTATGTAAAGTTTTCCAAAACAAACATATCAACAAATACAAGATTAATGCCACATTTAATAACACACAAATAGGACACACTTACCAAGCAGCCATGCCCCCGAAAATTCACCTGCCTCAAATCTCCGAAACAACCCAGATCGCCGGAGGATATAGGAGTCGTGGGACGATCCGGGGTAGCCGGCAAGGACACTCATAAACCGCATATCCGGACCAACCACGGCCTGGACATTAAGTGAGTGTCCCATTTTACGATTCCTTAAGGAAAAAACATACAAAAAGGGTAATTGATATTTGACCCAAACTAATAAATTAACCACAAAACATGTCTGCACTCTATTGGGAAAGACTAATGAAAAGCCGAGATAAAGCAGCAACACAAATGAGGGATAAACAAATATGCTGCCGCAAAGGAAAACAGGTTACATGACACGTTGGGCAACATAATAACCAATCTCAATACCTATATATATACTCGTCGGCTGCCCTAGGTACGAGTGCCACATGTGTGCAGTCAATTGCACCAATAACGTTGGGCATGTCGGCCACATTATAAAACCCAAGCTTAATGGCGTTTCTGGCTGCCATATCATCTGGAAAATAAATATATTTTTGAGTTATGGCAGCCATGCCTTCCAAAAATTTAGACAGTGCGCGGCTCAGCGTAGGCTGTGACATCCCCACAGAGAGGGCACCCAGCCTCTGGAACGAGCCGTTCGCCAAAAATTGCAGGCAGCCAAGCATCTTGGTCATACCTGAAATTGCATGCCCCTTCCTTGTGGTGCGGGCTAACCATGGCCGCAGCTCACTATATAATTTATGGAGGGAAGCGCGATTAAGCCTGGTCAGCTCGAACAGCTCAACATCATTCATGCTATCGATGTTCATGCGACGACGCAGGGGCAATCTGCTCTCAGACATCTCGATCAACTCAATGGCAAAAAGCATAAGCCCTTGATGTGCCACAAACTCGCTCCGCTCCATCCTACTCCCGAGGCCAAATAGCTGCCGGCAAACATTTCGTAAAGCAGCTCTTTAATGGGCTTCAAAACAATTAGCAATCACCTCTCTGAATTGGGCGCAAGCCCATGTGAAGGACGTAAAAAATAGGATCGGACGCAAATAATACGATTTGGACGGGAAAAACACACGAACTAACGCAAATTATACGATTCTCGTACGAAATGCGTATGTTCATATACGTCTACGAAATGGCCAAAAAAACAAGAAAAAATGACAAACACCCACCCAAACTTACGATTCTCGATACGAAATCAATTAACTTTTGCTCTTTGAATCGAGGGGAATAACAGCTACTCCCCAAGCTCGGTGCCTGGGAGTCACTCTGGACTCTGCCCTCTCTTTCAAACCACATATTCACTCCCTGGCCACCTCCTGTCGCCTCCAACTTAAAAACATCTCACGCATCCGTCCCTTCCTCTCACCTGACACCACTAAATGTTAGTACACGCCCTGGTCATATCCCGACTGGATTACTGCAACATTCTTTTTTGTGGCTTACCAACTAGCAGACTGGCACCCCTCCAATCTATTCTGAACTCTGCTGCTCGCCTCATCCATCTCTCCTCTCGCTCCTCCAGTTCTGCGCCTCTCTGCCAATCCCTACACTGGCTGCCAGTCCCACAGGGAATCCTGTTCAAAACTCTAACTCCCGCATACAAAGCTCTCTCCAACCAGGCCCCTCCCTACATCTCATCTTTAATCCAACAGTATCCACCTAGACGCAGCCTCCGCTCTGCTGCCGACCTTCTCCTGTCCTCCACCCTGGTCACCTCTTCTCATGCCCGCCTCCAGGATTTCTCACGTGCAACTCCAATCTTCTGGAATGCCCTCCCACACCCAATCCGCCACTCCACAACCCTCAAAACCTTCGAAGGCGCCCTTAAAACTCACTTATTCAGACAAGCATATAATCTGGCCTAACCAATCTTCTAAAGGGCATATGCCACAAAGCTCAATACTGACTGTTTGTGATCCTTCCCCCTCGTCTTCACCCCTCTTCCTTTAGACTGTAAGCTCGCAAGGGCAGGGCTATTTATCATGTACTCAGAATATCCACTGTCAAATCTGTAAAACTGCATTTGAAATAGTATATATACCGTATGTTTCTACCCTGTCTGTAATTACAATAATAAATAAACAATAATAATAATAACATCCTTGATGTCCACCGTGGTCAAGAAGTCGCCAGGTCGAAGCGAGCTCATTGCAGACCGCAAGGTCTCCATGCGAAAATGTCAGACTCTGACAAACCTGTTGAGACCCTTCAGGTTCAGGATGGGTCTCAGCGTTCCGTCCTTCTTGGGCACCGTGAACAGATTGGAGTAAAAGCCCTGACCCCGTTCCTGCCGAGGCACGGGACAATCACACCTGACAGCAGAAGGTGTTGGATGGCCATCCACATGCCTTGTGCCGTCAATGGGTTCTGGGAAATCCGTGATTGAAGAAATCTTGAGGGCAGCCAGACTGCCAGCTCTTTTTTGTAACCGGGGGAAACCACCTCCTGAATCCACTGATCCAAGACGCGCTGTCTCCAGACGTGAGCAAATAGCAAAAGCCGTCCCCCCACCCAGATGGGTGAGGGCTCCCCCTCATGCCTGAGGGGGCCTTGGTAGGGGGCTTGGGCCTGGATCCCCAGGAGGGATTGGGTCGGCCGCGGGACCTACCTTGTCCCCAGGAATCTCTGCCAGCACCTGAAATGAAGAGCCTCTTCCTCCTCGAAGGAGCGATAGGCAGATGAACCCCGAAAGGGTGACTTTCGTCACTGAGGGAGTCTTCTGTTCTTGACCAGGAGGTCCAAGCACTCCCCAAACCGCCCGTAACCCACAAAGGGGATACTAGTGAGTGCCTTCTTGGCCACGGCATCAGCCGACCACTGTCGCAACCAGAGTGAACGGCGAAGCACGACCAGCAGGGCCGAGACCCTGGCACCTAGCCGGACACTATCGTCCATGGCAGAGACAACAAAGGTAATAAACTCCACAAAAAAAGTATAAGCATCCCACAGCACATGCCCAGCGCATAAGAGACATATCAAGAGACAATATCAAGAGGGACTCACGACACCGCTCAGGAGGCAGGCAGAGACGACAGCAGCGTGCAGGAGAAGATTGGGCAGATCAGCCAGCAGCACACATTCCTCGAGGGGTGGGCCGCACGACCGTGACGCAAAGCGTCATCGTGCGGCCCCGCTCCTCCCGACGGGCCCAGGAACATAAGGCGGTCCACTGAGGAGCCCAGCAGAATCACCAGCCCGGCGCCCTCGCGCAGCCCAGGCCGGCCGGCAGCACGCGCGCACCCGGCGGCGGAGCCCACATACTCCGCCCGTGCAGCACCGATGTCCGCCCCCCCCCTCACAACGCGGCAGCATGAAGGAGAGGGGAGAGAGCGGAGCGACGAGGGAGCGAGGAGAGGTAAGTATGTGAGGTTAAAAGTCAGTAAAAAACACAGGAGGGTAAATATGTGAGGTAAAAAGTCTGTAAAAAACACAGGAGGGTAAATATGTGAGGTAAAAAGTCTGTAAAAAACACAGGAGGGTGAGTATATAAGGTAAAAAATCAGTAAAAAACACCAACACGCAAGAGACGCCGGTCCAGTCAAGTAAACACCGGCACAATACAACAATAACGTTTGTGGGGCAGGGAGGGCATGAACCCCGTGGGCATAAGGTGGTTCCTCTCCCCCCTATATAGGCTCACCATCAGCCTATGGCCGGCTACCCTTTGGTCAGGGTCTGTGGCTCAGAGCCTAGCTCTGCCAAGCCTGACCCCGGCGTTCACCCTACCTTCACCGTCCCGATCAGCGGAAGCTGGGAGGCAGCAGTGGGTCCATCGGGAACGGTGGTAATAAGGATGCAACGGCCGACGGGCTAGGAGGCCCCACTCAGCTGCAGTATTCCAGGAGAGAGTATCCATACAATCCTTAAAGTGGACCAACACCCAGGATTTTGACTATCCTGGGTCTTGGTCCACTTCGGTGGGGCACCCCCGATCGGGGTGCCCCGCTGTGTGAAACCCCCCCGAACCCCCCGAACTCACCTCTCCCCGAGCCGACGGACAAGCCGCGGACAAGCGGCTCCTCCGCCGCCGCCTCCCGCGCATCCCTCTTGACGCGCGCGTGCCCGCGCCGGCCATTCACAGACGGCCGGCGCGGGCGTGCGCACGTCTAGAGGTGCGCGAGGGAGGCGGCGGCGGCCGGCCGCCGCAGAAACTGGGGTAAGGAGTTTGGGGTGTTTGGGGGGGTTTCACCCCGCGGGACATCCCGATCTCGGATGTCCCGCGGGGAGGGAGGTGATCGGCCCGGGAATCTTATAGATTCCCGGGCCGATCACCGGTGGGTGTTGGTCCACTTTAAAGTGGACCAACACCGAGAGGTGATCGGCCCGGAAATCTATAAGATTCCCGGGCCGATCACCTCCCACCCCGCGGGACATCCGAGATCGGGATGTCCCGCGGGGTGAAACCCCCCCAGACACCCCAAATCGCTTACCTGATCTTCGGCGGCGGCCGGCCGCCGCCGCCTCCCTCGCGCCCCTGTAGACGTGCGCGCGCCCGCGCCGGCCGTCTGCGAATGGCCGGCGGGGGCGCGCGCGCCGAAAGTGACGCGAGGGAGGCGGCGGCGGCGGCAGCCGCTTGGACGTTCCTGATCCCCACCTGGACGTTGGCGGGGATTGGACCGTCCAGTCACGTGGCAGCGGGGACAGGTAAGATTTTGGGGCTTTCTGGGGGGTTTCACACAGCGGGGCACCCCCGATCGGGGTGCCCCGCCGAAGTGGACCAAAACCCAGGATAGTCAAAATCCTGGGTGTTGGTCCACTTTAAGCAGCAGACTGCAGGAAGAACACTGGGGAATCATAGAGAGACACCTGTTTTTATAGGGGGCCGGAAGGAGCTGCAGCTTTTGATCCTGCAGTCAGGCGCCATCTAGCGGTGGATTACCCAACTGTCATTACTTCTGGGACGACCTGGACTGGATATAGTGAAAACACAACACAAGTGCCAAGTCTCCAATGAAGCTTGTGGGCAGGGAGGGTATATACAGAAACAAAGGTGGTTCCCCCCTAGGCTCACCATAAGCCTGCGGCCGACTACCCTTTAGCATAGGGTCTGCGGCCCAGAGCCAAGCTCTGCCAAACGCCCTGACCCCGGCGTTCACCCTACCATCACGATCCTGTAGCTGCCAGAGGATGGGAGGCAGGAGTGGGTCAGAAGGGATCCGTGGGAATAGGGCTTGCAGCAGCCGACGGGCTAGGTGGCCCCGCTCTGCTGCCATTATCTGAGAGAGTGTCAAAACGATCTTCTGCAGCCAAGACTGCAAGATGAACAACTGGAGAATGATAGAGGGACACCTGCCTTTATAGGGGGCCGGGAGGAGATACATCTTTTGATCTTGCAGTCGAGCACCCCCTGGGGGCAGAATACCCACATGTCATCACTGGGACGACCTGGACTGGATATAGGGAGAAAATACAATTCTGTGATTACTCACCTGTAGAATTGTTATTATGAGTATACAGTACGTCCTGCTCCAGATAAGATTCTTTACTCTTGGGTATTACTCCGCCAGATGGCGCTGGACTGCAGAGACCGCGAAATAGGCTCCTCCCGGCCCCTCAAATACCCGGGACCCCCCACAAATCCCCAGCATTGAAAAGCAGTTAACAAGAAGCCGGGAGAATGATAACATAACCAACCAGTAACTATCAACAACGATAACAATCACCATACAGGGGATCCAAGGATAATGAAAGCAAGGGTGGGGTGGAGCAGGACATACTGTATACTCATAATAACAATTCTACATGTGAGTAATCACAGAATTGTATTATTCTAAGTATACAGTACGTCCTGCTCCAGATAAGATTCTTTACTCTTGGGACATCCAATAGCAGTGTCCGTAAAGTAGGGTGGGATCCCAAAAAGGTAACAGCAGACAGGTCAGACCACTGCCGCCTGCAGAAGCTTGCGGCCAAAAGCAGCATCAGCTGAGGCCCTAACATCAACCTTGTAAAACTTGGAAAAGGTATGAACAGAAGGCCAAGTAGCGGCCTTGCAAACTTGTTCAACAGAAGCCTGGTGCAGAAAGGCCCAAGAGGCCCCAATAGCACGAGTAGAATGAGCAGTAAGGTGGAAGGGAGGATTCTTCCCCTTAGCAGAGTAGGCCGGAATCACAGCCTGACGGATCCATTTGCTGATAGTAGATTTAGCAGGAGCCAAAACCTTCCTAGGATCAGAAGGGACCACAAAGAGAGCATCAGTTTTCCTGAAAGGTGCAGTAGCCACCAGATAGTACTTCAGATTCCTAACCACATCCAAGGAATGCAAAACCCTCTCCTTAGCGTTACTAGGATTAGGGCACAAGGAAGGTAGAACAATGTCCTGATTTAGATGAAAGGCAGATACAACCTTAGGCAGAAAATCTGGCTTGAAGCGAAACACCACCTTGGGGGGGGGGGGGGGCTGTATGGAAAGCGCCGCCAACTCAGAAACACGCCTAACAGAAGTGATGGCCACCAAAAAGACAACCTTGAGAGTAAGAATGGCCAAGGCAGCTTCTTGCACAGGTTCAAAGGAAGCACCCTGCAGGGCAGACAGGACCAAGTTCAAATCCCAGGCAGGCAACATAGGTGTACGCGTAGGACGCACATGAGTAACCCCCTGGAAAAAAGTCCTGATCAGAGAATGGTGAGCAAGAGATCTCTGGAAGAAAACAGCCAGGGCAGAGACATGACCCTTCAGAGTACTGAGTTGAAGCCCCAGATCCAAACCATGTTGGAGGAACTCCAGAATCCTGGGAATAGAGAACACACGACAGGGAAGAGACCTAGACTCACACCAGTCAATGTAGACACACCAAACCCTATAGTAAATGGAAGAAGAAGACAGAGGCAGACAGCCCCTTTACCATCAAGATGGAGGTTTCAGCAGCTCGACCGTCAAAGCCAGTGTTTGTAAATTGGGATGGCGTGAATGTCCCTGAGTGAGCAGGTCTGGAACCTTGGGCAGAGCGTACTGATCTACTGCCAGCTGCGCTATGTCTGCGAACCACACTCTTCTTGGCCACCTGGGAGCCACCAGGATTGCTGGCACCCCTTCCTGAGCTATCTTGCACAGAACCCTGCCCAACAGGAGGAATGGAGGAAAGAAGCTGAAAATCCTGCCATGACATTGTCAGAGCATCTGTGGCCAAGGCCAGAGGATCCTGGGACAGGGAGACAAAGGCTGGGAGTTTGTGATTGTGACGGGACGCAAACAGATCCACATCTGGCTGACCCCAACGGTGACACAGAGAGTGAAACACCCTGCCGCAAAGGGATCATTCTCCCAGGCGAGAGGTCCCCCTGCTCAGAGAGTCTGCCTGAAGATTCTCCACCCCCGGAATATACACAGCTGAAATGCAGGGAACATTGTCCTCCGCCCAGGACAGGATCAGAGACACTTCCTTGAGGGCCCCCTTGCTCCGGGTCCCTCCCTGATGAAAGATGTAGGCAACCGCCGTCTGGTTGTCCGAGCGTACCTGAACAGGCCGGCCCCGAAGGTGTTGGGTCAAGCAAACCAGAACCAACCTGATCGCCCTCAATTCCAGAATGTTGATGGGTGTGTGGGCCTCCTGAGGGCCCCACCTGCCCTTGGAACTGTAAGGACTTCCAGAAGCCCCCCCAACCTGTCAGACTGGCATCCGTGGTGACCGTCTCCCAGCAGGGGGCCAGAAAGGATCTGCCCGCCAACAGGTTCCTGGAGTCCAGTCAACACTAGAGGGACCGCCTGGCTAGGGGGGGCAGAACAAGGACCTGGTCCAGGGACGCAGGAACCTTGTCCCACACTGACAAGAGGTGGAGTTGCAGAGGCCTCATGTGAAACTGGGCATAAGGGACCGCCTCGAAGCAGGACACCATCAGGCCCACCAGCTGCATCCCCTGCCTGATGGAGGGATGGGGGCAAGAGAGCAGGAACTGAACCTGCGCTAGCAGACTGTCCAGATTCATTCCCAGGAATGGCGTCACCAAGGAGGGAGACAGGGAAGACTTGGGATGGTTGAGCACCCAGCCAAATGACTCCAGTGTGGACACTACTTGCTGAGTATCCAGCTCAGCCTGCTGGAGGAACTGAGAAGTGATGAGAATGTCGTCCAAATAGGGCAGAATGCGAATGCCCTGAGACCTGAGCAGAGCCATCACCCCTGCCAGCACCTTGGTGAACACTCTGGGAGCTGAAGTGAGACCAAAGGGCAATGCCACAAATTGGTAGTGCTGATCCTCCAGAGCGAATCTGAGGAATCTTTGATGACCTGGAAAGACAGGAATATAAAGGTAAGCATCTTTGATGTCCACTGAGGTCATGAAGTCCCCTGGAGGCAGGGAACTGATAGCAGAGTGCAGAGTTTCCATGCGAAAGCGCCTGCATCTGACAAATTTGTTGGGGATTCTTCAAGTCCACGATGGGCCTGACTGACCCATCTCTTTTGGGCATGGTGAAAAGGTTGGAATAAAAACCCTTGCCCCTTTCTCATAAGAGGACCTGGCAGATGACCCCCAGCTCCAGAAGCCTTTGCACAGCCAGAATCAGAGCCTGAGCTGACACAGGGTCCCGAGACATCTGGGATCTGATGAATCTTGGGGGCGGCCAGGCTGCCAACTCTATCTTGTAACCGGAGGACACTACCTCCTGAATCCACCGGTCTGAGACATGAAGCCTCCAGACGTGAGCAAAGTGCTGAAGCCGTCCCACCACCCGGATGGGTGAGAGTGCCCCTTCATGCCTGAGGGGGCTTGGGGGAAGGCTTAGGCTTGGAGCCCCAGGAAGAGCCCACGTCCTCTGCCCCTTCGCCCTGCCCCTTTCCCAGAAATCTCCTCTGGCCCCTGTAAAGGAAATCCCCTTCCCCGGTCTGGATCCACGGTAGGGGGAAGAAAAGGAGCCCGGGCCCCAAAAGGGCCGAGACTGCCTCCTGCGCTGGGGTAACCTGCCTGCCTTAGCAAACAGGTCCAGGCGGTCCCCAAATAGGCGCAGTCCTTTGAAGGGAAACCCAGTGAGAGCCTTCCTGGCAGCGTTGTCAGCTGCCCACTGGCGCAGCCAAACCGAGCGGCGTATAGCCACCACCAAGACAGAGGCTCTGCCACACATCCTAATGGTATCATCCAAGGCAGAGAGGACATAAGCAACAAATACCTCACAGCGCAAGAGTGCATTTTACTCTTCACTAGACACATCATCAGGAGCACCATCTAGGACACTTTTAAGCAGGGTCCTAATAGCCACAGCTGTAATGGCAGAGGCACAAACCGTGCGCAGCGCCATCCCCACACACGCAAAGGCATGGGACGCCAGCTGATCAATACGCCAGTCCTCACTATCCCTCAGAGTAGTAGAGTCAGGGGAATGCATGACAGAGATGTTAGACAAACCCAGGATTGGGGCATCCACTTCTGGAGGGGATGACCAACGCTTCACCACATCAGCAGGAAAGGGATCTCTCTTATCCCAACTCTTAGGGACTCCGGGAAGCCTGCTAGGACGCTCCCATTCCTTGAGCACGAGATTATTGAAATGAGATTGTTCAGGGAACTCTAAACGTGGCTTGGCACTATGAAACAATTCCCCCTGCTGCTTAGGAGCCGCGATTGGGGAAGAGATAACAAGCACTTCAAAGATCTGAGCCAAAAGCCTATCAGTATCATCTGGGGCCCAGGGATCAGAGCCAGAATCATCACAACCCTTGGGCCGCTCATCAGATGAGACTCAGAGAACAATTCCCCTTCTTCCAGGCGAGTATTACCAGACAGTTCAAAGAACTCTTCAGGCTCCATAGGGAAAAGAGTGACATCAGGCGTCAAATGCTGCCTCTTAGCAGAGGCCTTACGCGCCATGGTATTAGCAAGCAACTTTTCAACACTAGCCAGTCTAGTAGACACATCAGGCTGAGATTCCCCACTGGTATGCAGCTCACTGGGAGTCAAATTTAAGCTTGGGGGAGTAGGCGAAGCCATACGTGGTGCAGGCCCAGCTGCTGGTAAACCAGGCTGCAGCGCAAGCACTTGCTGGGCACAAGGTACACAAACCCGCACATTGTCAACACTTGTAGGGGACACCCCACACGCCACACACAGCCAGGCTTGTCCCGAAGGAACCCCACTCACATTATCCTGAGAAGCCTCCATATAGTGATTATAGCGGCATAATTGGCCGATAGGGATTCATGCTATAAAAGCAACCCGGGATGCCCCAGTAGCCCGCTAGGGAAGTGGGAGGAATTAGCACACTAGGCCTCAAAAAGTTTAACTAAATAGAGGGGGTAGGGCCGGGAGAAACCAATTGAGTTTGACCCGCCTGTAAGACATAAACGAAAAACCCCGTAAGTGACATGCATACATGACATTAGGTAAAATAAACAGCCCGTGAGGGTACTCACGGACCGCGGTAGGTAGGAAGCCAGCCACACAGCACGAAGAGCAAGAAAAAATAGCGCCGAATACACCTTGAAGGGTGGGCCGCTGAGACAGTGATGCGGAACGTGCCATCCGCAGGCCCCGCCCCCCGAAGAGAGCGAAGCCGCACCAGGGAAAAGCAACCAATGATGGCGCAGCAGCGCCTGAGGTAATGTCGCCGCCAAACGCGGAACGCCGCAGAAGCGCGAGCGGCAGCGGCGGCATATTCAAAAAAGTAACCAGTGCAACCAAAGTCTGTGCGGTTACAGAACTAAAGGCCAACCAAGCACACATACAAGTGAATGCACAGAAGCACACACACACACACACACACTCAGCCCCCCCCCCTCCCGAGAACTACAAGGGAGAGCGAGGGAGGGCAGCGGCCACCTAATGTAGGACCCACCGCAGACAGGGGCAAGGAGCAATAGCGCGGGAGGGGCATCCCATAAGGCTCACCATATGCCTATACAGCCTACCCTTTGGTGGGGGATTGGGGTGGAGCAGTGCTCCTAAGCACCTGACAGCGGTGCTGCCTACCGTCACCCGCACCAGCGCAGCCAAAGCTGGGAGGCACATAATAATGGAACGGGTGGGAATAGTCCTACAGGGACGCAGGCTAATAGCCCCGCTCACCTGCGAGAAGAGAGAGCCATCTTCTTGTCCTTCGCAGTCCAGACTGCAGAGAAAATCTGGGGATTTGTTGGAGGTCCCGGGGATTTGAGGGACCGGAGGAGCCTATTTCGTGGTCTCTGCAGTCCAGCGCCATCTGGCGGAGTAATACCCAAGAGTAAAGAATCTTATCTGGAGCAGGACGTACTGTATACTAAGAATATAAATATTTGTCACTCTTACTGGATCACTGGCTCTCCCAGCAAGCAGTTATAATGACTAGCCACATCTGCTCTATTCACTGCAATGGAGGGAGTGTGCCAGGCCACGACACATCCACTCCTTTGCAGTAAATGGAGCAGACATGGTCAGTCACTGCGACTGATGGAGCAGGAAAGAACATACAAACATGGAGGCCACCCGTCAGCAAGTCGGTCCCATCTCTTAGTCTTGGGACCCGGTATGTAAAATTGAACTGGAGTAGGATGGATCAGCTGAAGGGGGCAAAGGGTAAGTATGTATTTGTTTTTTTGTTGCTCAGACAGAGACTTTAACTTAACTCTTAACTTTAAGATTAAAATGTAAACTAACCATTTAGTCACTTCATTGATTAGTCAAATGTATGTGCCTGAGGGCAGTACACACCTTAGTATAGCACAAACTAATCTTTCCATGGCACATCAGAGTGCTATACAAAATAAAGGAAGTCTTACTTGTGCGGGCAGTAAGTGCGAGTGGGCGACTGATGTCATTGTGACGCAGATTGCGTTTCACTGTGACAATAGTAATATTATAGGGACGTCCAGGACTGAGACCTCTCAGCTCGTGTTCTGTGGTTCCCTTCTCCACAAAATCAGTCCGGGAGGAGCCATCCAGTGCTATGTAACTCACAGCAAAACCATCTGGCAAATATCCAGGTACTTCCTCTGGTGGAGTCCAAAAAACCCATACGCTGTTTTCGCCCACTGCACCTAGTGACAGTGACATAGGAGGCATCAGGTCTACAGGGAGAAGAAAAAAAAAACTAATTATTTGTCAAATCCTGTGTTACGCATTTACATAAGGATATATTACCCTGCCTAGGTGACATACAAAGATGCATGGCAGACAGTTTCTCCTTATTATTATTAGATTAAATTCTAGATCAATTAAAAACTGATCTAATAAAGGTATTGTATGTATGCCATAAAGTACTGTTCTCTGGAGCTGTCCAAAGTGCTGAACTCAGATTATTAATCTGAAACCTATTATGCCAGTATATGGCTGGAATCCTTATAGCGTGATGTAGGATATCAGTGTGAATACCATTCACCATTTAGGGTGCACACACCTCCAACCCTCATTTCTTGCCCTCATTGTAGATGGGGCACTGCGGGGCTCAGAATATCTGTATAGAGCCGCCCAAAAAGGAAATATATCACCCTAATGTTGATAGTCTATGCCTGCCTATCATTCTTACCCCAATCACAGATACTTTAGGGGTAAATTATTAGGTGCAATGATTGTTATGTAAAGATATTGTCTAAACAATGAAATTTAACATTAATATATAACATTTTGACTATCCCAGGTTTTGTTCCTGGCATTCCCATGTGAGATGCCCTCCTGTGTAAACCCCCCAGATTGCCTGTAAAAATTCACCTCTTCCTGGTCCAACGGCACATGCACAGGCTTTTGTCCAATCAGGGCCGTTTTCCGTGCATATGCAATGTTTAACTAACAGCTATGTTTATAGCAATCATGAGCGGGTGCATCCCCTGCAGCATGAAATGTCCCGTACCAAGCCTTTCTGAATTTGGCAAGCACAGCCAAAAAAAACAAGTGATGCGGCTGCCAAGTTTACCAGCGTCCTGGAGGGTTTCACACAGCAGGGTATGTCCCAAGGAAAGGCCAGTGGGTTCTGTTCCACTTTAAGTGCATCTATGATCATAAAGTACATTACCCTAGGGTCAGTCATCCAGTTATAAGCCGAAAGAGGAAGAGTGCTCTTTGTTCTGCAATCAGCGGTTTCAGCAACTGCCATTGCCCTCCAGCCCTCACCCACCCAATCTGCTTGTTACCCATAACCAGGAGGTTTATCTCAGCATGCTGATGCTGACCAGGCAGCCTAGGGCTGTTGGCAGACCTAAATACCTTTTCTTGTTGATAGGTGTGTATATTGTTGCTAGGTGTGGTCCCTTTAACTTGAATACCATGCACCAAATCCGTATATAGGATAAATAGCCAAAACTGAAAAATGTACTGTCCCATGGTTTAAATTACAAATTACTTGGTGAGTGAAAAATAACATACCTCTTTCACAGGTGATGCCAGTGAAGCCTGTCCGACACGTACAACTCACAGCGCCATCTGCACCAGAAACACAAACCCCACGGTTGCCACATGGATTCAAGAGACACAAATCACTTACTGTAAAAGAAAAAAAGGGCTTTAACTGTCATAGGGCTATTTGCACATTGAAGGACCATAGCTAAATATTTATCTTGTGTTTTTAGCATTCAAATTCCATTTTGACAAGAGTTATCATGTTGTTGGATGTCTTAGCAACTTCTGGATGTGAGCCATTGCAATCATCCTAATGTAAACATTTATTCTAAATGGCCCAAATGAAACAACAGACAGGACAACCAGGGTGTATCAACATCAAAACATTGGGGTCTAGGTTTTGGATGTCTGGAGTGTTTGTCACCTAGCGTCACTTACATTTACCAGTATTAATAAAATTGACCAGCAAATGAAGAAGGGCGTTAAATCTCCCCAGCTTAAGTGATTTTCATTAGTTAAGGAGGGAGCCCATTCTGACCACTGAAATCTAGACCACCCTATTGTAACTTGTAAAATGAACAGTCTGTCAGCATTCAAACACAATAACAATCTGTGCTCTTTTAACTTTTATATAGCCAAATCCAGTCTTAGCAATGGGGGAGGGATGGGTGGTAGGTGAGTGGGGGTTAAACTGGATGACTGCTTTATTAGGTAAAACCTTTTCTCTTTCTCTTAAAGTGATACTGTATGCAAAGGTAATTGTTACACCATTGACTCGGGCTACATTTGTCACTGTCCTAAACTGTTTTCTGTTTTTAAATTGAAGCAGAAATGGTCGAGATATCAAGGTTTACAGGTTCAGCCAATTACATTCTCTTTTTCATCCCGTCACCCAATTAGCTCAGCAGAATATGACAGGATTGCTGTTCCCTCCCTCCTCCCACTCGTAAACCTGTAAATCTCGGTATCTCTGTCATTTCTTTAAAAACAGAAAACAATTTAGGATAGTGCTAAATGTAGCCCGACGCAATGGTGTAACAATTACCTTTGTCTGCAGTAGCGCTTTAACTCTGTAAACATTTAAAGTTTATACTAAGGCTTGATATTTATTTCATAATTATAGGTAGATCATTTGAGCTAAGTTAGCTGGTAAACTGAGAATGTGGCACACCAACCTGTCTGGCAGTGGTAGCCATAAAATCCTCTTGGACAAACACACAAGTAAGAACCTGCTAGGTTTTCACAGATACCCCCATTCTGGCACGGAGAGGAGTCACAGCCATCCAGCTCTGGTGAAAAAACACAAACACGTTTAAACAACAAGCTTTGCATATACCATTTGAGGAATAATGAGCCCCCGTCACACTGATTTTGTCATTTCTCAACTGGGTCAATTTAGCATCACTTTCTATCTGTGCTAATACAAGGTTTAACTAATGAAAACGGTTAGTAATTGCCTGTCAAATTCTCTGATGAAGACCACTTGGTATTCTCGAAATGTTCAGTTAGCCTTAAAGTTTCTGTCCAGACACACACATTTCAAAGCAACCTAAAATCTCCAATTATATCTAAATACCTTATGTATTCTAAGCAATTCCACCTTCTTTGCCTCAATTTCTGGGTTGTGGCTGAGCTAGGAAGGGCGTGTCATGGAGCAGCCTTATGACTGTAGTCCGAGGCTGCAGGGCAGGGCCACTGTGGCCTGCCATGCTCACTCACAATGAGCACACCAAGGGGCAGAATGGCTGTTAGACCACTTTTTTGTGTGATCCTGGAGAAATACAATTGAGAGGGAAAAAACTTTTTAGCCCTACTTTGCCTTTTACCCAGCACTGCAGTTAATAGGGTAGAGGCACATGGGGCAGGCATCAGGTGAGATGCTTGCTGCCTTATTATTGCCATTGGCTGTACAGCCCCTTTAAAAAGTATCATCTTATTAATTTACATGCTACTGCTATCAAAACCTTAATGAATTACCCCTAGCAATCAATTCCTGCCATACATACATCCTTCCCCCTCGTCTTCACCCCTCTTCCTTTAGACTGTAAGCTCGCAAGGGCAGGGCTCTCTTTCCTACTGTATCTTGTACACAGAATATCCACTGTCAAATATGTAAAACTGCATTTGAAATAGTATATGTACCATATGTTTCTACCCTGTCTGTAATTACTACTCTGTAAAGTGCTACGGAAGATGATGGCGCTATATAAATAAACAATAATAATAATAATAATAATAAATGGCCAGACAGTCATACTGTAACAGATCCTGCCCCGTTGTCCCACTGAAAATGATCAGGACACTTAAATGCCCCACTTTGCAGGGCTGTCTGCCCAGTCTGCTTTAACTACCGCTTTATTCTAAAATGTTTCCAACATTTAATGTAATTAAAAACAAATATAGAGCCTCACTTATCTAGCACCAGCACCACTCAGCGCCAATATTTTTGCCTCAGCGGCTCTTAGTGCATGACTAAAGAAACAAAAAAATAGTTAGCACCTATGGCCCTTATTTAACAAGGGATAGCGCCAGGTAGCGAATGGTGAGCAAACGGTAATGACGCTCACCGCCACGAGAATGCCGGCTCCCCTCCGCAATCACACATTTATGAAGCTGATCCTGCTTAGCGACTGACAGAGCGCCAGATAGCGAATCATTCATCATTATTCCAGCCTCACCCCACAGCGCCAGCGAGCGACCTTGAACAGCAACAGGTATGACCTCTCGCTACCTGGCGCTCTCCAATGCATTTCAATGGAGCAATCTTTAAATATTCATAATTAATTGCTATTCATTTTTTTTTTTTTTTTTTTATGTCAAAAATTCTGTGACCACTTCTGCAATGTTAGATTTTTTTTTTTAAGCTAAAAAAAAAAAAAATGTGTGCAGAATTGATATTACAGGTCTGATATTAATGTATTCATATTACAAAATGTTTTGAAAAACATGTTTTTTTTTCTAAAAATATGGTTGTTTGGGGGTTAAAAAACTACTTTTAACCCATCGCCGCCAGCGCTCTGGGGTTTAAACAAGCATTTCACAGCGCGAGAATTTTTGGAGCGTGATTTTTTAATGAATATGCTGGGAGCCGTTCGCTATGGCCATTTGCTGTCATGCGCTCCCATACAGCGCGGAAACTGTCAAACAGCGACTCATAACCCCGTATTCAACATTACCACACACCGACTGAGTCGCTGTCAACAGCCGAACAACGGCCAAGCACAGCGAATACTAGCGGGCGCTGTGAAAATAACGCTACTGTCGCTCATCTGTCGCTACCTGGCGCTATTAATGAATCAGCCTGCAAGTGTCCACCATTAGGCATCAAATTTATTATTGGTGCCATATAGTTTGCAATGACCGACACTCTTCCCAAAAGTGTGCTGGCGCTGTAGGTTAAGATCCCCTATGCCACAATAGGCAGAACTATATTAAAGTGTTTTTTTGCTTTTACATAATGTTAAACACATTTGTATAGGACTTGCATTGTGACTTGTAAATGTAAACACACAACTTAGATGTCGCCATATATTTGAATACTTTCTTGTAAAATCTTTTTTTAACACTTATTTTTCTTACCAGAAAAGCCCAACAGCTAAAATGCAGTTGCAGCCAAAACACACTGTAAAATGTGTCCAGTTTGTTCACAGCATTGATATAATGTGACTGTAATGAAGAAACACAGGCCAGCGCCTGCTAAATGCAGCACCAATCCTTTGGGTGTGTAAAAAAGTAATAAATCAGTGCCTAAAAGTTGGGGGAACAGATCGGCATTGACTGACACTGTTATAACCAAGCTAATTATTTAACATCAGACACCATTCTGTAACAATAGCAGCACCAAGATATAAAAAGATGTAGGTGCCCCAGGACGGATGCTTATGCTAGCAAAATAACCCCTAATGACATGATTTCAATTCAGAAATGAGGCTCATACTGTACATGCATGGTCAAAGTTTTAATGTTACTAGCTTAAATGATTCCGTATCAAATTGGTCCCCAATGTTGGTGTCATTTTGGTAATGTTAAACTGGACCTTCAGCATGATTAATGAAAAGCCCAAACCCTTAAAAAACGATTCCCCGGCATCTAAAATAAATATATTTTAAGTTTTTAGTCACTTACTTATTATTCTTGCCCCCACGGGGCTGCAACTCTTTTCAGGACTCTAGGATACGGGCGCCACCATCTTGAGTCAGAAGCAACACATACTGAGGAGAGGAGAGCGGGATAAAGTACAGGGTGTGGGGGTTATAGCTGTGCTTTGCTCAGACAGAGCAGAGCTGGAATCAGGAAAAGGTCAGCAATGCCAGAATGCAGAGCGACACAGTCAGAAGACACTTCCTGTTTGCAGGCTGCCTGTCGCTCCATGAGCCGCCATCTTGGATGTTTAAAGGCTCATAACATGCAGTAGATGAAGGTAGGATGATTTTTAATGTGAGTAATCTGTATGTACAGGGTGTGGGAAACATACAAGATAAGCTCTTATTCAGGGTGAAGGTCCGCTTTAAGCATTAAAAAGCACTGCTCTGCATCAGAGCCATTTTTCTGTGTGGCATAGCCAAGCCGAAAAAGTAAAAAAAAAACAAGCAGCCTGCTGTACCTATTCAGTACAGTAAATAAAACAGACATATCTACACTAATAAAATCTATCTATACATCTATCCTAAGATAAAAAGCACATACAGTATACATATAAGGGCAGATAAATGGACTGTATGGTCTCCTTCGGCTGTCACCTTTCTATGTTTATGTTAAAATATATAACAAGTAATATATATTGGTGTATGAAGCTGGTGCGGTCACAACCCCCCAATCAGACGTGTCCTTACCAGTCTCACACTGTGTTCCAACGTAGCCCTCAGGACAGTTACACAGGAATCCCCCGGGTAAATCTTGACAGCTTCCTCCATTCTTACAGGGTTCCGAGAGGCACTCATTCATCTCTGCAATTATTTGTGTACATTAATGTATGTAAACCATTTATGTAGTAAACAGTTAACAGAAATTACAAAAGTATGGCTATATTACAGTAGCTAGTTATGTGTACAAAGCTGACTACATATGATTTTATATTATGTATGCTGACACATTGAAATAGCCACATCAATACAGGAAAAAAATATCAAAAGGTAAACTAATAGCCCCGGCTGATTCAGTCTGACAACAAAATGTACATAAAATCTATTATGAAATACATATGCTTTATTACAATCAAAAATGTTCTAATCTTACCTAATTCACAGAATTTACCACTGTATCCTTCAAGGCATTCACATCGGAGATAGGACACTCTGTTGTTACACAGTCCACCGTTCTGGCATGGTTGTGATTCGCATTCATCAATTTCTATCAAAAGGAAAAAAGTGAGGACATTTACAGTGTTGTGCATTTTGTCATATCTTTTAAGCTTCTGGCTTTCTTAGCCTTTCACACTATGAGGAGGAAAATACATACCCTCACACAAAGGAGCTTCACTCCATAGCCCTTCCTCACTGCAAATGCTGGTGTTGTTTAGGGTCCTCATTTTGTACCCATCATTACAATGATATTCAGCTCTGCCACCTGGCCATGTTGATGTCACAACCACACGGGCATATTTAACAGGTTCTGGAGGTCCACAGTCCAAATCAGCTTTAAAATAGTATTAAAAATAGGTCATTTCTAAACTGTATATAGTTGCAAATGCACATACATATTATACTGTAAAATTTCATAGCTTAGATTCTAAATACACAAAACATATATACATGAACATATATAATACATATTTTTCGCTCCATAAGACACACCCCAAAGTGGGGCGAACGTAAAAAAAAATAAACAAAAAAAGTAAACTCATATAAATCAGCACTCCTGTGCTGCTGGCCGGGCTGCCACAGCCACTGGGAGGCCAGAAGATGGAGTAGCGGTGGGCTGTCCCCTGACGCTGACACCTTTCTGGCGCATGCAAACACCCGGCTCCGTGCAGCGGGCGGAGAATGCCACACTGCCTATGGGGTATGGGAGGGGGGAATGCCACACTGTATATGGGGAATGGGAGGGGGGAATGCCACACTGTATATGGGGAATGGGAGGGGGGAATGTCACACTGTATATGGGGATTGGGAGGGGGGAATGTCACACTGCCTATGGGGAATGGGAGACGGGAATGCCACACTGCCTATGGAGAATAGATGGGGGAATGCCACACTGCCTATGGGGAATGGGATATGGGGAATGCCACACTGCCAATAGGGAATGTGATGTGGGGAATGCCACACTGCCTATGGGAAATGCCACATTGCCTATGGGGAATGGGATGGGGGGGATGCCACATTGCCTGTGGGGAATGGGATGGGGGGGATGTCATGCTGCCTTTGGAGAATGGGATGGGGGAAAGCCACACTGCCTATGGGGAATCAGAGGGGAAGAATGCCTGTAATTGGGGGAATCTGCGCCTTGCCTATTATTTGGTTCTTGGGGGATGGTGTTTTAGCACAACATTTGGTTCGGAATCTTTTTGCTTATTTTCCTCCTCCAAATCCTAGGTGCGTCCTATTGGCAGGTGTGTCTTTTAGGGCAAAAAATGTAGTATATTGAAGAGGATAAATATATTTAGTAGACCTGTTTCACGCAAATCCCAGATTAGATTTTTTCCCTTAAAAATGATGTGTGTCAAACAAACAAAGTAATTACTGTAAATATAAAAACTTAAGCAGACAATCCCTGGTACATTAGGATACAGAAACAGCATTTTACTGCATAGAGTGTCTAAGATATGACTGCAGATCTATTTTTGCTTCCTTACTGTTTTGTACAATAAATCAACAGCCTACACAGGGAATAATAAATCCTTCTTCAAAAAGACTAGTTTAAAACATTCCTAAGGGCTGCAATAAAATGATCTTGTGTATTTTTGGCAGACAAAACTGCCACCTCCCGATCTTGGATAGCTTTTATAGCTAACTTTAAAATCATTAAACAAAATACCCAGGATTACAATACTCCCTAGTATGTTAGCAGAAAAGAATAATTACAAAAAAATATAGACTCCCTAAAATATAATCACTTCATTTTCCAATCTACTTTTCTTATCTTGTGATTTGCTCTCCATCTGCAAGGTTCATTAGAACATCCATGGCTTGTCTCGCTTACTTACAGTTATAGGAGGGTGTGGGACAGAAAGCACTTAACTCACACTTCTGCTCTAGTGATTCATTCTTCCCACCACCACCTCTTTTTTTCTGCAGACCTCATCAGCAGCTGCACTACTGATAAAGATACCCCCTCCCTTTACTGTATGGTAGCAAAAAGCTTTGCAAATTATTTGATGACGATGAAAATAAATAAAAATGATAGAGGCTTACACAAAAAAATGCCTATGGGGTGTACCACTCCTAGGCCAGGTTGTACTCTTCAGTCTGTAGCAAGCATTGCAGCAGTTCTAAACATACATACATTGACTTGATATATACAAATAAAGCACCAGCTGCTGGAAAAATCTAGAAAACTATGCACTTTGCAAGAAAAAGTGAGGGCCTAGTGTCTAAAAACTCTGGAGGACCCCACTGTTGTGGTGAAGTGTGCAGTGCCTACCAATAAGGAACACTGGATATGATACAATGGGCACAGGTCTTGTATAAAGCTACAGAGAAAGATTCCAGGGTCTTCACCACATCTAGCTTGTTAAGTTCCCTTCCTAAGGATCAAGTAGGGAAAGTCATAAAGAAGGAAGAACACTATCCTGTTTGATTGAAGGTTAAGTAACTGAGGCCTATAGGACAACGCCTGTACAGAGCTGGCTTCCACTATGGCACGGATGAGAGTGTTCCATGTATGGGCCTCAAGGACAAGCAAAGCAGACAGAACCAGGTTTAGGAAACCAGGAACCTGAAAAAAAGGCTAAATATGATTGATGTCCTGATAAAAAGCGCAGACAGGAGGTTTAGGAGCATCAGAAAACACAAGGTTGGAGATTTGTCTCTTGGTAGAGCCTCTTAGACTCCAGAGAGGCTGATTTCCGATCCCTGGGTCATCCTAATTTGGGATGCCTCGTTCTGTGAAATCCCTCCCCAGGAAATGAGAAAACACTTATGAGTATAGAACCCTTTCCCGCTTTAAACTGAAGCTCCAATGTTTCTGTTCTAGAAAGATTATAAATAAGAGTAAGTTTTATATTTTATGTCCCTATTGTACGAGTTTAGCCTTACTTCCTGTGAGTTATGACTAAACAGGAGTTAATCAAACACAAAAACCCACACAAAATACATAATCATTTTTAACTTTTGCTTTAAATTATCCTGGGTAGTGCTTCAATAAAGGGGGGTGGGGCAAGAAATAGTAGAATACACATATGGCAGCAGCAGTTCCCTAAATAGGAGCTGCTTCTAACCCATCAAACAGACTTCCATGCTAAATTTTGGCCTTCTAAGTACAACTGTTATAAAGGACCCTAAATGGTCAGTCACATTTTGTGGACTTACCCCAAAGACAGCAGATCAGACATGCCAACAGGCACAAGGTGACTCGCTTACCTACCACTCGCTAAAATGGCGCTTATTTTTCACCTCTCAGCAGTCACTCCAACTGCCACGCTGGCTTCTCATACTGGAACTATGTTTGCGACTCAGTTTTGGTACTCACCAAGTCTCACTCCCTATACAGTCAGAAACATCCGTCCTAGTGCTAATGAGAGCCTAAAGCTCGAAACACGTGTCCACTAGTTGGATGCGTATGGCTGTGTTTTAAAGCTAATCCTTGGCATTGCACCCTTAGCTTTTCTAAGGGCCTTGGGTGGCACAGAGACATAAAGAGATGATTTGCATAGCTCCACCTGCTGCAAGGATAGATGGGTAATGCTATCTGTCCTTGTACTGGGTACTGTGCAAATACTTTTCGTTCTAGGAAAGCTCCCCTCTTCCATACTGGAACTACTAAGAGATGTGCGACGTGTGAGCAGGTGGAAAGTAAGTGCGGAAGGTAAGTCCATGAAAGTTAAGTCATTTTTCGACTGAAGGTCTGCTTTGAGTATTTTAATTCTAAAAATAATGTGAAAATCTACCGCTCACAAGAAACAAAACCATTTACCCTTCTCGCAGTGCCTTCCAGAGAAATTGGGTGGACAGTCACACTTATATTTGCCAAGATAGTGAAAACATGTGCCGCCATTATTACATGGACCCGATGAGCAGGGACCTCTGATGCCTAGATCGAAAAAGAAGAAAAATCTGTTTGTTAAATGTAGGAAAGCATACAAATAAAGCTGCAAATGTGAAACTTAAACCAGACTTTTACATTTTAAAAATGAAAACTCTCAAATTTCTTCACCTCCCCAACAACAATTTGGAATTTAAAAGTAAGAAAAATTACTTACCTATCTATGCAATCAGCTTGTTTCCCCACCAAAAGTTGCACCCTGTAGGGCTGGCTTTCATTGCTATAGCGCTGCAGGGTAACAGTGCCCAAATGCTTATACTGAGCATACAGGACTTCCAATAGGGAACAGGCTTATCATGTGGACCAGATAAGTTTTTTTTTAATTGTGAATTCCAAAACAAGGTTGGGGGGGATTTTTTAGCCCTACCAAGAACACAATTAAAAAAAAAAATCTAAACTTAAATATTTACAATACAAAGGGCGCTGGGGATGGCTAGCAGGGAGCGAGTATTTTGGAGACCCCAGAAAACCCCCCTGAGAGGCTTCACCTTGCCGCTGCTGAAAATTGCAGACTCCCAGCTGGACAGCTGGGAGAGGAGGGGGACCTGTCTTTGCTTTGCTTCCAGATGCTGGCGTGGCATCAATCCACACCCACCTGCATCATTTGCAGTGATGCAGCAGTGGACAATGAACAGGGAAAAGTATCAGTTAATTAAGATTAATAAAGTGTGTTTTTTCTTCACTCTTTTGCTTTAGTTTTAAACTGGTACCAGTTCAATTACTATTACCTGCACCACCAATGGGCATGGTGGTATGGATAAGCCCAGTGACCCTTAGCATGGACCCGATGCTGAGCATTGGATCTGTACTAAAGGGCAGGGCTGGTAATGATCAGGGGCGGGGGCTGGCAGTTTGGCCCTTGAGCCATTCCCTATGCCCAAGCCCAGACTAGTTGGCTTTTATCAAATAAATAATTTACAACTCGCTGAGATTCAGCTGTCATTGGAAATTGGCTTATGTGTCCCTGAATCATGTGCCAATCATTCACCTAAGTACATATCCCCATGCGCCAGGGATCGCGCATGGGGCCACAGAAACTGCCCACGATGCTGAATCGAGCCTAAAGTAACATATAGCAGATTCCACTGACAAGATATATTTCATGCAGTGATGTTTAGTGAGGTCTCTATGCATCAGTGGCAAAGAAAATCTTTGTGTACTTAAATTGTACATTTGCCCAATTAAAATAACAGCACTATTTTTTGTCCAACGCAATGTTCTTTTATATACTGTTAGACAAAGTGAAACTAATTTAGTACTTAATTTGCTGACTATGGCATGACTGCTAATACTTTACTCACTCTCTGTGGTTTTAGGAGGTTCATTTAAAATTGTGCCTTCAGAAATGACATGAAATGACTAGCACCCCTTTGTTCATATGACACTCATTTGATTTTCGGTCCAGTCATTGGAGACACAAAGAAATGATAATAGGCTCACAGGATTGCTCTTAAACTTTCTGCCACTTTGTTCAAACATAAAATAAAATATTCACTTTAAAGGATAGCAAAAAGGTTTCAAATTTGCTACATGTTTCAGCCTACCTGAGTACTGTTACATATATACCGTTACATACATATAAAAACTTGCTACATTTTAGCAGTGTAACTAACAATCAGTACCAAATGTAAAGTAAGAGTAAACCCCATAGGGCTGGAGCCACCTTCTTTCATTAAACACCAATGAAAATCATGATAGGTTACAGAAAATGTAACCAATATATGTTATTTAAAAAAAAATATCTCTTCTCTCCACTTGAGGGTCGATTCAGCACCACGAGTAAATGAATTCTCAAATTCCTTTTTTGTGGTAGCCCTAGTAGTTTACCAGCCCCTATGCCCTTCATAATGGGTCAGTTGGTCTCATTGATATTATAATATTATATTTTAGATCAAATAACAGCACATGTTGGTGCCTTTTTTTGAATTTTGATTTTATCCCACTGGCCTTTATTTGTGAGCCCAAAGTACATTTTTCTACTCACCTGTCTCACAATGTTTTCCAGTAAATGGATAAGGACACAAACAGTAATACTCGTCATTGAGCTCCTTACAAGTTCCACCATTCCGGCAAGGAAAAATACTGCAGAGAGCCGGCTTTACTAAGGAAAAACAAAATGTTCAGAGGGAATACAAGAGTGAGAAAGTGGCACGTTGCATCTACAATTTCAAACCCTCAAGCACTCCCAACCAAGAAAAAATGGGTAAGGGGAAAGAACCAAGAAAACCCCCATTAAACCTAGTCTCAATCCCATGTTGTTTCAAGCCTGGAATTCCGCTTTAACTAATAAACCAATATGTATACATATATATACAATTATAACAAATAAGATAACACTGGATGTAGAGAGTACCACCAGATCACTAACTCATCAAGCTATATTGCCTGTCACAAAAAAAAAATACATTGGATGTATTGGGTCTAAAGCTTGTGTCAAATGTGGAGAAAATTTTATTTGCTAAAAGGATTTCTGATTTTTACTTCTAAGATAAAATTGTTGCTTTTACTGCTGGTATTAATCTCTCTATTGAATTAGCTGTCCAAGAAGATGAGAGGATATAAATATTTATTACTGGAGTAAAGTGGCCTTTTCTTTCAGCTTTTTAATTAGTTAGTTCTCACCTTTTTCACACACCCTCCCATAGAAGCCTCTAAGACATGCACATGAGAATGTATCTTCATTAGATTCACATCGTCCACCATTCAAACAAGGGTCCGAGTCACAGGGAGATGAGGGCATTGCTGAAGAGAAGAAAAAAATGCATTAACTGATCTCATTTAAATATTGTTTTCACTAGTGTGCAGATGTCCATTCCCATAGAAAACAATAGGGATGTGCTAGATTGCAGTACTAGACAATTTTCCTAATTCCTAAAAGTAATAATTTCCTAAAAGTTAAAACATGTTACAGTGCACAAATATTTAAAGGTCGATTTTTTTCTTTATTGTTTTTATTTGTAACACAAAAAAATACATTTATGCATTCATGTACAATTTAGCAAACTAATGTCATGGCATAATGTTATGGTTAAGGTTATTGTTGTGATTAAAAAATACAATTCTGTGATTACTCACCTGTAGAATTGTTATTATGAGTATACAGTACGTCCTGCTCCAGATCATTACACTTGGGTATTACTCTGCCAGATGGCGCTGGACTGCAGAGACCGCGAAATTGGCTCCTCCCGGCCCCTCACATACCCGGGACCTCTCACAAATCCCCAGCATTGAAAAGCAGTTAACGAGAAGCCGGGAGAAAGAAAACAGAACCAACTAGTAACTATAACAATGATAACAATCACCATACAGGGGATCCTAGGATAATGCAAAACCAAGGGTGGGGTGGAGCAGGACGTACTGTATACTCATAATAACAATTCTACAGGTGAGTAATCACAGAATTGTAATATTCTTAGTATACAGTACGTCCTGCTCCAGATAAGAATCATTACACTTGGGACATCCAATAACAGTGTCCAGAAAGAAGGGTGGGAAAGGTAACAACAGACAGGTCAGACCACTGCCGCCTGCAGAACCTTGCGGCCAAAATCAGCATCAGCTGAGGCCCTAACATCAACCTTGTAAAACTTTGAAAAAGTATGAACAGAAGACCAAGTAGCGGCCTTGCAAACATGTTCAACAGAAGCCTGGTGCTGAAAAGCCCAAGAGGCACCAATAGCACGAGTGGAATGAGCAGTAAGACGCAAGGGAGGATTCTTCCCTTTAGCAGAGTAGGCCTGAATCACAGCCTGACGGATCCATTTGCCGATAGTAGATTTAGCAGGAGCCAAACCCTTCCTGGGACCAGAAGGGACCACAAAAAGAGCATCAGTTTTTCTGAATGGTGCAGTAGCCACCAGATAGTACTTCAGACACCTAACCACATCCAAGGAATGCAAGACCCTCTCCTTAGCTTTACTAGGATTAGGGCACAAGGAAGGAAGAACAATGTCCTGATTCAGATGAAAGGCAGACACGACCTTAGGCAGAAAATCTGGCTTGAAGTGAAACACCACCTTGTCCTGGTGTCTCTCAAAGTAGGGGGGCTGGATGGAAAGCGCCGCCAACTCAGACACACGCCTAACAGAAGTGATAGCCACCAAAAAGACAACCTTGAAAGTAAGAATGGCCAGGGCAGCCTCCTGCACAGGCTCAAAGGGAGCACCCTGCAAGGCAGACAAGACCAAGTTCAAATCCCAAACAGGCAACATAGGCTTACGTGGGGGACGCACATGAGTAACCTTCTGGAAAATACAATTCTGTGAAATACTCACCTGCAGAATGGATATTATTTGTATACAGTACGTCCTGCTCCAGATATAGTACTTACACTTGGGTTATCCTCCGCCAGATGGCGCTGCACTGCAGAGACATGCAAAAACAGGCTCCTCCCGGCCCCTCAAATACCCGGGGACCTCCCACAAATCCCCAGCATTGAAAAGCAGTGAACAAGAAGCCGGGAGAATTAACCACCGAAACCGGTAACTATAACAATGGTAACAATCACCATACAGGGGATCCAGAATAATGCAAAAACCAGGGTGGGGTGGAGCAGGACGTACTGTATACAAATAATATCAATTCTACAGGTGAGTATTTCACAGAATTGTATTATTCTTAGTATACAGTACGTCCTGCTCCAGATATAGTACTTACACTTGGGACATCCAATAGCAGTGTCCATAAAGTCGGGTGGGATCCCCAACAAAAAAGGTAACCATGCGGCCAAGACAGCATGAGCTGAGGCCCTAACATCAACCTTGCAATACTTTGAAAAGGTATGAACAGAAGACCAAGTAGCGGCCTAGCAAACCAGTTCAACGGAAGCCTGGTGCTGAAAAGCGCAAGAGGCACCAAAGGCACGAGTAAAATAAGAAGTAAAGCGAAAGGAAAGATTCTTGGAGGAATAGGCCTGAGTAACGGCCTGACAAATCTATACGCTAACAGTAGACTTGGCAGAAGCCAAAAACCCTTTCCAAGGACCAGAAGGAACCATCCCATCCAAGTAATGACCAGGGCCAAAGCCGCCTAACTCCTGAAAGCAGACGAGATCGGGCACATTCAGGATGGAGTGGCCGTAGGCCCAAAGGAACATCAGTTCTCCTAAAGTACACAGTGACTACCAAGGAAAAAAACTTCCAACACCTGTTCAAGGAATGCAGAACCCTTTCCTCAGCATTGCTAGGAATAAGGCACGGAAGGAAGAACAATATCTTGAAAGAATGAACATAAGACACCACCTTAGGCAGAAAGTCCGGCTTGAGGCGGAACACCACCTATCCTGGTGTATCTCGACGAATGGGAGCTAGATAGCCAAAGCCGCCAACTCAGACACATGTCTGACCGAAGTAACAGTCACCAGAACAACAACCTTGAGGGTAAGAACAGCCGGATAGCATCCTGAATAGGACCAAAGGGAAAAACCCCGCAAGGCAGACAGAAACAAATACAAATCCCAACAGGGACCATAGGATTACCTGGGGGACGCAATGAGTACCCCCTGAAAGAAGTCTTAACCAAGGAAAACTTAACAAAGGACTTCTAAAGTAAGGCAGACAGGGCAGAACCTGACCCTTCAGAGTACTGAGTTGGAGAACCAACTCCAACTCATGCTGTAATAACTCTAGAACCCTGGGAACCGAGAACGCCCTACAGGGAAGAGACCTAGACTCACACCAATCAATATGGGTATGCCATACCCTATAACAGATGGAAGAAGAAGAAGAAGCTTGCTCCTAGTCTTCCCATAGTCTCAATCACCGAGACAGGTAAGCCTGTCTCCATCAAGATGGATGTTTCAGCAGTCAGGCCGTCTAGGCGGGAGTCTGTAGATTGGGGTGACGTAAAGGGACCCTGAGTGAGCAGAGCTGGCACTCCTGGCAGAACGTACAGAACTACTGCCCTCAGTACCACGTCTGCAAACCACACTCCACTAGGCCACCCAGGGGCCACCAGAATCACTAGTCCCCCTTCCAGAGCAATCTTGCGCAGAACCCTGCCTAGCAGGGGGAATGGAAAAAAGACATACAGAACAGAACGTCCAGCCATGATGTTACTAAGGCATCCTGATCATGGCCAGAGGATCCTGGGACAGGGAAACAAGGGCAGAGAGCTTGTGATAGTGACGGGACAAACAGATCCACAACTGGTTGGACCCCATAGTGACACAGGGATTAGCACATCCTGTCGCAGAGGGACCCCCACCGGAGCGAATACCACTGATATGCAGGGAACATTGTCCTCCACCCAGATTAGGATCAAAGACACTTCCTGGAGGACCCTCCTGCTCCAGGTCCCTCCCAAATGATTAATGTAGGCCACTGTCATCTGACAGACCGAGCGCCCCTGAACAGGCAGGCCCTGAAGAGGAGTAGTCAAGCGAGATAGAACCAACCTAAACGCTCCCTGTTTCAAACATCTATAGGTGTATGGACCTTCTAAGGGCCCCACCTCCCCCAGAACCGCAGGGAGTTTCAGAAGAAACCCCCCCCCTTCAACCTGATAGATTGGTATCCATGGTGACCGTCTCCAGGACGGGGCAAGAAGGGAACTGCCCCCAGACAGGTTCCTTGAGTTCATCCACTCCAAGAGGGACCTCCTTACCAGGGGGGAAGGCACACAGACCCTGCTCCAAGGATGCTGGATACCTGTCCTGTACTAACAATAGAAGTCGCAGAAGGGCCCAAGGGGAACTGAGCATAAGGGACCTCTTCTGAGTAAGCCACCAACGGGCCCACCAGCTGCATCCCTGCCTGGTGAAGGGACTGGGACCGCAATGAGGGACTGAGCCCATGCAACCAGATTGTCCACTTTATTGCTGAGGAAGGAAGATTCTCGTCTGAACCGAATCCAGATTCATTCCTAGGAATGGAGTTACCAATTAAGGGGACAATGAGGACTTGGGGTGATTGATCACCCATCCAAATGACTCCCAATGGACACCACCAGCCGAGTGTCCAACTTAACCTGACGTAGAGACTGGGAAGTGAAAAAGGACGTCCAGGTAGGTCATCGCGCGGATGCCCCTTGGTCTCATCAGAGACATCACTCCTAACAGAACCTTGGTGAGCACTCTGGGAGCTGAAGAGAGGCCAGATAACAAGGCCACAAATTAGCAGTGTTGGACTTCCAACACGAACCTGAAGAGCCTCGGTGTCCAGAAGACACAGGGATGTGAACATAAACATCTTAGAGCTCCACAGACGGCAAGAAGCCCCCTGGGCGCAAGGCGCCGATGGTCCATCACAGAGCTTCCATGCAGAAAACTGCCTGTAATTGGAGAATTGCAGAGAACCTGTGAATCCAGAATGGCCAGACTGAACCATCCTTTTGGGGGACTGTGGTAAGATTGGTGTAGCGGCCCCTGCCTCTGCCTGTTAAGGGCAATCTGCAAGTGACCCTCAGACTCCGCAGGCCTTGCATGGCCTGTGCCAGCACCTGAACAGAGGCAGGGACCAGGAGTACCCGGGACCTGATAATCTTGGGGAAGGCCACGCAGCAAACTCTATCTTGTATCCGGAGGACACTACGTCCTGAATCCACCAGTATGAGGCGTACTGCCTCCTGACAAGAACAAAGTGTCGCAGCCATCCCCTCACCCAGACGGGCAAGGGCGCCCCATCATGCTTGAGGGGGTTTGGTGGAAGATTTAGGCTTAGCCCCGCCGGAGGGGCCAGAACGTTGTCTGCTGCTCCCGGGGCAGGAGTCTGCGCGAGCCCCCACGAACGACACCCCTGGTTCTTGTTTAACACTATGGTAGGGGGGGAGGAGGGGTGCCCTTGCCCCGTGGGGGCCGAGACGGCCGCCTGCGTTGGGGTGACTTACCCTTTTTACCAAACAGGTCTAGACGGGCCCCAAACAAGCGTAGCCCTCTAAAGGGAAGCCCAGTAAGAGTCTTTTTAGCAGCATCGTCAGCACCCCACTGTTGCAGACAGACCAAGCGACGTATAGCCACCGCAAGGGCAGAAGTTCTTGCACACATTCTAATGGTGTCATCCAACGCTAATAGGATACATTTTACAAACACATCACAACTGGAGAGTGCATTAAACCCATCCCAGGGGAGATCATCAGAGTGATGATCAAGCATCTTTCTGATGATGGTTCTAGTGGCCACTGCAGTAATAGCCGCGGCACAGACTGGGCGCAGCGCCGTCCCTGCACAAGAAAAGGCGTGGGAGGCCAGCAGATCAATGCACCGGTCCTCAGCATCCCGAAGGGTAGGGGCTGCAATAAAGGAAACCCTATGATCGGGGCATCCACCACGGGGGGGGGGGGGGGGTGACCAGCAATTACCCACCTCAGGGGGAAAAGGGTATTTCCTATCCCAGTCCCCTGGGACCCCTGGAAGTTTACTGGGGCATTCCCATTCCTTGAGCACAAGAGCCTGGAAATGAGCCCGCTCTAGGAATTCCAAACGTGCTGTCACTGTATGGAAACGCTTCCCTCTCGGCTTGGGAGCCTCACCAGGGAGAGAGATAGACAGAACCTTAAAGACCTTAATCAACAAATCGTCAGTGTCACACTGGGCCCAGTATTCAGGTCCAGAATCGTCATGACTCCTCGGCCTCTCATCAGATGAGCCTGAGTCAGAGAATAGCTCTCCTTCATCAGAAGGGGAATAGTCACACGGAGTAGTAAAATCCTCAGTTTCCATAGAAAAAACAGTAACATGAGGCGTCAAGTGCCGCTTCTTACCAGGGCCCTTGCGCTCTGACAACCTCGCAATAATCTGTTCAGCCGTAGGCAGTCTGGAAGACACAACAGGCTGCAAATCCCCACTTGTATGCGACTCAGCAGGAGTGAGATTTAAGCATGGGGAAATAGGTGAATTGAAACAAGGTGCAGCCACTGGCAGACCTGATTGCAGAGCCAGTGCTTGCTCGGCACAGGGTCCGCAGACCAGTGCCCTGTCAGCATCAGCATGGGGTTGTCCACACGCTATACACAGCCGGTCACATAATTCTGAGATGCCTCCATATGGTGATTATTTAGGCACAATATGCCAGCAGGGATTTACGCTATAGGCAACCCTGGATGCCCCAAAGACCCGCTAGGGAAGCGGGAGAATTTTACAAGGCCCGCTATAAATTACACTGGGCCGGGAGAAGCCAATGGTGTTCACCAGTCTGAAAGACACAATGAGAAGAGAATGGTGTCAGAACCGAAACACTACAATGAGTATAAGCCGCCCGAGAGGGCACTTACAGTACCACGGTAAGCAGGAATGCCCCACGCGTCGCGGGCGAACAGACAAAATGGCGCCGTGCACCTCGAAGGGCGGGCCAGAGCGTACCATGACGCGGAGCGCGCCAAACCAGACCCCGCCCTCCCGAAGAGCGCGAAGTCCAACATCAACCAATGAGGACACAGAGGTGTCTGAGGTAACGCCGCCGCCTGGCGCGGAACATCCACCGAAGGCGCGTGCGGTGGTGGCAGTCATACGAGTAAAATACAAAAAAAGGCCACGGCGGCTGACACCATATCTATAAGAGTCCAAAGACAGACAAAGGCCATATACATGCAAAGACCCTATACAGACCACACAGGCACACACCCGCCCCCCCTTTCTTTCCCCTCGACTACGGGGGGAACGAGGGAGGATGGCGGCCCTTAGTACAGGGCCCACCGCTACACGGGGCAGTAATGCGGGAGGGGCATCCCATAGAGGCTCACCATCAGCCTACACCGCCTACCCTTTGGTGGGGGACTGCGGAGGAGCAGCGCTCCATAAGCACGCGTGGTGCTGCCTACCTTCACCCGACCAGCGCAGCCCAGGCTGGGAGGCACATCTCTACCAGGTCTGGCACACTGGGCAGAGCGTACTGACACCTCCATATGGTGATTATAGTGGCACAATAGGCCGATAGGGATTCACGCTATAAAAGCAACCCGGGATGCCCCAATAGCCCGCTAGGTAAGTGGGAGTAATTTTCACGCTAGGCCTCACAAGTTTAATAACTAAATAGAGGGAGTAGGGCCGGGAGAAACCAATAGAGTTCGACCCGTCTGAAAAACATAAGCAAAGTGACATGTATAATGACATAGGATAAATAAAGCCGCCCGCGAGGGCACTTACGGACCACGGTAGGTAGATCCCAGCCATGCAGCAGCCGAATCCAGAGAAAAAATGGCGCTGGGTATACCTTGGAGACAGTGACGTGGAACGCGAAGCAGCACACGTGACAAGCAGCCAATAACAGTGCACCAGCGCCTGGGGTAATGCCGCCGCCAACCGCGGAACACAGTGGAAGCGCGCGTGGCAGAGGCGGCATATTGAAAAACGCAACCAGTGCAACCAAGTCAGCGCGGAGACTGACACCAACCAGAAGCACATAATACAGTGAAAGCACCAAGGCATATACACCCCCCCCCCTGAGAGCTACAAGGGAGAGCGAGGGAGGGCAGCGACCACTTAACATAGGGCCAACCGATAGACAGGGGCAAGGGGCAATAGGGCGGGAGGGGCATCCCACAGATGCCTATACCGCCTACCCTTTGGTGGGGGATTGCGGTGGAGCAGCGCTCCTAAGCACCTGATAGCGGTGCTGCCTACCATCACCCGGACCAGCGCAGCCAAGGCTGGGAGGCACATTCAAAATGGAACGGGTGGGGGCGTGGCCGGCTATGGGAGTGTGAGGACGTGCCCTGACTGATATGGAGAGTAGCTGCTCGTCCGGCTGGGAGGGTACCTCGTCCAAAATGGCGCCGGCCTCTGCTGCTGCTGCTGATTCCTCCCCCTGCCGTCGGGGGGGGGGGGGGGGGGGGAGCGTCTGGATGCGAGATCGCTCTCGCCGTCGGGGGGCCCCCGCTTCTGCTCGGGGTGCCAGGGCCGGGAGTTGCCCCCCCCCTCGTCTGTCCCGCATCTGGGGAGAGGCGTCGGAGTCCCGGGGGTAGCGCCGGCGGGCGGACGGGACCGCGGAGACACGTGCACTGCCTGCGCCGGAGGAGGTGAGGAGTCTCCCCGACGCCCGAGGTGAGCTGCCTCCTGGACCAGAGCGGAGGAACCAGAGCGGCCGCTCTGCCGCTCCAACACATGCGGAGGTGAGAGGCGGGGGGAGAAGCCCCCCGGGAGAAGCACTCACAAGGGATGTTCACGGGCGCCTGCAGCGGGGCCACCGGCGAGTCCAGATATGTCACAGCTGAGCTGCCCCAGCCCTGATTGTCCTCCCACACCTCAGAGGGGGGGCCACATCTGCAAGTCGGGGTTCCCAGCTGAATCCCAATGCCGCTCTACCATCAACACTCCCTCCCCCCCCATCCTGGCAGAAGCCGGCCGTCCAGGCATTTAGTCCTGGCCCATGCCCAGATCTTGGGTCCGTGGAGGCATTTCCCCAGCTGCAGGCTGTTTCAGCTTCCTCTTGTGGTCTCACAGGCTTAGCTGTGGCGACTATGCCCCCGGGCGACTGGTGCGTGGGCGGAGCTTGGGCGGGGACGCCCCCTTCCCCCTTGTGACAGCAAGGGAGCAACTCATCAGCCTCTACCTGGCCTCGGGTTCGGCTTTCAGCGGAGCCCATCTCCGGTTGGCGTCGCGCCCCTGAATGCCTGTATGGCTCGGGCCGTCTTGGGGATTCGTCACTGCACAGCACTGCCGATGTAGGAGCTGCTTCCACGCGTCTGATTGGTGCCCCTCAGGCCACCTGGGCCCCCCCGATGCTGACGCAGAGCCCTCTTGACCCTATCCTCGCAGCCCTGAAGGCGGAACATAAAATTTTTCCCACTAGGGATGACCTCGAATCCTTCATTCAGAGGGTGGAAAGGATATCTCAGATCTGCAGCAGTCAGTGGGCAACCTTGACGCCAGAGTCGGTACGTTGGAGCAGTCCCAAAGCGCGACTATCCAGAGATTGGAGGTGCTGGAGCGAGACATGACCCTTCAACGTGCTGTCTCACAGGCTACAGTCCTACACCTGGACGACCTCGAAAATAGGAGTCATCGCAATAATATTCCCATCAGAGGTCTCCCGGAGGCGACGGGCCCAGAGCAACTTCAGCCTACCATCACTGGCATTTTCAACGAGATACTTCGCTGTCCGCCCAACGCCGAGATAGTGATAGATCGAGTTCACAGAGCCCTTGGACCCAGATCTTCCAACCTTGCTCACCCCCGCGATGTTGGCAGGACATCTTGGCAAAAGCTTGGGCTCAGGGTCGGATCTGCTTCGATGGAGCCCCCTTGCAGCTGTTCCCGGATGTGTCACGTAGGTCTCTTATGATGAGACGCGTCCTGAAACCCTTGCTATCAAAAATACGGGACTGCGGAGGCTCCTATCGTTGGGGTTACCCCTTTCAGCTTTTGTTCCGTAAGAATCAGCGCTCTTTCACTGTAAAAACCCACGCTGACCTCCCAAGTCTGTTCACCTTTCTGGACTCCGCCCCGGTGGAGGTCCCGGATTGGCTTGACATCTCTCTTCCCCTCAGCCCTCCTCGGCCTTTGGGGGGACAACTGCAGAGGATTCGCGGGGCGAGGGGTGTGGCGGCGGCGAGCAGAAGACGGGACGGTGGTCCACCGAGGGACCCCCACCGCTTGGCCAATGAAGTTTAGGCGGGCCCGAATGCTACCAGTGATATCTTCAAACGGAGTTTAGCTTTGCAGACTAATCTTTGAATTGTTTATGCTTATTTATAGCGCTTCTGGCTCGTCGGGCTGCTCTCCCATCTGCTCAACTTGTTTGTGGAGTGGGTGGTCTGGATGTGTACGCTTAGGTGATGACCTCTCCTCTTGACTGACTCACCGTGTCGGGCGCCTCTCCCGGACGCGCTGTGGTCCAGCCCCTGAGGTCAGTCCTGGCGAGCCTCGAGCCTGCTCTCTATCTATTTATACCATGTTCTGGTTTGTTTGGTTGGGCGTCTAGCCGCCTGGCTCGGCTCCGCGCATGCGGTATTCACGGCCTTATACCTCGAGGTGTGCCCGGCTGGGCATATCCGGGGGCCTCCGGTTGCGGGATTTCGTTCTCGAGCCTGTACGGGCTTTTGAGTCCTCCCAGTCATTGCTGGATGCCGGTGGGGCCTGGGCCCCGCCTGGCACCGGTTGCCGTGTGGGAGGAGTCTGCCGGGTGGGCGCCTGGCCGCCTGGATCTGTTCTTGCACATGTAAAGTCTTCATTGCTTACCTGTCTGTTAGTTTTGTTTGGTCCTTGTTCTGGCACCCCTCTTGTTTGTCTGCTGCCGAGCCCCCCTGCTCGGTTGTTGGCGGCTGGGTTCAGCTTTAACGGATTCCTTTAAATAGTTGTGGGTTCTGTCCTGAGCAAGGGGTCTCCGTAGGCATTATAACCTGCGGGAGGTTGCCCCTATAACTTAGAATAGGGACGGCCGGGGGAACTCCTCTCTCTCTGACCCGTTTCGAACCCTGAGGTTCCCTGGGTTGGCATATTGCTACTCGGGTGCCAAGGGCTCAATTTTGGGAAGGACGAAATCGTTCCCCACTTAGATCCCCTTAATCTACTCTTATATACTTGTTCCACTTTACAGGTTTTCGTAAGGTGGGTGTTTTTTGTTCCCCCTCGTCTCTAGTGGTTGTCTTTCCCTGTTTCCTGGTGTAATCCTGCCCTCACCCTCCTCTCCCCCCTTCCCCTCTCTTTCTCTTTTTCTCCTCCTGCTTTGGGCTCTCTTTTCTCCAGTCTCCCTGCTCCCTTAATTTGAGATCACCTGTCCTGCTCTGCCATGTCCAGGGTCCAATGCACCTCCCTGAATGTTAAGGGGCTGAACTCCCCCATCAAGCATACTTCTGTTTTAGGTGAATTAAAGCACCTGGGGGCGGGGATCGCCTTCCTTCAGGAGACCCACTTCAAAGAGGGGAGAGTGCACAATTTGTCCAGCCATTATTTCCGACACCAGTACCATGGCCTATCCCCCGACTCTAAGTCAAGGGGGGTGGCCATCGTCCTGGCGGGTTATCTCCCTTGGACACTGGAGGAGGCGGTCCACGACTCTGAGGGTAGATACGTTTTTGTAAGAGGTACTCTTTACACTCAGAAGGTAACGCTGGCGACTTGCTACTGCCCGAGTTCGAACCAAACCATATTCTTGAGGTCCACTCTGGAGAGGCTGGCTGAATTCACTACTGGCATTCTCCTTTTGGGAGGCGATTTTAATTGTGTTCTTGACCCTCTGATTGACACCTCAAGGGGGACTTCTAACATACCATTTTCAGCTCTAAGGAGGATTAAAGCCCTCTTGTTTGACCACCAACCTTTGGATGTGTGGAGTATCGTGAATCCCAGAGGGAGGGATTACACCTATTTCTCCCCCCCTCACAATTCCTATTCACATATTGATTGGTTCCTGGTCCCCCATAGGCATGTGCATCTTATATCACGGCCTACCATAGGCTCGATCTCAATCTCTGATCACGCTCCTATCTCTATTACTCCCCACAGGGCATTGGAAGCTCAACAGCTCCCTCCTTCAGGACCCCACGTTCAAGGCAGAAATTCATTCGGCAATCACCAAATTCTTTTCTGTAAATAACACTCCGGACGTTCCACGAATGTCCCAATGGGAAGCCCACAAGTGTGTGATTCGGGGCCTTCTGATTAGGCGGGGTGCCTATCTTAAAAAGGAGAGAGAAAAACAAACAGTTCGTCTGCTGCAGGAGATTCAAAGCTTGGAGACTCGGCACAAACAATCTTTAGATCCTGCACTGAGTGCAAAATTGACTAACCTACGGGAAACTCTCTGGGATATAAGCTTTGTGAAGGTGAGGGGCCAGATTGCTAGGTGCCGTAGGTTTTTCTACGAATTTAGCAATAAAAGTGGAAGGGCTCTTGCTAGAGCTTTGAGGGGGCAGCGGTCTAGAAACTTTATTCCCAGCATACTTGACCCAGAGGGCAACAGGCACTATAAAATAGGTGATATAGCCAAAACCTTTAGGAGCTTCTATGACGGCTTATACAATCTGCCGCAAAATAAGTCTTTTGCACAACAGCAAAAAATTAGAGCCTACATCCAGAAATCAGGCCTTCCTCGGCTCAAGCAGAGGGTGGCAGAGGCTCTCGAGGAGGAGATCGACATGGAGGAGTTTTTAAAGGCCATTAAGAACATGAAACCTGGAAAGGCTCCTGGACCAGATGGCTATAGCCCGGAATACTATAAGGAGCTGGCGGACACTTTGGGCCCCCACTTTATTTCCTCTTTCTGCTCTCTGAGCAGTGGCCTTCCTCCCCCTCGTGACACTCTTCGAGCTAGCATTGCCATAGTACCTAAACCAGGTAAGGACCCGGCACAGTGTGGCAGCTATAGGCCCATCTCCCTGTTAAATTCTGACCTCAAGATATTCAATAAAATCTTGGCAGATAGGGTCGCCCCCCTCCTCCCAGCCCTCATACATTGGGATCAGGTGGGCTTTGTTCCAGATCGTGAGGGGAGAGAAAACACTATAAGAGTCATGAGCGTGATTCATAATGCACGACGGACGGGGGAGGCTGCGCTACTTCTCTCCACGGATGCTGAGAAGGCCTTCGATAGGGTGAGCTGGGCTTTCTTAGAAGAAACCCTTAAATATATCGGGCTTGGCGATAAGATGCTCAGCAGAATCATGGCCTCGTACACCTGCCCCTCGGCGTCCGTGGTGGTGAATGGCCTGCCTTCCCAGGCTTTCCATTTATTTAATGGAACGCGGCAGGGTTGCCCACTTTCCCCGCTCATTTTCACCCTCTCACTGGAACCATTCCTACGTTCGATTAGGCAAAACGTAGACGTCTCGGGAGTGAGGGTGGGCGGAACTGAGCACAAGGTCGCAACTTATGCCGATGACTTGATGTTCTTTGTCTCGAAACCAGAGATCACCTTGCCTAACCTCCTTGCCGAGCTCAGGAACTTCCAGGAGGTCTCCAATTATAAGATCAATTGCCAGAAGTCCTCTGCCCTAAACATTAGTGTCCCTGCAGGGAGGCTGAGACACATCACAGAAAACTTTCATTTTAAGTGGGAGAGGGAGGCTGTTACTTACTTGGGTACACGTATCCCTTCCAAATTGCAAGAAATGTATGCATTAAATTTCCCTCCGCTGTTGAAAAGGGTGGAGGAAGACCTCCAGAAATGGAGCAAGGGGGTTTTCTCTTGGTTCGGAAGGGTTAGTGTCATCAAGATGAACATTCTTCCCAGGGTGCTATATTTATTCCAAACCCTCCCAATAGATGTACCCACTACCTTCTTTAAGCAGCTTTCGGGAATGTGCACTAGGTTTGTCTGGGCTGGTCGATCCCATCGTCTGGCGGCTTCTCTTCTGACGATTCCTAAATATGGAGGGGGACTGGGCCTGCCCGACTGGAGATGCTATCATGCAGCGGCTCACCTTAGCCGGATTATTGACTGGTGCCGTCACTCCGCTCTGAAGCAGTGGGTTCGGATGGAACAGGCGGCCTCTTCTTGCCCTCTCCCGGGGCTACCATGGGTCCCGCTGAATAAACTCACACAGCTTAACAGGCACCCTACCACTGGCCCGTCCAGGAGAGTGTGGACAGATTCTTTCCTAAACCGGATCTCTCTCCCTCTCCATCCCCCCTAGCACCTGTTCTAGGGCATCCTGACTTTCCGGTGGAGATAGCGGGCGGTCCCTTCAGAGCCTGGATCAAGCAGAACTGCTTTAGGAGACTCCACGTGCAGGTTAATGGTGGTTGGAAAAGGCTGGGGGCCCTGGTTGGTGACCTCGCCCTCCAACCTATCACGCAGTTGCAGGCCCTCCAGCTTTTGCATTATCAGCGATCGGTTGAATGCACAAATGAGACTTCTAGGCCGCTAACACAATTTGAACAAAGCTGTTTGGGGTCCGGCCACTTTAAAGGGGCTTTGTCATATTCATATTCGTTACTGATCGAGCCCCCGAGTGACTTTGCTCCCTCTTATGTGAGGGGATGGGAGAGGGAATTGAACAGAACCTTTACGGATGAGCAAAGGCTAGCTATGATTCAGTTGGCACATAAGAGCTCTATCTCTTGTAAGTAGCAGGATACTACATTTAAAGTACTCTCCTGCTGGTACCGTGTTCCAGCGTTACTGGCGAATATGTTTCCCTCTCTCCCCCCCCCCCCCCCCTCTGCTGGAGGTGTTCGCGTTCCAGGGGGACTATGTCCCATGTCTTCTGGGAGTGCGAGAAGCTGTCTGGTTTCTGGGGAGGGGTGAAAGAGTGTTTGTTCGGAAATTGACGGATATCGATCTGGGTGAGGACCCCGCCTGCTACCTGCTTAATCTGGCCCCGGCCTCCATGAAATCCAGGTGCAAGTCCCTACTCGCTCCCCTCCTGAACGCTGCCAGAACATGCATTGCAGCTAAGTGGAAGTCCTCTGAGCCTCCCACAACAGCGCAGTGGCTGGCTGTCGTGCAGGATATTTGTAGGATGGAGGAACTCACCGCTTCGCTCAAGGGGACCCTGGAGAAACATAGGGTGACCTGGCGGGAATGGGACCGATTCACTTTCTCCCCCGACTTTCTTCTCTATACGTAACATGGCCATGATGAGCTACTTGAGGGACGTTTCTTTCTCCTATCCCCTTAACCCATTTCCATTCCCCCTCCATTTTTCCCCTGGATGTCGCTGTCTTGTCTTCCCTTCCCCTATCCCCCTCTGTTCCTTCCCCCCCTATAGTTCCGACTTACCCCGTTGTTTAAACCTATAAAATGAATGATGGAGGCACGGGTTGCAGATGCTGTAGCATATCAATAAACGTGATTGCAGCCTAAACTACACGGAGCAGGGCACAGTGTGGTCCTGCACATTATTTTGTGTTACCAGTTTTTGAAATTGCAGTAGTGTGGTTACCCCTGCCCTATGGGCAGCCTCCTCGACCTGCGGTCTGGTATCCTTCTGTTTTTGCCGTGGTTGCAATGTTTGTACTTAAGTGGCACTGCGTTGCCAAGCACTGTAATTTCTGCTTCCTTCAATAAAAAAACATTTAATTATAAAAAAAAAAAAATGGAATGGGTGGGAACAGTCCTACAGGGCCGCAGGCTAATAGCCCCGCTCACCTGCGAGAAGAGAGAGCCATCTCCTTGTCCTTCGCAGTCCAGACTGCAGAGAAATTCTCAGGATTTGTGGGAGGTCCCGGGTATTTGAGGGGCCGGGAGGAGCCAATTTTGCGGTCTCTGCAGTCCAGCGCCATCTGGGAATGCTCAAGTCACTGTGAGTAATGCACAGGGATGCCCAATGGTACCATATGTGCCAGTGTCTGTGAATGTTGCAGCAGGTTTTGGAAACCAGAGTAGAACAGAAGTGTTTGTAAAGGTGAGTAGGAGTAAGTTATTTTCCTGCCTGGACAGACCATTTAAGTGGTAGACTAAGCACAACCACGCCTTTAGAAGAATATAGCCTCATTTCAGTAATATGTGTTTTGTGTTTTATCTCTAAATAAGGCATGATTTAAAATAAGGTGTTATTCCGTAAAAAGAGGAAATTAGAAAATGATGCACCTAAAACTTTCACTAGAGTTCACTAGAATGACAACTTATATCATTGCTTTTAAAAATATAAAATATATTTGGAGTCAAATTTAAGTAAAAAACAAAAGTGGATGTATTTACCGTCCTGCAGAAAAGTTTTAGGTGTTAATAACCTACAACATATGGGCACTGATGATTGAGTCACACCTTATGATATCTCATGTCTTATTTTGAAATAAAGCATGACATTATTTTCATGCGATATTTTAACAAAAGCTTACCAAATCAAGCCCTATGTGTCAGTACAGATCCCCAATTCATAAAAGTTAGCTACTCTAAAAGCGATAATGGAGCAAATATCACGCTGATAAAGATGCTGCAGACTGCTTTCCCTAGTGTGCATTGCCCCACATAGTAAAGCAAACGCTATGTTTGCCCCAGAAGAGAAATATACTCTGGTAGGGTAACAGTATCGCAGCTTGCAGAGAAACTCCTCTACAACCCTTTACATAAGTGATGTAAACCACAGTCTGGAAACCATTAAAGGATAGAAGCTTCATTGGGTAGTTTGTATCTGAAGAAACCAAATGACAAATAACAGCTTTCCCAAGTTTAATACAAAAGGGACAACTTCTAAACTCTCACTCCATCTCCTCTTTTCACCCTTCCCTCTTATGGCAATAACCATACAGATCACACACAGATTATCTTTAAAAGCATTACTGTATGTATAGTAATGGTCTAGACACCCAAATGCTATTGGCCTAATAACTAAATAAGGGGAGGGAAAAATAACATTTTGTGAATACTCACCTGTAATATGGGTATTATAAGTATGTCACACACCCCGCTTCAGATATTCATTACACTTGGGTTATACCGACCTGTAGAGGGCGATCTTGCAGAGATGTCATGAAAAAAAGGGAGCCCCTCCCGGTCCATAAATGCCTGGTACCTCCCACTCATTCCCCAGTATTAGGACAGCAGTAAAGGAACCAGGAAGAGCCAAAATAACCAGTAACAGTAAAAAAAAGGTTCACCATAGAAAGGATCCAGAACACCAAAGGGCGGGGTGAAGCGGGGTGTGTGACATACTTATAATACCCATTTTACAGGTGAGTATTCACAAAATGGTATTATTCTAAGTATGTCACACACCCCGCTTCAGATAGTCATTACACTTGGGACATCCAATAGCAGTGTCCATAAAGGGCGGGGATCCAAAACAAGGCAACAATGCACAAATTTAAACCACTGCAGCTTGCAGAACTTTGCGGCCAAAAACAGCATCCGCTGAGGCCCGCACATCAACCTTATAAAACTTGGAAAAAGTATGAACGGAAGACCAAGTAGCAGCCTTACAAACTTGCTCAACAGAGGCCTGATGCTGGAAAGCCAAGGACGCCCCAACGGCATGAGTAGAATGAGCAGTAACACAAAAAGGGGGAACCTTCCCCTTGGGAGAATAGGCCCCAACAATGGCCTGGCGAATCCATTTACTAATGGAAGACTTGGCGGGAGCCAAACCTTTCCTAGGCCCGGAGGGCACCACAGAAAGGGTGTCAGTCCTACAAAAAGCAGAAGTAGCCACCAAATAGTACTTCACACAGCGAACCACATGCAGAGAATGCAAAACCCTCTCCTTGTCATTGCTGGACTTAGGACACAAGGAGGGTACAACAATGTCCTGATTAAGATGGAAAGCAGAAACCACCTTAGGAAGGAAATCTGGCTTGAAGCGGAAAACAACCTTGTCCTGATGCCTCTCAAAGTAAGGAGCCTTAATGGACAAAGCCACCAACTCCGATACACGCCGAACGGAAGTGATGGCAACCAGAAACGCAACCTTCTGACTAAGCGTAGAAAGAGCAATATCCTGCAAAGGTTCAAAAGGAGGACCCAGAAGGGCAGAAAGAACCAAATTCAAATCCCAAACTGGGAGCAAAGGCTTCCTAGGAGGCCGCACATGCGTAACCCCCTGGAAAAAGGTCTTAACCAGGATGAAGAGCAAAAGACTTTTGAAAGAAAACCGCCAGGGCAGAGACATGCCCTTTCAGCGTACTAAGCTGCAAACCCAGGTCCAGACCATGTTGCAGAAAATCCAAAACCCTAGGGATAGAAAACACCCTGCAAGGCAAGGCCCGGACCTCACACCAATCAATATAAGACCTCCAAATCCTATAGTAGATGGCAGAGGAAGACTTCTTTCTAGCCCTAACCAGAGTCTGAATGACAGCATCAGAAAGACCTTCCTCCTTCAAGATGGAGGTTTCAGCAGCCACGCCGTCAAAGCCAGCGTTGGTAAATTGGGGTAGAGCAGTGGACCCTGAGTGAGCAGATCCGGCAGAAGGGGCAGATCTAACTGATCCGCCGCCAACCTTACCACGTCTGCGAACCAAACCTGTCTTGGCCATCTAGGGCCAGCTTGCGCACAACTTTGCCCACCATGGGAAACGGAGGGAACAGGTAAAGAAACCCCAAATCCCTCTAGTTCAGAGACATGGCATCCGCTGCCAGAGCCAGAGAGACACAAATGCCGGAAGCTTGTGATTGTGACGAGAGGCAAAGAGGTCCACCTCCGGAGTCCCCCACCGGTGGCAAAGCGACTGAAACACCTTGGGGCTGAGCGACCATTCCCCCCGGCGAGATGAGCACCTGCTCAGGGAGTCCGCCTCCGTGTTCTCCACTCCCGGAATGTACACCGCCGAGATGCATGGAACATTGCTCTCTGCCCAAGCCAGGATCAAAGACACTTCTTGTCTGAGGCCCCCACAGTCCCTGAAACTGAAGATCCTTCCAAAATCTCCCCCAACCTGACAGACTGGCATCCGTGGTGACCGTCTCCCAACGAGTGGTCAGGAAGGATCTGCCCCTCATCAGATTGCTCCGTTCCAGCCACCACCGAAGGGAATGCCGGACATCAGAAAAGACTGATCCAATGACAGCGGGGACCCATCCCAGACCGCCAAGAGATAGAGCTGGAGCGTCCTTGTGTGAAACTGGGCAAAGGGAACCGCCTCGAACGATGCCACCATCAATCCCACCAGTCGCATCCCCAGCCGGATGGACGGGCGAGAGATGGATAGGAGAAGCTGAGTCAAGTCCTGAATCAAAAGAACCTTGGGCCGGGGGAGGAACACCCTGGACTGAGAAGTATCCAGAGACATTCCCAGGAACGCCACCACCCTGGACGGAGAGAGGCAGGACTTGGGATAGTTGATCAACCAGCCGAATCTCTCCAGGGTGGTTACCACAGTCCTGGTATCTAGCTCCGCCTGGCTGAGAGAGGATGCCATAATAAGAAGATCGTCCAGATAAGGCACGATGCGGATTCCCTGGGCTCTGAGGAGGGCCATCACCCCCGCTAGCACCTTGGTGAAAACCCTTGGAGCCGAGGTAAGGCCAAACGGAAGGGCCACAAACTGAAAATGCCGATCTTCCACCACGAACATGAGAAATCTCTGATGCGCCGGGAAGATTGGAACATGCAGATAAGCATCCTTGATGTCTATGGACGTCATGAAGTCCTCCTGCCGAAGTGAATTTATGGAAGAGCGCAGAGTTTCCATGCGGAACTTCCTGGGACGAATAAACATGTTGAGAAACTTCAGATCCAGGATGAGACGAACGGATCCATCCTTCTTTGGCACCGTAAACAGATTGGAATAGTATCCCAGGCCCCGGCGAGGGAGGCACCGGGCAGATAACAGCCATGTCCAGGAGATCTTTTACTGCCGCCCGGAGCCCCTGCACGGCCAGAGGATCCAAGGGCACGCGAGACCTGAAGAATCTGGGAGGAGGCCGGAGCTCGAACTCCTGGTCCCAGACCTGGGAGAAGCGTCGCAGCCGTCCCCCCACCCGCGAGGGTGAGGGCGCCCTCTCATTGCTGAGCTGGCTTAGCAGCAGCTTTGGGCTTGGAGCCCCAGCTGTGACCTGGACGAGCACGTCCTCTTCCCCTGTTCCAGGAATCACCTCTGGAGGGGAAGACAGCCGATCCCCGTCCAGTTCTGGCCCCACGAAAGGAAGGGGTAAATGAAGCCGCCCCCCGAAAGGGACGACATTGCTTCTTTCACTGAGGTAACCTACCTCCTTTTGCAACCGAATCCAATTTTTCTCCAAAGAGCCGCAAGAGACTTTTTGGACACAAAATCAGCCGCCCACTGGCGCAACCAAACCGACCGCCGAATAGCCACCAGCAGAGCCGAAGTTCTACTACACATCACCATGGTGTCATCCAGGGCGGCTAGCACAAATGACAAAAACAATTCGCACCGCTTAAGGGCGGTGAACTCATCACTAGCCGGGTCAAGCCTGGAGGTAGACAACAGGTCCCTGACAACCGACCTAGAAGCCACTATTAAAAGCGCTGAAGCACAAACAGGCCGCAAGGCCGAACCGACACTGGCAAAACCGTGACAAGCCATCTGGTCAATGCGTTTGTCCTCACCGTCCTTGAGAGTAGAACAGTCAGGGGAATGCAAGACAGAGGTGCTAGACAACCCCAAAACAGGGGCGTCCACCTCGGGAGGGGACGACCAGCGCTTCACCGCATCCACCAGATATTTCTTATCCCAACCCGGAGGCCGAGTAGGCCTCTCCCATTCCTTAAGAATAATGGCGTCGAAATGCCTTTGATTAGGGAATTCTAAGCGCGGCTTAGCCTCCTCAAAGAACTCCCCCTTCTGCGGAAGAGTCACTTCAGGAGGAGAGGTTGCCAGAACCTCAAACATATGAGCCAGGACTTTCGGGGTATCCACAGAATCCCCCTGACCCCGCTCGGCATCAGCGCCAACAAATTGCTGATCGTCAGAACCATCCGACTCCTCAAAAAGCTCCCCTTCCTCTAGCGGGGGGTAATCAGACCAGTCCAGTGAATCAAACTCCTCAAGATCAGAAGCCTGCGTGGCTGGGGACAAGTGCTTTCTCTTAGCCGGGGCCTTTCTGGCTACAGCGCTAGAAAATAATTTTTCAAGATTGGACAATCTGGCACACACCTCAGATTGCGACTCCCCACTCGTGACAACATCACATGGGGTACGGGTCAGGCGGGGAGGGGTAGGAGAAGGGGCCGGCGGCGTAGAACCAGACGCATGGGATCCGGCCGCGTAATAGTCTGCTGGGCACATGGTATGCAAAGGAAAACATCATCCCCTGTAAGGGATGCCCCACACCCCAAACACTGCCGGGGTTGCCCCGAGGGGAGCCCAAGCCCGGTATCCTGGGAAGCCTCCATATGGTGATTTTATTGGTAGTCGCAATACCCAAGGGAATTACGCGATATAAGCGACCCGGGATGCCCCTTCTGTGTCCCGAGTGGGAGGATTTATGGGGAGTTCTTAAATTAAACCAGGGACCCTTAGGACCGGGAGGACCCTTTAGGATCCAACAAGGGTCCACCTGGAAGACAGAATACAGGGCTATTCAGCACCTCAATCATGCCCAAGCACACAAGCAGACGTACTGATATGCAATCACATAAAAAATATAGATATATAAATATATATGCATGTCATGAAGGTAATGAGGCCCCAAGGGCCACTCACGGAGGAAGATGGTGTCCGTCCTGCCAGAGGCGAAGAACACGAGAAGCAGAGGAAGAACAAGGGCGGGACGGCGCGGTTCGCGCGACGCGCCCGGCCCCGTCCCCCCGACAACAACGCCGCTCCCGGCCAGTGGCCAGGCTCCGCAGCGGCACCAGGAGCACGGGGGGCGGGCCGTGGGCGATCGCGCCGAGCACCCGACCCCGCCCCCCTACCAACCGCACCCAAGGGGAAGAAGCTCCCACACTGAAGCTGCCACAACGGCCGGCGCCGCGGCACAGCCAGCGCCGGCTGACATAAAAATGCACCCAAGTGGATCACACACACACAACGAAAAATAAAATTCTGTGAAATACTCACCTGTAGAATTGGTATTATACCTATACAGTACGTCCTGCTCCAAATATAATACTTACAATTGGGTTATCCTCCGCCAGAGGGCGCTGTGCACTGCAGACATGCAAAAACAGGCTCCTCCCGGCCCTTCATATACCCAGGGACCTCCCACAAATCCCCAGCATTGAAAAGCAGTGAACCAGAAGCCGGGAGAAACCAACCACCAAAACAACTGGTAATGATAACAATAACAACAATCACCATACAGGGGATCCAGAATAATGCAAACCAGGGTGGGGTGGAGCAGGACGTACTGTATACGTATAATACCAATTCTACAGGTGAGTATTTCACAGAATTGTATTATTCTAAGTATACAGTACGTCCTGCTCCAAATATAATACTTACAATTGGGACATCCAATAGCAGTGTCCACAGAACAGGGTGGGATCCCCAACAAAAAAGGCAACAGCAGACAGGTGAAAGCACTGTCATCTGCAATACCTCACTACCAGGAGCGATACGAGCAAAGGCTTTAATCTCAACATCAAACAACCCTAGAAGGGTAGAAACAAGAAAAAACAAGTAGCGTTAAAGCAAACCTGTTCAACAAGACCTGGTGCCGAAAGGCCCAAAGATACCAAGGCCCCAGCATAATCAGAATAGAGTGAGAAAACTCCTCCCCTTAAGGAATAGGCTTGAGTATAGGCCTAACAAGACCAAAAACTAAAGTAGCCCAGGAAGAAGCCAAGCCTTCCCCAGGACCAGAAGGGACATCTTATACAGGTAAAGGCCAGGCCCAAGGCCGCCCAACCCCTAGAGGCAGACGAGATCAGGCACATCCAGATGTAAGTGCCCACAACCCAAAGGAACAACAGACCCCCAAGGGACAGGAGACAATCCAGGAAAAAAATTCCAGCACCTATTGAGCGAAAATAGATACCCGTGCCTCAGCATTACAAGGAATAATCCCAGAAGAAGGATAATGTCCTAATACCTGACCCAAAGACTCCACCTTAGGCAGAATAACCGGCGTAAGGCGGAACGCCACCACATCATGGTGAAGATACAGTAAGGAAACGAGGCTAGCTAAACAGATCCGCCCGCTCAGGCGCACGGCCGACTGAGGTAACAGTCCCAGAAGGGCAACCGGAATAAAGCCAAGGGGAACACCCCGCAAGGCAATCAAATAGAATCAATCCCAACAGGGACCCTAGAACTACGTGGGGGATGTCACTGAGCAATTCCTGAAAGAAGGTCAACCCAGGCAAGGAGCTGAGTAAGACTTCTGCAGAAAAACAGACAGGACAGAGCCTGAACCACCAGGGCACCAAGTAGGAGAGCCAACTCCAACCCATGCTGTGTTAACTATATAACCCTGGGAACAGAGCTCGCCCACAGGGGAGAGACCAAAAAACTCAACCCAATCAATATGGGTAAGAATACCCCACAATAGACGGAAGAAGAGGCAGAAGAAGCCAACTCTTAGGCTTCAAGAAGTCACAGACACCCACGAAGGTGCACCCACTTCCATCAAGGTGGATTAACCAACCGTCAGACCATCCAGACCAGAGTCTGTAGATAGGGGAGAAACAGAAAAAAGGGGGGGGGGGCCTGAGTGGGCAGGCCAGCACCCCGGACAGGACGTACAGGTCCGCTGTCCACATAACCATATCGGCATCCACACTCCACTAGGCCATCCAAAGGCCGCCAGTATCACTGGTTCCCTCTTCCAGCATCAAACTTGCACAGAACCCTGTTTCCAGCAGGGAGAATGAAGGTAAAACATATAGAAACAGAATGTCCAGCATAAGTCACTAAGCCTCATGACCAAGGACAGAACAATCTGAGACAGGGAACAAGGGCCCAGAACCCACGAAGGTGACGGGTCCAGAAAGATCCACACTAGACGGATCACATGGAGACACAAAAATTAGCACATCCTGTCGCAGAAAGACATCCACCGGAGCAAATATCGCAGATATGCGGGAAACTCTGTCCTCCACCCAGATCAGGATAGATACCTTCCTGGGGGATCATCCTGCTGCCAAGTCCATGCAGATAATTTAATAAAGGCCACTGTTGTCAGCCAGACCAAGGGGCCCCCAAATAGACCGATCCCGCAAGGGAGAAGTCCAGCGATATAGAGCCAACCTGAAGGTCTACCTCTTCCAAAATAGACAGGTGGAAGGACCCCTAAAAGCCCCACCTCCCCCGGAATCACAGTGGAATTTAGGAGAAAAAAGTCCCCCCTCCATCGACCTGATAGATTTGGAGTCCAACTGCAGGAAGACACCAGGAAGGGGGCGCCCCCTGAATGGTACCCCTAGTACACAGTCTAAAGGGTAACCACCGTACCAAGGTGGAAGGGTAAACAGACCCAGCTCCAGGGTAGCTGGAACCCAGTCCAGCATTTACAATAGGAGTAGCGGAGGAGCCCAAGGGCTCTGAACATAGGGGACAACCTTTGAACAGTCACCAACAGGCCCGCCAGCTGCAATCCAGCCTGGTGAAGAGACGGGAACAGCAAGAGGGACCGAGCCCCTGCAAACATCTTGTCCATTTATAGTCAAGGAAGCAGGTTCCCGTATGAACCAATCCAAGTTCAACCCTAGGAAGGGAGATACCACTAAGGGAAAAAAGAGGAATTGAGGCGTTTGAGCACCCATCCAAAGACTCCCAAAGGACACCACCAACCGAGTACCAAGCTCGGCCTGACGCAGGGATTGGGAAGCAAAGAGGGACGGCCAGGAAGTTCCTTGTGCGGACACCCCCTTGGTCTCAGTAGAGAAATCACCCCCGGCATCGCCTAGGCGATCACCCAGGGAGCAGAACCAAGGCCAGAAAACTAAGGCCACAATCAGCAGTGTTGGAGCGCCAACACTAACCTGTAAGGTCCTTGGAGCCCAGAAAGCACAATGGCAAAGAAATAAGCGTCTCAGGTCCCTACTGACGGCAAGAGGTCCCTGGACACAGGGCACTGGCGGCCCAACTCAGAGAAACCATGCAGTAAAACCGCCTGTAAATGTAAATTGCCTCACCTATAGAGGGCCATAATGGACAGAGTGTCTCATCCGTTTGGAGGAATGTGGAAAGGTTAGTGAAGAGGCCCCTGCCTCTGTCTGTTAAGGGCAACCAGCGGGAGACCCCAGACCTCGCAGATCGCGCGTGGCCTGCGCCAACACAAGAAGAGAGACAGGGACCAGAAGCATCCTGAATATCTCGGGAGGGGGCCGCCCAGCAGACACTATCCTGCATCCAGAGGAAACTTCCTCCTGACTCCATCAGAACGAGGCATGCAGCCTCCTGATAGGGGCAAGGTGCTGCGGCCATCCCCTCGACCGAGCGGGCGAGGGCGTCCCATCATGCTTGGGGGGTTTTGGTAACAGGCCTGGACTTAGTCCTGCCGGAGGGACCAGGGCGTTGTCTGCCACTCCTGGGGCAGGGATCTATACCAAAAAGCTGGAAGGACACCACTACACCACTAGTTCGGGTTTGACGCTAACATAGGGGGTGGAGGGGTGCCCCTGCCCCGAGAAGGCCGAGACCGCCTTCTGTAAAGAGGTGTTTTGCCCTTTTTTCCAACAGATCCAGACGGGCCCCAAATAGGCGTCACCCTCTAAAGGGAAGCCCAGTAAGAATCTTTTTCGTAGCATCGTCAACACCCCACTGTCGCAGCCAGACCAGTCGGCGTATAGCTACAGCAAGGGCGGAAGATCTGGCGCACATGCTGATGGTGTCATCCAGCGCCAAAAGGATAAATCTTACAAATACATCACAACTGGAGAGTGCGTTAAACACATCCCAGGGGAGATCCTCAGGCTGATGATCAATCAGCTTTCTGATGAGGGTCCTAGCGGCCACTGCAGCGATGGCCGCGGCACAGACCGGGCGCAGAGTCGTCCCTGCACAAGAAAAGGCGTGGGAAGCCAGTCTATCAATGCGCCAGTCCTCAGCATCCCGAAGGGTACGATAACTAGGGGCCGCAATAAAGGGGGGGTTAAGAACCCCAATGATCGGCGCATCCACCACGGGAGGTGATGACCAGCAGTTAACTACATCAGTGGGAAAAGGGTATTTCCAATCCCAGTCCCCTGGAACCCCTGGCAGTTTGCTAGGGCATTCTTTGAGTACAAGAGCCTGGAAGTGATCCTGCTGCAGAAATTCCAAATGCGGCGGCGCTGTATGGAAACTCTCCCTTCTAGGCCTGGAAGCCTCACCAGGGAGAGAGATAGACAAGACCTCGAAGATCTTTATCAGTAATTCGTCGGTGTCACACAGGCCCCAAGAACCGGGGCTTGAATCATCATGACTCCTCAGCCCCTCGTCAGATGAGCCCGAGTCTGAGAATAGCCGACCTTCATCATACAGAGTAGAACCCTGCTCAGCAGAGAACTCTTCAGATTCAGAAGGAATGGGCGAAACCAGAGGCGTCAGGGACCGCTTTTTACCAGGGCCCAAGCGCTCAGCCAACCTCGAAATCACCTGATCGGCCGTAGGTAGTCTGCGCGGCACAACTTGTTGTTCATTCCCGCTCGAGTGCGACTCATCAGGGGTGAGATTTAAGCACGGGGAGACAGGTGTATTAAAACGAGGCGCAGCCACTGGGCCAGTACTTGTTCAGCACATGGTCCGCAGACCCGTGCTCTGTCCGCATCAGCGTGGGGCAGATCACACGCAGTACACAGCCGGTCTTGTCCTGGAGGGACCCCGGTCACATAATTCTGAGATGCCTCCATATGGTGATTGTTAATGTAATATATATATATATATATATATATATATATATATATACCAATAGGGATTTACGCAATAGGCAACCCTGGATGTCCCAAAGACCAGCTAGGAATGTGGGAGGATTTGTAAGTCCGCTACAATATATGTTAGGCCGAGAAGCCACCGGACTCTTCAAGGTCTGAAAGACAAAAGGGGAATAAGGGGTGTCAGGGCCATGCGCAATAGAGAGAATACTAGTGATGAAAAAACGCCGAGGGCACTCACCAACCTGGGGAGGAGAAGGACCGCCAACACACGCGCGCACGGAGATCAACAAAATGGCGCCGACCGAACCTCGGAGGGCGGGTCTAAACTGGGCGTGACGCGGAGCGCGCCACGCCAGGTCCCCGCCTCCCCCCAAAGAGCGCGAAGCTCTGAAGCAGCCGTTAAAAACTCGGCGAGCCAAGCATAGAATGTGCCATTAAGGACATCTGCTAGTGGATACTCGTGAAGTCTAAAAAACACCGCTACGTTTCCTTCCCAAGATGCAGTATAAGAAAGCTAGACGTGCAGTACACTATTGTATGTTAAATTGAGAAGGCCAAACTAGAAGGGCAGCGCGGCTCTGACACCCAGTTGCCGATCAGGGGCAAAAGCACGGACATAAGCGTGACAATACTGTACACTGAGACCGCCAACGGACACACCCCCCCCCCCTTCTTTTCCCCCGAATACGAGGGGGAAACGAGGGAGGATGACGACCCTTTACACAGGGTCCACCTCTACACGGGGCATGGGGCAAGAATGCGGGAGGGACATCCACTATGAGGCTCACCATCAGCCTAAACCGCCTACCCTATGGTGGGGGACTGTGGTGGAGCATGGCTCTGTTAAGCACACATGGTGCTGCCTACCTTCACCTGACCAGCGCAGCCCAGGCTGGGAGGCACATCACAGGAAGGACGGGTGGGAATAGTCCAACAGGGCCACAGGCTGTAATAGCCCCGCTCACCTGCGAGAGAGTGATACTTCATGTCTTCGCAGTCAGCACTGCAGAGAAATCTGGGGATTTGTGGGAGGTCCCTGGGTATATGAAGGGCCGGGAGGAGCCTGTTTTTGCATGTCTGCAGTGCACAGCGCCCTCTGGCGGAGGATAACCCAATTGTAAGTATTATATTTGGAGCAGGACGTACTGTATACTTAGAATAGTACAGCTGTGACAAACACTCAATAAAGACGATTACACTAAGGGAGAAAGGGCCCCCCCCCTCTAAGGAGCAAGGGTAATCCGGGAGAGGGGGAATCCACGCTGGAAGGTGGAAGGGCAAGGGACGGGGCATCCCGAACCGGGATCACCAACGCAGAATACTGCCTACCCCTTAGTATGGGGTCTCACGGTGGAGCTCCTAAGCACCATTAGGTGCCGTCTACCCTTGCCCGGACCAGCAGCCTAGGCTGGGAGGCAAGGTGAAATACTAAGAAAGGGGTTCAGGCAGAAATAGACTAACAAGCGGGCCGGGAGTTACCCCGGCTACCTGCAAGCAGGAGACATCTATCTTCTGACTTGCTCGCCGTCTGCAAAGATGAAAGACTGGGAATGAGCGGGAGGTACCAGGTATTTATGGACCGGGAGGGGCTCCCTTTTTTTCATGACATCTCTGCAAGATCGTCCTCTACAGGTCGGTATAACCCAAGTGTAATGACTATCTGAAGCGGGGTGTGTGACATACTTAGAATAGTACATTTTATTCACTTTGCTGAAAGTAGTAATACTTTTCTTAAGTGAACTTGTTTGCAAATGCATTTGTCTCTGCCTGTTATATTCTTTAGCATCACCTATTCTCTGTTTGTTACATATAGATAGCTCATAACACAAACTCTAAGGGAGAATAGGTGTCACACAGCACAAAAGAGCCCCCTGTGCACCTCTAGATGAAATTAATTAAATTAACTAACGTCAATCTGGCAATTACAGGGGTCCCTGCAAGCCGAGATATCTTTTTCTGAGCAGCCCTGGAGAAACACCTGCAATTAGTATTGATTTCATAGGGGGAACACAGAGAGATGGTAATTGTTTTTATCAGATAATCAGGTATTATCAGTTTATTGTGTGTTAAAGTTGCCAGTTGTGTTACTCTTTGACTTTTCACAAAATGTTATAACTCAGACTCACATACTTACAGTAGTTACTGATGATAAAATCTGTGTGGCACACGCACCGGTAACTGCCTCCGTACTCCATGCATGATCCACCACCTGGACACTGGGAGCCCATGCTGCAGGGAAGTGATGTCACCTCTGAAAATTTATAGAAAATGAGAAAAGAGTAAGCTACGTGATTATAACTGAATTTTTACATTTAACGGGCTCTAAGATAAAATATTCCCCGCCCACACCAGGCACTTTGAGTAGGTAATTTAGGGTCTTACAAATAGACAAATAGTCAACCACCCACTGAACAGATGCAAATACAAGTGTACTAAAATCCTAGCTAGAAATTGCTCTGCATTAGCTTGATAAAACAAAATGTGTTTTTAACCCTTGACCTCACTTGGTGCTCCTTCTACCTCATCTTAATTTTACATTAAATTCGCCAATAACACATCACACTGAGTACTGATCCTACTGTTTTACTAATGTAAGTACATATACATGTCAATAAAAAGATTAATACAAAAAGTCACAGAGGGTACAGTGGTTACATAAAACCTTAATTTGGTCCATATTTAAATGAAGTTCATTATAGGTGGTATTTGTGTTCTGATTTTTTTCTAACACATGCCTCAAATACAATTTTGCCGGGGGAAGGGGAAAATACAGCTAAAGGTAGATTTGATAGGGGGATGGGAAGATTCAACCAAATGTAGATTTGATAGGGGCAGGGGAAAATACAACTAAAGTCTTCTTTCACACTGCGGCGATTAGAGACAAACACAAAGCACTCGCAATCGTTCCGCAATCGTCAGGGAAACGCTGCCCATAGAAAACCATGGGTGCTTTCATATACAGGTAGGGCGATTAGAGGGCAATTCCACCCCCCCCCCCCCCAAAAGCCCTGCAAGCAGTGTTTTTGCAGCCATGGTGCTTGCAGTCGTTGTATAGCAAACAGCAATCAATAGCGCCAACGCTACTAAAACACCTGTCAGTTGCCGGTACACAGGAGTGAGGGGTAGAGGCAGTGATTCTTCTCAGTGTAAAGGTGGAGTAACAGAATCTGTATTTTAAAACTATATGCACTTTTATTATTATTAATAATAATATTAATAAAAATACAAATCTACTCACCTGTAGAATTGATATTATAAGTATACAGTATGTCCTGCTCCAAATAGATTACTTACACTTGGGTTATCCTCCGGCCCCTCAAATACCCAGGGACCTCCCACAAATCCCCAGCATTGAAAAGCAGTGAACAAGAAGCCGGGAGAATTTAACCACCAAAACTGGTAACTATAACAATGATAACAATCACCATACAGGGGATCCAGAATAAAGCAAAAACCAGGGTGGGGTGGAGCAGGACGTACTGTATTATTATCAATTCTACAGGTGAGTATTTCACAGAATTGTATTATTCTTAGTATACAGTACGTCCTGCTCCAGATAGATCACTTACACTTGGGACATCCAATAGCAGTGTCCATAAGCAGGGTGGGATCCACAAAAAAAAAAGGTAACAGCAGACAGTTTAAACCACTGCCGCCTGCAAAACCTTGCGGCCAAAAACAGCATCAGCTGAGGCCCTAACATCAACCTTGTAAAACTTCGAAAAGGTATGAACAGAAGACCAAGTAGCGGCCTTGCAAACTTGTTCAACAGAAGCCTGGTGCGGGAAGGCCCAAGATAGCACGAGTAGAATGAGCAGTAAGGCGGAAGGGAGGACTCTTCCCCTTAGCAGAATAGGCCTGAATCACAGCCTGACGGATCCATTTGCTGATAGTAGACTTGGCAGGAGCCAAACTCTTCCTAGGACCAGAAGGGACCACAAAAAGAGCATCAGTTTTCCTGAAGGACGCAGTGACTACCAGGTAATACTTCAGACACCTGACCACATCCAAGGAATGCAGAACCCTTTCCTTAGCGTTGCTAGGATTAGGGCACAAAGAAGGAAGCTATAGAGCAATATCTTGATTCAAATGAAAAGCAGACACCACCTTAGGCAGAAAGTCTGGCTTAAAGCGGAACACCACCTTGTCCTGGTGTCTCTCATAGTATGGGGGCTGAATAGACAGAGCCGCCAGCTCAGACATACGCCTGACCGAAGTAATAGCCACCAGAAAGACAACCTTGAGGGTAAGTACAGCCAGAGCACCATCCTGAATAGGCTCAAAGGGAGCACCCTGCAAGGCAGACAAAACCAAGTTCAAATCCCAAACAGGGACCATAGGTTTACGTGGGGGACACACATGAGCGACCCCCTGAAAGAAAGTCTTAACTAAGGAATGCTGAGCAAAAGACTTCTGAAAGAAGACAGACAGGGCAGAAACCTGACCCTTCAGAGTACTGAGTTTTAGACCCAAGTCCAACCCATGCTGTAAAAACTCCAGAACCCTAGGGACTGAGAACTCTCTACAGGGAAGAGACCTAGACTCACACCAATCAATGTAGGTACGCCATACCCTATAATAGATGGAAGAAGAAGTTTTCTTCCTAGCCTTCACCATGGTCTCAACCACCGAGGCAGACAAGCCTTTCTCCATCAAGATGGAGGTTTCAGCAGCCAGGCCGTCAAAGCCAGAGTTTGTAAATTGGGATGGCGTAAGGGGCCCTGAGTGAGCAGATCTGGCACTCCTGGCAGAACGTACTGGTCTACTGCCATTTGCACCACGTCTGCGAACCACACTCTTCTTGGCCACCTGGGGGCCACCAGAATCACTGGCACCCCTTCCAGAGCAATCTTGTGCAGGACCCTGCCCAGCAGGGGGAATGGAGGAAAGACATACAGGAGCCGAAATTCCTGCCATGACATGGACAGAGCATCTGTGGCCAAGGCCAGAGGATCCTGAGACAGGGAGACAAAGGCCGGGATCTTGTGATTGTGACGGGATGCAAACAGATCCACATCCGGTATACCCCAACGGTGACACAGGGACTGGAATACCCTGTTGCAGAGGGACCACTCTCCCTGACGAGAGGTCCCCCTGCTCAGAGAGGCTGCCAGTAGATTCTCTGCCCCCGGGATGTACACAGCCGAAATGCATTGAACATTGGCCTCCGCCCATGTCAGAATCCGCAACACCTCCTGGAGGGCCCCCTTGCTCTGGGTCCCTCCCTGATGGTTGATGTAGGCAACCGCCGTCCTGTTGTCTGAGCGCACCTGCACAGACAGACCCTTCAGGTGATTGGTCAACTGCTCCAGTACCAACCTGATTGCACGTAGTTCCAGAATGTTGATGGGCAGGTGGGCCTCCTGAGGACCCCACCTCCCCTGGAACTGCAGGGACTTCCAGAATCCTCCCCAACTTGACAGACTGGCATCCGTGCCACCACGAAAGGGACCGCCTGACCAAGGGGGGAAGCACACAGACCCCGTCCAAGGACGTTGGGTCCTTGTTCCATACTGACAGAAGGTGAAGTTGCAGAGGCCTCAAATGGAACTGAGCAAAGGGCACCGCCTCGAAGCTCGCCACCATCAGGCCCACCAGCTGCATTCCCTGCCTGAGGGAGGGCTGGGGGCACGAGAGCAAGAACCTCACCTGCGCAGTTAGAGCTTCCACCTTCTGTTGAGGAAGGAATATCCTTGACTGAACCGTATCCAGAATCATTCCCAGGAATGGGGTCACCGAAGAAGGGGACAGAGAGGACTTGGGGTGATTGATCACCCAGCCGAAGGACTCCAAGGTGGACACCACCAGCTGAGTGTCCAACTCCGTCTGCTGTAGAGACCGAGAGGAGATGAGTATGTCGTCCAGGTAGGGCAGCACGCGTATGCCCCTTGACCTTACCAAAGACATCACCCCCGCCAGCACCTTGGTGAACACTCTGGGAGCTGAAGTGAGGCCAAATGGCAAGGCCACAAATTGGTAATGTCGGTCTTCCAACGCGAATCTGAGAAACCTTTGGTGTCCCGGGAACACAGGGATATGAAGGTAAGCATCTTTGATGTCCACAGACGTCATGAAATCCCCTGGGCACAGAGAGCCGATGGCCGAGCGCAGAGTTTCCATACGAAAGCGCCTGATCTTGACAAACTTGTTGAGGATCTTCAAATCCAGAATGGGCCTGACTGACCCATCTTTTTTGGGCACTGTGAAAAGGTTGGAATAGAACCCCTTGCCCCTTTCTCTTAAGGGGACTCTGCAAATGACCCCCAGATCCAGAAGTCCTTGCACGGCCTGCATCAAGCCCTGAGCGGAGACAGGGTCCTGGGGGATCCGGGACCTGATGAATCTTGAGGGGGGCCGCACAGCAAACTCTACCTTGTAACCAGAGGACACTATCTCCTGAATCCACCGGTCTGAGACGTGGCGCCTCCAGACGTGCGCAAAGTGCTGTAGCTGTCCCCCCACCCTGACGGGCAAGGGCGCCCCATCATGCCTGAGGGAGCTTGGGAGAGGGTTTGGACTTAGACCCCCAGGAGGAGCCAGGACGTCGTCCCCTGCTCCTATGCCAGGAATCTGCACGAGCCCCCGCGAAGGACACCCCCTTTTCCCTGCTTAGCACCTCGGTAGGGGAGTGAAGGGGGGCCCTGGCCCCGGAAGGGCCGAGACTGCCGCCTCCGCTGGGGTAACTTACCTCCTTTAGCAAAGAGGTCTAGGCGGTCCCCAAACAGGCGTAGCCCCTTAAATGGAAGCCCAGTAAGGGCTTTCTTTGCAGCATTGTCAGCAGCCCACTGGCGCAGCCAAACCGCGTGGCGTATAGCTACCGCCAGGGCAGAAGATCTGGCACACATCCTAATGGCATCATCCGATGCAGACAGGATAAAGTTTACAAACACATCACAGTTAGACAGTGCATTAACCGTATCAGGTGGCAATTCATCAGGGCCTTCGAGTACACTTCTGACCAGGGCCCTGAGCGCCACAGAAGTAATGGCCAAGGCGCAAACCGGGTGCAGCGCCGCCCCCACAAATGCAAAGGAATGGCATGCCAATTGGTCAATGCCCCGGTCTTCAGAATCCCGCAGCGTAGTAGTATCGGGGGAGTGCATAATAGAGGTGTTAGACAGCCCTAGAATAGGAGCATCGACCTCGGGGGGCGATGACCAGCACTTGACCATATCAGCAGGAAAGGGATACTTTCTGTCCTAACTCTTAGGTATCCCGGGAAGTCTACTGGGATGTTCCCACTCCTTAAGCACGAGGTTATTGAAATGGGTTTGCTCAGGAAATTCCAATCGAGCCTTAGCAGTATGAAAGAGCTCACCCCTTTGCCTGGGTGCCGCAACAGGGGGAGAGATGGACAAAACCTCAAAAATCTGAACCAGCAGCCTGTCAGTATCATCCGGGGTCCAGGGGTCAGAGCCAGAATCGTCATGACCCCTGGGCCTCTTGTCAGATGACCCTGAGTTAGAGAACAGCTCCCCTTCGTCTGAGGGGGTATAGCCATATAGATGCAACAACTCGTCAGACTCCGTAGGGAAGAGAGTGGCATCAGGGGTTAAATGACGCTTTTTAGCAGTGGCCTTACGCGCTAAGGTATTAGCAATCAATTTTTCAACACTGGCCAGTCTAGCAGCCACATCAGGATGAGAATCCCCGCTTGTATTGGGGGTTAGACTCAAGCTTGGGGGAGTAGGTGAAGTGAGATGAGGTGCAGGCCCAGCCACCGGAGGGGCGGGTTGCAACATTAACGCCTGCTGTGCGCAAGGAACACAGACCCGTGCGTTGTAACCGCAGATAGGTGAGACCCCACAAGCTACACACAGCCGGGCTTGTCCCGAAGGAACCCCGGTCATGTTATCCTGGGATGCCTCCATATGGTGATTAATAGGCACAATAGGCCAGTAGGGATTGAAGCTGTAAGCTACCCTGGATGCCCCAATGACCCGCAGGGAAGTGGGAGTAATTATACTAGGCCCTACTGACAATTACACCGGGCCGGGAGAAGCCACTGGATTCACCCGTCTGAAAGACACAATGAGAAGAAGGGGCGTCAGAACCATGCACAGTAAGCAATGATGATAAAGGTCGCCCGCAAGGGCACTTACAGACCACGGAAGGGGGGACCGTTACACGCGCGCGTGACTATACAGCAAAAAGGCGCCAAGCGAACCTCGAAGGGCGGGCCAAAGCGGGCCATGACGCGGAGCGCGCCAAGCCAGGCCCCCGCCCCCCACGAAGAGCGCAAAGCTCTAAGACAGCAGCCAATGATAATGCCGCAGCGTCTGAGGCAACGCCGCCGTCCGGCGCGGACGACCAACTAAGGGAAAAGACGCGCGCGGCGGCGGCGGCCATGTAATAGTAAAAATAGACAAGTAAGCGCGGTGGCTGACACCACATATCTAGTCATACACGTAATCACTATACGCACTGACCCACACCCTCCCCTTCTTTCCCCCCCCCGAAGGCTACGGGGAGGAGAATGAGGGAGGATGGCGGCCCTTTGTACAGGACCCACCGCTACACGGGGCATGTGGCAATAATGCGGGAGGGGCATCCCATGAAGGCTCACCATCAGCCTATACCGCCTACCCTTTGGTGGGGGACTGCGGTGGAGCAGCGCTCCTTAAGCACACATGGTGCTGCCTACCTTCACCCGACCAGCGCAGCCCAGGCTGGGAGGCACATCACACGAAGGACGGGTGGGAATAGTCCAACAGGGCCGCAGGCTAATAGCCCCGCTCACCTGCGAGAGAGTGATAACTTCATGTCTTCACAGTCAGCACTGCAGAGAAATCTGGGGATTTGTGGGAGGTCCCTGGGTATTTGAGGGGCCGGGAGGAGCCTGTTTTTGCATGTCTCTGCAGTGCAGCACCATCTGGCGGAGGATAACCCAAGTGTAAGTAATCTATCTGGAGCAGGACGTACTGTATACTAAGAATATATATACATTTGATTTCAGATGAAAGCATTAACCTGGGTCCTACCATATTCACACATCAGTCCAAAAAACCCTGGTGGGCAGTGGCAAGTGTTGTTCCCATCGGCACATTCACCCCCATTCCTGCAGGCACATCCATCAGATATATCTGGAAAAAGTCATGAGAGAGGACAGATAACAGAGTGTCCATATTCCCTTGCAATGGCAGGTGCAAATGTAGATACTAGCAGCATTGTACTTGATAAAAGGTATTGATTGTAGCAGACAATAGATATTGTAAATCAATTCTATATAAAGTATTCGACGCTAGAGATACTGAACTGACAGTAATGTAATCTTGGATAATGAATATGCCTGTTAGCAGGTGCTTGCGTATTTAATACCCATTTATTTACATTGCCATCTATTTGAAATACCCATGTTTTTGCTAGCAGAACTTGGCAGACTTCAGGATATTAAAGAGTTACGGTTATGCCATAGAAGAATAACTCATTTTGCTATTCACAAGCAGAAAACTGACAGAAAATCGAATACCAGGCACCAAGATTCTTATTTACTATATTTCGCATGACATAAGAATTTGGAGAAGAAAAATAAGAAAACAAATATTCTGAACAAAATGTTGTGCTAAAACACCGTCCTTCTCAAGAACCAAATAATAGGCTAGGTGCAGAACCCCCCCCCCCCCCCATTATGGGCGGAGTGGCTCCCCCTATTTCCCCATTATAGGCAGTGTGGCATTCCCTCCTCCCAATCCCCATAGGCAGTGAGGCATTCCCCCCTATCCCAAAGGCAGTGAGGCATTAACCCCCATCCCACCAGCAGTGAGACCCCCCCCCCCCCCCCCCGGATGCTGGAGGAAAAGAAAATGACCGTTTGGACCGTTGCTCCCGCACCGCAGGGGGCCGATGCAGGCAACGTCCACCAGCTGCACAGAACCAAGTGTACATGTGGGCGAGCGTGCCGAGAAGCGGCTGCTCCCAGAGTGGGGACTCTCTCTGCCCGTCCTCATGCCCATCCTCAGGTGCAAGGACCTGAGTGTTTGTGTGGGTGAGCGCACCAGGCCCAGAAGTGGCGATGCCGCCCAGAGTGGGGGCACTCCCTGCTTGTCCTATCGCCACTCCTCCATAGCCCAGCTGAGGCACCGATTGGTAATGTAATTTTATTTATTTATTTTTAACATTAACATTCGCCCAATAAGGCACACCGACATTCCCCCCCCCACTTTTGGGCAGTGAGAAAGGCAAGTGGGGGAAAACATGAATTTCAGACCAGACCAACAGCCTGGCACAGTCGGAAAAGCTCCCCAAAACTCTCTTAATCCATCCGCATACATGATATTGAATCAGTGTCAGCACTTTAATTTGCATCTGCATCCACTCAAAGATGTATCTCCTCAATATTACAGACGGACTGTCCCTTTTACTGCACAAACGTCCCAAAAAAGTTATATCTTAAAAATGGCTGAATATTAAAAATAGTCAAAAAATATACAGGATGGCAAAAAGAGGGCCATGTTTATATACCAATCTACTTGGAGTTGGAACTCCAACTGCCTGTCTTTTAAGCCACACAACCCCAGCATGCAATTCTTTGTGCAGAAATTAAGGAAAAAACTTGATGACGTGTTTTGCACAGGGTACAAACTATAGGTCTTACCATGTGGCATGTATATATTTTTTTTAATTTTTAATATTAGACCTGTTTTGCTATACATTTCTTTTAATGCAATGTAATTTTAAACATATAGATTCCTTCTGACCATCCTTCAGCAGATCTGCAGTAATCTTATCAAAATAACAAAGATCTTTCACAAAAAGAATGTTTTGCATACTCACGGTTCTCGCAGTTAATACCAATGTATCCTGAAGGACATTCACATAAATATGCACCTTCTACTTCCCGACATGTGCCACTGTTCTGACATGGAGAAGAAGAACAGGGTCCTGGGACTTCCAAGATCTCTAGAGCATACAGAGATACAGAATATGTCTATCACAAGGGTTTCTGGCATATGTTAGATTTAGGAAAAGAAAAAAGGCAAACAACCAAGATTTGAATGCAAAATAGTACTATTTTGTATTAAAATCTTGGTTGTTCGCCTTTTTTCTTTTCCTTATATTGCATAACACAGGGTTAAGAAAGACAGAACACCAATTTTGTTGCACCTTTATTTTCTGTGTTACATACATATATGCTGAAGGTGTGCTTCGACCCATTCTTTTTATATGCTGAATTTAGCTAATCCAGTATTTCTCATCCCTGTCCTCAAGCACCGCCAACAGGCCATGCATTGTGGAGCTCTATATGCATATATAGGTGTAGTAATGAGAGCTTCAGCAGAACCATAGAGCTTCCCCTGCGGAGAACTGAAAACATGTCGTGCTGATGAGAATTGAGGACAGGGTGTGGGATTATTTATAACAATATTATCTAAATGCCTTAAATGTTCCAAGCTTAATTTTAGAAAAAGGAACGAGTCCAGTCCAAAATTGACTTCATCCCTGAAGAAATTCCCCCCATGAACGGACGCATTTTGCATAATACAAATGTATATGTAATTAATTAATGTGAAATGTACTCTCTCGCTGCTAGTGTTATTCACTTCTGCAATGGGGAGCGGGAGAGCGCGCATCCCTGCATCTTTGGGCTGTGCGCATGCTCCTGCCCTAGCCATTCATATAGGTTTCGGTGGGAGCGCACGCGTTACTGGGGATGCGCTCACTTGCGTTCCCCATTGCTGAACATCAGAACTGTTTCCCGAAAAACACAGACACAACTCTGATTGGACGAGAGCCCGCGCATGTGCCATTGGACTGGGGGAAGGTAAGCTTTAACAGTAAACTGGTGGGTTTCACATAGTGGGGCATGGAAACTCAGGGTGCCCTGGGGCATGGAACAAAACCCGGGATAGTCAAAATCCTGGGTTTTGTTCTCCTTTCATTTGAAATGATGTCAGTTGTTAGTAAGTCAACTGTTTTTGCTGCCAAGTAAGACAGATGTTCTTGCTGCATCATTCTGAAATGCTTCACTATTTATCACAGTCAATTCTCTATTTCCCATCTCTGACAGGAACACCAACGTGTCAGGATTCTGTATTCTATGGTTAATAGAATACATTAACCATTTTTCTACTAGTTTGATTGCCAGGACAAATGAAACATTTTCAAAGATGCTTAAGGGAATCCAGCTGCTTTTACTTTACAATCTCTAAAAGTGTATATAGCGGCCTTGATTCAATAATAATATAAAACATCAACTGAAAATACAGACTGTATTCATGCTTTATTTCAGAATAAAGACATGAGATAAAATCAGCCAAAAATAAAGAGAATATTCCATTGCAACATTTTGTTTTAATTGCTTGTATGTTGGTTAAAACTTTCACTTTTACAGACAATGCTCTCATGAATGTTTTAAGTGTTTATCAACTTCTGCACTTTTTTTAAAGCCCCTGTACAACAAAGCTTAAAAATATACTTAATCAGGGTTGTGGCGATGTCCACCATATCACTTGTGAAAGGTAGACAGACCACCAAAGTATGATCGGGCCCATGCACATTACAGGGCACAATTTCAGCTGAGATCAGATGAGTATGATCCTCCAATCAGAACTGGTAGGTTCCCTCATTAATAGTAATGGGGAATATGTCACTGGGGATCAAGAGAATGGAAAGCTGCTAAATGGGTTCTTTGTGTAAACAAAAGAGGAGCAAGGTGCCAATATAAGTGATTCCACTTCAAACAATACCCCAATCATATTTGTTAACTTGCTAACGACTTGCAAATGATCCAATAAAGACTAAATATTTTAAATGTGAATAAGACTTCAGGACTGGATGTACTTCACTTAGGAGTTCTTAAAGAACTCAGCTCAGTTAATTCATGATCTTTCAACTCACTAACAACTGGTATAGTGCCAAGGGATTGACACAAGGCATATGTGGTGCACATTTAAGTTACAATCTTTTTATTGAAGAAAATGATACAGGGAACAAGCATAATCTGTATATTAGTCATTGAACCATGAGGCTACACTCAAATTTAGTCAGTTTGTGAGGATCAGGCGCATTACTGCCACAGATGACCTGTATGAATCACGATCTAATGAGTTGATCAATAGCCTATTACAGCGAGGCTATGATCTCTCTGAGTTAAAAGCAGCACAAGCCAAGGCCAGATCCCGGGACAGGGCAGAACTGCATAAATTCCACCCCAGGAACAGTACTAAAAGGATACCTTGCATTCTTACCTATTCGAAGTTTTTCACTCAGGTCCAGAGAATCGTTAAGAGACATTGGTCCATCCTGGAATCCGATGACAGACTATCTGACACTTTTAAGGACCCGCCACTGATGGAAGGCCAAAAATCTTAAAACCTCCCTGGTGAAAGCTGAGTTCCATTCTAAACAACCCACCATGGGATCCGACTGGCTCACCGACAGACAAAAACCTAAAGGTATGTACCCGTGTGGGCATTGTGCCCAATGCGGTTACACATCTAAGATAGATCACTTCCTTCATCCTAGCTCAGGTAAAAAATATCCCATACTGGATTTCATCAACTGCTCTACAAAAAATGTTATATACCTTCTCAAATGTCCCTGTGGCAAGGGGTATATAGGTAAGACTAAGCGTGAACTCAGACAAAGGATCTGTGAACACAGATCAGATATTAGGAATGGTAAATTGGAGTCCTCTGTGGCTAGGCACTTCTTATAGTTTGGCCACCAAATTAGCCAATTAAGATTCACAGGCATTGAAGTAGTCAGGTTACCCTATAGGGGGGGGGGGGGGCCACATTGAGAAAAAACTCCTACAAAGAGAGTTATTTTGGATATTCCAGCTTGGTACTAAAAGCCTGAGTGGCTTAAATGAAGATCTGGACTTTTCAGTATTTTATTAAAGTATTTTACTATAGTATTATGTAAGGTAATTTATACCTCTGTTTAGCTCCTCTTTAAGTTATTCTTAATCATTGGAATTTTGTGCAATAATCAGATTTGGGAGTGGGAATTGCCCACACCTATTCTCAATATCCGTTTTTAATCACACTTAATTATGGTTCTATTTTTATTTTTTCTGCAGCATTATGCAGGATGCACCTGCTTCTTCTCCCCGTCTTTCCCATGAGGTCTCCGGCCGGGTCTCCAGCACCTATTGTATGATACAGCCATTCAGGGACATATACTGCGCACAGCTTGTGCTCTACTGACAGGAGCGGCACTTCCGGCTTCCGCCCGTCGCCGCATATACATTCCGCCATTTTGTTGTTTATTTAGTGTGTTACCCAGCCACCATCCTTTGGTTATAGTCGCCCCGCTTGGCGCCGCCATTTCTTCCTATTACAGAATTACCCACCCATTCTCGCGGGTCCCGCAACGCCCCGTACGTCATTTCCCCTGACTGGTGGAGAGATCGGGACGCTAGTGGGACACTGTCCATGGCGTCACTGGCTGGCGCGCACACACGCGCGCGTCGCATTTGGTGCCATTTCCCTGTTAGCTGGAGACCTCAGGATTACTATAAAAAGCTGCCTGTGTTTATTTCGGATACCGCATCCTCTTGAGAAAGGTCGCCCCAGACCAAACGTTGAGGTGTTTTTCACTTGCGGTCAGCCTGTAAGCCTTGTTCTCTATACCTTATGTTACCTTCTATTATCTATGGTTATGGTTATCTATGAAGCTTTATGTTTAAAGGGATATACATTTGTGAATACTGATACTCTGCCTAAACTAAACTAGGTCTGCTTGTCCTATTACACTAAACCTAGGAATGTCTGCTTGTCCTCATAGACTAAGCCTATGTATGTCACCTTATGCTGCATATTGATATTCTTGGATCCTGATGGATCATTGCCTCTGTGTATATAGAATCCATGTATGCACTGTATATAGTCTTTATCACTTTGCTTGTATCACTAATTTATGCACATTAAAAACAATTGCTTTTTGGCTTAACCCTTTTGGTGTTCATTCTTCCCTTTTCTATATATGCTACACTCAAATATCAAACATTCTAAGAGAAAATCGTAAATACAAAAGTCACTCAAGTTCACACAACTTTCCCCTTTAACATAGCCCCCCTTAAAGGGTAAGTCCACTTTCTCACTAATTCATGCGCATTAAAAACAATTGCTTTTTGGCTTAACCCTTTTGGTGTTCATTCTTCCCTTTTCTATATATGCTACACTCAAATATCAAACATTCTAAGAGAAAATCGTAAATACAAAAGTCACTCAAGTTCATACAACTTTCCCCTTTAACATAGCCCCCCTTAAAGGGTAAGTCCACTTTCGATTGAATTTTTGAAAGTGTATATATTTGTGTGGCAAAATGATGTCGTAAAGGTGCCAATCTGATCTAGAATTTTTGTATTTTTTTGTAATTTTAGCAAATGTGTGTTATGGAAGCAGTTTTCATCTGTTGCTATTGGCAATGTAGTGTACATTGCCAATAGCAGCAGATTGCAGTTGCGCAGGACACTGCTTGTATGTGTAAGGTTGAGTAAGCTCCCTTACCTCATCAGTGACCATAGCAGCAGTGTTCTGTTAGTACAATACTCACATCCCTATTCTTGGTGTACAGACTTGGTGTACATTGCCGAAAGCAACCAACTCAAGGTAGTGAAAAATGAAAAAAAATAATAGATCAGCTCAGAATCTTGAGCACATCCTTTTGGCACAAAAAAATACACTTTAAAAAAATCCATTGAAAGTGGACTTTAACTGCTACGAATGCATAACTAAAGGGGATATCCTATCATATCCTGTATATATATATATATATATATATATATATATATATATATATATATATATATATCCTGTCATATCCGCAGGGATGCGAACCACCTTGTCTTCGAATATAAAGTCATTAATTGTTTAAATGTAAAGTATAATGTCAAAAAAAACATATATAGAGAGAAAAAGAAAACCAGAAAAGTGAAAGAAAAGGAGACGGAGAAAAATAACTAACACCTCAGCCTTCTAGAGAGAAAGCAAATATTCCATAACACTACACATGGACCAGTATGCTGAGTCCATGGGGTCCAAACTTTTAAAACCTGTTCATGAGTATAATATTATAAAACAGACAAGTTCTCCTGTACCATGATGCTAGGTATCTTGTTTTTTACTGCCTGGAAGCACAGCGTCGGAGTCGTCTAGGCTACTGCTATGACCTGCTTTACAGAGCTAAAAATCAATTGCATTAGTATGCGCTGCAGTTTGTGTGTCTCATGATTAAGCAGGGCTTCACATGGGTCCCTAGTAATATTCAAGTGAAGTACCTACTGAATCATGTTATACGTGTAATACCCATTTTTTAAAGAAGGCTCTAGGTCTTCTCAGGGTAATTACAGACCTGTAAGCTTAACATCCATTTTGGTATTGCTTGAGGGACTCCTAAGAGACTACATACTGTACAGGATTAAATGACTGTATGTATAATATTATGTGACAGCCAGCATATAGCTTTACTAAGGACAGAAGCTGCCAGACTAACCTGATTGGATTCTCTGAGGGGCGGCTGTAGATTTGTATTTTTTCTAGATTTTGTTAAAGCATATGACATTGTCCCTCATAGACGCTTATTGGGGAAATTGAGGTCTTCGGGGCTAGAAAAAGACAATTCTGTGAGTACTCACCTGTAGAATTGCTTTTACTATGCATGGCACGGCCTGCTTCAAGAAGTCCTTACGTATGGGATATTCCGCCACAAGGTGGCGCAGTGTACTGCAGAAGAGTTGTGGCTCCTCCTGGTACCATATAAAAACAGGATCACCAACAGACCTCTCCAGCGTTGACAAGCAGTTATACAAGAAGCCGGGAGATAACAAAGGTAAAAAAGGTAACAAACCCCAACTAACTTGGAACAATCGCCATAAAGAGGCAACCAAGAATAAAGAAACTCGCCTGACCGAAGTAATATCCACCAAAAAGGCCACCTTAAGAGTCAGAATGGGCAACGCAGCCCCACGGATAGGCTCAAAGGGAGGACCCTGCAGAGCAGACAACACCAGATTCAAGTCCCAAACCGGTAGCATAGGCTTACGTGGCGGACGCACATGAGTAACTCCCTGGAAAAAAGTCTTAACCAGCCGAAGATTGGCAAAGGATCTTTGGAAAAAAATTGCCAGAGCTGACACCTGTCCCTTGAGGGTACTAAGTTGAAGGCCCGAATCCAAACCATGTTGCAAAAATTCCAGAATCCTGGGGATAGAAAACACCCGACAAGGAAGAGACTTGGACTCACACCAGGCAATGTAAGCATGCCAGACCCTGTAGTAGATAAAGGACGAGGACTTCTTCCTAGCCCAAATCATAGTATCAACAACAGAAGCCAGCAACCCCATATTCATCAAGATGGAGGTTTCAGCAGCCAAGCCGTTAAAGCCAGCGTTTGTAAATTGGGATGGCGCAGTTGTCCCTGAGTGAGAAGATCTAGATCCTTGGGCAAGACATACCGATCTACTGCCAACTGCACGACGTCTGCGAACCACACCCTCCTTGTCCAACAGGGGGCCACCAGGATGGCTGGTACCCCCTCTTGGGCTATCTTGCGCAGCACCCTGCCCAGCAGAGGAAAAGGAGGGAACACATAGAGAAGCCGAAACTCCGTCCAAGGCATCGCTAGCGCATCCGCGGCGAAGGCCAGGGGATCCTGTGACAGGTAGACAAATCTGGAAAGCTTGTGATTGTGGCAGGAAGCAAACAGGTCCACATCCGGCTGACCCCAGCGGTGACACAGGGAGTGAAATACCTCGTTGCTGAAGGACCATTCCCCCAGCCGAGACGTCCCCCTGCTCAGGGAGTCTGCCTCCTGATTCTCCACCCCCGGAATGTAGACCACCGAGATGCAAGGGACATTGTCTTCTCCCAAGACAGTATCAGGGACACTTCCTTGAGGGCTCGCTTGCTCCGAGTCCCTCCCTGATGATTGATGTAGGCAACCACCGTCTGGTTGTCCGAGCAAATCTGAACAGCATGACCCCGAAGGTGTGTGGTCAGCTGAGAAAGAACCAACCTGATCACCCTCAGTTCCAGGACATGGATAGGAGCATGGGCCTCCTGGGGGCCCCACCGACCCTGGAACTTGAGAGACTTACAAAAGCCCCCCCAACTGGTCAGACTGGCATCTGTGGTGACAGACTCCCAGCACGGAGGCAGAAAGGTCCTGCCCACTAGAAGGTTCCTTGAGTCCAGCCACCACGAGAGGGACCGTCTGGGCCAGTGGGAACAGAGCGAATTCCTGATCCAGGGACACAGGGTCCTGATCCCAAACTGACAAGAGGTGCAACTGAAGAGGTCTCATGTGAAACTGAGCAAAGGGGACCGCCTCGAAGCAGGACACCATCAGGCTCACTAACTGCATCCCTTGCCGGATGGAGGGATGGGGACACACGAGCAGAGCCCGTGCCTGCTTCTGAAGGCCCTCCAATTTCTGCTGAGGCAGGAACACCTTGACCTGAGAGGTATCCAGAGTCATGCCCAGAAAGGACCTCACCAAAGACGGTGAAGACTTGGGAAAGTTAATCACCCAGCCGAAGGGCTCGAGAGAGGAGGTCACCACCTGAGTGTCCTTCTCGGCCTGATGAAGAGACTGAGCCACAATCAGAATGTCGTCCAGGTAAGGGAGGATGCGAATGGCCTGATTCTGCAGCAGAGCCATCACGCCCGCCAGCACCTTGGTGAACACCCGAGGCGCCGAGGTCATACCGAACGGTAAAGCCACAAACTGGTAATGCTGATCCTCTAGAGCGAACCTCAGGAATCTCTGATGACCCGGAAAGATTGGCACGTGAAGATCATCCTTGAAGGCATCCTTGATGTCCACGGAGGTCATGAAGTCGCCCAGGCGAAGGGTACTGACAGCCGAGCGTAGCGTCTCCATGCGAAAGTGCTTGAACCTCACAAACTTGTTGAGACCCTTCAAGTCCAGGATGGGCCTCAAAGTTTTTGGAAACCTTGAAAAGATTGGAGTAGAACCCCTGACCCCGTTCCTGGGAAGGCACCAGGCAAATGACTCCTGACTCCAACAGACGTTGAACTGCAAGGCGCAAACCCTGAGCTGACAGAAGGTTTTCAGACATCCGGGATCTGAAGAATCTTGGGGGCGGCCAGGCTGCAAACTCTACCTTGTAACCGGAGGACACCACCTCCTGAATCTACCGGTCTGAGACGCGGAGCCTCCAGACGTGAGCAAAGAGCCGAACCCGTCCCCCCACCCGGATGGGGGAGGGCGCCTCCTCATGCCTGAGGGGGCTTGGGAGGAGGTTTGGGCTTGGAACCCCATGAGAGACCGGGACGACCAAGGGATCTGCCACGGCCCCAAGAATCTCTGCGGCTACCCGAGAAGAGGGAGCCACGACCTCCTCTGGGAGCACGAAAGGAGGGGAGGGAAGCGGAGGACCCCTGAAAGTGCCGAGGCTGCTTCCTACGCTGAGGTAGCCTACCATCCTTGGCTAGAATATCCAGACGCTCACCAAAGAGCCGCAGTCCTGCAAAGGGGAGCCCAGTGAGAGCCTTCTTAGCAGCGTCAGCTGCCCACTGACGCAACCAAACAGAGCGGCGCATAGCCACCAAGCCGTACCGCATCATCCATGGCAGTAAGGACAAAGGCACCTGGAACAGGCCTGGCAAGCTGCCTTTCAATGCTGGCCACACGAAGTGCCAGATCAGATTGTGACCCCCTGCTAGTATCCCCTTCACAGGGGGCTAAATGCAGGCGTGGAGGGGTAGGCGATGCCAAAGGGGGCGCAGAACTGGGAAGAGAAGCTGGCAGCCCAGCCTGGGCCGCAATGATACCTTGGGCGCACGGCACACACACCGCGGCACTGTTACTCAAAGGGGATACCCCTCACATGGCACACAGCCGGGATTGCCCTGAAGGATCCCCGAGCACGCTATCCCCAGAAGCCTCGCTATCCCCAGAAGCCTCCATATGCAGGCGTGGAGGGGTAGGCGATGCCAAAGGGGGCGCAGAACTGGGAAGAGAAGCCGGCAGCCCAGCCTGGGCCGCAATGATACCTTGGGCGCACGGCACACACACCGCGGCACTGTTACTCAAAGGAGATACCCCTCACATGGCACACAGCCGGGATTGCCCTGAAGGACCCCGAGCACGCTATCCCCAGAAGCCTCCATATGGTGATTAACACAGGCTCAATAGGCCAGCACAGGGTAAGGGCTAATAAAAAGCCACCCGGGATGCCCCCAGAAGCCAGTAAGGGGAGATGAGGGGGGTAAGGAGCAGAACCGGGAGAAACCACAACCCCCAGTTGTCCGGCCTGAAAGACATAAGTAAAAAGCACATAAACATCCCACAGCCCATGCTCCAAGGAAACAAAACCCCCAAAGGGGACTTACGGACTAAGTAGACCAAAGGGTCACCAAGCCGCCAGACCACAGGAGGAAGCGACACAGGAAAGATCACCACCACAGCCCAGGGAGGAAGAAGGGCCCCGGACGCGCAGCAGACTCAAAATGGCGCCAGCAGAAGAACCTCGAGGGGCGTCATCCCCCGGCCCCGCCCCCCCCGAAGAGCGCGAAAACTCCGCGAGCGGAGTACAAAGCGGCAACGGCTGCGAAAAACACAGTTAAAATACTCGCCGCTACCACACGCCCCCCCCACCCCCCGAACACACGTCGAGGAGGGGGGGGGGAGGAGATCGAGCAGGCAGCAGCGAGAGCCAGGCCAGGGATGGGGGGGGGACCCCAGAACCAGAGAAACAAGGCACACAGTCCCCAAAACACTCACCCCCTCAGAAGCTAGGACAGGAACTCCACATCCCTCAGTAGGCTCACTATAAAGCCTTTGGCCGGCTACCCTTTGTGGGACAGGGTCTGCGGCTTGGAGCAGCGCTCCTTGAGCACCTGACCCTAGTGCTCCTCTACCTTCACCCGATCCGTCAGCCGAGGCTGGGAGGCACAGAAGGTCTGAAAACAGGTGGAAATAGACATGCAGGGGCGCAGGCTTGGTTGCCCTGCTCACCTGCGCAATATAAAGAGCCATCTTCTATCTTCACAGAATCACTGCAGAGGAAACACTGGGAGAGGTCTATTGGTGAACCTGTTTTTATATGGTACCGGGAGGAGCCACAACTCTTCTGCAGTACACTGCGCCACCTTGTAGCGGAATATCCCATACGTAAGGACTTCTTGAAGCAGGCCGTGCCATGCAATAGGAAAATACAGTGTGTGACCATGGGACCATGTACAGAGGGGTTGTGGTTAATTATACCTACTCTGCATGGTCCCTGGTTGTAAGCAGTGTACCCCAGGGTTCCGTCCTGGGCCCACTATAATTAAACCTGTTTATAAATTATATAAAAGATGGCATTAAGGGCAATGTCTATTTTTTTTGCAGATGACACCAAGATATGTAGCACAGTGCAGTCTATTGAAGATGTTCAGGCTTCAGGCTGAATTGGACACGTTGAGCGTCTGGGCACCCACTTGTGAATAAACTTTGTTGTATCACGGCCAAAAAGTATAACTTTTGGGAACCCACCCCATGCAGGCACCCTTTAAAGTTTAGTATTCCTGATGAAGACATAACATGACAGCCAGACAACTTGCACTGCTAAGGAGTAGCAAAAGCAGCTATTTCTCACTACAGTTTATCACCTAAAATGTCAAATGAAACTGTAAAGCAATACACTGTTGTGTAATATCATCTGCATACTAGAATTAACTATCGTCAAGAGGATAGGGAAAAGAAAAGCACAAAAAACAAACGCAGAGTCCTAATATTTACTGGAAGTTCTTGATGAGTAAATATGTCTTGATCTGATGAGTCATTAAATAACCAAAAATTTAAAGGTCACATCCATCCAGCAATCATATTCTGTGGCCCCAGGCTGTTAATAAACTGTGAAAAAAATGTTCCAGTGATACTGTCTACACCATCTATATCCACAGCACTACAAAGTCCAGCTTTCAAAATAAAATGAAAGGCCACATTTACAAATGATAAGCAGAAAACACATTTACAGGGTGCAAAAAACAAACACCTGGTACTAAAAATACCATCAAACTTCTAGTCTGGCCAAACCATACTAGCAATAAATATAAAGAATCTGGATCTTTATACAAAACTGAGAATTTCACTTTTAGAGAATCACCAGATAGGAAGACAATGAAAGTCAATGGCACTTTTTTACTCCTAAGAAAAGTATTAAACTTTTTTAGGGGAAAGTGCCACTGACTTTCAATAAAGTTGATTCACAGCCTCTTTTAACTGCACTTACAGATGAAAAAGTGTGTGTTTGTGTATTTTTTGGTCCATTTTCGAGCTTCTGGTGTGTTTTTTTTAACGTATTAGAATTTGCATAAATGCGTTTAAGCCTTTTCGTTCCCAAACCTATTGTGTATTTGCTTAATGTTGTTTTCGCGTTGATGGGTGTAAGTATATTAGTATGGGCTTGCGCATGATTCAGAGCCTTGATTAGGCATGATTTGGCCTTCGAGAGGGGCCAATTAAACAGGTTCTTTCACTCTCTCCATTTACGGGCTCTATTTCCTGGCAGGAGTGTGTTGACGTGGTGTGCGGAAAAGCGTAATGGAGTCCTCCGAGGAATACCTTGTGGAGTATGAGCATCTGCAGCATTGCTGCATTCTGTGCATGTGTATGGCGGACTTTATATTGCATTGGCCACATGTGGATGTTGATCGCATGCATGATGTTGAGCTAATCAAGCTGACCCAACCTAACTGTGTTTCCCTCGAGAAATTGTATAGTGAGCTTGTCCTAAGATAGTGGCCATGATGAGTCAGGTATGAGCATCACACACAACCCACACAGGAAGACACAGACTAAACACTTACACATATGTCTTCTTCTTTGGAGATATTTTAATCTAAATCAGCTAGAGGACCACGTGGGTGAACAGCGAGGGGATGCAAATGTTGGGATGCCTCAGAAACATGAAGGTGGGTGATGTCCCACACACAACACAGGCCATGTCACACCTCTAACACATTCACTAACAATTGTTTTTGTTTTCTTCTACAGACTTGGACCAAGAGGTGTGGCAATGCATCCCAAATATGAAAGTGGTAAAGGTAAGCATTGGGAAGAAGAGAAGAATAATGCATACCAAACATGAAAGTGGTAAAGATAAGCATTAGGATGAACAGAAAAACAATGCATGTGACATCCTAAACTAAGACCAAGCAAGGAGAAGGAGCAACGCTGGAGAGAAGGATGAGTAGAGCTAAACGCTGGAGGACGGGATGTTTGCTTCAATGTAAACAAAACTGTTGTCCATAGCCTAAGCTGCAAATACACACAGCGCTTTAGATGGCTTACACAGAAACGAGGACAGAACAAAAGGCTCCCGTTGGAAGCTATGAATCATGCGAACGCACCCGTAAGCAATGAGAAATGTGTAACAAACGCTCTATGCACAAAAATGAAAACTATTATAGAAGGCTCAGAATCAACCTTATTGTCTTCCTATCTGGTGATTCACTAAAAGTGAAAAAAGGCTTTTTTCCTGAATTTTTTACTACTATGAGATTTTTTTCAACTCTTAGTGAATCAAGGCCTACGTTCACTTTCAATTACATTTTTTAAAGTTTATATTTGTGTGGCAAAATTATGTCTTAAAGGTACTGATCTAGCATTTTTTATCTTTTCTAATGTTAGCAAATGTGTGTTTTATGGAAGTAGTTTTCACTATCTGCAATCTGTTGCTATTGGCAATGTACACCAAGTACATTGCCAATAGCAACAGATTGAAGATAGTAGCACAGAACTCTGCTGCTGGGCATGTGTAAGGTGGAGTGAGCTCCCGCACCTCAACAGCTGCCATAGCAGCAGTCTCCTGTGTGCACAGGACTCACTTCTCTGTTCTTGGTGTACGGTCTTGGCGTAAATTACCAATAGCAACAGATTGAGTCGTTGATAGTGAAACCTGCTTCCTTAAAACGCAGATTTGCTAACATAGGAAAAAATAAAACAATACTAGATGAGGTCAGCACCTTGTGCACATCCTTTTGACACAAAAAATATACACTTACAAAAATTCTAATGAAAGTGGACTCACCATTTAAAGTGGACCAAAATGGTACTCAAAGAAACGGTAGTCATATGCATAAGAAGAACTATCAGCATTGCCCTGCTCCCTCCACTTTGTGGGCACCCGACAGAAGACCATTACGGCTGTTGAGCACACAGATTGTAGGATTGCCATGGCAATGCATAACGCTCTGCATATTGCCACTTATTACCTCCAGGGGGTCACACTGAGGGGCCCCAGACCCATGTGACTGCCAGCGGCTAATTGCTATGGCCCCAGTTGAGTTTTGTGGGCAACCAGGTGATTTCACACGGCGGGGCATCCTGATTGCAAAGGGGAAGGCTAGAGGTTGGCCCTGGGGTCAAGATTTGACCCCAGTTGCTTTTTTACGCTTTAAAGGGACAATTATGTTCAGAAATGATGAGTTTTGTGCCTGCCGCAATTATCCTTTTAGTGTGACCTAGACTCACACCTTTCCATTTCAGATCAGCATGGTTAGTTTACACGTACCTGGAGCCAAGCTATGGCAGAGCTAGGTGTGAGTAGAGGTGGTAGTGCTGGATCAATTGAATGGGACCGCATAGGGGTCGATTCAGAGCCTGGTGGGAACACTCACTTATTTTTTATGAGAGAAAACTGCCATTAACTTTTATTCTCTACCTGGTGTAAATTTTCACCTGACTCTGAATTAGCCCCAAGGTAGAAATGAAAGTCAATGACAGTTTTCTCTCCTAAAAAAAAGAGTGAGAATTCTCACCTGACTCTGAATCACCCCATATGTCGGCAATATGAGATAGTTAAGTGTCCCCATAGTTTCAGAGGAAATAAATGCCTCAAAGTGGGACATCAGGTCAGTTTATATTACACAGTTTAGATGTGACACTTCACTAGTTTTGATATGTGTCAAATATACACTCTATCATTCCAATTCACAAACTCCCAGCAGTGTTTAATGAAACACTGACTTTATACCTGGCTAGGCCAATGATGTTATAACAAGCATAATGCTGAATTCTTCAGCAACACTTGCACCTGTGTCTTTAGTATGCATTATCAGTGATATTGTAAATACATGTAATCAATTTCAATTAAAAAAAAGCTGTATACTGGTCAATTCATCAACACCTTAGCTCCAGTCCTAACATTTAAAATTTTAATTTGGATAGTGGATTGCAGTTTAAGCAGTAAAGCAAACTGAATTACCAAGCCAGCGTTAGTGTAGTTATGTACAACAAAAATGACAAGAGTATGTTTAGATTTTGTAACCAAAAAGGGTAGGTGTGAAGAGACCTATTTCACAATGTTTAGTATGGCATAAAATATCAGTTCCTTTGTAAAACAGCACAAGCTAGTGTGTTGGCCAGGAATAAATAAGTCAGAAGGTCTGCTAAAACTGAAATTACGAGAAGAGTGAGTGGTGCGATGCTGTAAAGATATGTGGGTGTGCGAAATGTTCATTAAGTGAAATGTAAAATCTCACACTTGGCCAGCATTTTATAGAACTTTTGGAGTGACTCACAGGATTTCCCAAATCATTGGTTCACCAGCAGATTTCCAATCAGAGTTTTGTGCCTGCCAATTTAAGTATGTATAAATACAGTGGCAGCAGCACTTGGTACACTTATTGTATTGCAATACACTTAGCGGGGTTCATGGAGAATCACAGGCTAAAATCCTGACCTTGACCTGCTTGACCTTGGATTGAACCCTGACCCCCCCCTTCCCCCCTTGAATGCAACTCTGCTGCTGACCCCTGAACTTTGGACTGTCTGACCACTCCTGAATTCTGACACCAACCTTAAAGTGACACACTTACACCTGCTTACAACCAGCGGGGTTCAGTCTGGAGTCTGGGTCCCCTAATCTACCAGGTTCGGCCCCATTTGTCGTCCACGCTCGGGCAACAGCTGGTTCACTAAAAAGACCCATCACCAGCAACATTGTGTATGAAGTGCATTGCAGTGAGAAGTGCCCGGAAAGTTTTGTGGGTAAACCCAAACAGCAGCTACTCCATGGCAGCACAGAAGGGCCAACTCCTCTTTATCTACATTTGAAAGGCCTCCTTTGATGACAGTTTATACGGTTTAGAAGAGGTGTAAAAGAGACCATTTATGTGAAAAAACGTACAATGCTGTGTTAACAGCAGAGGCAGCTGCTAATGCATCATAACACCAACCATGCTAATGTATGGATTGGAGTTACCATTGTTTGCTGCCAGGAGTACAAATCACTCGGAACTTGAGAAAGACAGTCAGATAACTTGCGAAACATCGAAACATCAACCAGTTGGATGTATTTATTCCTACAGATAACATTGACTAATATTATTATGATCCCTACACATTCAACAATCATTATCTCAGAAAAAGCGAAAAAGTCTTCATAAATCTGTTGTGGTTAAAGACCACCAAGTCTCCAGTGACAGGCGTAACGGTTTCTTTTTACATGAGTTATTCAGAGTCGTAGAACTCTCAACATGTACTTTTACAATGCCCATTTCTAAGGATTGTTTTGCACACGTTTATCCGTCTCTCTGAAAATTGGTTGTATCATATAACAAGTGTAATGTCAATAAAAATGACAACCATTTCATACATTTTCCTGGTTGAGAGTAGGGTTTGGGGTAACGAACCTGACCCAAACCTGGTCCCCATTGAAATCAAACGTACGTGTGCCCCGCGAACCGACCATCGAGTCGGCGTTCCGCTATCAAAATGTCCACAGCCGGGGGTTCAGAAAAATCGCCAACCCCATGAGTGAGGACAATTTACATTGTAAGCTGCTGCAAGTGTCCTCATGGGAGCAGCCAATTTTCTGAAGCCCTTGCCATGGACAATTTGACAGCAGAACGCCAATTGACCGCTGAAGGGGTGGCAGGGCTCATGTAACTTGAAAAGCAGCTTCTTGATGCTGCACACTTTAGGTGGAGCTGGTTAATGGGTTGCTCAGCATCTCATCAACCAGCTTTTCTGGATTCAGGCCAAACACTGAACTCGAACTTTTGCCTGAAGTCTGTGTTCAGGTCTGGGAACCAGAACTCGCAAAGTTTGGTACAAACTCAACACTAGCTGAGAGTACTCAGTGATAGTTCAGAAGCCTACAGCTCACCTGTCTCGCAGTGTAGTCCAGTGAATCCATCAGTGCAGACACAACTGTAACCATCACTCATGTCTTCACAAGTGCCACCATTAACACATGGAGATGACAAGCAAGGTCTTAACTCTGGAGAATACAATATAAACATTTATTCAACACAGACAATAAACAAGGATTTCTTTTTGAACCCACTAGACATAATTACTTAAAATCCTGTTCCTTTTTGTCCAGATAGCTCATGATTCCTCATGAATGAGGCTCATGAAGTCCTTTTTTATTTTATTTTTTACTTTCTTTTTACAAACATTTATAGCCAATTACAACTTCCTGCTATGAGCAATTGGGACACCAAGGACAGAGAGTAAAATAAAGGTTGAAAAACTCACTCAAATATAATCAAAATTAAACTGCACCCTTAATTATACTTTTATAACATGATGTAAATTTGTTAACCCTACAGTGCCTCATACCTAGACCGCAGACTAAAGCCTGGGAACACAACATGTGCATGTGGACCGACATCAATTGCGTGTCTTCAGGGATATCCTTGCAGTTATAACAAAAGTTAGGAGAAACCAGGTCTATTTGTAATGTTGACTGCAGCATCCACCACAAACACACACGCCATTGAAATCTTCCACAGTATGCTCTTGCAAGGGGGCAGGGTGTAGGGTTTGGACACATGTGTGCCAGTGCTTTGGTCAACTTTAAAAAGCAACAAATAAAAACACATTGATGTTCCAAAGAAACTGCCCTAATAGAATTCTAGATCAATTTGAGGCTCATGTGTAAGATACAGATGCACCCCTTGATCAGGGCTTTGTGCGAAGAAGTTAGAAAAATGAAAACATGTCTTAATAATCACTGTCAATCAAATGAGTGTCTATGAAACAATACTTGCTATCACTTTAACTAACATTCACCCCTTCAAGTCTAAGAACATGCCTTAAATATTTGAATCTAAAAAATATTGTCCTAGAGTTATGCTCCCAGAATACACACGTGACAAGTGTGACTACCTCTTACACTAGACATGAAACAACATGAAAGCAAAAAAATCCAAACACATGCATCTTTATTCTTCCATTACTAATTATGTCAAACTCATTAAAATTTGTTGTCTTCCCCACCTGTCTCGCAACGCATTCCAGTATAGCCCCATGGACACACACAGCTGTAGCTGTCCACTTCGTTCTTGCACATCCCATCATTCAGACAAGGAGAGGAGTGACATGGTCTTACTTCTAGGAGTGAAAAAATGAAAACATACTTTCAGAGGATTTAACATTTCTTTTGTAGGACTTACAGTGCATTCACCATGAAATATTTTACATGATACAGGGGGCACAGTATCTTACTAGTAAGAGACTTTGTCTAAAGGGAGGTTTAACACTTATCACTGATCACTACTAAGGGCATTTAAATATATGTGCAAATACTGTATATACCTTTCTTACAGGAAGTGTGTTTCAATAAAAGCAATCAGTAACACTATAAGGCCTAACTCTGCAAATTGAGACTAAGTAGCCACATCAAGCCCCCTGGTGTTAAAGGGAAGATGCACAGTACCAAAGGAGGAAGCTGTATTTGTCCCGGGTATTATGCTACAGTCCTCTTCACATGCAATTTCTTCTCTCTGTGGATGTTTCCCAAACGTATTCCTAAGCATGTCTCATTCCTGGGCAAAGAAAGGAACTACAGACAAATCCAAAAGTCCCAATAAAGACAGTGCCAGTGGGTGTTCCACTGATCCCTTGATTTCAAAACCTGGTCCTAATCTAGATAAATAATTTACCCATGCCTTAACTTCCAAATATAAAAACATATTAAGACTAAATAGCTCGGGCCAAAGCTGTATTAAAAAAGCAGAACAAAAAAGAAGAATCCCTAAATCTTCCACTGGCAGGGACTGTACTTGTCGGAGAGTAAACATGTAAAATGTAAAAGGAGTTGGCCTGGACAGGTATGGGTACCTGCACATAGCCCAGTTAAGTCTATTATTCATATCTTCTGGATTCCTATGTCCAGAGGCCTATATAAAAAAATAAATGACTCCCTTCTATTTTTTGCTGTGCATTGTTTGAGCCGCCAGTCTGCGACAGTGAGTCAAAGAAGTTTAAAGTAAAAAGGTGCTCAAGAGGGCTGAAAATGACAGTTACGTTTTTTTGTGCACTTGTCACATAGGACCCTTCTACAACAACAAAACAGTTGGAATTTTTCAGGTAAAAACATTTATACAGATATACTGTACCCTGTGCATGGGGCCTCATTTCAGAAAAGAGAATTGATATTTTAACATATCTTGAAGTGGACTTTATTTAAATTCTGGTGTTTTGATATTGTCCTTGACAATACACATAGTATACTAAAAAGGTAACACAGAAATCCTATGAATGTGCTGCAGAAAGAAGGCAGGGCGTTACATTCTCGCATGAAGCACGACTGGCACATAGAATCAAAATAATTTGTAACCTGTTTCACAATGTGCACCAGTGAATCCCCGTGGACATACACATATGTACAAAGCACCCAGGTCCTTACACATTCCACCATTTTGGCATGGATCTGAAGAGCAAGGCCTCACCTCTAAAACATAGAAACATGAAAAAAATGCAGTTCAGTCGCCTATCATCAAAAACAGTAATCATATAACTTCATCTTCCATGGATACCTGGAAGAACAGACTACATATGCATTATGTTTAAAAACAGGAGGCACAGTGAAGCACATGAGAAGCTAGTCATCCCTACTTGACTAAACAGAGCATCAGAGCTCCAGTATATCGCTTCCATACTAAAAGTAATAATAGTAATAGTAATAGTAGTACTCTAATTTGCTGAAAAATTGAAATGTATTTCTTGCCACAGAATTCCTGTTTAGGAGTCCCTTAGAAGATCAAGAACAATCAAAACACTTTGTTTTTTGCTAAACTCACTACTTTTGTCATCTTACCCCACAGACTAGCAAATCAGAGTGTAATCTTGCAGGAGACTGCCCTTTTACCTTCCTCCCTGTTCCCCACCAACAGCGCAAGTATGAAAAGCCTGGGCAGTGGTGGCCATGGCCTTAGTCCAGAGCACTCCCATTGATATCAATAGTGCTTCCTTACTTGGACATTCCTGGTGTTTGGAGGCAACTATTTATCTAGTTGATGTAAGTGGACTGTCTCGTGCCTGATGGCACTCTGACCTGCTGGACAAAAGTGGACTTTCCCTTCAAAGCGGAACAAAACCTGGGAATTTGACTATTCCGGGTTTTGTAGTGTGACCCTGGAGCATCCCGAAGCATGATAGCAGGTAGTAATATCGGGCCGCTCTCATTGGACGAGAGCCCAAGCATTCACTATTGGAGCAAGCAAGGTGAAAGATGAGATTTTATGGGTGCCCTAGGGGGTTTCACAAGCCAGCAGCTGGATTCCAGGTTGGCCGCAGCTGGGTTTTGTTCCACTTTAAGTCTTGTCACAGGCAGTGCATCCTAATTTGCTGAGAGAGGCCAGAGCACCAGACAATATCCAGATATCAGAAGACCTGAAGATAATTGGGCCACCGTGAACCGACTATGTATCATATGGGACTCCAAGAAAAGGATTTTATGGAGTACTAAAATGTATGGCTATGACCCAAGTGTATCTAATTGTTTAGCTGTGGGATGATTTAAAAAAAAAAGGTTTAACAACTTTATAGAGCAATGTCTATTTAAGGTGGTAACCAAAGGGGTAGTTCTCGAAAATGTGGCACGTTTTTCTCTTACATTGTGCATTAGAGAATTAGATATGACGTAATCATTTGCTGCAATATTAATATCTATTATTTGTATCTTTCAATACATTTTTATTGAATATTTACAGACTATTTGACGGTTACATTATGTATAACAAATATGAATTGATAATTACAATCCAAATCAAGATATTAATAGAGGTGCCTGTATAGACATATACAATAGACATAGAAGGCACATTTAAAAGAACATAGAAGTCCTCTCTATTACCATATTTTTCACTCTATAAGTCCCCAAAAAGGAAAAATGGAAACTCACCTTTCAATCGTGACTACGCCGCTGGGCAGGATGCTCAAGCATCGGCCACGCCCACCCACTGTACGGAGGCGGGTGTTTGCTCTGTGTGTGCAGGCGTCACAGAGAAAACGGCAGATGCAGCGAGGGTGGCGGAGGCAGCGGGCAGGGATCTACTGCCCTTCCCACCTGCTGATCCTCCATCTTCTGGTTTCCTGTAGCTGTGGCGGCCTGGCCAGCAGCGCAGGTACGATGAAAAATAGTTTTGTGATTACTCACCTTTAAAACGGATATTTTAAGTGTGACATACACTCCGCAATATCATGTAACGGCTCAAAAGGCGGACCCTGCAGAGCCGAAAGAACCAAATTCAAATCCCAAACAGGAACTACAGCTTGTCGAGGGGGCCGCACATGCGCCACCCCTTGGAAAAAAGTCTTAACCAGCGGGTGTAAAGTAAAAGAGCTCTGGAAGAAAACCGACAAGGCAGAAACCTGTCCTTTCAAAGTACTAAGCTGGAACCCCAGGTCCAGATTATGCTGAAGAAACTCCAAAATTCTGGGTACAGAAAAAACCCTGCAAGGCAAGGCCCTAGCCTTACACCAATCAATATAGGACCTCCAGGTCCTATAGTAAATGCCAGAAGAGGACCGCTTCCTAGCCCTAATCAGGGTCTGAACAACAGCCTCAGACAAACCTTCCTCTTTCAAGATGAAGGTTTCAGAAGCCAAGCCGTCAAAGCCAGCGTTTGCAAATTGGGGTAAAACAGATGACCCTGAGATAGCAGGTCCGGCAGCAAGGGAAGCCGGTACTGGTCCACGGCCAGCCTTACAACGTCTGCGTACCAAACTCTTCTTGGCCACCTTGGAGCCACCAGAGTCGCTGGTGCCCCTTCCAGAATCAATTTGCGAACTACCTTGCCCAGCATGGCGAAGGGCGGAAACAGGTACAGAAACCCCAGATCCTTCCAGACAAGGGACAAGGCATCCACTGCCAACGCTAGAGGATCCTGGGAAAGAGCCACAAAGGCCGGAAGTTTGTGATTGTGCCTCGAGGCAAAGAGATCCACCTCTGGAGTCCCCCACCTGCGGCAAAGATCCAGAAAAACCTTGGGGTGGAGAGACCACTCTCCTTGGCGAGAGAATCCCCTGCTCAGGGAATCCGCCTCCGTGTTTTCCACTCCCGGAATGTAAACTGCCAAAATGCAAGGAACAATATTCTCCGCCCAGTGCAGAATCAGAGAGACTTCCTTGAGGGCACCCCTGCTGCGAGTCCCTCCTTGGTGATTGATGTAGGCCACCGCCGTTCGATTGTCTGACCGAACCTGAACAGGTAGACCCCGTAACTGCGACGTCAGCCGTTGCAGAACAAGCCGGATGGCCCTGAGCTCCAAGACATTGATGGGGTTGTGAGCCTCCTGAGGGCTCCACACCCCGCTGAACTGATGACTTTTCCAAAAACCTCCCCAGCCTGACAGGCTGGCATCCATGGTAATCGTCTCCCAACAAGGGACCAAAAAGGACCTGCCCTTCAACAGGTTGCTCGACTCCAGCCACCACCAAAGGGACTGCCGAACCCTGGGAGACATCCTGAAAGATTGATCCAAAGACTGGGGACACCTGTCCCAATGCGTCAATAGGTGAAGTTGAAGAGATCTCATGTGAAACTGTGCAAACGGTACCGCCTCGAAGGAGGACACCATCAGGCCCACCAGTTTCATCCCCTGTCGGATAGAGGGACAAGGGCTGGCCCGAAGAAGACGGATCAGAACCTGAATCCCCAGCACCTTGGTCTGGGGCAGAAACACTCTGGCCTGAACGTTATCCAGATTCATGCCCAGAAAGGAAATCACGCGTGATGGAGAAAGAGAGGACTTGGGGCGGTTGATCACCCACCCGAACTTCTCCAAAGTCGACACCACCTGGCGGGTGTCCAGCTCCGCCTGACTGAGGGAAGAAGCTGAGATCAACAGGTCGTCCAGATAAGGCACAATGCGAATTCCCTGAGCTCTGAGCAGGGCCATTATTCCCGCCAAGACCTTGGTGAAGACCCGCGGTGCCGAGGTCAGCCCGAAGGGAAGAGCTACAAACTGAAAGTGTTGATCCGCCACCGCAAACCGGAGGAATCTCTGATGCACTGGAAAAATGGGAATATGCAAATACGCATCCTTGATGTCTATGGACGCCATGAAATCCCCCTGGTGAAGGGAATTGATAGCGGAGCGCAGAGTCTCCACACGGAACTTTTTGGCTCTGATAAACCTGTTCAGAACCTTGAGATCTAGAATGGGTCTCACCGAACCCTCCTTTTTGGGTACCGTGAAAAGGTTGGAGTAGTAACCCCTGCCTCTCTCCGACTGAGGCACCAGGCAAATAACTCCCATGTCCAGAAGGTTTCTTACTGCTAACAGGAGTCCCTGCGCAGCCTGAGGGTCCGAGGGCACCCGAGACCTTAAGAACCTTGGAGGCGGCCAGTACTCGAACTCCAGTTTGTACCCGGACGAGACCACTTCCAGGATCCAATTGTCTGTAATCTCCCGGGCCCAGACCTGGAAGAAAAGCCGCAGCCGTCCCCCCACCCGTGCGGGTGAGGGCGCCCCTTCATTGCTGAGCCGGCTTACCGGCGGGCTTAGGCTTGGAACCCCAGGAAGCCGTCTGGCGCGCCCGACCTCTGCCCCTGTTCCAGGATGAGCCCCTGACACCATAGACAGGCAGACCCCTAGTTGCTCTGGCTCCACGAAAGGACGGGGTGAAAGAACCGCCCCCCCCCGAAAGGGACGGCGCTGTAATTTACCTCCCTTAGCAACAGCATCCAATCTATCACCAAACAGCAGCATACCCATGAAGGGAAGAGCTGTAAGGGACTTTTTAGCCCCAAAATCCGCTGTCCACTGACGCAGCCAGACCAACCTGCGCATGGCCACCAATAGAGCCGAAGTCCTGCTACACATGACAATGGAATCCTCCATAGCAGACAACACAAAATCCATGAATAGTTCACACCTCTTAAGAGTAGCGAACTCAGCGCTAGCCGGATCAAACTGACCGTCATTAAGCCAGTCCCTAATAAGAGACCTGGTAGCAAGCGACACTAGAGCAGATGAACAAGCGGGAGGAGCCGACCCAGAAGGCTGGGACCCAGACTTCCGCGTTATGGCCTTATGAGCGCATGGAGCATAGATCGGTATATCCTCTCCCGTAAGGGATGCCCCACACCCCACGCATGGGCGAGCTTGCCCCAATGAGAGCCCGAGCCCAGTATCCTGCCGAGCCTCCATATGGTGATTTTTTAGTGGTCAGTCGCAAGACCGAAGGGAATTACGCTTAAGCAACCCGGGATGCCCCTTAAAAGTCCCGGTGGGAGGATTTAGAGGAGAGTAATTTTTAAAACTAGGGACCCCAGGACCAGGAGGAACCCCTTAATATGCACAATATGAAGCAATCTGCAACACACAATAGGCATATAATTACTATTAAGGCATCTGCATTAATAAAATCACAAGCATACCACACATACTATATACATATACATATAAATATACAAGTATACTGCAATAAATGGTAAAAATATACACCACCAGGGGCCCACCCCACCAGAGAGTGACCCCCAACACACAAAGAAACAGGCCATCAGGCCCCTACCTGACCCCCAAGAGCAGCACGGCAGCGCAGGAGATCTTCAAGATGGCCCCTGACCAGGAGGAAACCAGACCAAGGGAGAAGAAGAAGGGGGGCGTGCCAGCGCCGAAGGCGCGCTATCCAGGCCACGCCCCCCTCCCTGCAGCGCGGATCTGGCCAGAGGGAGGCCTGCACAAATTGTGCCGACGAGGAGGCGGGGCTACCGCGGCCGCGCCGAGCGCCCGGCCCCGCCCCCTTCTCCACCCAAACACACAGCCTGAGTGACTTCACTCAGGCTGAAGGAAGCCATATTGCACCAATTCATCGAGGGATCACTTCCAGATGAGCCACATCAACCAACAACAAAGTGTGAAACACCTAAACATACACACACACACACACACATCCATTAGATTAAAACTAATAAAAGAGCAAAAAGAGGCCAGCTTAGGACGCGCCAGCCCCCCCCCCCCCCGAGGGAGTAAGGGACCCGGAGGGGAAAAGGGGGAACCCCGGCCAGTAATAAGGCCGTATTCAGCAGGGACTGGGGGCATCCCATACCAGGATCACCACAACCTGGTTGTACCGCCTGCCCCAATTTGAGGTCTCACGGTGAAGCAAAGGCTCCCAATGCACCTACTGGGTGCTCCTAGCCTTGCCAGGACCCGCAGCCTAAGCTGGGAGGCTCAATGGGGGACAATTTGGAAAGAATCCTGGCAGCAATAGGGATGAAAAAGGGCGCCGGGCGCGAGCCCGGCTTACCTGCAAGAGAGAGAAGTCTTCATCTTCATCTTCATCCGCCTGCAGAGAAGACACTGGGGAATTGGTGGGAGGTCCCAGGTAGTTATGGACCGGGAGGGGCTTCTTTTTTTGCATTCATCTCTGCAGAAGTTCGCCCTCTACTGGAGAATAACCCAACTGTCAAGACTTATTGAAGCGGAGTGTATGTCACACTTGGAATAGGTGGGGAGGGGGAAATGCCACACTTCCTATGGGGAATGGACGGGGAGAATGCCACACTGCCTATGGGAATGCGAGGGGGGGGGTGCCACACTGCCTATAGGAATAGGAAGGGGAAATGACCCAATGCCCATGGGAGGGGGAATGCCACACTTCCTACGGGAATGGGAGGGGGGATTGTCACACTGCCTACGGGAAGGGGAGCGGGGAATGCCATACTGCCTATGGGAATGAGAGGGGGGATGCCACACTACTTATATGGGAAATGAGAGTGGGGAATGCCACACTGCCCATGGGGAATGGGGGGGGGGGGGGGGGAGAATACCATACTGCCTATGAGAATGGGAGGGGGAAATGTCACACTGCCTATGTGAGGGGGGATTGCCACACTGCCTATAGGAATGGGAGGGGAATGTCACACTGCCTGTAATGGGGGAATTCTGCACAATTTGGTTCAGAATATTTATTTTCTTGTTTTCCTCCTCCAAATTCTAGGTGCGTCCTATGGGCAGGTGTGTCTTATATGGCGACAAAAATGTGGTATTCAATGTTTCAATACTGGAAACATCAATATACATATAAATCATCAGTAGTTACAGTTATATTTGCTATTTGCAAATAACTTAAAGATACGGTAGCAATACAGCCTAGCTTTATAAGTTACCAGTCCCCATACTAATAACGTAACCTAATGACAGATAGCTAGCTGAGGATTCCATAAATGTTGTCAGGTGTGGGGGCAGATCGGTATTCAGCCTCTGCAGTCTTTTTTCTAATCAATAAGGGGGTGTAACCAGCACCTCCCACTATTTGGGTGTGCCTAACCAGCCCAGGCTCAGTATCATGCTACAGGAGATTGTCAGCTGTGGAACATAGATTTTATAGAGTGGCATTGTTATTTTAATATAATACATTATCTTTTATAAAATATTATCTAAATCTGTATTACTATTTAGCTGAGAAATCTGAGACCCCCTGCTGTTCTCAACATTCAAGAAGACTAGTTTCTTTACAACTAGATGTAAACAAGATGTTCTACATGTATTCAAGGACGTTAGGATTCCAATCAGGTAGTTCTGTTGCACTGGCAGGATGTAGCTAGCCATAGCCATTTTTAGGCATGGTGTTCGGTTTCTACAGATAACCTGGCAAAACACATTTTGCTAGTCTACAGAATGAATGTGGTTATAGGGCAAAGCCAACTATAAGTGTTACAGAAGTAAAAAAAAAACACTACTTATCTACTTTAAACGTTACGTTACTGTTTCATGCGGAGAGCTCTGGAGTCCTCTATACTATAGAGCCCCTTGGGGGAAGACATTTTATTATTTTGTGAAACATCCCTCATTGAAATAAGCACCCTAGAATTTCTCTGACATGGGAAATGGCAACATTGGGCTCTGAACCATCTTTTTCCACCTTGCATATTGGTTGCATGTGATCTTTTAATTTTAAGCTGGCATTTAAAACTGAGCAAAAACAAGCACCCCAGAAACTTCATTGCTGCTCACCTGTCTGGCAGTGGATTCCTGTGAAGCCTTGTTTGCACAAGCAAGTGTAGCCATCAGCTGTGTCCTCACATATACCATTGTTTAGGCAAGGGAAGGATGAGCAGGGTTTGAGCTCTAATGGTTAGGATAGAAATAAACATTCAGAATATTTAACTTCACCAACCATTTTTAAGTCTGAACAATCTTAACTCAGTATCACCTAACATGCTGGCCATTCTTAAAGCGGAAAAAAAGCCAGGATTTAGACTTTCCTGTGTTTCATTCCATTTCCTGGGGGCATCCTGATTGGGGATGCCCCAATGTGTAAACCCCCTTGGTTCGCCCAGTTAAACTCACCTCTTCTCGTCCTTGGCCAATGAGAGCCGTTTGCTATGTTTACATCTTTTGGCATATATCTCTCATTGACTATAATGGGGAGCGCATGCTGACGCATCTCCCTGCATCCCCAGCAATGCACGCGCTCCCATCCCATGTGAATGGCTGGGGTGGAATTGCATGCACTACACCAGGGATACAGGGGATACTGCAGCCCGCACTCCCCATTGACAACAAATTATGACAGTTCGGCAGGTGTCTCTCATTGGACCAGCACCTATGTGCCGTTGGACCGGGGGAAGGTGAGTGTGACGGGTACCCTGGGAGGCATCTTGATTTGGGATGCCCTGGGGAAAAGCCAGTGGTCGGCCATGGAATCTTTTAGATTCCAGGCGGGTCGCTAGTTGGTTTTGTTCCGCTTTAAGCTTTATAGGCACACAGATGTCAGTTAATCAGTTTTAGTTCAAGTGGATGACCTAAGTAATGATGTACATATTGTCCAGGCACAAAAGAAATCAGTCACCTTTTGTCATATGCAGCTCTTAGATCCAAGTTCAGCATTTAATACTTATTTATTGCTGAGATCTTACACCCTGCTGTCCAGTGCTGCTCTGCATTCACATGGGAATGACTGTCTCCTCCAAGACAGAGGTCTGTCCTTCCATGTGCCCACTCCATTCACTTCAATGGAGGAGGCATACGGAAGCTTGGAACTTCTATTGTAATGAATAGAGTGGGCGTGTGGAGAAGTGCACTTCTGTCTCGGCGGAGGTGGTGGATGGCAGGGTTTACAATCTTAGAAGGTGTTAAATTACTGGAGGCAAAAAAAGGGATGTAGGGGACGAAAGGTGTCAATAGATTGTTTTCTATTTGTCCCTGAAATCAGGGTCTGTAATCTTTCTTATTCAGATGACATGATGTGAAACAAAGACTCCAACCATCCAAACCCCCTCCCCTGCACTACTTTTAGTAGGATCTACTTATTTTTTCAGGGGGAAGGTCTGAATTGATACAGAAGGGGAGGATTAATGAAGTGTGTCATTTTAGTTTGTGTTTCTGCACCGCTTATGCCACACCTGCCATGCTGAGTATAAGAAAGGGTTATTTTTAGTCGAGAATGAGTTCTCTATGTCTGTGGAGCTGGCATGGGAGATGAGATTTTGGTCTATGTGTATATCTGTGAACCTGGAAGATTGGTGGATCAAGTCCTTAATATATCAGGGATAGAAGATTATAAATGTTGATCTCCGGGGGGTTGACCCCTCTATTGAACTTATGTTGTTGAAGAAACTTAAGGGCTATTTTACCTTGTTTTTCCCCCAGTCGTATTCCCTAAGAGATTTATTAATTCTTGCAATGTCTTTAAGACCTAGAAGAATAGGGAGGGTCTGAAGTAAGTAAAATATTTTGAGAAAAGTGACCATTTTCAATAAATGCACTCTGCCCAAGTAAGAGTTAGCCACCATCCAGGTCAATATGACACCAGTGTCACATGACAGCCAGTGTCATATTGTGGAGCCGCATGCAGGAGCCAGGACTTGTAAATATACAGTCTGCAGCGGCATTTGTCTGTCTCCAAGCCCATGACAGCCGCAGGTGCGACCATAGCAAATATTAACATTTTTTACAGAGTGGTACCCACCAGAAATATGGGGGGGGGGGGGGGAAGTTGCCTTATTATAGTAAATCTATCAAATATGGAATTAAAATGAAGAGCGAATGAAGATTGTGTATAGAAAAATAAGATATCCCCTGAAAATAAGCCCTGGCACGTCTTTTGGAACAAATGTTCTTATTTAGGGGGAAGCAGGGTAGTGCTTTCTAGTGTGTGTGTGTGTGTGTGTGTATAGAGGGGTATCGGGGCCACACAAAACAGAAATCCAAGAAACTGCTCAACAGCTTCTCTTTCAATGGAAAAGGCCTGTTCTCTTTGAAGACTTATTAGTAATATATGTAAATCCAAACTGGAAAAACCTGCAGTCATGTTACCTGTCTCACAATGCTCTCCAGTGTATCCAGGAGTACAAATACAGCTGTAAGTATCAATCGCTTCCTTGCATGATGCTCCATTTAAGCAAGGAGAGGAGGCACATGGTCTGACCTCTAGAAACAATAAATTGAGGTCAGAAAATAGGACTTGTGTCACTACAGTCATGGGTGACATGCACTTTAAAGTGGACTAAAACCCATAGCGATTGACTCCCTCCCATCGGGGCATCCAAAATCAGGATGCCCCGCTGTGTGAAACCCCCCAGGTCGCCCCATACACTTACCTTGTTTCCTGGTCCAACGGCGCATGAGCAAGCCGTGGCCGCATCCCTGCTATCCCTTTTGCAGGGCGCATACCCCCACCGGGCATTTGAGAATGGACGGCGCAGGCACGCTCCCTGTTAGAGGGTAGCGGGGGATGCAGCTGGCGAGTGCGCTGATTGGACGAACGGCCGCCCATGTGCCGTATGATCGGGAAGGCAAGTTGGCTTTGGTGAAGCCAAAAAAAAATATTTTTTAAAAATAATAATTTCTTCCCCATCGCATTTCATCTAAGTTGCCTACCACCAAAAAGATACTTTTCCTCCATTGCCGCAGAATGGCCACAAGGTTTTTGAAATCCCAGGAGATGGGCATGCCCCAGAACCCTGGCTGTGACCAGAACAGGGGCCAGCATTATAATAAGTGTCAGCATGTGCAAGATTTCAGGATAGTGTCCCAAAACACAATGCACAAAGCCACATCTATAGGAAAAGAGAGATGGGCGGATGTAAGCACTCGATGGCAGGATCGGCCAAAACTGTTTATAGTTTTTAAATTGAAGCAGAAATGGCTGAGATATCAGGGTTTACAGGTTCAGCCAATGACCTTCCTTTTTTTCATCCCATCCCCCAATCAGCTCAGGACAGGACTGCTGGTCCCTCCCTCCTCCACTTCCATCACATTGCTTTTCATCACATTGCTGATTATGCAGCATCACAGATCCATGGGCCACGCCTAATTTATTCAGAAGCAAATGGTGTAACAATTACCTGCAATTTGCCTGCAGTAGCACTTTAAATAGCAGCTGCTGATTAGCTGCTATGGTAAATTAGGCAGGGCCATTGCCCCAAACCGAGTTTGGACAACGTCCCTATCTCCTTGGATCAAATTTAGGAAAGAAAAGAAAAAATACAATTTTGTGATTACTCACCTGTAAAATGGGTATTACAAGTATGTCTCACACTCTGCTTCGGAATGATTAATAACACGTGGGTTATGGTCCAGTAGAGGGCGAACTTCTGCAGATATAGTTAGAAAAAAGAAGCCCCTCCCAGTCCATAAATACCTGGGACCTCCCACACATTCCCCTGTATTATTCCAAGTATGTCTCACACACTGCTTCGGAATGATAAATAACACGTGGGACATCCAATAGAAGTGTCCAAAAAGGGTGGGGATCCCAACAGGCAATAATGCACAAAGAAACCACTGCAGCTTGCAGAACTTAGCGGCCAAAAACAGCATCCGCTGAGGCCCGCACCACGAGTAGAATGAGCAGTGATCTGGAAAGGAGGATCCCTCCCCTTGGCAGAATAGCCCTAATAATGGCCTGACGAATTCATTTACTAATGGTATACTTGACGGGCGCCAAACCTTTCTTGGGCCCAGAGGGCACCACAAAAAAGGCATCCGTCTTCCGGAATGGTGAAGTAGCCACCAGATAGTACTTAACACATCTAACGACGTCCAGAGAGTGCAAAGCCCTCTCCTTGTCATTGCTAGGTTTAGGATACGAGGAAGGAAGCACAATGTCCTGAATGAGGTGAAAGGCGGAGACAACCTTTGGCAGGAAGTCTGGTTTAAAACGGAAAACCACCTTGTCCTGATGTCTCTCAAAGTAGGGGGCCTGAATGGACGGAGCCTGCAACTCAGAAAAACACGTCGAACAGAGGTGATAGCCACCAAAAAGGCAACCTTTAGGGTGAAGATGGATAGCGCAACATCCTGCACTGGTTCAAAAGGAGGACCCTGAAGGGCAGACAACACCAAAACTAAATCCCAAACGGGTAACATGGGTTTGTGAGGAGGGCGCACAAGAGTGATCTCCTGGAAAAAAGGTCTTGACCAAAGGATGAAGAGCAAAAGACCTTTGAAAGAAAACCGCCAGAGCGGAAACATGCCCTTTCAGAGTGCTAAGTTGAAAACCCATGTCCAAACCATGCTGACTCCAAAATCCGAGGGATGGAAAACACCTGACAAGGGAAGGCCCTAGCATCACACCAATCAATGTATGTCCGCCAGGTCCTGTAGTAGATATTAGAGGAAGATTTCTTCCTAGCCCTGACAAGAGTCCGGACAACAGCTTCAGACAAACCCTTTTCTTCTAAGACGAAGGTTTCAGCAGCCACGCCGACAAAACCAGTGTTTGTAAATTGAGGTAACAAAGCTGACCTTGTGTAATCAGATCCGGAACCGGAGGCAGCCCCTATTGATCGACCGCCAGCCACACGACGTCTGCGAACCACACCTGTCTTGGCCACCTTGGGGCCACCAGGATTGCTGGCACACCCTCTTGAGCCAGCTTGCGTACCACCTTGCCCACCATGGGAAAGGGAGGAAACAGATACAGGAGACCGAGCTCCTGCCAAGACAGAGACATGGCATCCACTGCCAGAGCCAGAGGGTCCTGGGACATAGACACAAATGCCGGAAGCTTGTGATTGTGACGAGAGGCAAACAGATCCACCTCCGGCCTCCCCCACCTGCGACAGAGGGATAGAAATACCTTGTTGCTAAGAGACCAATCCCCCCCGGCGAGAGGTCCCCCTGCTCAGAGAGTCCGCTCCCAGGTTCTCCACACCTGGGATGTAAACTGCCGAGATGCACAGTACATAGCTCTCGGCCCATGAAAGCATCAGAGACACCTCCCGGAAGGCACACTTGCTGCGAGTCCCTCCTTAGTGATTCGGGTCCAGCCACCACTGAAGGACCGCCGGACCAGAGGAGTCTGATCCAGGGATAGAGGACATTTGTCCCCAAAACGATAAAAGATGGAGCTGAAGAGGTCTCATGTGAAAATGAGCAAAGGGCACTGCCTCGAAGCAAGTCACCATCAAACCTACCAGCCTCATCCCCTGTCTGACGGACGGACGAGGGCTGTACAGAAGAAGACGAAGTAGTGCTTGAAGAACATCCACCTTCGGCTGGGGCCGGAACACCCTGTTCTGAATGGTATCCAGAGTCATGCCCAGGAACGAAGCCACCCTTGATGGAGATAGAAAGGATTTGGGGTAATTGATTACCCACCCGAACCTCTCCAGCGTTGTCACCACCGTCCGGGTGTCCAACTGGTGGAGAGAGGATGACGTAATGAGAAAGTCGTCCAGATAAGGCAAAATGCGAATGCCCTGGACTCTGAGAAGGGCCATCACGCCGCCAATACCTTGGTGAACACCCTGGGCGCCCGAAGTCAGCCCGAAGGGAAGAGCCACAAACTGGTAGTGCTGATTGCCTACCACGAACCTGAAGAACCTCTGATGTCCCGGGAATATCAGCCCATGAAGGTAAGCGTCCTTGATATCCAACGAAGTCATAAAGTCCCCCGGACGCAGAGAGTTGACAGCAGAGCGCAGAGTCTCCATACGAATTTTTCTGGCTCTGATGAACCGGTTGAGAATTTGCAAGTCCAAAATGGGTCTTATGGATCCATCCTTTTTGGGGACCGTAAAAAGGTAGTTGTAGTAACCCTGACCTCTCTCTATGGGAGGAACCAGACAAACGACCCCATATCCTGAAGGTTCTGCACCGCCAGAAACAGTCCCTGAGCTGCCCGTGGGTCCATAGGAACCCGAGACCTGAGAAATCTAGGAGGAGGCCGGTATGCAAACTCCAGCTTGTACCCGGAGGCGACTACCTCCAGGATACAATTGTCTGTGACCTCTAGAGTCCAGACCTGAGCGAAGAGCCGCAGCCGTCCCCCCACCCGCAAGGGTGAGGGCGTCCCCTCATTGCTGAGTGGGCTTGGCAACAGATTAGGCTTTTGCACCCCAGGAAGCCCCGGGTCGGGCACGTCCTCTGCCCCTACCCCAGGAATCTCCTCTGAAGGCAGTGAAAGACAATTCCCTGCTTGTCGAGAGCCACGAAAGGAGGGGTTGAAAGAGCCTGAACCCCGAAAGGGCCGGCGCTGCTTCTTGCATTGAGGTAACCTACCCCCTTTGGCAACAGAGTCTAAACACTCACTAAACAGGCGCAGACCCGGGAAGGGAAGTCCTTTGAGCGCCTTCTTAGCAGCGTTATCAACCGCCCACTGGCGCAACCAGACTGAACGGCGTATAGCCACCTGCAATGCCGAGGTCCTGCTACACATACGGATAGTATCATCCAAGGCTGATAAGACAAAGGCAATGAACATATCACAATGAGTCAGAGCTGTAAACTCCTCACTGGAAGGATTCAATTGGGAACCATCCAAAAGGCCCCTAATTAAAGCTCTAAGAGCCACGGCCGTGAGAGCGACTGGGCGCAAGGCCGACCTCACACAAGCAAAGGCCTGCAGAGCCATTTGGTCGAGATGTCGGTCCTCACTATCCCTCAAGGTAGTGGAATCCGGGGAATGCACAACCGGCGAATTGGACAATCCCAGGACGGGAGCGTCGACCTCTGGGGGTGTAGACCAACGCTAACCACCTGAACAGGAAGGGGATACTTCCTGTCCCACCCTTGAGGGATACCAGGGAGCCGGCTAGGCTTCTCCCATTCCTTAAGGATCAAATTGTTAAAGTGCTTCTGATCCGGGAACTCCAAACGAGGTTTGCCCGTCCCAAAAATTTTCCCCCCCGTTGTGGGAGGGCCTCCGCAGGAGGGGAAATAGAAGGCACTTCAAAAATCTGAGCAAACAATTCCCCTTCCTCTTAACGCTCAGCGCGCACGTGAGCGTGGTCAAAAATTGTTTTCATAGCGGATATTCACTGAATATCCAGGCTCATGATGCGTACATTTTTACAATCAAAAGGGTCATAATCATCATAGTCAAAGGCTGGCGTAGCGGGCGCCAGGTGCCGTCTCTTAGCTGGGGCCTTCCTGGCCGCAGAGCTAGCAATCATTCTCTCAATGTTGGCCAGTCTGGCGCAGACATCGGATTGCGACTCCCCGCTAGTGACAACGTCCCCACACGGGACCCAGACTGCCGCGCAATCGCCTGCTGTGCGCATGGTATACAAATCTGCACATTGTCCCCAACAAGGGATACCCCACATAACATACACTGCCGGGGTTGCCCCGACGGGATCCCATGCCCGGTATCCTGGGGAGCCTCCATATGGTGAATTTTATGGTAGTCGCAATGACCAATGGGAATTACGCTAAGAAGCTACCTGGGATGCCCCTTAGAGTCCGTATGTGGGAGGATTTTATTTAAAGAATAAAAAAGGGGGACCCAAATTTAAATAAGGGACCTAGGACCGGGAGAAACCCCAAAAAGCCGTGAAGTCCCACCTGGAAGACACAATAGGGGGGAGATCCCTTTTAGCAATATGTATGTAAACCCATTGTACATATATATATATATACATATAAGTACACACATACCAGTATATGCAATATACACTGACCACACCTATATATAAGTCTAAATAATACAATTCTGTGAAATACTCACCTGTAGAATTGGTATTATACGCATACAGTACGTCCTGCTCCATATATAATACTTACACTTGGGTTATCCTCCGCCAGGTGGCACTGTGCACTGTAGACATGCAAAAACAGGCTCCTCCCGGCCCTTCATATACCCAGGGACCTCCCACAAATCCCCAGCATTGAAAAGCAGTGAACCAGAAGCCGGGAGAAGTCAACCACTAAAACAAGTGGTAATGATAACAATAACAACAATCACCATACAGGGGATCCAGAATAATGCAAAAACCAGGGTGGGGTGGAGCAGGGTGTACTGTATACGTATAATACCAATTCTACAGGTGAGTATTTCACAGAATTGTATTATTCTAAGTATACAGTACGTCCTGCTCCATATATAATACTTACACTTAGGACATCCAATAGCAGTGTCCATAGAATAGGGTGGGATCCCCAACAAAAAGGGCAACGGCACGTAGCTTAAACTACTACCGCCTGCAAAACCTTGCGGCAAAACACAGCATCAGCTGAGGCCCGAACATCAACCTTGTAAAACTTTGAAAAGGTGTGAACAGAAGACCAAGTAGCGGCCTTGCAAATTTGTTGAACAGAAGCCTGGTGCTGGAAGGCCCAGGAGGCCCCAATAGCATGAGTAGAATGAGCAGTAAGACGGAAAGGAGGACTCTTCCCCTTAGCAGAATAGGCCTGAATCACAGCCTGACGGATCCACTTGCTGATAGTAGACTTGGCCGGAGCCAAACCCTTCCTAGGCCCAGAAGGCACAACGAAGAGAGCATCAGTCTTCCTGAAAGCCGCAGTGACAACCAGGTAATACTTCAAGCACCTAACCACATCCAAGGAATGCAGAACCCTTTCCTTGTCATTACTAGGATTGGGACACAAGGAAGGAAGAACAATGTCCTGATTCAAATGAAAAGCAGACACAACCTTAGGCAGAAAATCCGGCTTGAAGCGGAACGCCACCTTGTCCTGGTGTCTCTCATAGTACGGAGACTGAATGGATAGAGCAGCCAGCTCAGACACACGCCTAACCGAAGTTATGGCCACCAAAAAGACAACCTTGAGAGTAAGAACAGCCAGAGCAGCATCTTGAATAGGCTCAAAGGGAGCACCCTGCAAGGCAGATAAAACCAAGGTTAAATCCCAAACGGGGGCCACAGGTTTACGAGGGGGACGTGCATGAGTGACCCCCTGAAAGAAGGTCTTAACCAAATGATGTTGAGCAAAGGTCTTCTGAAAGAAGACGGACAGGGCAGAAACCTGACCCTTCAGAGTACTGAGTTTTAGACCTAACTCCAAACCATGCTGTAAGAACTCCAGAACCCTAGGGACAGAGAACTCCCTACAGGGAAGAGACCTAGACTCACACCAGTCAATGAAGGTACGCCATACTCTATAATAGATAGCAGCAGAAGTCTTCTTCCTAGCCTGCACCATAGTACCTACCACAGAGGCAGACAGACCCTTCTCCATAAAGATGGAGGTTTCAGCAGCCAGGCCATCAAAGCCAGCGTTTGTAAATTGGGATGGCGTAGGGAGCCCTGAGTTAGCAGATCTGGCACCCCTGGCAGATCGTACTGGTCTACTGCCATTTGAATCACGTCTGCGAACCACACTCTTCTTCGCCACCGGGGGTCACTAGAATCACAGGCACCCCCTCCAGAGCAATCTTGCGCAGAACCCTGCTCAGCAGGGAGAACGGTGGAAATACATACAGGAGCCGAAACTCCTTCCATGACATGGACAGGGCATCCGTGGCCAAGGCCAGAGGGTCCTGAGACAGGGACACGAAGTCTGGGAGCTTGTGGTTGTGACGGGACGCAAACAGGTCCACATCCGGTAGACCCCAACGGTGACACAGGGACTGGAATACCCTGTTGCAGAGGGACCACTCTCCCTGACGGGACGTCCCCCTGCACAGAGCATCTGCAAGCAGATTCTCCTCCCCCGGAATGTAAACAGCCGAAATGCATTGTACATTGGCCTCCGCCCATGTCAGAATCTGAGACACCTCCCGGAGGGCACCCTTGCTTCGGGTCCCTCCCTGATGGTTGATGTAGGCAATCGCCGTCCTGTTGTCTGAGCGTACCTGGACCGGCAGAACCCTCAGGTGTTGGGTCAACCGCTCCAGTACCAACCGGACGGCCCGCAATTCCAGAATGTTGATGGGTAAATGGGCCTCCTGAGGACCCCACGTCCCCTGGAAGCGCAGGGACTTCCAGAATCCCCCCCAACCTGACAGAATGGCATCCGTTGTGACCGTCTCCCAGGAAGGGGCCAGAAAAGATCTGCCCCCTATCAAGTTCCCAAGGTCCAGCCACCACGCAAGGGACCGTCTGACCGAGGGGGGAAGCATACAGACCCCGTCCAAGGACGCTGGGTTCTTGTCCCATACTGACATAAGGTGGAGCTGCAGAGGTCTCAAATGGAACTGAGCAAAGGGCACCGCCTCGAAGCTCGCCACCATCAGGCCCACCAGCTGCATTCCCTGCCTGATGGAGGGCTGTGGGCACGAGAGCAAGAACCTGGCCTGCGCAGTCAGAGCTTCCACCTTCTGTTGAGGAAGGGATATCCGTGACTGAACCGTATCCAGAATCATTCCCAGGAACGGAGTCACCGAGGATGGGGACAGAGAGGACTTGGGGTAATCACCCAGCCGAAGGACTCCAGGGTGGACACTACCAGTTGAGTGTCCAACTCTGCCTGCCGCAGAGACCGAGAGGTGATGAGGATATCGTCCAGGTAGGGTAGCACGCGTATGCCCCTTAGCCTTATCAGGGACATCACCCCTGCCAGCACCTTGGTGAACACCCTGGGAGCCGACGTGAGGTCAAATGGCAGGGCCAAAAAATGGTAATGCTGATCTTTCAGTGCAAATCTGAGAAACCTTTGGTGTCCTGGAAACACCAGGACGTGAAGGTAAGCATCCTTGATGTCTACTGACGTCATGAAGTCCCCTGGGCGCAGGGAGCCAATGGCCGAGCGCAGAGTTTCCATGCAAAAATGCCTGTTCTGGACAAATTTGTTAAGGATTTTTAAATCCAGAATGGGCCTGACTGACCCATCCTTCTTGGGTACTGTGAAAAGGTTGGAGTAGAACCCCGTGCCCCTGTCTCCAAAGGGGACCTTGCAAATAACCCCTAGATCCAGGAGACCCTGCACGGCCAGCAACAAGACCTGAGCTGAGGCAGGGTCTTGAGGGATTCGGGACCCAATGAATCTGGTGGGGGGCCGTACAGCAAATTCTATCTTGTAGCCAGAGGACACTACCTCCTGAATCCACCGGTCTGAGACGTGGCGCCTCCAGACATGCTCGAAGTGCTGCAGACGTCCCCCCACCCTGACGGGCGAGGGCGCCCCCTCATGCCTGAGGGGTCTTGGGAGGGGCTTTGGGCTTGGGCCCCCAGGAGGAACCGGGACTGTGTCCTCTATTCCTGTGCCAGGAATCTGCGCGGGGCCCAGCGAAGGACACCCCTTTTCCCTGTTTAGCCCCGCGGTAGGGGATTGAAAGGGTGCCCTGGCCTCGAAAGGGCCGAATCTGCCGCCTGCGCTGGGGCAACTTGCCTCCTTTGGCGAAGAGGTCTAGACGGTCTCCAAACAGACGCAGCCCCTTAAATGGAAGCCCAGTAAGGGCTTTCTTAGCGGCATTGTCAGCAGCCCACTGTCGCAACCAAACCGCGCTGCGTATAGCTACTGCCAAGGCAGAAGATCTGGCACACATCCTTATAGCATCGTCCGATGCAGACAGGATAAAGTTTACAAACACATCACAGTTAGACAGTGTATTGACAGTATCAGAAGGCAACTCATCTGTGCCATCGAGCGCATTCCTGACCATGGCCCTGAGCGCTACTGCCGTAATGGCTAAGGCGCAAACCGGGCGCAAGGTCGCTCCCCCAAATGCAAAGGCATGGCATGCCAATTGATCAATATGCCGGTCCTCAGAGTCCCGTAGCGTAGTAGTGTCAGGGGAGTGCATAATAGAGGTGTTAGACAACCCTAGAATAGGAGCATCGACCTCGGGGGGCGATGACCAGCACTTAACCAAGTCAGCCGGGAAGGGATACTTTCTATCCACACTCTTAGGGATCCCAGGCAGTCTGCTGGGATGTTCCCATTCTTTAAGCACGAGGCTATTGAAATGGGTTTGCTCGGGAAATTCAAGACGAGCCTTAGCAGTATGAAAAAGCTCACCCCTTTGCCTGGGATCCGCAACAGGGGGAGAGATGGACAAAACTTCAAATATCTGAACCAGCAGTCTGTCAATATCATCCAAGGTCCAGTGCTCGGAACCAGACTCGTCATGACCCCTTGACTCCTCATCATATGACCCCGAGTCAGAGAACAGCTCCTCTTCGTCCGAGGGGGGGTGGCCGTAAGGATGCAAAAAGTCATCAGATTCCATAGGGAAATGAGCAGAGTCAGGGGTTAAATGCCGCCTTTTAGCGGTGGCCTTACGCGTTAACGAGCTAGCAAGCAATCTTTCAACACTGGCCAGTCTAGTAGCCACATCAGGATGAGAATCCCCGCTTGTATTGGGGGTTAGACTCAGGCTTGGGGGAGTAGGTGAAGTGAGGCGAGGTGCAGGCCCAGCCACTGAAGAGGCGGGAAGACCTGATAACGCCTGCTGTGCACAAGGAACACAGACCCGTGCATTGTCACCGCTGCTAGGTAAGACCCCACAAGCTACACACAGCCGGGCTTGTCCCGAAGGAACCCCGTTCACAATATCCTGGGACGCCTCCATATGGTGATTGTATCGGCACAATAGGCCAGTAGGGATTGACGCTGTAAGCTACCCTGGATGCCCCAATAACCCGCGGGGAAGTGGGAGTAATTTTAATTTCAACCGGGAGATACACCGGGCCGAGAGAAGCCACCGGAATTCACGGTCTGAAAGACATAAGAGGAACAGGAATGTCAGAGCCATGCGCAAAGGTGTAATAAAGGTAATATAAAGGTAGTATGAAGATAATATAAGGTCGCCCGCGAGGGCACTTAAAGACGGAAAGGGGAGGGCGGTCTTCACCACACGTGCGCAAGCAAGAATGGAGCCAAACGATCCTCGAAGTGCGGAGCGCGTCAAGTCAGGCCCCCCCCCCCCCCGGAGAGCGCGAAGCTCCAAAAACGCATAGCCAGTAGAGAAGAACAGGGCAGTGACGCCTGAAGGAATGATCGAGTGGATTGCCGCAGCAGAGCCACTACAGGCTAAGAAAGAGATGCCGCAGCATCAGCAAAGCCACCGCCGCCGTCCTGTACAACCATATAGGAAGGGCGCGGCGGCTACCAATACAAGTAAAAAGTAAAAAGAACAGCACGGCTCTGACACCCATTTCCAGTCAAACGCGATACTAAGGCCATAAGCGTGTAATAGGGTACACTGAGGCCGCCATACTCACAACCCCCTCCCCCCCCTTTCTTTCCCCCCGGGCTAAGGGGGGGAACGAGGGAGGTTGGCGACCCTTTACACAGGGTCCATCACTACACGGGGCGTGGGACAATTAAGGCTCACCATTAGCCTAAACCGCCTACCCTTTGGTGGGGGACTGCGGTGGAGCATGGCTCCGTTAAGCACGCATGGTGCTGCCTACCTTAACCCGACCAGCGCAGCCCAGGCTGGGAGGCACATCGCAAATAGGACGGGTGGGAGTAGTCCCGCAGGGCCGCAGGCTGTAATAGCCCCGCTCACCTGCGAGAGAGTGATACTTCATGTCTTCGCAGTCAGCACTGCAAAGAAATCTGGGGATTTGTGGGAGGTCCCTGGGTATATGAAGGGCCGGGAGGAGCCTGTTTTTGCATGTCTGCAGTGCACAGCGCCACCTGGCGGAGGATAACCCAAGTGTAAGTATTATATATGGAGCAGGACGTACTGTATACTTAGAATAAATAAAACAATATCCAAACAGGCATTTCCTGCAGATCAAGGCACCAGCTCCACCCGGAATACAACCACGGGATTCGAACCTGTGACGAGGTGATCATTACAGGAACGTGCACTAGTCGCTCGCGTCACAGGCTGCTCCCAATATACCAAAGTATATAATTACATAAATATATATAAGGCCACCTTGCATAAGGAGTGGCATGCAGAATTAAAAACATGGATCTGAATAAACAGACCCCATGATAATGCGCCGCCAAAGAAATAACTAAAGATCTAATGACAAACAAACAGCCCCAAGGGGGACTCACGTGCGCCTATTGGGAAGATGGCGACCAAGGAGGGAAGAAGAGAGGCGGGCCAGGTGAAATCGCGCTCGAGCCTGGCCCCGCCCCCTCCCGATGCGGGACCATGTCACGGCCGCACTCCCAGCCAATAGCTGCTGAGCGCCGCCGACGCGCCAAGAGAGGGGGCGGGCCGTCACGGGCGCGAAGAGTTCCCAGCCCCGCCCCCTCCCCTGACAGGATGGAGAAGCGGGCTCGCCGGCCAGAGGCCGCAGAGCCGGCAGGTGCCATCACCCGGCCCCGAGCCCGCGGCTGGATACATGAGGGGGCACTGGCGCTGGCAAGTCCAGCGCCAGAAGTAAAAACACAGTCATATTAAACACACACACACACAGTTCATTGAGGGATCGCTTTCAGATGCACCACATCATTCACAAGAATAAACTGAAAAAAATTCTTACCAGATAAATTATATAATTATATAATTATGTAAGGAGAGACATTCACCCCCCCCCCCCTACTAACTGGGCAAGGGAGTAAGGGGTAAACCGATAGCCACATTTAATATATGTGGTGAGGGCTTTTAGCAAAAGGACAGGTCATCCCAAACCAGGGTCACCAACCTGGTAGCCGCCTACGCCTTGTAATGGGGTCTCACGGAGGAGCGTGGCTCCTATCAATACACCTGCTAAGGTGAACCCTACCCTCACCCGAACCTATAGCCAAGGCTGGGAGGCATTAGGGGACTAAAACATAACTAGGTCCGGGCAGAAATAGGGACAAAAATGGCCGGGTGTGAACCCGGCTTACCTGCAAGGAGGAGACAGCCAACTTCTGACTTGCTCGCCGTCTGCAGAGACGAAAACTGGGGAATGTGTGGGAGGTCCCAGGTATTTATGGACTGGGAGGGGCTTCTTTTTTCTAGCTATCTCTGCAGAAGTTCGCCCTCTACTGGACCATAACCCACGTGTTATTAATCATTCCAAAGCAGGGTGTGAGACATACTTGGAATAAATGTGACCCATCAGTACAAAGCATAGAATATTTATCTAAATACTTCCTGTAGATAATAATTGCAATCTCAATGGCCCATTTGTGTATTAAATGAAAAAGTTAGAACCAGTTGGCATTTTGTGTATAACTTGAAAAAAAATACAATTCTGTGAAATACTCGCCTGTAGAATTGGTATTATACGCATACAGCACGTCCTGCTCCATCTATAATACTTACACATGGGTAATCCTCCGCCAGAGGTCAGAGGGCGATGTTCACTGCAGACATGCAAAAACAGACTCCTCCCGGCCCTTCATATACCCAGGGACCTCCCACAAATCCCCAGTATTGAAAAGCAGTGAGAAAAGAAGCCGGGAGAAACCAACCACCAACTGGTAACAAAAGTAATGATAACAATCACCATACAGGGGATCCAGAAAAATGTAAAACCAGGGTGGGGTGGAGCAGGACGTGCTGTATGCGTATAATACCAATTCTACAGGTGAGTATTTCACAGAATTGTATTATTCTAAGCATACAGCACGTCCTGCTCCATCTATAATACTTACACATGGGACATCCAATAGCAGTGTCCATAAAGTAGGGTGGGATCCCCAAAAACAAGGCACAGCAGACAGTAAAGGCGCTGTCACCTGCAAAACTTTGCAACCAGGTACGACATGAGCAGAGGCTCTAACGTCAATCTCATAACAAAGCCTTTGAAAGGTATAAACAGAGACAAGCAACAGCCTAGTAACTTATTCAACAGAAAAACCTGGTGCTGAAGGGCCAAGGTACCCAAACACCAATATAACGGAATAAAATGAGAAAGGGAGATTCTTCCCCCTTAAAGGAATAGGCCATTGTAACGGCCCAACCAGCCCACAGGCAACAGAAGCCTCGTGGAAAACTTAGAACTCTTCCCAAGGGGAATGAGAACTGGTCTCCCGTCAGACAGGCGGGAATACTGACCCCTGCATTAGCAAGAAGCCGAAACCTTTATTCAGGACCAGGAAGGCATCCAGGTAAGATCAATCCAAAGGGCGCAGTGGCCCTGGAAGCAAGCGATATCAGGCGCATACATAAGGAGGCGCCCGCAGACCCCAAGGGCATCAGTCCCCCTAAGGGACAAGAAACCACCAGGAAAAATTGCAACACCTGTTGAGGGAATGTAGACCCTTTACTTCAGCATTATTAAAAATAAGGTCCATCGTTAGACTAAAAGGACTTAAACAATGATCATAAAACACCACTTGGACAAAGGGGTCCAGCGTAAGATGGAATACCACCACGTCATGGTGTGCATATAGATATATATAATATATATATATATATATATATATATATATATATATATATATATGTAACGAGCTAAGGATAAGTAATCAGATCCACCTTCTCAGGCACACGTCTGACTGAAGCAGGAGCTCCCAGAGAAGCGACTTGGACTACAAGACAGCTCAGACAACATCCAGCATAAGTCCCAAGGGAACAACCCGCAGGGCAAACAGAATGAAAATGGATCCCAACAGGAACCACAGAACTACTTGGGAGATGCCCTTGAGCAAACCCCAAGAGAGCTCCTCACAAGGAAGACTGAACCAGACTTCTACAGGAAGAGAGACAGGATAGAACCTGAACCTTCAGAGTACCGAGATGGGGAGCCAACCCCAACCTATGCTGTAACGACTCTAGAACCCTGGGAACCGAGAACGTCTAACAGGGAAGAGACCAAGACTCATGCCAATCAATATGGGTACACAATAACCCACAATAGACGGAGGAAGAGGAAGCCAAGGAAGCTTGTTCCTAGCCCCCCATATACCAGGTCTCCCAGAAGATAAGCCCGTCTCCAAGGGGGGAATGAATCAGCTGTCAAGCCCCAGACTAGAGTCTGTAAATTGGGACGACAAAGAAGGGGCCTGACAAGGGCAGAACCGCACTCCTGAGAGAGCGAACAGGTCAGCTGACCTTAGCAGAAACATCTGGGAACCACAGCTCACTAGGTCACCCGGGGGTCAACAAACTCAGGGGTTTCTTAATCGGCACAACCGTGCGCAGAACCCCACATAGTAGGGTGAATGAAGAGAACGCATATAAGATAGAAAATCCATGCATAATTTTACTAAACCCCCATGACCAGAGTCAGAATATTCTGAGACAGTAAACACAAGGGCGGAGCCCCTGTGGTATAAGCGAGACCCAACAGAGCCACCCTAGTTGGCTTTCAGAGTGACACCAGGATAGCAAAACCTGCCACCGAGAACATCCATTGGAGCGAATACCGTTGAGGAGCAGGGGGCGTAGACCCCCGCCCAGATCAGGATCAGGAACCCTCCAGAGGGATCATCCTGCTTCAAGCTCCAGACCAGTAATAAAACAGGCCACTGTCTTCCAACAGGCCAAGATTCCCCAAATAGACAGGTCCTAAAATAGGAAAAGTCCAGCCATATAGAGTCAACGGAAGGCTCATGTTTTAACAAACCAGTAGGTAAGATGGACCCTCTAAGGGACCCTACCCAGGAGCCACAGGGGGTTTTTGGAAGAAATTCCCCCCCCCCCCCCTCGCCAACCTGCGAAACTTGGTACCCAAGGCGACTATTCACAGGAAGATGCAAGCAAGGAAGGGGGTGCCCCCTGACAGGGTCCTTGGATATAATCAGCTCAAGAGGAACCACCGTACCAAGGGAGAATGAGCACAGACCTAGTTCCAGGGGTGCTGGAACCCCAAATATAATCAGTAACCTACTGTGCAAAAGAGCCCAAGGGCTCTGTATATAAGGGACATCATCTGATACGCCGCCAACAGGCCCACCAGCTGCAATCCTGCCTGGTGAAAGTAAGATGACAGTAAAGGGGGGACAGAGCCCCCGTGACCAGGAGTCCACTTGTTGCCAAGGGAGAAGGCTCAAGCCTGAACCGAATCCAAGGAATGGAGATAGCGGATAAGGGACCATGAGGAATTGAGGTGACTGAGCACCCATCCACTAACTCCCAGAGGACACCGCCTGCCCACTAATCCACTCGGCCTGGCGTAGAGATTGGGGAGTAAGGAAAGACGACTCGGTAGGTCCTAGTGCGGACGCCCCCCAGGCATGTCTGAGACATCACCGCCATTTGCGCCATGGCGAGCAGCTTGGGAGAGAAAGAGAGGCCAAAAACAAAGCCTCCATCCTCAGGGTTGGTCCTGCAACCCCGACTAGTAACGGTCTTGGTGTCCGGCAGACACAGGGGGAGCTAATAAGAATGAGAAAAGAAGGTCAATATAGAGGCCATAGCCCCATTCTGTTAAGAGCAACCTGTAAGTAAGCCCAAACTCCGTAGGCCAAGCACGGCCTGCACCAAATCCTGATGGGAAAACAGGGGCTAGAGGCACCCTGACAACATCTGAGAGGGACCGCCCAGCAAATGCTATCCTGTGTCCAGGGGAACTACCTCCTGGGACCACCAGAAGGAGAAGGTACATTCCTAGATAGGAGTCAGCTGCTGGCGAGGGCGTCCCTTCATGCTTGGGAGGTCTTGGCAGATTTGGACTTAGTCCTGCCAGAGGGCCCAGGGCGTTGCCTTCCCACCCCATGGTGGAAATCCACACCGAACAGTTGGAAGCACACCTCAGGTTCGCGTTTGACACTAACGTAGGGAGGTGGAGGGGTGGCCCTGCCCCGAGGAGGCAGGGACGGCCTTCTGCGTAGGGGTGCCTTACCCTTTTTTCCAAAAAGATCCAAACGGGCCCCAAATAGTCCCATCCTCTGAAGGGAAGGCCAGTGAGCGCCTTTTTTGTAGCATCATCAGCACCCCACTGTCGCAGCCAGACCAGGCGGCGAATAGCTACCACAAGGGCAGAGGTTCTAGCACACATCTTAATGGTGTCATCCAGCGCTGAGAGGATGAACCTCACAAACATATCACAGTCTGAAAGCGCATTAAACACCCCCCAGGGGAGGTCCTCAGGTCGGTGGTCAAGTACTTTTCTAACGAGAGTCCTGGCGGCCACCGCCGTGATGGCCGCGGCACAGACCGGGCGCAGAGCCGTCCCTGCACACGAAAAGGCGTGGGAAGCCAGTCTGTCAATGCGCCGGTCCTCAGCATCCCGAAGGGTACGGTAATAAGGAGCCGTCATGAAGGGGAGGGTTAGTAACTCCTATAATCGGTGCATCCACCACAAGAGGTGCTGACCAAAAGTTAACCACATCAGGAGGGAAAGGGTACTTCCAATCCCAGACCCCTGGGACCCCTTTAAGTTTACAAGGCGATTCTCATTCTTGGGATATAAGATTCTGGAAATGATCCTGTTCCAGGAACTCCAAGCGCAGCGGCGCTGTGTGGAAACTCTCCTTCTTAGGCTTGGGAGCCTCTCCAGGAGGGAGATCTTAATAAGAAGTTCATCTGTGTCGCACAGGCCCCAAGAACCGGGCCCAGAATCATCACGGCTCCCAGGCATCTCATCCGAGGAGCCTGAATCTGAGAATAGCTCACCTTCCTCAGAAGGATCAAGGTCCTGCATATCAGCAGAGTCATCGGTATCATTAGGAACCGGAGAGCCAGGAGGCGTCAGGGACCACTTCTTTCCAGGGCCCATACGCTCCGCCAAACCAGACAGCACCTGCTCCGCCGTAGGCAGCCTGCGCGGGACGGCTTGCTGGTCATCCCCGCTCGAGTGAGACTCATCCGGAGTGAGATTTAGGTCCGGGGAGACGGGTGTATTGAAGGGAGGTGCAGCCACTGGCAAACCTGATTGCAGGGTGCCTGTTCAGCACACGGTCCGCAGACCCGTGCTCTGTCAGCATCAGAATGGGGCTGACCACACACTGCACACAGCCGGTCATGTCCCAGAGGGACCCGGGGTACATAATTCTGAGATGCCTCCATATGGTGATTATCTGAGCAGTATGCCCGCAGGGATTTACGCAATAGGCAACCCTGGACGCCCCAAGACCCGCTAGGAAGTGGGAGAATTTGTTATGTGGACCCGCTATAATATATGTTAGGCCGGGAGAAGCCCTGGCGTCTGAAAGACATAATGGGATAAGAGGGGGGGGGGGGGGGGTGTCAGTGCCATGCGCAGCAAAATAAAACAAATAGAAACAAATACCGCCCCGGAGGGCACTTACATGACCAAGGGAGGAGGCGGATCGCACCACGCGCGAAGATTGTCAAAATGGCGCCAAGCGAAACTCGAGGGGCGGGCCTGATCTGGCTGTGGCGCGGAGCGCGTCATGCCGAGTCCCCGCCTCCCCCAAAGAGCGCGAAGCTCTAACAAATGAAAAGTGAAAAAAAAAAAAGTAGTGGATAGTACGCACATACATAATGTTGCTCTCACGCTAGAAAATGATGCTGCCGTCTGGGCAGTACACTCATGTAATGAAAGGACAAACTGGCTCGCAACCATAAACTTATGTGGAACAAGGAGCGCGACACTGACACCCAAGTACAATGAAAGATCAAAGGCCTTAAACGTGTTACATTACACTAGGACTGCCACACATTCCCCCCCCCTTTCTTTTCCCCCGAGCTACGGGAGGAAGCGAGGGAGAAGCGGACCTGCGTCCAGGGATTAACTCTGTGAGGGGCACGGGCACAATGCGGGAGGGGCATCCACTAGAGGCTCACCATCAGCCTAACCGCCTACCCTATGGTGGGGGATTGCGGTGGAGCATGGCTCCGTTAAGCACACGAGGTGCTGCCTACCTTCACCCGACCAACGCAGCCCAGGCTGGGAGGCATATTCTTCATAAAGAGGACGGGTGGAAATAGTCCCACAGGGCCACGGGCTGTAAAGCCCTGCTCGCCTGCAAGAGCGTGATACTTCATGTCTTCGCAGTTCAGCACTGCAGAAAAATCTGGGGATTTGTGGGAGGTCCCTGGGTATATGAAGGGCCGGGAGGAGCCTGTTTCTGCATGTCTGCAGTGCACAGCGCCCTCTGGCGGAGGATAACCCATGTGTAAGTATTATAGATGGAGCAGGACGTGCTGTATGCTTAGAATAATGTATTTTAACTTTGTTATTAAATTGTGACATCTTGTCCACAAATGTAAAATATGGAAATGTTTACTCACCAGTTTCACAATGTTCCCCGGTGAACCCCCGATTACACAAACATCTGTAACTGTCATCCAAGTCCTTGCACATTCCCCCATTTAGGCATGGTGATGAAGAGCAAGGTCTAACTTCTAGGAGAAAAATGAAAATTGAATAGAAAGTTATTATATAGTTATTATATCGTTTATTTTCACACCATTATTGGGTATTGGTATTATTTTAAGAGCTAACTGAACAGTAAATTACATGATCACTGGAGGGGAGCTGGCCATAGGGAGAATTCCTGGAGAGCTGCATTGCTTTAGCGTCACTAAGGCTGGGTATTGCCTTAAGCATACAGCTCGTCTCACCTGGTGCCTTTACACTGCTTTCTCTAACACCCCTATGTTCTGCCCCTGGAAAACTCAGCATCATGACCGTGGGGGCCATATACACCTCTTTCACAGTATCTCCCCCTACAATACTAAAACTTCATCTCTGCCCATAATCTGTTTCTGCAATGCTATAGCATCAGCTGTTCATTTCAGTCATTGATTGGCTGAGAAGCTCCTTAGGACAGGGCCCATGGCCTGGTCAGGGCTGTTAAAACTCATTTAACAAGCCTTTACATGTATATTTACTGGTTACCTTTCTTTTGTTCTCAATCCTCATACTCTAAAGGGGATGGTAAACCCAACGACAACAACAACATGTGCCTTTCCTCTATTTCCTGCAGCACAGGGTAGAAATCATTGCACAGCTCCAAAGTCTGCCCTTTCAATTTCCTATGAATTTAATTTCTCTAGGACCACACAAAAAGTGGTCTAACACCCAGTATGTTCTTTGATGTTTTCAGCATTAGTGAGCCTGGCAAGCCACAGTGGTCCTGCAGCTGACCCTGACCACAGCAGAGCATGCTCAAAATTTATAGAGTTGTGCTGTATTATATATTATAGAATGCATAACATAATTACATATAGGGCCTGATTTATCAAGCACAATATGCCAAAATTCGCCACATCAGTAAAAATGTGTTGAAAACTATAATTTAGAATTTTCTTTTTACACCGGAGTACCGTATGTTGTGACATTGCAAGAAACACATTTACTTAAACATTTGCATTGCAGCAACATACAGAAAAAAATATATTTTGGACAACTCTACAATGTGGCAAATTCTGGCAGATTGTGCTTGATAAATCAGGGCCATAACCAGAGATTTTGGAGATTGCTTACTTTACAATGCTCCCAAGGGGATAAGGTGATTTCAAATGTATTCGACCCATTGTAATAAAAAAACATTGCCAAACAATATGCCAAATTGTCATTTAATGTTTTTCTTTATAATATGAAACAAGCTAATCAAAAACAGGAAACTAAGAAAATGAGAGGGGATAGTAAACTTATTCTCACTCTCTAACTGGAAGCAACCAACCTGGTAATAAAGGTCCCCAGGCTAACCCTATCTCTAGCTCGCAGCTTCTTTGGATTCCCTAGTGTCACCGAGATCAAGAGCAGATCCTATTAGGACACCACATGGCCAGTCTGAAGCTAGAGACAATGCTGGTTCTGAGCTTCTCAGAGAACATGTCTTTATAGCTTTTCCATGTACTAAAGGGCCTCCCCACATACATACCCTCCCTAGAGACCCTCTGAGCCTCCTCAGGCCAGACCCCAGAATTGCCCACTTCAGAGTATAATGAAGCAAGTATGAGGAAATTAACAAAAAAGTGTGATGATGGCTGCAAGAAGGTCTTGACCTGGGAAGTAGGTACAGGGAGGTTCTTCCAAAGAATTTACAATTTACATTCAGTATAAGCTCCAGAAACAATTATGGAAACCTCGATACATATTTTTTATCAATCTGTTCTTGAATTCCAGTCTGAGGAATAGGAAAAATCTTGCTGTAAGGTGGAAAAGTATTACGCTTTTTCAATATTGTCCCAATCTTTATCGGCTCATGTACCTTTGGAGATTAACTAATCAACTAAAGCAAGTGATTCACGGGTTACTTTTAATAAATGTCAGAAATTACATTATTAAATGTATAATAAAATGTATTGGACCATCCTTCCCTCACCCACCCCGTATACCGGAGACCTTACCCCCCTCTGACCAACCCACCTTCTACATTTAACCCGTCACACACCCCATACCCCCTGACATTTCCACTCTCTACCATCCCTTACACTAGACTTTACCTCTTTAATGTTAAAGATGTGCATTTTCTCACAGCCTTCCCTGCTGTCTATCCCCCCAAAATATGTGTTAAAAAGAAAATAAAATTTTTTTTGGAGACAGGGATGGACTAAAAAAATTTCAATTGCTTTGTGCATGTTAAGTTTATTTATTTGTATGTGATCACATATTGTGGTTTTGTTTAGATTGTCCTGTGAACCTGAAAGCCATTAATTAAAAAATAAAACTATTATTAAAAAAATGGAAGCGACCCTTTAAAAATCGTCTTCTTTATTGTGAGTTGGTCAGGGACATAGGTTGCAACTGGTAAGATGAGTGAAATTATTTGAAAACCCAGAATTATAGTACCTGCCTCTATTCTAGGAAAGTTGTCTGTGCCTATTTGGCTGGCCTAAATACAATTCATTACAGTTTCAAACGCACCTGCCTCACAATGTCTTCCTGTAAACCTTCGAGGGCACATGCACTGATATGTATTACCAATGTCCTCACACATTCCTCCATTAAGACATGGCGATGAAAAGCATGGTCTAAGTTCTGAAAATGAGAAAAAAAATACAAATACATATATATATCTTATAAACTTAAACGGAGATTAGAGATTAGTGACAAAGATTGACAGTAACAGTTCCTGGTGTCTTTCATGGCACATGGTACATTGGCACAAAAAGTTATTACATATTTAGTCAATGCACAGAACAGGGTCGTTTTAGCACCATGCGCTAAATCCCCAGTGGTTATGCACAATCCTTGGCGACATTCAGGGACACATGCACCACTATAACAAATGTGTGTGAACCATGAGCCAAAGCCATGAACACATTTGCACTTCATGCAGCATTTTACAGCTGTTTCATTTATTTAACTGAACAGCTATGCTGCGAAAGCCAGCATGTTTTTTTTTTAATGAAGATGGCAGCCATCATTTGTGCTTTTTTTACTATGTTACTAATAACATAGTACACCCCTCAAGAGCAAACTAGCCTCGGCACCAGGCATAAGGGCTGGTAACCCGGGATTAAGAGGCCGCCCGACCTTAGTATGGCCTTTAGTATGGGTTTGGGGCTCTTCCATACCGATGGGCACCAGGCTGTTCCGCACCCCGTGTCCAAAATATGGGTGCAGGTAATCGGCCTGTGGACCGCCATGTCACCAGCTAACGCTGGCAGGTGGCAGGGCAGCCCCCTACTCTGTGAACTAGTATAGGTGCCCCCCTATATCAGCTTACCCCAAGTGTAATGAAAAAACACACAAAACAAAATAAATGCAATAATATCATTTTTACTACTTATTGGTACCTGTCTTCGTTATTCTGTCCCCCACTGTGCGTCACCACCCTCTGGTCCAGGCTGGGTCGTCCTTCAATCTTCTGGGCTCTTTTTTGATCCCCTCTACAGTCTTCTTTTGGCCGAGGTGGGCGTCAAATGTAGACGCCAACGCCACCAGTTGGAGAATGGGGGGACACATGTCCTGTTTCCAGCTGAGGAATGATTGATGTGCAGCGGCCTTTTATACAGAGCCTCCCTGGGATCTCCCCCACATGACTACATACATCACAGGAGGGGAGGGGAATGTGTATGTCAGGTGCGGGAGATTACAGAGAGGTTCCGCCCCTTTGTATAAAAGCATTTTTTGGTAGAACAGGTTTCAAAAATTATCCCCTCCCACTCCATTTTTTTGAAAAAAAATAAGAAAACTAGGCTTCTAAAAATACAATTCTGTGAAACTCACCTATAGAATTGTTTTTGTATACATCCAGTCCAGGCCGTCCCAATAGCCTCACGATTGGGTGTTTGCCTCTAGAGGGCGCTTGACTGCAAGATCAAAGATGTAGCTCCTCCCGGCCCCCTATAAAGGCAGCTGCCCCTCTATCATTCCCCAGTGGTTAAAAAGCAGTATTCAACAAAAGAGGGCAGACCGGGAGGCCTAAGAAACCATGTTACTTCACATAGCTTCAGCTTGTACTCTCTCTAAGCAAAACTAGAAAAAAACAGTGTCCTATGAACATAACAGGCATACAGGACATAATGAACACAAGGGTGGGGTGGGAAGGCCTGGACTGGATGTATAGAAAAACAATTCTACAGGTGAGTTTCACAGAATTGTATTTTTCCCTACATCCAGTCCAGGCCGTTCCAATAGCCTCATGATTGGGACATCCAAAAGCAGTGTCCATATGGGCGGGATCCCCAGTGCGGAACAGCATGTAGTTCATTTCACTACCGCCTGAAGCACCTTTCGGACAAAAACAGCGTCAGCTGAGGCCTTGACATCCACCTTGAAAAACTTTGTAAAAGTATGAACAGAAGACCAAGTTGCGGCCTTACAAACTTGTTTCACCGATGCCTGGTGCTGAAAAGCCCAAGAAGCACCGATAGCTCTGGTAGAATGAGCTGTGATCTGAAAAGGGGGTTCCTTCCCCCTGGCAGAATAAGCTTGTACCACCGCCTGTCTGATCCACTTACTGAGAGTGGACTTGGCTGGTGGCAATCCTTTCCTAGAACCCTCTGTTAAGACAAAAAGCAAATCCGATTTCCTGAAGGATTCAGTCGCAGCCAGGTAATATTTTATGGTTCTGACGACATCCAAAGCATGGAGGGTCCGTTCTTTGGAATTAGCCGGAACTGGACACAAGGAAGGTAAGACAAATTCCTCATTAAGGTAAAAGGGAGAAACGATCTTAGGCAAAAAATCAGGTTTGAAGCGAAAAACCACCTTATCCCTGAGCAACTCAAATTAGAGTGGTTTCATACAAAGTGAGGTCAGCTCTGATACACGACGCACCAAGGTAATCGCTAGCAGAAAGACCACCTTGAGAGTCAACAGAGACAATGCAGCATCACTCAATGGCTCGAAGGGAGGACCCTGGAGAGCAGATAGTACTAAATTCAAGTCCCACACCGGTAATACTGACTTACGCGGTGGCCGGACATGGGTAACTCCCTGGAAAAAAGTCTTGATCAACCTATGGTTGGCAATGGATCTCTGGAAAAAAATGTCTAAAGCCGAGACCTGACCCTTGAGGGTGCTCAGCTGAACACCCAAGTCTAAGCCGTGTTGTAAAAACTCCAGAATCCTAGAAATAGCAAATTCTCGACAAGGAAAGCTCTTGGCCTCGCACCAAGCGATATAGGCCCGCCAAACTCTGTAGTATATCATGGAAGAAGCTTTCTTCCGTGCCTGAATCATTGTCTGCACAACCGTGGCCGATAACCTTTCTCCGTCAGGATTGAGGTTTCAATAGCCAGGCTGTCAAAGCCAGCGTCCGTAAAATAGGGTGCCGCAGCGACCCCTGTGTGAGAAGCCCTGGGGTGTCGGGCATGATGTAGTGATCTATTGACATCTGGATTATGTATGCAAACCAACTCCTTCTCGGCCAGCGAGGAGCCACCAGGATGGCTGGTACCCCCTCCTGGACTATCTTGCGCAGCACTCTGCCCAGGAGCGGAAACGGAGGGAATGCATACAGAAATTTGAACTCCGTCCAAGGAATCGCCAGAGCATCTGTTGCAATGGCCAGAGGATCTCTTGAGAGGGAGACGAACCTTGGAAGCTTGTGATTGTGTCTGGACGCAAACAGATCCACGTCCGGCTGACCCCAGCGGAGGCACAGACCCTAAAAGGTCTCGCTGCTGAGGGACCATTCCTCCAGGCGCAAGGAACTCCTGCTCAGGGAGTCTGCCTCCTGGTTTTCCACCCCGGGGATGTAGACCGCCGAGATGCAGGGAACATTCTCCTCTGCCCAAGTCAGAATCTGGGTTACCTCCTTGAGGGATCTCTTGCTCCGTGTCGCCCTGGTGGTTGATGTAGGCGATAGCAGTCCGATTGTCCGAGCGAACCTGGATCGCACCGCATCTTAAATGGGGAGTCCAGTGTAAAAGAATCAACCGGATTGCTCTCAGTTCCAGGAGATTTATGGGTAAACGGTTCTCCCGTGGACCCCACTGACCCTGGATCTTCTGGGTCTGCCAAAAGCCTCCCCAGCCTGTCAGACTTGCATCCGTGGTAACTATCTCCCAATGGGTAGTCAGAAAGGACTTGCCCACCAGCAGATTCCAGGAGTCCATGCGGAAATGTCTGACTCTTACAAACCTGTTAAGACCCTTCAGGTCCAGGATCGTCCGTAACGTTCCGTCCTTCTTGGGAACCGTGAACAGGTTGGAGTAAAAACCCTGACCCTGTTCCTGCCGGGGTACAGGACAAATCACACCTATCCGCAGGAGGTGATAAACAGCCATTCTCAAAGCTTGATCATTTAGCGGGTTTCGAGATATCCTTGAAAGGATGAATTTTGAGGGTGGTCTGGCTGCCAGCTCTATCTTGTAACCAGAGGACACTACCTCCTAAATCCACCGATCCGAGATGTGCCGCCTCCAGATCTGAGCAAACAGCAGAAGCCGCCCCCCCACCCGGATGGGTGAGGGTGCCCCCTCATGCCTGGGTGGACTTGGTAGGAGGTTTGGTCTTAGCTCCCCAGGAGGAGTTGGGTCGGCTGCGGGACCTACCTCTGCCCCAGGTATCTCTGCGGCACCTGGAAATGAAGATCCTCTTCCTCCTCGAAAGGAACGAAAGGAAGAGGGGTTCCGAAAGGGCCGAGCAGGCTTCCTTCTCTGAGGGAGTCTACCATCCTTGACCAAAAGGCCCAGGCACTCCCCAAACAGCCGACTTCCCACAGAAGGTAGACTTGTGAGGGACTTCTTGGCAGCCGCATCAGCCGCCCACTGCTTCAGCCAGAGCGAGCGGCATAGAGCAACAAGCAAGGCCGAAATTCTGGCGCCAAGCCTGACCACATCATCCATGGCAGTAACAACAACGCCAATGAAATCTAAGCAAGCCTTGAGTTCATTATACTCCTCAGCCCGCTTTCGAGACTTAGCTCTAGCCACAAGGTGTCTCACCTTTCTCCTGTTGGCTAGTGAGACACCTTGTGGCCAAGGCACACGCCGGGCGAAAGAGGGTACCAGCAAAGGTGAACGCATGGCAGATCAGTTGATCCATGCATTTGTCTGCAGGATCACGTAAGGAAGCATTATCAGGCGACGGCATAACAGTGGTATTGGACAAGCCTGACACGGGAGGATCCACCTAGGGAGGGTGACACTATAACCGAACCAAATCAGCAGGAAAGGGGTACCGCCTATCCAGGCCCTTATGGGCTGACGGTAACTTTTTGGGCCTTTCCCATTCCTTAAGGATCATGTTAGAAAAATGAGGCTGCTCCAGGAAGACCTGCCTTTGCCTCTCGGGCCGAAATAAATCACCCTGCTTCCTCTTAGCCGCACTGGGAGGAACAATGTGTAGGGTATCAAACATGGAGGAGAGCAAACTCTCCGTATCATCCGGGAGACAGGAATCCTCGTCCGAGGAGGAACCAGAGATACTGTCATCGCCAGCGGAATAGTCCACCGTGGAGCGTGAATCATCTGGCAACTCACCTTCCTCCGCAGAACACAAGCAATCAAAAAAGATTGTCATCCGAGTAAATCGGCTCCAGATGTCGCTTCTTACTCAAGGCCTTCTTAGAGGCTGTCAACGTGATCTTCTTCTCGAGACTAGCCAGCCTATGCGCAAAATCAGTATGAGACCCCTTGCTGGCTCCCCTTTCACTAGGGGCTGAATGCAGCAGCGGAGGGTCCGGGGGATCCCTATATCAGTTCACAGGATAGGGGGCTGCGCTGTCACCTGTCAGCATTAGCGGGTAAAACCCCTATTTGAGACATGGGGGGTGCAGAAGAGCCTGGTGCCCATCGTTATGGGCACAGGGTTCTTCCAGGGGTGCCATGACGCCCAAACCCATATTTACTCCTGCATTTACTCCTGCCCAGGAGGCACCAATAGCACGAGTGGAATGAGCAGTAAGGCGGAAGGGAGGTTCCATCCCCTTAGCAGAATAGGCTTGCACCACCGCCTGATGGATCTACTTGCTGATAGTGGACTTAGCCGGAGGCAAACCTTCCTAGGCCCAGGAAGAACAAAAAGAGCATCAGTCTTCCTGAATGATTCAGTAGCGACAAAGTAAAACTTCAGAGCCCTGACCACATCTAAAGAATGCAGAGTCCTCTCCTTGGAATTAGCAGGATTAGGACACAAGGAAGGCAAAACAATGTCCTGATTGAGATGACAAGCAGATGACAAAGCAGACACAACCTTAGGCAAGAAATCAGGCTTAAACCGAAACACCACCTTGTCCTGGTGTCGCTCAAAATAAGGAGTTTTGATGGAAAGCGCCGCCAACTCAGAAACACGCCTGACAGAAGTGATAGCCACCAAAAAGGCTACCTTAAGAGTCAAAATGGGCAAAGTGGCCTCACGGAGAGGCTCAAAGGGACAACCCTGCAGAGCAGATAAAACCAGATTCAAATCCCAAACTGGTAACATAGGCTTACTTGGCGGACGCACGTGAGAAACCCCCTGGAAAAAAGTCTTAAGCAAACGGTGACTGGCAAAAGATTTTTGGAAAAAAACTGCCAGAGCTGAAACATGACCCTTGAGGGTACTAAGTTGAAGGCCCAAATCCAAACCATGTTGCAAGAACTCCAGAATCCTGGGAATAGAAAACACCCGACAGGGAAAAGATCTGGACTCACACCAGGCAATGTAAGCATGCCAGACCCTGTAGTAAATAAAGGACGAGGACTTCTTCTTAGCCCTAATCATGGTATCAACAACAGAGGCAGGCAACCCCTTTTCCATCAAGATGGAGTTTTCAGCAGCTAAGCCGTCAAAGCCAGCATTTGTAAATTGGGATGGCACAGCTGCCCCTGAGTGAGCAGATTTGGATCCTTGGGCAGGACGTACTGATCTACTGCCAGCTGCACGATGTCTGCGAACCACACCCTTCTTGGCCAACAGGGGGCCACCAGAATGGCTGGCACCCCTTCCTGGGCTATCTTGCGTAGCACCCTGCCCAGCAAAGGAAATGGAGGGAACACATAGAGGAGCCGAAACCCCTTCCAAGGCATTGCTAGCGCATCCATGGCAAAGGCCAGAGGATCCTGGGACAGAGAGACAAAGAATGGAAGTTTGTGATTGTGACGTGAAGCAAACAGGTCCACATCCGGTAGACCCCAGCGGTGGCACAGGGAGTGAAACACCCTGTTGCTGAGGGACCACTCCCCCAGCCGAGACATCCCCCTGCTCAAGGAGTCTGCCTCCAGGTTCTCCACTCCCAGGATGTAAACAGCCGATATGCAGGGGACATTCTTCTCCGTCCAGGACAGTATCAGGGACACCTCCTTGAGGGCTCGCTTGCTCCGATTCCCTCCCTGATGATTGATGTAGGCAACCGCCGTCTGGTTGTCCGAGCGTATCTGAATAGCCCGACCCCGAAGGTGTGGGGTCAACTGGGAATGAACCAACCTTATCGCCAGTAGTTGGGAACAGTGAACAGATTGGAATAGAAACCTCTGCCCCTTTCCTGGAAGGGCACCAAGCAAATGACTCCCAAATCCAAAAGGCTTTGGACCGCAAGCTGCAAGCCCTGAGCTAACAAGGAATTTTGAACCATCCGGGATCTGATGAATCTTGGGGGCGGCCAGGCTGTAAACTCTATCTTGTACCCGGAAGACACCACCTCCTGAATCCACCGGTCTGAGGCGGGCAGTCTCCAAATGTGAGCAAGGAACCGCAACCGCCCCCCCCACACAGATGGGTGAGAGCGCCTCCTCGTGCCTGAGGGGGCTTGGGGGAAGATTTGGACTTGGGACCCCATGAGAGACCAGGGCGACCACAGCCTCTACCCCGGCCCCAAGGGTCTCTACGTACCCCCGCAAATGGTGCACCCCGAACGGACCTGGGAGCACGGAAGAAGGGGAGGGAAGAACCAGCCCCCCCCAAAAGGGCCGCGGCTGCCTCCTGCGTTGAGGCAGCCTACCATCCTTGGCAAACTGATTCAGACGCTCCCCTAAGAGCCGTAGTCCAGTAAAGGGGAAGCCAGTGAGAGCCTTCTTAGCAGCATTATCAGCCGCCCACTGACGCAGCCAAACAGAGGGGCATATAGCCACCAAAAGGGCAGAAGTCCTACCACACATCCTGACCGCATCATCCATAGCAGAAAGAATAAATGCCACAAATTCATAGCAAAGCAGGAGGGATCTATACTCCTCCCCCCTATTAGCATCCGAGGCATTATCCAGAAGGCACTTGAGTAGCCCTTTAAAGTGGACCAACACCGAGAGGTGATCGGCCCGGAAATCTATAAGATTCCCGGGCCGATCACCTCCCACCCCGCGGGACATCCGAGATCGGGATGTCCCGCGGGGTGAAACACCCCCAGACACCCCAAATCGCTTACCTGATCTTCGGCGGCGGCCGGCCGCCGCCACCTCCCTCGCGCCCCTGTAGCCGTGCGCGCGCCCGCGCCGGCCGTCTGCGAATGGCCGGCGGGGGCGCGCGCGCGCCGAAAGTGACGCGAGGGAGGCGGCGGCGGCGGCAGCCGCTTGGACGTTCCTGATCCCCGCCTGGACGTTGGCGGGGATTGGACCGTCCAGTCACGTGGGAGCGGGGACAGGTAAGATTTTGGGGCTTTCTGGGGGGTTTCACACAGCGGGGCCCCCCCGAAGTGGACCAAAACCCAGGATAGTCAAAATCCTGGGTGTTGGTCCACTTTAATAGCAAGAGCCGTGATAGAAGCGCACACAGGGCGCAGCGCAGTCCCTACACAAGCAAATGCGTGACAGGCCAGCTGGTCAACACGCTGGTCCTCACCATCCCTCAGAGTAGAAGTGTCAGGGGAATGCATGACCAAGGTATTGGACAACCCAAGCACGGGAGTATCCACCTCGGGGGGACAAGACCAGCGCCTAACCACATTAGCAGGAAATGAATGCCTCCTGTCCCAACTCTTAGGCACCGCGGGCAATCTGCTAGGACGTTCCCACTCCTTGAGCACCAAATTATTGAAGTGGATCTGCTCAGGGAACTCCAAGCGTTGTTTAACAGTGTGAAAAAGCTTGCCCTGCTGTCTTTTAGCTGGGACAGGAGGTGTAATACATAGTACTTCAAAAATGTGAGCCAACAGCCTGTCAGTATCCTCAGGAGACCATGGGCCTTCTCCAAAAGGAGACCCAGTACCACCATCAATCTCCTGCTGCTCCTCAGATGAATCAGAATCAGAGAAAAGTTCCCCCTCTCCCCAGAAAAGGCCCACAATAAGGCAGGAAGGGGCATCCCACAAGGCTCACCATAAGCCTGAACCGCCTACCCTTGTAAGTACAGGGATTGCGGTTGGAGCAGCGCACCACCATAAATCTCCTGCTGCTCCTCAGAGGAATCAGAATCAGAGAAAAGTTCCCCCTCCCCCCAGAAAAGGCCCACAATAAGGCAGGAAGAGGCATCCCACAAGGCCCACCATAAGCCTGAACCGCCTACCCTTGTAAGTACAGGGATTGCGGTTGGAGCAGTACTTCTCCAGCACCTGACCCTGGCGCTGTCCTACCTTCACCCGAACCAGGCAGCTGAGGCTGGGAGGCAGTGGGTCCAGAACGGGTGGAAATAGTCCTGCAGGGCCGCAGGCTGGTAAGCCCCGCTCGCCTGCGTAATATAGAGAGCCATCTTCTATCTTCACAGTCCAGACTGCAGAAGGAAACTGGGAATTTGTGGGAGGTTCCTGTCCTTTTATAGGGCCGGGAGATGCCACAAGTCTTTCTGCAGTCCACTGCGCCACCTTGTGGCGGGATATCCCAAGCGTAAAGAATTTAGTGAAACAGGAAGTGCTGTATACTTGGAAAAGAAAGGTTTGCTGAATCAGGGGGTAAGGGGAAAATGTGAATAAACAGATTTTACTCATGCGCAAATGCCGGGCACACAGTGCAGAATCAATCCTAATATGTCAGGAAAATGGTTAAATATTAATTACGAGCAACATACCTGTTTCACATCGCTTTCCTGTGAACCTGTTCAGACATAGACAACTGTAACTAGAGCCCACGTTCTCACAGAATCCACCATTCATACAAGGAGAAGATGAGCATGGCTTCAGTTCTGAGGATAGGTGGAAACGGTTTTAGTACGAACATTATTATGAGTAAAAAAAGAAACTATTACAGATAGATTAGGAACATCTTACCTGTTTCACATCGTTTTCCAGTGAACATGCCCAAACACAGACAGCTGTAACTAGATCCCACATTCTCACAGACGCCACCATTCAAACAAGGGGAGAAGGAGCATGGCTTCAGTTCTGTGGACAGAAGACCAGTAGTTGAATAGCTAAGGGATTAGGTATAAAATTAAAGGAAATTTGCAGGCTAAATAAAAAAGCATTTACCTGACAGACTGAAGGCTTGACCCATGCAGATCTGAGGTCTGAATTTATCTGATTGTGGCACTAACTCAGAAGTGGAAAGAGCACTCCTGACTAGCCCCTGACATCTGAATGCATCAGCAGTGGAGCTAACACACTGCACCTCCTGCTACCAATCAATGAGGGAGTCTCCTTCCTTGTGACTGTAAGCAGGAACAACAATGAGACCTAGTGGGTATTTTGCTTGCCAGCAACAGAGCTGAAAGTGAAGAAACCAGACAAATTCAGCTTGCAAGACTTCATGGGCCAAGACTACAGGCTGCCAGGTAAGTGATTTTTTTAATGACCAGACAGAGAGTTAAAAGTGGACCAAATCTCATAGAAATGAGTTGGTCCTCTTTAACAAATCTTCTTTAGGTGTGTCCCGATGTTTGATCATTGTCCGCCAGTGTGGCAGGGGACACCACAGGTTGCTAGGCTGCGTCAGCAAACATTCTAGACGTTCAACTTTGAGACCCAAGGTGAGTTTACAGAGGAACCAATGGGGGTCTTGTATTGGGATGCCCCTAGTATAGGGAATGGTTGGTTCTAGAGTATTTTAGACAGGGCCACATGGGTTTTGGCCCCCTCCAACTCCAAAAAGTATTAGGAACATACCTGTCTCGCATCGTTTTCCCGTGAACATGCCCAAACACAAACAGCTGTAATTAGTGTCTACATCCTCACAGAGACCACCATTCAAACATGGAGAAGAGTAGCATGGCTTCAACTCTGGGGACACAAGACAAGTAGCAGAATCCCTTAAGGTTTAAGTCTTAAGTTATTTAAGAGATACAGTAAATTAGGGACATCTTACCTGTCTCACAATGTTTTCCAGTGAACCTGCCCAGACATAAACAGCTGTAGCTAGAACCTACATCAGTACAGAGGCCACCATTTAAACATGGAGAGGAAGAGCATGGCTTCAGTTCTGGGAAACAAAAACAGAAAATTACCTCAAGGGGTATAATCTGATATAAAGAAATTTGGTTATGTATTTTGACATTCACGAGTTATATGAATATTGTTTTTATACTTAGAACATCCAATACTTTCCAAGCCTAAAAAATTATAAAACGAATGATTCTTCCATGAAAATATGTGCAGTCTCTGAGAAGTGGATCATTTGGCTTGACAAACACCAACTAAAACAATAGACTTGATTCAGTGATGAGGCAAGATTGCAATCTCGGCCAGTTTTTGCAGACAAAAACCTGTTCTTGCACCTTTTCCCCTCTCCCATGATTCAGCAGACCACTTTTCTGGAGCAAGATTTTTTGGGAGAGAATTTTTAGTTGGTACAAGAATTCACATGAAAATCTACATGTAAAATTGTGTGATTCTGGAAGTGTTTTTTACAGGGACTTTGCCCACATAACTTCTTTTTTCATTGACATTTTATCAATGAAAATCACTGCTGGCATTTGCTTTTTTTACTATAGTATATTTTTTAATGAAAATAATAGCATGACCGCCCCAAAGCCAACTAGCCCGGACACCAGGGATAAGTGCATAAGGACCACCCCTTATGCTCTTTGGTATGGGTTCCAGGTGTTCCACCAATGGGCAATGAGCTCTTCTTTACCCCTGGTGTCCCAAATGGGGTAATCAGGCAGTGTACCTCCATGTCACCTGGACCCCTTACCATTTCACCCCAAGTGTGTAAAAAAAAAAGGACTTTTCAGACTTCAGGAGGTATTCACAAAAGCAGTTGAATTAAATTTGTGGGCTCAAATGCACTCAAATTTGCGGGGGAATCTTTTTTGTGTGCAGTTGAAAATAATTTTACAACTGGAAAAGTGTGTGACTTTTCCATACCCAAATGCTGTGTGTGCGAATATTTTGGTGATGGTGGTTCAGGTTGCCCTTTTGGCAGTGTTGCTTTGCATTGCTTTACATATATTGTTATTGTAATCATTTATTTGGGTTGTTTGTATATTACCAGTTCTTAGTTTTGACCTTGCTCTGTGGATCCATTTATATATGAATGTGAGTGTTGCCCTGAGTGTCATCATTAACATGCAGATATATGTAAAGGTAGTAGTTTGGTCGCCCCATATAAGCCAGATGTACTTATATTTCCAAACCATATTAAATGTTTCTTAGCTGTTGCATACAGGGTCAGCTCCAGGGTTTGTGGGCCCCTTGTGTCATGTCACTTGCCCTGGGATGACCGGTATACTCGGTATATTACCAACCCAGAATATTTAAAATCCTGGGTTTTGGTGCACGTTAATATGTGTGGTGAGTATGCTGGTCCAAAACCACACGTCTGCACAAATCCCCTATATATAACCTGTTGGGTGCCAGTCCCCTAATGCAAAAATCACACTGAATACAACGACCAAAACTTCCCACAGGGGACGCACACAACATCCAAAATTGATTAATTACATATCTCCTACTTCAGTCACCTTTTCGCTGTTCCCACAGTGCATGCTTATACAATCAGTGATTTATGCTGTGCATACTAATGTAGGGCATAAAACCATTGTTTTGGATCTAGTGTCAGCATAGGAAGCAGGGCCAGCCACATCCCAAGTTTCCCTGTGAAGTGCACGCCACCCTGCATTTGGAGTATCTGATTGGATGGGTGTGGGAGTACCTTTTAGAGGCTGATTCTACTGTGCCATGCAGTCTAAAAGATAATTTAAAATACAGACGGGCAACTAACAGCCCCAGGGGCATCTCTATTAGGGATTTCTCTGCTGTGTGAAACACCCCCGGAACCCCCACAAATACTCACCTTTCTGGGGTTCCACACCATATTCATGGGTCTCAGCATATCCCTGGTCTCCCTGGAGTCTGTGGTGGGCTCCCATGCTCAGACTATCTGAAAGGCTGGGTGCAGGAGTATGCCTCAGCCGCAGAGACGTTGGAGAACATCTGCATATGGAATGGGGGGGGCAACACAGGTCCACGGCGCCGCCGGAATATCCCTGAATCCATATCAAAGGGCATAAGGGCTGGTAAGCCAACAGGGCCAGGGGATGACCATTGCGGCCTCTGATTCCTGGGTTACAAGCCCTTATGGCTGGTGCCTGGGCAAGTTGGCTATTGGAGAGGGGGCATGTTTTTAAAAAAATCATATAATAGTAAAAAAAAATATTCCTGGCTGTCATTTTTCATTAATAAAAATTATGCCGGCTAAAGCAGCATGAATTTTATCCATTAAATATTTTTCAAATTGCTGACAGTGATTCAGTAAACTGTCATGCAGTTTCATAGGGGCACAGTATATGTAGGTAGCCATGAAGTATATGATAGTTGAACATACCTTACACCAATGTTCACACTAGCTTTATAGCCTCAGTAGGTCATACGTTATGTCAAATTTGCTGACCTGTTTCGCAGTTCTGTCCAGTAAATCCTTGTGTACACAGACAGTTATAGGTATCATCCACATCTTTACACGTTGCCCCATTCATACATGGCAAGGATGAGCAAGGCCTGATCTCTGCAAACAAACATCAAAGCGACAATAATCAGATGGCTGCAGTGGAAGCTAAATCTGTAGCTAAATAGTAACTTAATTATAGTGTTGTACAGTAATCCAAGGGTATATAATAGGGTCAAACCAAGTGCAAAAACCTGTCACCTATAGTACTTTTTACACCTGGCACAAAATCATGGCCACTGTGGAAATTAATATCATAGTTGATGGAACCATCAGTAAGTAGCATGTAAGTAGTGTCTCATAAGTCATCATAAAATAGTCCTATAGTACCTCCATTTACCCTAAATGGAACAACCACTCTGACTTTCTCAGTGTGAGCGAGCATGGCAAGCCACCATGGTCCCGCAACTGTTTCTGACTGCAGCAGAGTATGCACATCATAAAGCTGTGGCATAATGTCCTTGCCAGCTCGATCACTAGCCAGAAATCGATCCAAAGCAAGCAGTTTCGCTCAGAATGTGTAAGGTATTTAAATATAATCAAAAATGCTTTAAAAATACAATTCTGTGATTACTATTATACGTATACAGCACATCCTTTTCCAGAAGATATTCCTTATTCTTGGGTAATACATCCAGTAGATGGCGCTGGACTGCAGAAACAGAAAAGTGGCTCCTCCCGGCCCCATATATACCAGGGACCTCCCACAAATTCCCCAGTATTGAAAAGCAGTTAAAATGAAACCGGGAGAACTATAACCATTATATGAAAATTTGAACATAAGAACAATCACCATAAAGAACTAAAAACAATGATAACAAGGGTGGGGTGGAACAGGACGTGCTGTATACGTATAATACCAATTCTACAGGTGAGTAATCACAGAATTGTATTATTCTAAGCATACAGCACGTCCTGTTCCAGAAGATATTGCTTACTCTAGGGACATCCAATAGCAGTGTCCGTAAGGTAGGGTGGGATCCCCAAAAGTAACAGCAGACAGTTTAAACCACTGCCGCCTGCAGAACTTTGCGACCAAAAGCAGCATCAGCTGAGGCCCTAACATCAACCTTGTAAAACTTAGAAAAAGTATGAACAGAAGACCAAGTGGCGGCCTTGCAAACTTGTTCAACAGAAGCTTGGTGCTGAAAAGCCCAAGAGGCACCAATAGCACGAGTAGAATGAGCAGTAAGGCGGAAGGGAGGCTCCTTCCCCTTAGCAGAGTAGGCCTATATCACAGCCTGACGTATCCACTTGCTGATAGTGGACTTAGCTGGATCCAGACCCTTCTTAGGTCCAGACGGGACCAAAAAAGGAGCATCAGTCTTCCTGAAGGGTTCAGTAGCCACCAAATAGAGTCCTAACCACATCCAAAGAGTGTAAAACACTCTCCTTAAAGTTACTAGGATTAGGACACAGAGAAGGCAAAACAATGTCCTGATTGAGATGAAAGGCAGAAACAACCTTAGGCAGAAAATCTGGCTTAAAACGAAACACCACCTTGTCCTGGTGTCTCTCAAAATAAGGAGGTTTGATGGAAAGCACCGCCAACTCAGAAACACGCCTAACAGAAGTGATAGCCACCAAAAAGGCTACCTTAAGAGTCAGAATGGGCAAAGCAGCCTCGAAGGGAGACCCCTGCAGGGCAGATAAGACCAAGTTCAAGTCCCAGACTGGTAACATAGGCTTACGTGGGGGACGCACGTGAGTAACCCCCTGGAAGAAGGTCTTGACCAGGGCATGCTGAGCAAAGGATCTTTGGAAAAAATACAATTCTGTGAGATACTCACCTGTAGAATTAATATTATACGTATACAGTACGTCCTGCTCCAGATATAATACTTACACTTGGGTTATTCTCCGCCAGAGGGCGCTGTGCACTGCAGACATGCAAAAACAGGCTCCTCCCGGCCCTTCATATACCGAGGGACCTCCCACAAATCCCCAGCATTGAAAAGCAGTGAACAAGAAGCCGGGAGAATTTAACCACCATAAAACAACTGGTAATGATAACAATGATAACAATCACCATACAGGGGATCCAGAATAATGCAAAAAAACAGGGTGGGGTGGAGCAGGACATACTGTATACGTATAATACCAATTCTACAGGTGAGTATACAGTACGTCCTGCTCCAGATATAATACTTACACTTGGGACATCCAATAGCAGTGTCCATAAAGTAGGGTGGGATCCCCAACAAAAAAGGCAACAGCAGACAGTTTAAAGCACTGTCACCTGCAATACCTTGCGGCCAAGAGCAGCATGAGCAGAGGCTCTAACGTCAACCTTATAAAACTTTTGAAAAGGTATGAATAGAAGACCAAGTAGCGGTCTAGCAAACTTGTTCAACAAAAGGCTGGTGCTGAAAAGCCCAAAGGGCACCAAGGGCACGAGTAGAATAATAAGAGAAGCGAGTAAGAAGATTCTTCCCCTCAGTGGAATAGGCCTGAGTAACAGCCTGACAAGTCCAAACGCCAACAGTAGCCTTGGCAGAAACCGAAACCTTTACTAGGACCAGAAGGAACCATCCCATCCAAGTAATGACCAGGCCCAAGGCCGCCTAACCCCCCGAGAACAGACGAGATCGGGCACATACAGGATGGAGTTGGCCGTAGACCCAAAGGAGCATCAGTTCTCCTAAAGGGCACAGTGTCTACCAAGGAAACACTTCCAATGCCTGTTCAAGGAATGCAGAACCCTTTCCTCAGCTTGCTAGGAATAAAGCACAGAAGGAAGACAAAATCTTGAATCATTGAACATAAGACACCACCTTAGGCAGAAAGTCCGGCTTAAGCGGAACCCACCTTATTCTGGTGTATCCCAAAGAACGGGGGCTAGATAGACAGAGCCGCCCGCTCAGACACACGTCTGACTGAAATAACAGCCACCAGAAGGACAACCTTGAGGGAGAACAGCCAGACAGCATCCTGACAAGGTCCAAAGGGAAAACCCCGCAAGGCAGACAGAATCAAATTCAAAACCCATCAGGGACCATAGGATTACGCGGGGGACGCACATGAGTAACCCCCTGAAAGAAGTCTTAACCAAGGAAACTGAGCAAAAGACTTCTGCATAAAGGCAGACAGGGCAGAACCTGACCCTTCAGAGTACTGAGTTGGAGAATTCCAACTCCAACCCATGCTGTAATAACTCTAGAACCCTGGGAACAGAGAACGCCCGACAGGGAAGAGACCGAGACTCACACCAATCAATATGGGTACGCCATACCCTATAATAGATGGAAAAAGAAGAAGAAGAAGCTTGCTCCTAGACTTCCCATGGTCTCAATCACCGAGACAGATAAGCCTGTCTCCCTCAAGATGGATGTTTCAGCAGTCAGGCCGTCTAGGCCAGAGTCTGTAGATCGGGGTGACGTAAAGGGGCCCCGAGTGAGCAGAGCTGGCACTCCTGGCAGAACGTACAGATCTACTGTCCTCAGTACCACGTCTGCGAACCACACTCCACTAGGCCACCCGGGGGCCACCAGAATCACTGGTCCCCCCATCCAGAGCAATTTTGTGCAGAACCCTGCCTAGCAGGGGGAATGGAGAAAAGACATACAGAACAGAATGTCCTGCCATAACATTAGTAAATCATCATGACCACGGCCAGAGAATCCTGGCATAGGGAAAACAAGGGCCGAGAGCTTGTGATAGTGACGGGGCACACACAGATCCACACTGGTTGGACCTCAAGGTGACACAAGGATTAGCACATCCTGTCGCAGAGGGACCTCAACCGGAGCGAATACCACTGATATGCAGGGAACATTGTCCACCACCCAGATCAGGATCAGAGACACTTCCCGGAGGACCCTCCTGCTCCGGGTCCCTCCCTGAATATGTAATTTAGGCCAAGGCTGGCAGATAGGCCTAGCTCCCCCGAACAGGCAGGCCCTGAAGAGGAGTAGGCAAGCGAGTTAGAACTAACTTGAACTTTCATAGATTCAAACATTGATAGGTGTATAGGCCTCCTAAGGGCCCCACCTCCCCTGGAACCGTAGGGACTTCCAGAAGAAGACCCCTCTCAACCTGATAGATTGGCATCCATGGTGACCGTCTCCCAGGAAAGGGCAAGAAGGGACTGCCCCCAGACAGGGTCCTTGAGTTCATCCACTACAAGAGGGACCTCCTCACCAGGGAGGAAGGCACACATACCCTGCTCCAGGGACGCAGGGTCCTTGTCCCGTAGGACAAATAGGAGAAGTTGCAGAAGGCCCCAGGGGGGACTGAGCATAAGGGGCCTCTTCGGAATACGCCACCAACGGGCCCACCAGCTGCATCCCCTGCCTGGTGGAGGGACGGGGACAGCTATGAGGGACTGAGCCCATACAACCAGATTGTCCACTTTATTGCTGAGGAAGGAAGATCCTTGCTTGAACTGTATAAAATTCATTCATAGGAATGGAGTTACCAATGAAGGGGACAATAAGGACTTGGGGTGTTTGATCACCCCTCCAAATGACTCCCAATGGACACCCTCCAGCCGAGAATCCAAACGTAGCCAGACGTAGAGACTGGGAAGCGATGAGGAAGTCCAGGTAGGTCATCCATCGGAACGCCCCTTGGTCTCATCAGAGACCACACCCCCGTCAGCACCTTGGTGAACACTCTGGGAGCTGAAGAGAGGCCAGATGACAAGGCCACAATTATCAGAAGAACCTCGGTGTCCAGAGGACGCAGAGAAGTAAAAATAAGCAGCATTGAGCTCCACAAACGGCAAGAAGCCCCCGACGCGCAAGGAGCCGATGGCCGAGCGCAGTGTTTCCATTGCAGAAACCGCCTGTAATTGACGAATTGCTGAAAATCTGTGAGACCAGATTGGGCCAGACTGACCCATCCTTTTTTGGGGAACTGTGGAAAGGTTAGTGTATCGGCCCCTACCTCTGTCTATTAAGGGCAATCTGCAAGAGACCCCCAGACCCCGCAGGCCTTGCATGGCCTGCACCAGCACCTGAACAGAGGCAGGGACCAGGAGCACCCAGGACCCGATAATCTTGGGGGAGGCCGCGCAGCAAACTCTATCATGTATCCGGAGGGCACTACCTCCTGAATCCACCAGTCTGAGGCGTGATACCTCCTGGCATGAGCAAGGTGCCGCAGCTGTCCCCTCACCCAGACGGGCAAGGGCGCCCCAACATGCTTGAGGGGATATTGGTGGAAGACTTAGGCTTAGCCCCGCCGGAGGGGCCAGGGCATTATATGCCGCTCCTGGGGCAGGAGTCTGCACGAGCCCCCAGGAAGGACGGCCCTGGTTTTTGTTTTACACTATGGTAGGGAAGGGGAGGGGTTACCCTGCCCCGAGGGGCCGGGACGGCCGCCTACGTTGGGGTGAATTGCCCTTATTTACCAAACAGGTCCAGACGGCTCCAAACAGGCGTTGCCCTCTAAAGGGAAGCCCAGTAAGAGTCTTCTTAGCATCATAGTCAGTACCCCACTGTCGCAGCCAAACCAAGCGACGTATATCCACCACAAGGGCAGAAGTCCTTGCACACATTCTAATGATGGCATCCAGTGCTAATAGGATACATTTTACAAATACATCACAACTGGAGAGTGCATTAACGCATCCCAGGGGAGATAGGGTGATGATCAAGCATCTTTCTGATGAGAGTTCTAGCGGCCACTGCAGTGATGACTGCGGCACAGACCGGGTGCAGCGCCGTCCCTGTACAAGAAAAGGCGTGGGAGGCAACAGGTCAATGCGCCGGTCCTCAGCATCCCATAGGGTACTATAAGTGGGGGCTGTAATAAAGGGGGGGTTAGAAACCCCTACGATCTGCGCATCCACCACGGGGGTGATGACTAACAATTGACCACCTCAGGGGAAAAAGGGGTATTTCCTATCCCAGTCTCCTGGGACCCCTGGAATTTTCTGGGGAAATCCCATTCCTTGAGTACAAGAGCATGGAAACGAGCCTGCTCTAGAAATTCCAAGCATGCTGTCGCTGTATGGAAACGCTCCCCTCTCGGCTTGGAGGCCTCACCAGGGAGAGAGATAGACAGGACCTTAAAGACCTTAATCAACAAATCTCACACTGGCCCCAGTATTCAGGGCCAGAATCGCCATGACTCCTCGGCCTCACATCAGATGAGCCTGAGTCAGAGACCAGCTCTCCTTCATCAGAAGGAGTATAGTCACACGGAGTAGTCAACTCCTCAGTTCCCATAGGACAACAGAAAACAGGAGGCGTCAAGGGCCACTTCTTACCAGGGCCCCTGCGCCCTGACAACCTCGCCATAATCTGATCAGCCGTAGGCAGGCTGAAAGACGCAGCAGGCTGCAAATCCCCACTTGTATGCGACTCAGCAGGAGTGAGAATTAAGCATGGGGAAAAAAGTGTATTGAAACGAGGTGCAGCCACTGGCAAGCCTGATTACAGGGCCAGTGCTTGCTCGGCACATGGTGCGCAGACCCGTGCCCTGTCAGCATCAGCATGGGGTTGACCACACGCTATACACCGCCGGTCTTGCCCCAGAGGGACCCCAGTCACATAATTCTGAGATGCCTCCATATGGTGATTATCTAGGCACAATATGCCAGCAGGGATTTACGCAATAGGCAACCCTGGATGCCCCAAAGACCCGCTAGGAAGGTGGGAGAATTTTAAAAGGCCCGCTATAATTTAACCCAGGCCGGGGAAGCCACTGGATTCAACTGTCTTAAAGACATAATGGGAATAAAGGGTGTCAGAGCCATGCGTAGTAATAAGAATCATGAAAATCGCCCGTGAGGGCACTTACAGACCACGGTAGGAGGAGGGCTGTAACCAACGCGCGAATCCCCATTTTTGACAGTGTCACACAGGGTCCGGACTAGGTTGGGGGGGATAGGAGATGATGGAAGTTGCGAGGAGCCAGAAGCCGGAGCAACGGACTGGCGCTCAATGTTCTGTTGAGCACATGGAACGCATAATATGACATCATCGCCTGGGAGCGGAACCCCACAACCCCCACACAACCTGGATAGCCCCGAGGAGCCATTTCCGGTAACGTTGGAAGCCTCCATATGGTGAATTTGTGGTATTCGCAACAACCCAGGGTTTTACGCATTAAGCAACCCGGAATGCCCCTTTGTAATTAAAGTCCCGGAAGTGGGAGGATTTTTTTTTTTTTTTTAACCTAGGAAAATCCCAATTTAGAGACTAAGACTAGGTATAACAGACCGGGAGAGCCTGCAGTGAGGGAATCCCAGAATCTGTGGGGGAAAGAGACCACAGTCAGTCCCCCAGCCAGAATGCACCACAATCATACATAACCAATAAGGCAAACATATATGGCTAGCTTAAACATTTTGAATAAATATACATGACACATGCAATTTCAAGGCAAAGCCAAAGGGTGCATCAGTAAAAATCAGAGTACATACTGGTATGAATACATGCCCATACATATATATATATATATATATATATATATATATATATATATATATATATACACACACACACACATATATATATATATATATATATACAAACAACAATATATATTTTTTTTATTTATTTATTTATTTTTTTTAATGCATAGATGGCCATTGTATGCTTGGGCACACATAGGAATTTGTCCTCCGCATTTAACCCATCCGAGTGTACACATGTCCGGAGCGGTGGGCTGCCCTAATAACGGCGCCCGGGGAGCAGTTGGGGGGTTAGGTGCCTTGCTCAAGAGCACTTCAGTCATGTTCCAGGACCGGGATTCAAACCTGCCACCCTCCGGTTGCAAGTCCACTCCCTTACCTCTAGGCCACAACTGCCCCAATAATTTTAATTTTTTTTTTAAATTTTTATATATATATATATATATATATATATATATATATATATATATATATATACATACAAATCAGAATGGTAATGTGCATAATCGCAGCAACTGGAGCACACATCCCACAGCTATGTGATATATTAAGTCAACCTATCAGAAGGATGACATAAACAATATATCCCCATAAGTAGAAATGCCCCAGGGAGAAAACACTACACAAGCAGCACATGGCATAAGAACGGCCCCACGTGCGCAATGGTGGGGCCGTTTACCTGTGAAGTTTCAGCCGCCACAGAAGCTCTTCCCCCACCGGCTGCAGCGTACAGGTCTCTAATGAGACCAGGGAAGCGAAGGGCGGGCCCGGAGACAGCGCGCCCCGGCCACGCCCCCTTTACACGCAGAGCGAAGCCGCAGAGAGCGCGGGCCCGCCCCCTAGTGACGCGGCTCGTCCAATGGCGAGCCGCAACCGAGAAAGAAAGGGAAATACAAACGTGCATGACTAAAACAGGCCCCAGCAGCCCCAGCCACGCGCTGAACACTGAAAACTGCCAAGACCTCTCACAGTAAAAGTAAAGCACCCATGCACACTACACACACACACACAACCCCCCCCCCCCCCCTTAGCGAAGGGAGAAGGACCGAGCGGGAGAAGGTGACCTAAAGGGAACATCGAGACAGGGGCATCCCAAATCCGGATCACCAGCCGGATAGCCGCATTGCCCCACAAGTGGGGTCGAGCGGAGGAGATAAGCTCCTAGGCACCTAAAGTGCCATCTACCTTTGCCCAGCCCGCAGCCTAGGCTGGGAGGCTTCCATTTAACTAGGCATAATAAACAATAGAACTGGGCAGAAATAGACCAAAAGGGGATGCCGGGTTTTAACCCGGCTACCTGCAAGCAGGAGACTTCATTCTTCTGTCTTGTCGCTTCATGCAGAGAGAAAAAACTGATGATTAAGTGGGAGGTCCCAGGTATATATAGGCCGGAAGGGGCTCGTTTTCAAGACTTCCCCCTGCACGTCGCCACCTGCTGGTGGAGTAACCCGATCGTAAGAATTAAAGGGGAAGCGGGATGTGTGGCACACTGAGAATAGGAACGGGTGGGAATAGTCCTACAGGGCCGCAAGCTAATAAGCCCTGCTCACCTGCGAGTAGAAAGAGCCATCTTCTAGTCATCGCAGCCCAGACTGCAGAGAAGAACTGGGGATTTTGTGGGAGGTCCCTGGTATATATGGGGCCAGGAGGAGCCACTTTTCTGTCTCTGCAGTCCAGCGCCATCTACTGGATGTATTACCCAAGAGTAAGGAATATCTTCTGGAACAGGACGTGTTGTATACTTAGAATATGGCTTTTTTTACATTGGTCCCAAAAAGGATAGGTGGGAGGAAGTTAGCATGTGCCTGGACAGGGAATTTAACATAAAAAATAGCTGATTTATGCAAACAGCTCTTGCATCTGGCAGATAATACAGGGGATTATGGGTAATGGTTTCATTTGGAACGTGTAAGTATTTTTAATGTAAATTCCAAATCAGGGGTAGTGGGGGAAGGGATGGAAGGGTTTCTTTTTAACCCTTTAAGTGCCAGCCTACCTGGAGTTTTTGTCACACTCTGTTGCCAGACCATTTTGCACTATTTTGCACTCCCCATGTTCAAATGTGATATTTGAAGGGATTTCCAGGGATTTCCCAGGAAAATGATATATTGTTTTTTTCAGCAGAGTCTGATCTTTAACATGAAATGTCTTGTTTGTCATTTTTTAGGTGTATTCTCAATATTTTTTGGCGGAATATGTGCAAAAAAATAAAAAAAAATCAATTTTTTACAATTTGTAGTGTTTTTTTGTAATAAAAAATGTAAGTTTGTCAATAAAATCTTATTGCGTGTGAAACCCCAATTTCTCACAGTTACAGCGGTACCACATATGTATAGGTAGACACCCTTTCCTGCCCAGGAGACTCCCCCAAACTGAAACAGAGCTTTAGGGGATTTTCAGAAAAAATACAACTGTGATATGCGCTATGCGCACCTTGCAGTTTTTCCAGAAAAACAACCCTTTACATTTGAAATACCCCCCACAAACTATATATTCTCTGGAAGTACACACCTCAGGCTTTCTATTTGTACCAGGCTTGTTGATGTGGCCACAGTTTTCTAGAAGTAATCCCTCAATGTATTCTTTGGTTGCAAAGAGTTTCCCTAAAAAAAGGATAAAAAAGCAGAATCAAAGCCACATTTTCCTAAAAAAACTATATACAAACAAGAAAAAACAACTATAATCTAAAAAAGCAACATCCCCCGAACAGAACGATACCCAACATGCATAGGTTCTGTCAAGGGAAGAGTTGCCAAACACCCCAAAGTAAAGCATGAGCATAACGGTAATTTTTCTTGAAAATTTCAGCTCTGCAGACAAAGTGCGCACCTTGCGATTTTTCAACCAAAACAACCCTTTACATTTGGAATATCCCCCATAAACCATATATTCCCTGAAAATACACATGTTAAGCTTTCTAAGCGTACCCAGCTTGTTGTAGTGGGCTCATCTTTCTGGAATTAATCCCTCAAAGAACTCTTTGGTTGCGCAGGGTTTCCCTAAAAAATGTATAAAAAAGCTGAATAAAAAACACCTTTTCCTAAAATATAAATATGCAAACAAGAAAAAACAAGCTAAGTCTGAAAGCGCAAGGTCCCCCGAACAGAACAATACCCAACATGCAGAGGTACTATTAACCCTTTTAATTGCCAGCCTACTTGAGATTTTGTCACCCTCTGTTGACAGGTCATTTTTCCCCATTTTGCGCCATGTTTTGCGCCATGTTTTGCGACATTTTTGCTGGAATTTTCAGGAAAATTATATATATATTTTTTTGCAGCAGAGTTTAGGCTTTAACATGAAATGTCTTGTTTGTAAATTTTATTTATTATTAATTTTATTTATTATTAAGCAAAAAAAAATAAATAAATAAAAATTTATTTTAGAAAATTGCCTCCTTTATTTTAAATAAAAAATGTATTTGATTAGGGAAAACCATAGACAGCCATGTCCGTGGGATGCTGTCCAGAGGAATCCTCAGTCTGCATGTGAAAGCCCCATTTCTACCGATTAGAACGGTACCACATATTTATCGGTAGCCCCCTGTTCCTGCCCAGGAGACCCCCCTAACTGAAACAAGTAATTTTTAACATTTACAAATAAAATACAACTACCATCCACACTACAAAGGGTTAAATCGAGAAAAAAAAGGAGGGGGGGGGGGCATTTTTGGGGGGATTTTTAAGGGTTAAAAAACCCTTAAAAAAAAAAAAAAATGACATGGGCCCCCCCTTACCCAAAGTAACCAGCCCGGGACCAGCTATGCAGGGCTTGGAGGAACAGGGCGCAGGGGCCAGCTTTTGTGGCCCCTGGCCCTGCAGGCTACAAGCCCGCATAGCCCGTGGGCCTGGGCTCTTCTGCCCCCCCCTGGCTGGCACTTAAGTGACGGAGAGGCAACCACGTAAATTTTACGTGGCTGGCATTTAAAGGGTTAAATGCTAACGACCCTGTAGGTCTTCTAAACAGCAGTGCCATCAATATCTATTAAAGCCATAGCATAGCTCCAATAATATCCATTACTAAATGAACAGTGTGCAATAACAAGTGACCTGCAGTAGTAGTAGGTAATATTCTGTATATAAGTTTTCTGTGGGTGGAGCTTATTCAGTGGGATATGATTTAAATTAGTCGCCTTTCATTAAAAGAAAGTCTTACAACCACTTCTATAGACCTCCAAGAAAAGTAAAGAACCCCCAAATTATAGCCCATACACAAAGTGGCAGTGGGTGGCTGTTTTAAGTGAAACTAAAACTATGAAGCAGGACTGTAGGAAACCCACAAAAGAATGAAAAATGATCTAAAGACTAGTCACCAAAACTTTTCATTATTACCTGTTTCACAATTTGCTCCAGTGAATCCCAAACGACACAGGCAGCTATAAGTGGCATCCCGATCTTCACAAATCCCCCCATTTAGACACGGATGAGATGAGCAACGTCTGATCTCTGAGAAAGAAAAAAACAGAGGCTGTGAAACTGCCCTTTAGGAAACTATAACTGCAGAGCAGAGGAAACAACAGTTCAATGGAAATGTAGATTGCTTTGCTGATTATTCAATATGACCACTATGGGATCCTGGGGTTAGGTGAGTTTTACAATAGGGAAGTCGGACCTAAAGTATTTTAGACTGTATTTAAAGCTTCTTTTATACAGAAATCATTATCATATTGATGTATTTAAAGCATCAATATTCATTTTAACCAATGAGAATAGCATAGAAAGGACCTCTGTCACAGAAGACTTTTTCTTTTTCTTTCAATATTTTTATTTTATTCAAAGAAGGCAATACAAAAATAAATAAATGGTCAGCCAAACAGGAATCCATCCCACGCAGGGGAGGCAAACAACACAGTGGTTACAGCAAGTTCTCGTGGTCTAAGCCAGTAGCGAGACGCGGCATTTCGGATTAACAAGAAAGTGATTGGCAATGTGATTACAGTGTGGCAAAAGTTTGAATAAACAATGAATACATCAAAATTTGTCAATTTTTATCAATCCTCAATCACGTTGTCTCTCGCGTCAATTAATTGCCGTCATATGCAAACCATAATGGCATCTCATCGTGGCCCGCCCCCCCCGCCGCCCAACCCCGGCCTTGGCCGAGGAGACACGGGCCGGCCTTGGGCCAGCCACACGACAAGAGGCAGAGAGAATCACAAGAAGATAGAGAAGCAAAGAGGGGGAGGGGGGGAATGGGGGGTGGGCACTATGGGAGAAGGGGGTGAAGGACGAGGGGAGGGTAGGGGGGGGGATCCCCGCAGCCTGGTCTGCAACGATCGCCTAATGGAGCAAACCCAATGGGGCACTGGGCCAGGCATATTGTATCCATGGTTCCCAGATGGAGAGAAACTTATCCTTGGTGTCGGCCAGAATGCTCGAGAGCCTCTCATTAACCAAGAATCCATTCATTCTAGACGACACCTCCGATATTGGAACAATCTGTCTTTTCCAGGCCCTGGCGATGGTCTGCTTCGCCGCCAGGAGCAAGTAAATAAACAGCTTGCTCTGTTTTTTAGTAAGCTCTGGAGGTCTACAGTGAAGGAGGGCCACCCAGGGATCCTTTTTGGCGTTTCTCTGGAACATTCTGCCGGCTATCCTGTGTATATGGGACCAGAAACGGGTTAGCATGGGGCAGGTCCACAATATATGCATAAAGGTGCCTTCGGCGTTATACAACCCCTGAAGCATGTATTGGCCTGCCCTGGGAACATCTTACCGAGGCGACTGGGCACCAAATACCAATGAAACAGGACTTTATAAGCCGTTTCAGTTGTCAGAACGTTCATGGAGCATGAGGAGGCCGCATTCCAAATTTCCGCCCACCCCCTATCTGATTGACAGGGACCCAGGTCTCGTTCCCATTTCTCCACATGGGCATGCACACCCGCCCCCATGTTATTCAATTTAGAGTACAACATAGATATCAAGCCCCTACGGAATGGGTCTTCACTACAGATCTCCTCAAAGGGGGTACACCTCCGAAAGGGTTGCCCCAATTTAGTTAGGGGTGTTAACCAGTGTCTCAACTGTAGATATTGGAAAAAGGCCCTCTGGGGGACGTAACATTTTTCTCTCAAGGAGCCATAGGGCAAGAATCCCCTCCTCTGACAGGAGGTGCAATACCTTAGTCATCCCGTGCTCCTTCCACCATTTATAAGTTGAGCTATTATCCATTCCCGGGGGAAAGGACGGGTTACCCCAGAGATGTGCTAGAGGAGTGTGGGGGGACATCAGGGAGGCGGAGTATTTCACGGAGTCCCATACTGAAAGTGAATGCTTCATTAGGGGGCTAAGCGTCCCAGGCCTGGACGCCGGGTCCATCCATAGCAAGCCATCTATCGGGGTCGGCGAGCAGTCTGGGAGTTCCAGAAACGTCCAGAGGGGAGGCTTTGAGGAGGAATGCATGGGGGCCAGTTGAGCTATTTGGGAGGCCCTATAGTACAAACTAATGTTGGGGACCCCAAGCCCACCCAGCGATTTGTGGCAGAACATGGTGCGCTTGGGTACTCGCGGGCGGGCGCCAGAGCAGATAAAAGTTGATATTCTCCTCTGCATCGCACGCAGTCTGTACAATGGGATTGGTACTGGCAGCGTTCTAAAAAAGTATAGGAGTTTAGGGAGGATGGACATTTTAACCGCGTTTATACGGCCCAGCCAGGAGAGCGAGTGTGGCATCCAAGTGTTGAGTAGCCGTGTTAAAGATCTAAACAAGAGAGGGTAGTTAGCCCCATAAAGGTCCTCGTATGCCGCCGTAATGCGTACCCCCAAGTATAGAAGTGGCTCTGTCGTCCATTTGAAGGAAAAATTATTTTTAATTTGCATCACCGTCTCTGAGGTCAAAGATATATTAAGGGCCTGAGATTTGTCACTATTTATAGTCAGACCGGAGATGTGGGCGAAATTATCTAGAATGGCGTACAAGTTTGGGAGGGAGGTAAGGGGCTGCGAGATTGCCACCACAACGTCGTCCGCAAAGAAGAGGGCCTTATGGTGGACTCCCACTACTTCCAGTCCCCTAACGTTTGGATTTTGCCTTATTGCTATACCCAGAGGCTCCAAAGCCAATATAAAAAGGATCGGGGAGAGGGGGCATCCCTGTCTCGTACCCCTGGAAATCTGGAAGGTCTCGGAGGTGAAGCCCGAGTACCGCACCCGTGCTGTTGGGCCATTATAGAGGGCCTTGATCCAGTCTATAAATCTTTGCCCAAAACCCCATTTCTCCAACACCCAGAGCAATTAATCCCAGGAAATAGTGTCAAAAGTCTTTTGTATATCAAGGGACAACAGAAAGGCTGGAATGTTTCTTGCCCGGGCATGGTGAACCAAGTGGGCAACCCTCCTGACATTATCCCCCGCCTGGCGGGATGGTACAAAACCCACCTGATCTCTATGAACAAGGCTTTCCAGAAACGTATTCAATCTGGTTGCCAACACTTTGGCCAACAGCTTCACATCCGCATTGATTAAAGATATGGGCCTATAGTTGGGTATTAACAGGCTATCTTTGTCGGGCTTCGGTATCATGCAGATGTCTGCCAGCAGGGAGCAAGGGCCCAGGGCAGCCTCTGCGCACATGGCATTGAAGAGATTGGCCAGGTGGGGTGCCAGGAGGGGTGCAAACTTTTTATAATAAAGGTTACTGAAACCATCAGGTCCCGGGGTCTTGGAGGTCTTGGTAGATTTAATGGCCGCTATTATCTCCTGAGGTGTGACAGGGGAGTCCATCAGGGCAATGTGGTCTGGGGTCACGGGCGGTAGCTCAACGTGCTCGAAGAATCTCTCAAGGTCGGCACTATTGGCCTTTGGGGGGGCCGAGTATAATGTAGATAGAAATCCCCGAAATGCGGCTACAATTTTGTCCGGGTTGGCCGTTGTGGAACCCGAACCAAGCCTAAGCTTCACCGGCCGTTGTCTGTCTAAGGCGGTGGTTTTTAGCTTCCGGGCCATCATAGTATCCGGTTTGTTGCCCCTAGCGTAAAATTTTTGTCTGGCCCAGCGAAGCCGTTTTTCAGCCTGATCATCCAAGAGCACATTGAGTCCTAAGCCTATCGACTATCTTTTTATGCTTAGGGTTCGGGGCCCTCTTCCATTGTGCCTCTGCCTGCTCATATTTCACCGTCAGTTCCTTAAGTCGCTTCTGTCTCTCTCTTTTCCTAAGGGAAGCAATATTTATGATATTACCCCGCATAACAACTTTCTGGGCCTCCCAAAGGGTGATCGGGGAGTCATTTAATCTCCAGTTATAGGATCGCTTGGTTGGGACCAGCAGGTCAACCGCCGCCGTTACAGGATTATGATCTGACCAGGTCGAGTTGTGGATTTTAGAGCTAATGATTGCCGGGAGTATAGCCTGAGGGACAAAGATATGGTCTATCCGACAAAAGGACCCATGAGGGTTAGAGTAGAACGTAAAGTCTCTGGTAGTGGGTTTTTTTTCCCTCCAGACATCGCAAAGGCCGTGTGTGTCCAGGAGATCACCAAAGCCAGTAGTGTGGGGATCTACACCCTGCGCCGCAGTAGCGGGTTGCCCCGTCCTCTGTCTGTCTTTTCTCTAGCGCATGACATATGGGACACCGGGTAGTGATGGCTCAGGTACTTTGGCCTAGAGTGGGTCGAGAACCTTGTCTCTTGTAGGAAGAGTATATCCACTTTGCAGGACTTGTAATAGTGAAAAGCTTTGTTCCTCTTGACAGGGCTGTTGAAGCCCTGGACATTGTGGGAAATTAATTTAATGTTAAGCCCCACCATCCAGGCAGAATCGGTTTACGAGTGAGAAAAAGGGCAGACCAGGCGCGGGGGGGGGGGGGGGGGACTGAGGGAAGGAGCTAAGGTTTGAGTGGGGGAGGGAGGGGGGGGAGGCAGTGAGAAGAAAAGACAAGAGGAAATTTAACACAGTAAACAATTTAAATACAATGAACAGTCTAGATAAAGGGGACCGAGGTCCAGTGCAACACTTTGGGCCGGAGGCGGCCCGACCAATTCCTGCCGCAGCAGGGGACGACTCAGGCGCTGGGGACAGGGGTACCCCAGCGCGAGTCGACATGTTTTGTGGGGGGGTGTCTCTCGGAGACACAGATTACCACCTCGTTCTAAAAAATGGCCTATGGGAACAAACTAAAGAATGCTGGAACTCAAGTTAGAGAGAAGGGGGGAGGAGGGGCCGGGCACCGCCGGGCGTTACCCGGGCCCGTCCGGCCCGTATCCGCTGGCATAGGTTTCTAATGCCATAGGGTTCCAAGCCACGGCAAGCTGCATCGGGGGGCTAGCACGGTGGGCAAAAACAGTAACAAACTCTATGTTAGAAATACCTTGAGGTTAGTTAACGTCAAATATCAAATATAACCAGCAACAATGTAAAGGATAACTTATCCGCGGTCACCAATTTTCCTGAGATCGGGGGGGGACGGGCACCCCACCAAGGGGCCCCGGCCCGGGCCGAGGACGAACAAACCCCCTCAGCCCGGGCCAGAGCCCAACGAGGGAGGGCGGCCGACCCCCCGGTCCCGTCTCCTCCGCGGGCGAACCTTCTCCCACAAGGGCCGCAAGGGCCGACGCTCGGGCGTCCGCCGGGCTACCTGGTCAGGCGGGGCCGCTGGCGGGTCGACCACGGACAGGCCAAGCTCACGTATAATTGCCAGCAACTCGCTAAGAGAGCCGGCCGAGCATTGCCGACCCGCATGGGAGAACAGTAATCTAAAGGGGAATCCCCACAGGTACCTGACATTGTGGAACTTCAAAATGTCCAGTCCCGGTTTCATCTCTCGCCGACGCTGGAGCGTTTGGGGGGCGACATCGGGGAATATCTGATAGGCATGGTTCTGGAAAGACAAGTTGGCCTTTTCTCTAGATGCCTGGAGGATGGCCTCCTTCGTGCGGTAAAACGTGGGTCTAACTACAATGTCCCTGGGGCGACCATCCGATCGTTTTGGGCCCAAGGCCCTGTGTGCTCTGTCCAGTTCCAAGCGGTCAATTGGCAAAGAAGGGAGCAGTTCCTGAAGTAGCGCTGTGACCGTGGCGGGAACATCCTCCATAGATTCCGGGATGCCCCGGATCCGGACATTTTCTCTCCTGGATCTATTTTCAAGATCCTCTAATTTTTGCTGCAATAGGCCCACTTCATCACGCACTGCTTCGGCGGCGGACCCGTTGGACTCCAGGATCGTCACGATTTCGTCCACTCTTTCCTCCAGAGTATTGGTTCGGTCGCCCAGGTCCCTGATGTCGCTGGTAAAGCTGGCGGTAAGCTGGGTTACAGCGGCAGCCAATTCTTGTTGCAGCAGAAGCTTGAACTTAGCCAACAATTGCTCATCTCGCACGATTGGATCAGCTGGACAGGGAGTATTTTGAGCACTTGGCCGATCTCCTTCTGGAGTGTCTTCCAGCAAGATCTGGGAAGGGTTATCATCGATCACTGCAGGGGTTTCTCTGAGGAGCTGTGGGAACTCATCATCAGGGAGGGACAGAGGCGAGCCGTCTGGGTCCCAGCCGCTGCGACCAGGCGAGCCTGCATGTGGGGCCCAGTCCCCTCCAGGGACCCCAGACATCCGGGGGCTGTGTTGCGTGGGCCGGGGGTCGCCAGCCTTATCTTTCAGGCGAGGGTTGCCGTGTGCCCACTGCGGGGGGGACCGCTCTGTTGTGGCCTGGGGCTCAGTGTGAGTGGCCAGGGGAGATCTCAGGGCCCACGCTGTGGGGCGGGGTGGTGGCGACGGCTCCCTCACCTCACCCCCCTGGGTTAAGCTGGTCTCCAGGAGCGGGGGAGAGTTTATTGTGCCGGGTGGTAGGGGCAGGACATGTGTCAGCGGCGGCGGCGGGGACGGCCGTCTCCCGCTTGTGTGCTCGGGGCTCGACGCAGCTCCTACCTCCCGCTCCGTCGGCTGGCCCGCCTCCTCCAGTGCAGGCAGTCGTGGGGGTCGCAGCTGCTGCTGCTGCAGGCTCGGCGGGGACTCGCGTTGTGTGTCCCGTTCGCGGTGTATGTGCTGGGCGGTCTGGGCCTGCCGTCTGAGCCCCGCCATGATGTCGGGCTGGCGAGGACACGTGGCGCTCCTCTTTTCTCTGCCCGTCCTCCTCTCCTTTGTTCTGACGCCGCTCTTGCCCATCCGCGGGCCGGGAAAGGCAAGCAGGGTGCCAGCTGTTGGGATGAGGGCAATCTAGGCGCTACTGAAGCTGCTGTGAGGTGGCTTTTGTGCTCCGTGATGCCGAGCACTAGGAGGAAGCAGCCATCTTCCTCGGTGCCTAGCCACGCCCCCCAGAAGACTTGTTTTATAAATACACAAAATAAACATGTATCTTTTTCATATTCAATGTATAATCCCCCTATGTGTCATTGTACGATGCTACTTACCTGTCTCACAGCTCTCCCCAGTGTATCTAGGAAGACAATGGCACACTGCAGTTCCATGGTAGACACGGCACACTCCTCTGTTCCAGCAGGACTTATAAGTGCATGGCGATACCTCTAGGATAAACAGGACAGACAAGGACTAAACTGACATAAATCTCTTTATATTATAGGCACGTGGAAATTATCAACACATCAGGGCTTGTATAGTACAATGCTTGATCAAACCTCCTCTGTTCTAACCACATTTATTTTACATGGCGCTATTGGATCACACATAACAGCGCAAACATTTACAATGCCCCTGGCAACATTGCACGACAAAGCAATGCAACACTGCTAGAGACTTTCTAATATTCTCACAGCCAAAAAATAAACACAACAAAGGATTACCTTTATTTGTGTTACAGTGTGATGGCATTTACTCCAACAGCACTGATGCATATCCAGTATTATGAAGCTATGGCACAGACGTTCTGATTAACGCAGCATCTTGTAGGATATTCATTTGTAAGACTTCGGTTACAGCTGATCATTGCACTAAGGTGCATTGTGCCAAAATATGTGCTGTACTTTTAATGCTTTTTTTTTTAAAAACAATTGTTGTAAAGTAAGTAAATGGTAAAGTCTAAGGAAACAGAAGCACAATACAGGTACACTGTGTTATACCTACAATATGCTTGCATTACCATACACTTTTATTGGCCTGTGTTAGCGTTGAGTTGAACAACACAAAGCATTTAAGTCAGACTATTGAAAATAATGACAAGCATAATCCATTTTCCTGCGCTTTGCAATGCAGAGCAAGTGGATAGGTGTGAACAGATGCTAAATCTATTTTTAGAATAAGTACAGGATGAATATGCTGCAGTTATAAATAATATGTATCCTTTATTTTTACAACATATCTGCACATATGTAACAAATTACCCAGTTTAGATCAGCTCTCAGTACGGACTATGTTTAAATAGAATGCACACTGGGCCACACATTTACAATGGGAGGACTCAAATGAAGAATTATTAATTTATTTTCATCTCCCGCAAATGATTGGATGTTTGAAGTGGAAGAGCTTTCCAATTAAAAATTGTAAATTAGGGGCTAGCTGGCACTTTGATTTTCAGGAGTCTAAAAGGTTCCAGGGCCATCCGTGTTCCACTCCCTGAGGCATCATCTCTAAAAAGAGGGTTTTTTTAAAATTACCAAAGAAAGTGGGGTAAAGGGGTAAGTGATAAAAGAACTGTCACTTTAAATGTGACTTTGGGGGACTATATATCTTTTAAAGTGGACCAAAACCCAGGATTTTGACTATCCTGGGTTTTGGTCTTTGCCCCTCCGGTGCATGCGCAGCCTCTCGTCCAGTCAGCGCGGATCCACTCCTGCACCTTTGTTCAAGTGTTTGTCTAGGGCAAGCGGATCAGAGCATGCTGGCGGCCAAATCCCCAGCTACCTTTTAACAGGGAGTGTGCCCTCGCTGGTGATTCACAAATGCCTGGCACAGGCATGTGTCCTTGTAAAGGGATAGCGGGGATGCAGCCGCTGCTCGCGCATGCGCCCCTGGACCGGCAAAGAAGGTGAGTTTTCGGGCAACCTGGGGGGTTTGACACAGAGTGGGTTTTGGTCCACTTTAAAAACATTGACTTGGGGGGCGTGGCTGCGGCATGGCAGCGTGAACACGCTAGTTTAGGAGGCTCCTGCACAACCCCAGCCTAAAAAGCGCATTTTGTGGGGCCTAAAACCCTATCAAGTCCCCCAAGGAGATGGGAAAACGCGGAGGACAGAGACAGAGCTCCAGAGCCGGCGGAGGGCAAGCAATCACCGGCTTTTTGACGCCGGAGGACCCCGGGAGCAAGCGCCTATCCAAAATGGCGCCGGAGCTAGCTGTGTCTGGAGACCGAGGTGAGCAGTCAGATGCGGCGGCAGAGACAGCGAAGCCGAAAGCTGAGAGAGACCGGCAGCGCGAGGAGGAGGGAGCCGGTACCCCCCTGCAGCATCCCTGTCAGAGCCGGCAGCGTTTCTCCTCTCTCGAGCGGGCGGGGAGCGAGGGTGAAGAGCTCGCCGCTCGCAGCAACAAGATGGCGGCCACACAGATGAAGAGTGCGGGGGCCGGGAGGCGCGAGCAGCGGAAGAGCTGCAACCAGAGCCCCGTGATAAGGTACAGCGGGAGGCGGGCGCTCTCCCCCGGGCATGTGGGGGGCCCACACAGCGGGGGACTCAGAGAGCCCAGAGCACAGCTGGGAGATCGAGAGGGGGGCTAGCTTACATCCCCCTAGTCCAGGGACTATCAGCATAGATTCGCCCCACAGTCCAGGGGGCTCGATATGTGTGGAGGAGTTGGAGGTCGGGCTGCATCCCTGCTCATGAACGGGATCAGTCACCTGGCAACCCGGGCTGCAGAGCTCAGCACGCAGCAACAGCCTGACCTGTCTAAAGCTGCCAGTTAAAGGGCCGGAGGCCCATATATGCGGGACCCACCTGCACCATCGCTCCCCCTTGCCAGACCACACAGGATGGGAGAGGATCTCAGGGGGACCCCCTGGAGGCCAGGAGCTATGTAATGGAACACGCAGTCGGACCGGGGGGGCATCCCGAACCCGTGGTCCTCGACAGAACAGCTCGCCCCAGATATGAGCCACGATAGGAGGATAAGAGGTCTGCTTTCTCCGGTCACTGGGGCTCAGCGGAAATCATCCATGGACGGGCCATTTACGTACCCGACTCCACTCCATGGGACGCAAGTTCCTGGGATTCAAGGAGAGACAGCCCCCAGTCCTCACGCGGAATGCCCGACTCACCAGCCAACACTGAGCCCAGATTTAATTCCTTGGGTCCGCGAAACGAAGAGCTAGTACACCAAGCAATGATACATGCTCCCCAGCAGAACCTGCGCTCGGTCCTCCTCTCCCTTCCCACTAAAGCAGACCTGGAGGTAATCCCCACCAAAGTGGATATGGAAACCATGATCTCCAGAATAGAAAAAGGCCTTTCGGAGAGACCTGGAAGCTGTCCAACAAAACGTGGCGGCTGTGGAGGATCGGGTTTCAGCTCTAGAGAATGCAAGAACCTCGACAGAAGAACGCCTTACCTGCCTGGAGGAGGCGAACGATGCACAAGCAGCCCAGATCTCCAACCTAAAGTTACACTACGACGATTTGGAGAACAGGAACAGGCGGAACAACCTGCGCCTCCGGGGGGATCCCCGAAACGCCCCAGTTCATAGACCTAGAATCTGTCGCTGCCTCGGTCTTCAATGAGCTTCTGGGGAACCCGCCGGACACCGCCATAAAGATGGACAGAATACACAGGGTGGCAGGCCAACCACTGGCATCCCGTATGGTCCTCGGGATGTCCTATGCAGAATACACCACTTCAAGATAAAATTCTAAAAAAAAGCATGGGAGGCGAGACAAATTGTACGCGACTCCGCACACATAACCATCCTGCCGGACCTGGCCCGCTCCACGCTCTGGATGAGAAGACAACTGAAGCCACGTCTTCAGAAGATAAAAGATAGCGGTGCAGTGTACAGATAATTGTGTACAGTGTGCAGATCTCATTGTCAGAAAAAACAGAGGTTCTTTTACACTACGGACCCCCGGAGACCTGGACAATCTTTTTGCGTTTCTTGACACCGCCCCTTTAGAAGTCCCGAATTGGCTAGACTTCCCTACGTTTCAGCCCCTGCGACAGAGGATTCGGCCGGCCGCGACAGGGAGACGTTCCTCCTCCCGCGGCCGAGTAACATTCGGGACTACCTTAACGCAATGCAGTGGACTTGACCCCCTCGGCCGGACTCCCCCCCCCCCCCCTTCGAGACGGACCTCCGGCAGACTTTTGCCTTTTTTCCACTGGGACTGTCCGCAGCGCCCAGCGCCTGTGATCGAGGAGGATCGGCGCTCCCGGGTACAGGGTTTGAATACAGCATCTTGGATATAATGATGGCTGTGATTTCTGGGTTCTGGCCTCCCCCCCGCTCACACCCCTCCCCCTTCCGTTCTTGCAGCGCCATTGTGGTGCTTATCTGGACACCCTCGGCGACGGCTGGGCTGTTGCCTGCCCCGGAGGGGGTGGGGGGCGAGCCCCCTGAATGGGTCTACAGCCCCTGAATGGGTGAACTAAGATGGGTTTGCTGATAATATACCCTGCTGGGGGGGCTGGCGGTCCCTCATCCATGGGGTGGCTGTGGGGGGGGGGGGGGCGGGCGGTGGCTCTTGGACATGTGGGCTGGGCGCCCCGCCGGTCCCATGCTCTGCTAATAAGATTGCTCGGCCATTCTGGTGGGTATTTGGATGGGTAAGGGATGGCCCGCCGGTGTGTCCGGGGCGTGGTGGACGGTTCCCCGGTCGGGTGCGTGTGGCTTGCCGTGGGGTCTGCGATCCTGGCTTGTGTCATTGCCCCTGCCCCCCCCTTGCAACCGCCCTCCCCCCCCCCCCCCCAGGGGGGGGGATGAGCTGTGTTTGGCCATCTGGTCGCCCCGAGGGGGACCGGGACTGACGGCTATCCGGGACTGGAGGTGGTTGCCCGGCCCCCGTCGGTGCCTGCTGTGCGGGTTCCGGGTCGGGGGGGTGGGCTGGCTGGCTGGGAGGGGGTGGACTAGCGGGATGATTGGGAGGGTTTCTGCATATGTGTATTCGGCAAGGGTCACATGTTAATCAGACTGTCATAGAGTGTTACTATAGAGTTAAAGTAGCCCCTGGTTTGTTTGCTTGTTCACAGATTGTTGTCCTTTTAATCCCCTAGGGGGAAACCAAGTCTTGGACAGTCCCTCATCTGAGGGGCTGAGTTGGGCTGGGGAGGCGGGAGCCCTCAGTAGCCTTGTAGCGCCACAGTTTCTCTACCCCACATAGGCCTGCGCGCCTAGGCTAATTCGGCCTAAGGCGGGCGTTTTCTCTCCTTTTATTTTGTTCTTTTTCTCCCTTTCCTTTAAACCTCTTCCCGCCCTTCATCCATTCCCCCTTTCATAATCCCTCCCTATTCTGTCCTTTCCCCCTGTAACCCATCTTCCCTCCGTTCTTGATAGACCGTCACGTTACCCCTCCCCCACCTCCTGGCGGGGCGGCCGCGCCCCTACTACTCTTGAGGGCGCATTGGTCCCCTGCATACAGTTGCAGTGGCGTTGGGCTCTTCCCTACGGGGCCGTCGCGGGTGGTCCAGGTCGGGCGCAGGTGATGCGATGGATTTAAAGATCGTCTCCCTTAATGCTAAGGGCCTCAACGTCCTGGAGAACGGAGAGTATGCCTGAATCTATTCTGGAAAAAAAGGGCGCAAATAGTATTTGTGCAGGAAACGCACTTCCGGAAGGGGAGAGCCCCAAAATTTTTGGACAAGCGCTTCTCAGTGGGATGGCACTCCTACTCGCCTGATTCAAAATCCAGGGGAGTGAGCATTTTGATCGCGGCCAACCTTCTATGGACCTTGATAGACAACATACTTGACGAGGAAGGTCGTTTCATCTTCGTTAAAGGAAAACTAGGTACCCAAGTATTCACGTTCGCTAACATCTATGCCCCCAATTCGGATCAGATTTGCTTTATTGAGCGTGCCCTGGATGCTCTCCAGACGTTTTCGGAGGGCGTCTTGCTAACCAAAGCGAAGGTTTCGCTCATTAAGGCCAGACGCTCCTTTTATGAATATGGGAACAAATGTAGCCACATGTTAGCTAGGGCAATCAGAGAACAGAGAGCCAGCAACTTCGTACCTCAGATACTAGGGAGTGGAGGGCGATTGCTCTCTAAACCGGCAGACATTGCTGGGGTCTTCAGAGACTTCTATCTCAAGCTTTACAACCTGAGGGGGGGGGGAGGGGGGCCAGCCGAATGGGCTACAGGAGGCCCAAAGGTACGTTGCGGCATCAGACTTGCCCATATTGAGCCGAGAGGTGGTGGAGACCATGGAGGAGCCCATAACTGCACAGGAGTGGTCACTGGCAATAAAATCATCCTAAACGGGAAATTCCCCGGGTCCGGACGGATTTACATTATCTTACTACAAATGGATGGAGGACATCTTGACCCCAAGAGCAGTAGCGACCTTTAACTCTATATCTTCTGAGCAAGCTTTACCAGCAGATATGTTGAGGACACAGATAGCGGTGATACCCAAACAGGGAAGAGACCCGCTGCTCTGCTCCAACTACAGGCCGATATCATTACTTAATGTGGACCTCAAGATATTTTGCGAAAGTCCTGGCGACCAGACACCTACCATACCTGGGCCAGGTGGGGTTCACCCCGGGTAGAGAGGCGAGAGACAATGTGACCAGAATTCTCAACTTAATTCATCTGGCACATGATACAGGGATTCCTTCTATGATGCTCTCCACAGACGCTGAGAAAGCGTTCGATAGGGTCCATTGGAACCTTATTCGCGCCACCCTTGAGCACATAGGCTTGCAGGAGAATATGAGATCATGGATGTTGTCCTTGTACTCCTCTCCCTCGGCATGCGTCAAAGCCAACGGTGTCCTGTCCGATCCATTCCCAATAAACAATGGCACAAGACAGGGGTGCCCGCTGTCCCCGATTATTTTCATTTTGACTTTGGAACCCTTCCTCAGGAAGGTTAGGGTGAATCCAGACATTAAGGGGCTGTCAGGAGGTGGTGCGGAACATAAAGTTGGGGCTTTTGCCGACGACTTGCTCTTTTGCATCACACAACCAGTGACGACTATTCCCAATCTTCTGAGAGAAATGAGAGAGTACGCTGAGCTGTCGAATTTTAAAATCAACTTGCAGAAGTCTGAGGCACTCAATGTCTCTCTCTCACAGAGACACTTGGACAACATACAAGCCAACTTCCCCTTCCGATGGGCATCCGGAGCGATCAAATATCTGGGAGTTCAGATAACACCCCAGCTCAAAGACTTGTTTGCCCGAAACTTTCCACCTCTTCTAAACACCATTAAGAGAGACCTCCATACATGGAAGGACAGGACACTGTCCTGGTTTGGTAGGTGCAGCGTACTGAAGATGAACGTCTTGCCACGTATTCAGGTACTACCCATCCACCTACCATCTGCCTTTATGAGGGATATCCGATCTGAATTTATACAGTTCATATGGGGGGGGCAAAAGCAGAAGGTGAGGGGAGGGGTGGGACTTCCTGATATCAGAATGTATTGTGTAGCAGCGCATCTAAACAGGATCGTGGACTGGAATCGTTATAGGAGCAGCAAACGATGGGTTCAACTGGGGCAATCATGGGCTCCGGTTCCACTGGCGGGCCTCCCTTGGTCCCCGGGAGAATTGCCAGGCTCGCTCAAATCTCATCCTACAATAGGCCCGATCCTCCGGGTGTGGGCAAGACATATGACGAAAGAAAACATAGCCCCGACGTCCTCCCCGCTTCGCCCAATCACGGGGGCATTGGACTTCATTCCGAACCGGCTTGATGCAGGTTTTGTGAGATGGAAGGCGCCTGGCCGCGGTGTCGCCTACGAATTCCTTAGCGGCTCCAACTGGAAGTCCCTGCAGGAACTGCTGAACTGGGGGGACGCCCCCCATCTGTCTTATTGGAGGGCACTACAGATATCGCACTTCCTGGCGAGCCTGCCCCTGCCCAAGGAATTCTCTAGAGGGTTGACCCCATTCGAGCACTTATGTGCGACAAACGCAACAACCAGAGGTACATTATCCATGATCTATAAATTGCTGGTGGACCCAGGTGAGAACCACATACCGAACTTCATTTCGGCGTGGGAGACGGAGCTCAGGGTCACATTTACTTCACCTCAAGTAAAGAAAATGCTGGAGCTTGCACAACGGGCCTCAATAAGTAACCAGTATCAAGAGGCGGGCTACAAAATACTGAGTTGATGGTATAGGTCGCCACAGACATTACATAGTTTCTTCCCGTCAGTGCCTTCCCTATGCTGGAGATGTGAGAGAGACACAGGCTCCCTCTCGCACATTTTTTGGGAGTGTACAAAGATAAGGGGCTTCTGGGAGGAGATTGTTAAGTGGATCCATAAGATAACAGGAGAGCCCATAGAACTCTCCCCGGAGGTCCTCTTTCTGCATTCTCCCAAAGCCTCAGTAAGAAAATACAAGAAATCCTTGATGGTTCACTTGGTAAACGCTGCCAGAGCTTGTATTCCCGCCAGATGGAAGTCGACTACCCCACCAACCATCGGCTCTTGGATTAGGAGGGTGGAAGACACCAGACGAATGGAGGACCTGACAGCCCTCCTTCAGCACACTGAGGAGAAAAATAGACTCCGGTGGATGCAGTGGTCCCTATTCATGGAATCAGTTGAGGGCAGAACCTTGAGGGATGAGACCTGAGGTAGCCGGGAGACGTTCAGGGACCATTGTTGAGCGGGTGTGCTCGATCCGGACCGAGTGATACGACCCTTTGCCGCGGCGGCTTCCTTCCTTCCTCCACCTGATCGTGGAGACCTGGGCCTCCTCCCCCTGTTCCCCCGCCGCCCCCCCGACCTTTCCCCTGTCTGGGCCCTTCATAGGGTCGTGGACGCAGATGCACCCTGCGGGGGTGCGGATGGGGGAGTGGGGGATTTTTTCCCCTTCGTCGGTGGGGGGCGCGGGGGGCTAATATGGGACGCAAGGCTGCCTGTGCCCTCCCCATCCTGGTTCCTGTCCCCCGACCTCCCCTTTCCCTCCTATCTTGGTTCTCTTTTGCTCCCTTCTCATTTCTTCTTCCCCTCCCCTTATTTCCCATCAGCACACATCTTCCTCCCTTCCTCTTTCCCTTTATTATTGGAAAAAGTGAGAGGCAGGGGCAATGAGACACGATCCTAGACTGAGTTCTAGTTGACGGGCAGGCCATGCACATAGGGTATTAGTCAAACGCTGTTATGTAGAATTTACATGTTATATCATAACTGTAATGCTCGGTAGCTGTGACCAAAATGTATAATGAGCGAATTATGATCTGTCATTTTGCCTTTGCTCTTTTCAATAAAGATTTATTGTAAAAAAAAAAAATGGACTTGTGGCGCACTGCTATTAGCATTGAAACATTAAAATACATGTTTCTGCTGTATCGCGTGGTGACATTTCTTATCAGGCAAGCTACTCAAACTAAATTCCAGAGGGACCCTGGAAATGGATTGGGTGCATGATCGCAATAAGCTCCCCCTCAAGCTGTCCCCACCATTGATCCCGGGCTTGTTGCCCAGGCACACTGTCTCTGACAAGTTAATCTTATCTAAATGTCTCCCTGCTAGCTAACATTCCAACATTCAACAGAAAACTATCTAGCAATTACCTGTCTCACACACTGGTCCAGTAAAACCTTGGGGACAAAGACAGGTAAAGGAGCCGGGTACATCCACACAGGAACCTCCATTCTGACAAGGCTGGGAAAAGCATCTCCCCATGTCTGAAAATATACAGAAAACATTCAATAGGGTTTATGCACATGGCTAAAAAAAAGACCAAGTTTACTTAGAGGCAATAAAAAATGTGAGTTAATTGAGAACAATGACTGAAATATTTTTCTTCTGGTCAACCAATTCCATTGCCCTCCTCTTATGTTTCTTACTGCACTATTTAAATTCGGGCTTCATACCATCATTTTCTCTCAATGCTATCTACTGCCCCTAGACAATTCTAAGTCTGCAGATTGTGATTCAAAAGTGAAAAAGATTTTCGTACTCAGTGAAATATCACCTAGTGCTGTTGGGAGCCTAAAGCTCGATACACGTGTCCGCTAGTTGGATGTGTTTGGGTGTGTAAATTTAAATCTAATCCTTGGCATTGTACCCTTAGCGTTTCTAAGGGCCTTGGATTGCTCAGAGACATAAAGATATGATTTGCATAGCCCTGCCTGCTGCAAGGATTGATAGGTAATTCAATTTTTCCTTGTGTTGGTTGCTGTGCAAGTACTTTCCATCTTAGGACCTTTTTCCTTTACCATTAAGTAGATGCTCTTATGGTCTCCTTAGCCCTTCTTAGACCTAACATGGGTCTCTCTACATATGACTATGACTGTATTTGTACTCAACGTAAAATCTTGTTAAGTTGTACGGGAGACACAGGCTTCTTCTACATTTTTTCTTTAGTCTAGGGTTCTGAGAAAAACAGAAAACATGTGCAGCCACCAAGGTGACTCCTGTCTCTCCCATTGGAAATAAATGATTTTTCAGTGAGCTCTTTTTTGCATTGTATGGAAGACACAATTCCTTTATGCTTGGGAATTCCCAGGGCAGTAATACGGACATCCCATAACAAATTAACATCCCACACCAATCACCTGTAACCAGTCTTAACCATAAAACATGAAATAAAAGTTTAACTGAGCATTAAAAACATTTAACACAGGCCGGAAGGCCTACAAAATCTTGTGGCCAACCACAGAGTCTGATGAGGCCAACCTGTTAAATGTAAAATCTTGCAAAGACATGCAGTAAAGACAAAATAGATGTTGTGCAGAACTGGTCCATTGTGGACTGGTGTTCGTTTTCCACAAACATCCAACTAACCTTCTGGCTTGTGTTATTACTGGAAAAGGTAGAACCTTCCCCTTGATCTACTTACTAATTAATAGTGGGTGTAAAGCCTCAAAATCCCTTATCAACCATATCTATTACTACAGAAATAATCAAATTTGAGAAAAATATTTTGTCCTATCCAAGTAAAACAAGCGTCTATGGGGGACAGTGTCAAATGCTTTTGCAAAATCCAGAAAAAAACTATATCTACAGTTGCCCCTCTGTCCAGGCTTCCACTCATCTCCTTATAGAAGCCAATCAGGTTAGTCTGGCAGCTTCTGTCCTTAGTAAAACCATGCTAGTGGCCACTTATAATATTATGCATAGTTACATATTCATGTATGTAGTTCCTTAAAAGCCCCTCAAGCAATTCTCCCACAATGGATGTGAAATGTACAGGTCTGTAATTACTGGAAGAAAAAATGGGCACCACATTGGCCTTGCGCGAGTCTTTAAAAATCAAGAACAGGGGTGATGAGATAACTGAGCTGAGTTCTTTTAGAACTCTTGGGTGAAGTCCATCTTATTAACATTTATTTAGTCTTTCTTGAATAATATCCATGTTTAGCTTATTGAGCTAATCAGTGGCATCTCCTGTGTTGGCCCCTCTCTCCTCTCTTGTGTAGCCAGAGCTAAAGATTCCATTTAACAGCTCTGCCTTCTCTTCATCCCCAGTGACCATTTTCCCATTATTAATTAGGGCACCTACCTGTTCTGATCTAGTTTTCTTTGAATTTATATATTTAAAAAAAACATTTAGGGTTTGTTTTACTTTCTTTTGCCACATCTCCTCCATTTTGTGCTTTTGTCAGTCTTAGTTTTTTTACATGTTTTATTTACTAATTTATACTTTTCAAAGGTTATATCTGAGAGCTCAGCCGTGTCATTTTTAAATGTGCTGTTTCTGTTCTTCATTGCCCTTTTAACCAAAGGTGTCAGCCATGAGGGTTTAATTTTAGCCGCTTATATTATGTTACCCATAGGAAAATATATTACAACGTTGGTACTCACAATTGATTTAAAGCACTCCCATTTGGCATCTGTATCCTTATTCCTCAACATATGCTCTCAGTCTATGTCCTAGAGTGCAGCTCTGAGCCTGGGGAACTTGGCCTTCCTAAAATTCAGTATTTTTGCCCTTCCAAACAGAAAACTTTTCTTATAGTTTATGTTGAATGCAACTAAATTCTGGTCACTGTTACCAAGATTTTCATGGACTGTTACCATCCCTTTAAGGTCATCACCATTTGATATTACCATATCCAAAAGAGCATTACCTGATTCATTTAATTATTATTCTATTTATCTACCCTTTCCACCACATGCCGAACCCTGGCACCAGGGAGACAGCAAACCATTTGGTTAGGGTGGTCTGGGTGACAAATTATTTTATCAGTCCGCCTGATAATAGAATCCCCTATTACTACTGTCTGTCACAATTCACTTACGTGCGTCCCGTTCCAGCGGCGCCTCCCGCGGGTCCGGCCGCGCCGGGCGGCTGCGAGCGCGCCCCCCTCCGCCTCCTCCTCCTCTGCCAGCGTGCCAGGCAGTTCTCGTGCTTGCGCGCGAGTACGTCCCTTGTATTCCCTCTGGCGGCGCTGCTGTCAGCGTGGCCGCCGGAGGAAGAAGAGTTAAAGGGCCAATGAGCCCAGGTGGGTGGGGGGTGTTCCCTAATAGGGACAGGGCCAATGAGCCCTAGGGAGTTGTGGGGCTAAACGCCCTGGTCCTATCAGGTTAGGTGTTCTATTGTGCACCAATCACACACCTATTTCCCCCCCATCCCCAGTCATACATGTTCCTATAAAAGGTTCACCCCGTCAGTTACTCAGCGCCTGTTATAGCGCCCTGTACCTAGTTTGTCTTGATTATTACTCTGTTTGATCTTCGTTGCCGACCCCTGCCCGAACCGACCAATCTTTGTCTGATCTTCGTTGCCGACCCCTGCCTTGAACTGACCATTCTCTGTCTGATCTCTGTTGCCGGCCCCTGCTTTGAACCCCGACCTCGAGCTGCCTCATCCTTCTGTACCGCTACGATCTCTGATTACCCGGTGTCAACCTCTGGCCTGTCTGGACTTCCGCTTAACTCGCTCTAACAATTGGACTTGCTCTGATTCCGCTCCTAGTTATTGGTTCTTCAGACCTCCAACCAGTAAGCTCTCATCCTTTGAGCCATTGAAGTCCTGGGGGCAACCGATCCCGGGCAGGCGTGTACTGCGTCCCGGCAAGCGGGGGCTCCTACAGGTGAAGCTGGTTGCGGAGATTGGGGGTTGAGGGCTTACCTGGAGGGCTGGAGTTACCGGAGTGTGTCAGTAGAGTACCCTGAGCGTGACATTATAACAGGCCACACCATGGATGACCTGGTACAGCAAGTGCAGGCTATGGCCACTGCTATAAATCAACTTGCCCAAAGTGTGTCCACTCAAGAAACCAGGCAGATTCCTGCATCCTCTGTACCACCTCATGTGTCAGAGCCGAAGGTCCCGCTACCGGAGAAATTTTTTGGAGACCGTGCCAAATTCTCCAACTTCAAAAACTCTTGCGAGCTCTACTTCAAGTTGAGGCCGTATCTTCAGGCACCGAGACCCAGCGGGTGGGGTTAGTAATCTCCCTGTTACAAGGAGACCCTCAGTCTTAGGCTTTTAGTTTGCCTCCCAATGATGCTGCCCTGCATTCAGTTACATCATTCTTTCTTGCCATGGGTGTATTATATGCTGACCCGGACCAACAGTCTACAGCCGAAAACAGGCTTCGGGCCTTGAAGCAAGGGAGGAACACGGCAGAGGATTATAGCGCTGAATTCCGCCGATGGGCGGTAAAATCCAAATGGAATGACCCTGCCCTGTGTAGCCAATACCGAGTGGGCCTGTCTGAGAGCATCAAGGATGTGCTTGCGAATTTTCCTCCACCGTCGGACCTAGACCAATTGATGCAGGTCACCATTAAAATTGACCGACCCCTTAGGGAGAGAGCTAGGGCTCCCACGTCTCTCAAGCCCATCCAAAACCCTAAACCACCAGCTTCCATTAGGGAAAATATACCTTCCACCTCTCAGGAGGAACTCATGCAGCTTGGGAGAACCCACCTTTCCCAGGATGAGAAGCAGCGAAGGCGCTCCATGGGGTTATATCTATATTGCAAGAACCCAGGACATTTCGCTAGATCCTGTCCAAACAAGGGAAACTTGGCGGGAAACTTTCACACCTAGATCAGGGGAGAGTGCTGATCTAGGTGAGTCTGTTTGCTACTCTCGCCTGAATAAAATGCTAATTCCTGTAGACCTTTCCTGGGGCTCCTCCAATCAGTCAGTTTCCGCTTTTATTGACAGTGGAGCTGCGGGCAACTTCTTGGATAGAAGCATGACCTCCATCTTGGGAATTCCTTTGGTACCCCTTGGGAAATCTCTGCAGGTCCTGGCCATCAATGGGAAGGCCAATCAGGGGGGTCCGGTCACTACCAAGACTCCACCTCTCAAATTAGTTGTTGGGTCCTCCCATTCTGAGTCCACTGAATTTTGATTGCCCTGAAACTCCGGTGGTTTTGGGATACCCTTGGTTCAAAATCCATAACCCTCAGAAGTTTCCAGATGTTGCCCCAAGGGTTACCTCGACCATACGCTGATTGGGCTGACGTTTTCTCTGAACATTCAGCTGACACTCTTCCCCCACATAAGGCCTATGACTGCCCCATTGACTTGCTCCCTGGGACTATTCCTCCTAGAGGAAAAATTTACAACCTTACCCGGCCTGAGGAGCAAGCAATGAGGGATTACATCTCTGAAAATTTGAGTAAGGGGTTTATCCGCCCCCTCAACTTTGCCTGCGGGGGCTGGGTTCTTTTTTGTGGAGAAAAAGGATGGTGGTTTGAGACCTTGTATTGACTACAGGGCCTTGAACAAAATCACTATAAAGAAACGGTATCCCTTACCGTTGATTGGAGATTTATTCAATCAAGTTATTGGTGCTCGGATCTTTTCTAAACTAGATTTAAAAGGGGCATACAACTTGATTCAAATTCGGCAGTGGGATGAGTGGAAGACGGCATTTAATGTAAAAGACGGCCATTATGAGTATCTGGTCATGCCCTTTGGCCTTTGTAACGCTCCAGCCGTCTTCCAAAACTTTGTAAATGACGTGTTTCGAGATTATTTAGGTAGGTTCCTTTCTTGGAACATAGACATCATGTAAAGTTGGTACTTCAAAGATTAAGAGAGAAAAATTTATATGCCAAGATTTCTAAATGCATGTTCGAGGTCACCACTGTCCCCTTCTTGGGGTATGTAATTTCTAACCAGGGTCTAGAGATGGATGCGGTGAAGGTTTTGGCGGTGCGGGATTGGGTTCAACCCAAGACATTGAAAGAATTACTGGTCTGGTCTCCGTCCGTCTGCAAGGCCTTCCTGACTTTGAAACGGGCCTTTACCTCAGCACCTGTGTTAGTTCACCCTGATGTAAACAAGCCTTTTATCATTGAAGTTGATGCTTCTGAGTTGGGTGTGGGGGCAGTTTTATCACAATACTCCGGTCATCTTGAGCACTTACATCCTTGCACTTACTTCTCGAGGAAGTTTAGCGCCGCAGAGCAAAACTACGATGTGGGAAACAGAGAATTATTGGCAGTTAAACTGGCCTTTGACGAATGGCGTCACTGGTTGGAGGGTTCATTGCATCCGATCACAGTTTATACCGATCACAAAAACCTTGAGTACATCAGTTCAGCAAAGAGACTAAACTCTCGCCAGGCACGTTGGGCATTATATTTCTTGCGGTTTAACTTCATAATCACATTTAAGCCAGGAGCTAAAAATACTAAGGCGGACGCCCTGTCCCGCATGTTCGGAGAATGCAAAGATAGGAGTGATATGGGTGAACCAATTTTGACTTTGGGCTGTGTGGGGGGGGGGCATTACTTCCTGATCTATCTAATACCTTGGCGCCATTTTAGAATGAATCTCCTGTAGATGTACCTTTGGGATGTCAGTTTGTTCCGCCACACCTGCGTCCCGATGTTATCCGCAAATTTCATGATGCAAAGACTGCCACCTGGGAAATCGGAAAACGTTTACTTTAGCCCGACGCCATGTATGGTGGCCTACTATGCGGCGCGATATTTCTACCTTTATCGATGCATGTTCTGTGTGTGCGCGAAGTAAAGGAGTACACAAGGCCCCTAGTGGGTGTTTGGTTCCATTAGAGATTCCTAAAGAACCGTGGACCCATATCTCTATGGACTTTATAGTTGATTTGCCACAATCACATGGGAACACTGTGATTTGGGTGGTCATTGACCGTTTTAGTAAGATGGAACATTTTATTATGTTACCTAAACTTCCGTCAGCTCCTGAGCTTTCGCGATTATTTATTTCACATATTTTCTGTATCCATGGCATACCGTCTAATATAATTTCCGTTCGGGGTGCACAATTTACTTCGCGTTTCTGGAAGAACTTCTGTTCGCGGTTGGGGATTCAGATATCTTTGTCATCGGCGTACCATCCCCAAACCAATGGGCAAACTGAAAGAACCAATCAAAGTCTTGAACAGTACTTACGGTGTTACATTTCTGACGCTCAGGACCAATGGTTAGAATTCATTGATTTTGCAGAATTTGCGTACAATAATGCGCCGAGTGAGAGTACCAAAGTGTCCCCATTCTTTTGCAATTTGGGGAAAAATCCCAGAGGTTCTTCTCTCGCAGGGTCACCTTCTGATTTACCGGCATTGGAGGAGTGGCTCCAAGAGCAGAAAAACATCTGGTCCAAGAGACTTTGAAAAAGACTGTCTTAAGATATAATAGATTCGCTGATCGCCGCAGGTCTCGTGAACCCGACCTTGTTTGGGTTTCTACTAAAAACATTTCTCTCCGGCAACCTTCCAGTAAGTTGGGACCCATGCTTATTGGGCCTTTCCCTATTACTCAGAATTTGAACAATGTAACCTTTAGGGTCCAACTAACCATGAGAATCCCAAACTCCTTTCATGTGTGCCTGCTAAAACCTGCTAAGAATATAACACTTCCATCCCCGTCACCAATCCTAATTGATAACGAACCGGAATATGAAGTGAACAAGATTCTGGACTCGCGTGAAATCCGTAATTCGTTGCAGTATTTGATTGACTGGGTTCGCTATGGTCCAGAGGAGAGATGTTGGGTTGCAACAAAAGATGTGCACGCTAGAGCTCTTGTTAAAAAATTCCATCGTGACAATCCAGAGAAACCTGGTAAGGGTCCGGAGGCCCCTCGTGAAGGAGGGGGTAGTGTCACTTACCTGCGTCCCGTTCCAGCGGCGCCTCCCTCCTGCGGGTCCGAGCGCCTCCTCTGCCGGCGTGCCCGGCAGTTCTCGCGCGCGAGCACGTCCCTTGTATTCCCTCCGGCGGCCGCGCTGACAGCAGGAAGAAGGGCCAATGAGCCCAGGTGGGTGGGGGGTGTTCCCTAATAGGTACAGGGCCAATGAGCCCTAGGGAGTTGTGGGGCTAAACGCCCTGGTCCTATCAGGTTAGGTGTTCTATTGTGCACCAATCACACACCTATTTCCCCCCAGTCATACCTATTCCTATAAAAGGTTCACCCCGTCAGTTACTCAGCGCCTGTTATAGCGCCTTGTACCTAGTTTGTCTTGATTATTACTCTGTTTGATCTTCGTTGCCGACCCCTGCCTGAACCGACCAATCTTTGTCTGATCTCCGTTGCCGACCCCTGCCTGAACCGACCAATCTTTGTCTGATCTCCGTTGCCGACCCCTGCCTTGAACCGATCATTCTCTGTCTGATCTCTGTTGTCGACCCCTGCTTTGAACCCCGACCTCGAGCTGCCTCATCCTTCTGTACCGCTGCGATCTCTGATTACCCGGTGTCAACCTCTGGCCTTCCACTTAACTCACTCTAACAATTGGACTCGCTCTGATTCCGCTCCTAGTTATTGGTTCTTCAGACCTCCAACCAGTAAGCTCTCATCCTTTGAGCCATTGAATTCCTGGGGGCAACCGATCCCGGGCAGGCGTGTACTGCGTCCCGGCAAGCGGGAGCTCCTACAGGTGGAGCTGGCTGCAGAGATTGGGGGTTGAGGGCTTACCTGGAGGGCTGGAGTTACCGGAGCGTGTCATTAGAGTACCCTGAGCGTGACACTGTCTAGTCCTACCTGCAGTCCCAATCACCCGCTCACTAGCTGGGCTTTCCTCCTGTCCTGGGCTGTTAGGGATAGCAGTATCCGCTAGGGCTGCCATTTCTGAGACTGACACTCTTGCATCATTTGCAGGAGTTGGATTGAGGAAAGCGCAATAAAATAATCTGAGCAGCTCCTACTTGAGGGAAAAACCTGTATTCCCTGGGAGAAATGTAGATGGGTTAATCTGTTCAAACTTAGGTGTGGACCTAGGTGGAGAACAGATTAGTGTAGGTGCGCTGTGGATAAAAAAGGCAGGTTAAAAGGGAGAGTAAATAAAGGGTTAATGTTCTCCGCGATCCTGTGAGGAAAAATAGGTTAGTATATATACATAAAAGTATGAATAAACAAATGCAATAGTATTACCAAAGTGAAGTTTTGTTTGAGGGGGTGTTTCCACATTTTAATTAAATCAGAAACAACTAGGTATCATTACCTCTGACTAATTAGGCCTCAAAAATGGTTGGAATTTTTAATCTTGCTGTCTGAGGGATTTCTCCTCTCAGGTAGCGTTATACAGATTGGTCAGTGTTAATTACACTTTTGGCCCTGTATTCTGAGTTCTTTGAGCTGGTTTGTGGTGGATGATTCCTTGTTCAGGGTGAGTTGAGTTTCTAGCGGGTTGGAGCAATATGGTTGGTGGATCCTAGATGGTTTAGAGGTTGTGGGTCGGCGTTGAAATGAAATAAGCGGTGTTCCTGAGGTCCAGGTAGGCGGTGTGAGTTGAGGTAGATGATTGTTTTGGATAGATGGAGATGATTATGTCATCAGAAAAGGTTCTAGTGGTTAGTGCAGATTAATTAGTTGAGGTCTGCTTTAATGTTCTGATTGTAGATGTGTTGTGAGGCTTGTAACCGTTGTGGGGGAAATGTGAAAACTTGTGATTAACGGTAAAACGAATATAAGGAGATTGTATGACTTACAGTTTTGGTAAGTTGATTAAAATTGATGCAACAATTAGTACAGTATATGCTCGGTGCTTTTTATTCCCCGCCACAGCCTGGATTGGCCGTGGTTTTACTTGTATCCTTTTAATTAATGGTAAACAAATTCAAGGAAAGTGTATGAATTACAGTTTCAGTAAGTTGATCAAAATTGCTAGGAAAATTAGTACAGTTGATGCTCAGTGCTAGTTACTCACCACCACAGCCTGGATGGGCTGTGGTATTAGTTGTAGTGCAGAGGGTGCAGGTGAAAAAACGGAAAAGCCGGTTATTGCAGAGGGCACAGGCAGGAGCAGTGCTGAGGTTTCCTCTGGGCTGGAGAAGTGTAGGGGACGTTGGTCTGGCTGCCTTGGGTAGTCAGATCTGAGCTGGTGACCGTAGGTAAGGCGGCGGGCAGGCAGGCGGAGAGGAGAGCCGGTTCACGGCTGGGTTTAAAATTGAAGCCGCAAAGGCGGCTGGAAAGTAGCAAAGTTCTTGCCTGATTTAAGTCTTTGAAAAGTTTTTGTTAAATCGATAGAAAATCTGGGACAGCCATACCTTTGCAGATCTCACCAAGTATCCCCCTCTCCCAGACGATTGAACATCTCATGATGCAGACGAGGTTTTAAGAAGTGGGCTTACTATGCCACTACTGTCTTCCTTTAAAGCGGAATTCCATTAACAATATAACCATCCCCACCCTGCCAGCCTACCCAGGTGCTGAGGCAGGACAGCGGGGTTACAAAAAAAACATACCTTATCCAGGGGCCCATGCGGCTTCTCCTGTAAAGCTGCTGCAAAGATACAAAGATGAAAAGATACAAAGAGGCATCCCCTGGGTTCACGCGCGCTCCCGTCACCCATTTACCAGGATAAGGATAAGGCAAGGGTTTTTTTTTCTTTGTATCCCACCCCCTCATCCTGCTTCAGCACCAGGAGGGTTATATTGTGACTGGAATTCCACTTGACATTCCAGTTGACAAGTCTTTGAAATCGGTGGAAATGTTGGTAGAATGTCTATCTGTTGCTACCTGTTTTCTGAATGGATGAAAAAATACAATTCTGTGAAATACTCACCTGTAGAATTGGTATTATACGCATACAGCACGTCCTGCTCCAGATGTAGTAATCACATGTGGGTAATCCTCCGCCTCCGGCGCCGTGCACTGCAGACATGTAGAAAACAAGCTCCTCCCGGCCCTACATATACCGAAGGACCTCCCGCAAATCCCCAGCATTGAAAAGCAGTGAGAATGAGAAGCCAGGAGAAACCAACCACCCAAAACTGGCAACAACAACAATGATAGCAATCACCAAACAGGGGATCCAGAACAAAGTGAAACCAGGGTGGGGTGGAGCAGGACGTGCTGTATGCATATAATACCAATTCTACAGGTGAGTATTTCACAGAATTGTATTATTCTAAGCATACAGCACGTCCTGCTCCAGATGTAGTAATTACATGTGGGACATCCAATAGCAGTGTCCGTAAAGTAGGGTGGGATCCCCAACAGAAAAAGGCAACAGCAAGCAGTTTAAACTACTGCCGCCTGCAAAACCTTGCGGCCAAACACAGCATCAGCTGAGGCCCTAACATCAACCTTGTAAAACTTTGTAAAGGTATGAACAGAAGACCAAGTAGCGGCCTTGCAAACTTGTTCCACAGAGGCCTGGTGCTGAAAAGCCCAAGAAGCCCTAACAGCTGGAGTAGAATGAGCAGTAAGACGAAAGGGGGAGACTTCCCCTTAGTAGTATAGGCTTGAACCACAGCCTGACGAATCCATTTACTGATAGTAGACATGGCGGGAGCCAAACCCTTCCTAGGCCCGTGAGGCACAACGAAGAGAGCATCCGTCTTCCTGAAAGCCTTAGTGATAACCAGGTAATACTTGACACACCTAACCACATCCAAGGAATGCAAAACCCTTTCCTTAGGGTTACTAGGATTAGGGCACAAGGAAGGAAGTACAATATCTTGATTCAAATGGAATGCAGACACAACCTTAGGCAGAAAGTCTGGCTTGAAGCGAAACACCACCTTATCCTGGTGCCTCTCATAGTAGGGAGGCTGAATAGATAGAGCCGCTAACTCAGATACACGTCTAACAGAAGTGATAGCAACCAGGAATACGACCTTGAGCGTGAGAACAGCGAGAGCAGCCTCCTGAATAGGCTCAAAAGGAGCACCCTGCAGGGCCGATAATACCAAGTTTAAATCCCAAACAGGAACCATAGGTTTCCGAGGAGGCCGCACATGAGTGACCCCCTGAAAGAAAGTCTTGATAAGAGGGTGCTGGCGAAGTCTAGACCATGTTGTAAGAACTCCAGCACCCTGGAAACTAAGAATTCCCGGCAGGGAAGAGACCTGGATTCACACCAGTTAATGTAAGAACGCCAAACTCTATAGTAGATAGCAGAAGAAGTCTTTTTCCTGGCTTGCACCATAGTAGCCACTACAGATGCAGACAAACCCTTTTCCCTCAGGATGGAGGTTTCAATAGCCAAGCCGTCAAAGCCAGAGTTAGTAAATTGGGATGGCGTAGAGACCCCTGAGTTAGAAGGTCTGGCAACCTTGGCAGATCGTACTGATCTACTGCCATTTGAACCACGTCTGCGAACCACACTCTTCTTGGCCACCTTGGGGCCACCAGAATCGAGGGTACCCCTTCCAGAGCAATCTTGCGCAGAACTCTGCCCAGAAGGGGAATTGGTGGAAACACATACAGGAGCCGAAACTCTCTCCAAGACATTGACAGGGCATCCGTGGCCAGAGCCAGAGGATCCTGAGACAGAGATACAAAGCTCGATAGCTTGTGATTGTGACGGGACGCAAACAGATCCACGTCTCGCACTCCCCAACGGAGACACAGGGCCTGAAACACCCTGTTGCAGAGGGACCATTCCCCCTGACGAGACGATCCCCTGCTCAGAGCATCTGCCAGCAGGTTCTCCGCGCCCGGAATGTATACAGCCGAGATGCATTGGACATTGGCTTCCGCCCATGTTAGAATCAGAGACACTTCCTGGAGAGCTCCCTTGCTCCGGGTCCCTCCCTGATGATCGATGTAGGCAACTGCCGTTCTGTTGTCTGAGCGTACCTGAACCGCCAGACCCTGCAGGTGCTGTGTCAATTGTTCCAGCACCAATCTGACCGCCCTGAGTTCCAGGACATTGATGGGTAGATGGGCCTCCTGAGGGCCCCACCTCCCCTGGAAGTGCAGGGACTTCCAGAATCCCCCCCAGCCCGACAGACTGGCATCCGTTGTGACCGTCTCCCAGGAGGGAGCCAGGAAGGATCTGCCCCTTGTCAAGTTCCTGTGGTCCAGCCACCACGCAAGGGATTGCCTGACCGAGGGGGGGAGCACCCAGATCTCGTCCAAGGACGCTGGGTCCTTGTTCCAGACTGACAGAAGGTGAAGCTGCAGAGTTCTCAAATGGAACTGGGCAAAGGGCACCGTCTCGAAACTTGCTACCATCGAGCCAACCAACTGCATTCCCTGCCGGATGGAGGGATGAGGGCTCGAAAGCAGGGACCTCGCCTGCGTTGTCAGAGCTTCCACCTTCTGCGGAGGAAGGAATATCCTTGACCGAACTGTATCCAGAATCATCCCCAGGAACGGGGTCACTGAGGAGGGGGACAGAGAGGACTTTGGGTAATTGATCACCCAGCCGAATGACTCCAGGGTGGACACTACCAGCCGAGTGTCCAGCTCTGCTTACCGCAGAGACCGAGAGGTGATGAGTATATCGTCCAGGTAGGGCAAAACTCGTATGCCCCTTAGTCTTAACAGTGACATCACCCCGGCCAGCACCTTGGTGAACACCTTGGGAGCCGACGTAAGGCCGAATGGCAGGGCCACGAACTGGTAATTCTGGATCCAGCAGCGCAAATCTGAGAAACCTTTGATGTCCTGGGAACACCGGAACATGCAGGTAAGCGTCCTTGATATCCACAGATGTCATGAAGTCCCCTGGGCGCAACGAGGCAATGGCCGAGCGCAGAGTTTCCATACGAAAATGTTTGTTTCTGACAAATCTGTTTAGGATTTTTAAATCCAGAATGGGTCTGACTGACCCGTCCTTCTTGGGCACTGTGAAAAGGTTGGAATAGAACCCCATGCCCCTGTCTCTTAAGGGGACCTTGCAAATGACCCCTATGTCTAGAAGGTCCTGCACAGCCAGCATCAAGACCCGAGCTGAGGCAGGGTCCTGTGGGATCCGGGACCCGACGAACCTGGTAGGGGGCAGTACAGCAAACTCTATCTTGTAACCGGAGGACACTACCTCCTGAATCCACCGGTCTGAGACGTGGCGTCTCCAGACATGCTCGAAGTGCTGTAGACGTCCCCCCACCCTGACGGGCGAGGGCGCCCCTTCATGCCTGGGGAGTCTTGGGAGGGGCTTTGGGCTTGGGCCCCCAGGAGGAACTGGGACGGCGTCCTCTGTTCTTGTTCCAGGGTTCTGCACGAGACCCAGCGAAGGACACTCCTCTACCATGCTTAGCCCCACAGTAGGGGGTCAAGTGGGAGCTTGGGCCACGAAAGGGCCGAATCTGACGCTTGCGCTGAGGCAACTTGCCACCCTTGGCAAAAATATCTAACCTTTCTCCAAACAGGCGCAGCCCCTTAAATGGAAGCCCCGTAAGGGCCTTCTTAGCGACGTTATCAGCGGCCCACTGGCGCAACCAGACCGCTCGGCGTATGGCTACCACCAGAGCAGAAGATCTAGCGCTCAGCTTAATAGCATCGTTCGATGCGGATAGGATATAGTTCACGAAAGTCTCACAGGTGGCCAGAGCATTGGCAGCATCAGAGGGCAAGTCATCCGCCCCTTCAAGAGCAGTCTTAACCACCGTCCTGAGCGCCACCGCCGTAATGGCTAAGGCGCAAACTGGGCGGAGCGACACTCCCCCAAATGCAAAGGCATGGCATGCCAGTTGGTCAACTCGCCGATCTTCCAAATCCCGCAGCGTGGTAGTGTCGGGGGAGTGCATAATAGAGGTGTTGGACAGACTTAGAATTGAGGCATCGACCTCGGGTGGCGATGTCCAACACTTGACCAGGTCGGCAGGAAAGGGATATTTCTTATCCACAGCTTTAGGAACCCCATGGAGTTTGCTGGGATGTTCCCATTCTTTCAGCACAAGGCTATTGAAATGAGTTTGTTCGGGAAACTCCAACTGCGCCCTAGCGGTGTGAAACAGATCACCCCTTTGCCGGGGAGCCGCGGCAGGGGGAGAGAGGGATAACACATCAAAGATCTAGGTCAGCAGTCTATCAATGTCGTCCGAGGACCAATGATCAGAACCAGACTCTTCCTGTCCCCTGGACTCGTCGTTGTATGACCCTGAGTCAGAGAACAGTTCCCCTTCCTCTAAGGGGGAATGTGCATAGGAAAGCAATAAATCATCAGATTCTATAGGAAGTATAGTAGATTCAGGATTCAAATGACGTCTCTTGGCAGTGGTCTTGCGCGCCAAGGAGCCAGTAAGTAAGTTTTCCACACTAGCCAGTTTAGTGGCCAAATCAGTATGAGAATCCCCACTAGTATTGGGGGTTAGGCTCAGGCTTGGGGGAGTAGGGGAAGCAAGGCGAGGTGCGGGCCCAGCCTCGGAAGAGGTGGGAATACCTGCTAGCGCCTGCTGAGCACAAGGGACACAGACCCGTGCATCGTCACCGCTGCTAGGCAAGCTACACACAGACGGGCTTGTCCCAAAGGAACCCCGTTCACAATATCCTGAGATGCCTCCATATGGTGATTATTATATACAACATGCCAGTAGGGATTGACGCTATAAAGCAACCCTGGATGCCCCAATGACCCGCTGGGAAGTGGGAGTGATTTTTTAAGAATCTGGACCGGGCGCTACACCGGGCCAGGAGAAGCCACCGAGGTTCACAGTCTGAAAGACACAAGGGGAACAGGGATGTCAGAGCCAAGCGAGGAGAAGCAAAAGCTAAAGAAAAGTCGCCCATGAGGGCACTTACAGAACAGCGAGGGGAGGACCGTCTTCACCACGCGCACGTGAGAAAGAAATGGCGCCAAGCGAACCTCGATGGGCGGGCCAGAGCGGGAGATGACGCGGAACGCGCCAAACCACGCATCGCCCCCCCCCCCCCGGAGAACGCGCCGCTCGAAGGCGCGCAGCCAATCAGAAAGACAGTAGCTATGCAACTGACAACCGCTCTAGAAAATCACCTCAGAGAGAAAACTGACAGGGTGAATATGGGAATAAAAACGCCGTAGCGCCCACGAACAGAGCCGCCGTCCGCGGCACGTAAAAAACAATAAGGCGCTGCGGCTAACTTAAACATAAGTGTGAAGCGCGGCTCTGACACTCGGTAACCGATAAAGGCTATAAGTCTCTAGTGTAATTAGGGCAAGGATAGGCCAACGTACACACAACCCCCCCCCCTCTTTTTCCCCCCACTAACGGGGGGATCTAGGGAGGAAGGTGACCCAAAATCAGGGTTCACCGTTACACGGGGCTGGGGGCACTGATGCGGGAGGGGCATCCCCTGAAGGCTCATCATTTGCCTTAACCGCCTACCCTATGGTGGGGGATTGCGGTGGAGTCTAGCTCCGTAAGCACACTAGGTGCTGCCTACCTTCACCCGACCAACGCAGCCCAGGTTGGGAGGCATATTCTTTACAAAGAGGACGGGTGGAAATAGTCCCGCAGGGCCTCAGGCTGTAAAGCCCCGCTCGCCTGCGAGAGCGTGATACTTCATGTCTTCGCAGTTCCAGCACTGCAGAGAAATCTGGGGATTTGTGGGAGGTCCTTCGGTATATGTAGGGCCGGGAGGAGCTTGTTTTCTACATGTCTGCAGTGCACGGCGCCGGAGGATTACCCACATGTAATTACTACATCTGGAGCAGGACGTGCTGTATGCTTAGAATAAACAGCCTGCCGGAAGCTTCCAATTTTTCCACCCATAATACACAATATGTTACATAATTTATTCTTAAATTAATTTCCTGTCTTTAGTGATCAAACGAGAAGCTATACCTAATTTGCTTTAAGAAGTCATGAATATAAACATCTTAATCCCCCAAATCACCTTTTTGGCTAAATTTGGCTTCAGATTCCAAATTAAAATTACAGGTACAAAGTATCAAATGTTGAATTCTTACCAATGTGACAGTGCTTTCCTGTGAAGCCACTTAGACAAGAGCAGGTGTAGGAAGGGTTTCCAGTGATACAATCATCTATACAGCGGCCTCCATTTTGGCAGGGGCGCAAGGTCCAGCAAACAGAGGCTAAAAAAAATATTATATCATATTTTTACAAGGTACATATACAAGGATATTTTTTATAATTTTACCTAACAAGTGAAACATACATGTACAGGGCTCAGAGACCTAGAACAACCAAATATTATTGTCATTTCTTTGTGGTTTTTTGACTGGACACGAGAAGTTGGTTGGATTGCTAAACTAAGCATAGAATCATTACTCACAGCATTGCTTTAAAAAAAATCCATTGGTCTTTAAAAGAAATGTAACTTTGCATTGCAGTCATCCCAGCAGCCCAGTTTATTTTCTCCATAGGAAAGCTACTTACTCTTGCTGGTATGAGCTTATTTCTATGGGGGTGGTTTCTAGGGCTATACCAGGGGTGCTCAGCCTTCTGAAGTACGTGGGCCACTTAACTGATTGGTAACTGGTCGTAGACCACAATGAAATTAAATGGTTCAGAATTTCCTTGGAATAGCATAATGAAAAATCCTCAGTCCGTGAAACTCCCACTTAGGATAAGCATATAATTCACATTTTTGACCTTATTTTGTGCAATAGAGCCTAAGTGTAAGAAATAGAGAATTCCCATGAAATATAAAATATTAGATATATAAGTTTTGAATATCTAAAATAGCTCTCCAAGTAGCTTCCCTGGCTAGGATGGTAATTGGGCCTCTTAGATGCTAATTTGGTATCATCCCACACATCTTGGCTGCGGTCGGGTGGACACAATAGATTTGGGTGTATAAAGGATTCCTAACTATGTAATGTAAATTAAGTCAATACCTGTCCGTGGAATCTCTTTGTGAGCAGAAGTGCAGTCTACAGGGAGGGGCTAGCCCTTTCCAACAGGAAGTGAGGTGGCCTAAAAGGATGGGAGATACTTTTGGGCAGTTGGGAGGGAACCAAGGAAGAGCAAGGAAGTGTGGGCATGAGGGCCCTGTATTGGTAACTATCAGCAAGCAACTTTAGGCCTAGTTGGCAATTGTAACAGTACATGTTAGAAATTGTTTTATGTATTTGTTTAGTCCCTGTGATACCTATAGTGTCTAGGTGGTTAATGTAACTGTTTAGGCCCTTATTTTTATATATATTTTGTATTATTTTTACACATGTACAGCTGTCCTGTATCATAGGTCTGTGCACAATACAATCTTTTATACATTCACATTGGTGCGATTCCTTACGTCATCCACAACCTAGAACCTACAGTGGGCATTTATTGTTATATTAATCATTGATATTTTTTTGAGGTTTTTATAATAATAATTGTTTACATAAGAGTCCTGGTGATGTTGTTCAAGGTATTTCCCCCTTTATTGCTATTTAGGCATCTAGAAATACCACTGCCAATTAATTTCACCATGTTCATCCAAGCCGCTGCTGCCACCTATATTTACCGATGCAACCCTCCAATATCACTCTCTTTGCAACTTGTATCCTTACAAGCCCTCTGCTTGGCTCCCTTTATCCACTAAGGCTATCTCTCTCTCCAACTTTCCCCACATAATGTTCCAAAGTTTGAGGTTGGGGGCCAAATCAGAAGGCCGCAGGTAGTGCATGCCTAGCCCATACAAATCTGGCCCCCTATAGCTCATGTCTGCTGGCATGGAACTCTCTATCCTGCTATAGAATGTCAACCGTGCCAGGGAGTTATTGACATTTGGCAAAAACATGCAACTTTTCCTTTAAGTATACCACTGTCTGGAAGCAAAAACATATTTTGTGGACCCACTCCATAATGTTGTCAGGTAGAGAAAAATACCACTCTCATGCATATGTTTGTTTTTCGCTGAATCCTATGTCAAATATTTGGAGACTGAAGTTTGGTTCCTTGGCATAGGCAGAGGTCAATATTTGCTTGCTGGTGGTTTCCAGAACTCTCAACAATGGAACACAGCATACCACTTTTAGCTGATAGTAATGTGTTGTCCAGATGTGCTGCAATCTCAAGGATTAGCATTGTTTTAATTGCATATTTCTTCCCATTTAGTCTCCATAATTGAAGTTGTTACAGTGCAACTATCATTTTGGATTTATATATATATATATATATATATATATATATATATATATATATATATATTGAACGCCAAAGGATTAGCAATTAACTGTGGTAACTAAATTATGCAGAATGTATTTTTTAGGAAACAGCAGATTTACAGATTTGAATGTATAAATCCTTTCGCCTTTGGCACGGCTGGTGCTAGCTTTTAGGTTGGTCACACATTTGAACACACACCATTGTGTCATTTCATGTTTCTAAAAATGATCTTGCCATTTCAATCTGCATCTAGTTAGTTTTTCTTATAAATGCCAACAATATTAAAATATCCTAGACTTCCCCGTATCCTCCTGCTCATGTTGGCTAACTGCTATCCAAGAACTGTGCTGAGCCTCAGGTTACCTTCCACATAATCTGTTGCGTTGAATGCTACCATTTATCTGAGGGTATTTTCATATTTATGCAAATACAAATATTTTAAAAGTTTTATTATATGAGATATATCATCCATGCAGAGTCCTAGCGTGCCGTTTTTCCAAATTCTGAAATTAATATCTCTATCTTATTAGAAAAACACTGCACATATCCTGTAGAACTACCCCACTGTATGTTATGTTGTTGGGAACAAAACTATTTTGCATTTGCATGTGTGTTGAGTAAAACATTCTGCTCAGAATTAGGTTGCAATTCAAGCACACCCATATTGAACCTTTCAAATAATCAGCAAGGTCCTCCTTTATGTGTAACATAGTAACATAGTATGTAAGGCTGAAAAAAGACTTTTGCCCATCCAATTCAGTCTGTAATGTTATTACATGCAAGAAAGGCGTCCGGGCCACTTTTGAATTTTTTTTTTGTGTATTTTTCATGACTACCTCCTCTGGAGGTAAAATCATCAAAAGGGACCCTATTTGCCATATTTAAAGCAGCACGATGGCTCAATAATAAAAATCCATATAAATATGCTGGATGGTGGGAGGCAATAATAGGCAAGTGTGACATCCCCCCTACCATTCCCCATAGGCAGTGTGGCATTCCCGCATCCCATTCCCTATAGGCAGTGTGGCATCCCCCCTACCATTCCCCATAGGCAGTGTGGTATCCCACGTCCCATTTCCTATAGGCAGTGTGGCAAACGTCGTCAAGATGAACCTCCTCCCCGACTCCTATACTTACTTCAAGCCCTCCCAGTTGCAATCCTGCAGGCCTTCCTCCAGAAGGTCAGAACTCTTTTTTCCAACTTCATATGGAAGGGGAAAAAACCAAGGCTGAGCAGATCCATTCTGACCAGACCAAAGGAGGAAGGAGGATTGGGATTCCCGGATCCGGTGTTGTACCATGCTGCCACTCATTTGGGAAGATTGGTGGACTGGTGCTTACACTCGAAACATAAACAGTGGGTTGAGCTGGAGCAGGGTCTGCTAGAGACACCGCTGGCCAACCTACCTTGGCTAGAGAGTAAAGAAATCCTGAAGGCGCTAAGACACCCCACAGTTGGGGCTACATTACGTACCTATTGGAGGTATAATGAACTAGCTGGGATCTCCCCAGCCCCCTCGCCAATGTTTCCAGTGTTGGGTAACCCACAGTTCCCCCCCAGTTGCGGCGGCGCCAAGGTGAGAGAGTGGTGTAGGGCGGGTCTCTACAGAGTCAGGCACTTTTGGGCTAATTTAGGTTGGGCTAAGACAGATGACCTAGCACAGAAAAGAGCCATTCAGAAATGGTCTGCTTGGGAATGCACACAATTAGCACACTTTCTGCAGTCCTTACAGGGGTTCTCAGGGGGCATGCGTCCCTTGACCCAGTTTGAGGAGCTCTGTTCTAGTTCTAACGTGGAGAGACATGTGCTGTCTTCCCTTTATAAATTGTTGATTACCCCGCAGGAAGTGGAAGAGCTCCACTTTGTTAAACATTGGGAGGAAAGTTTGGGGGCTTCGTTTGCACCGGAGCAACGGAGGAGACTCCTTGCGGCGCCGCACAAGACCTCCATCTGCACACGGACCCAAGAATGCAATTACAAAATCCTTACCAGTTGGTATAGGGTCCCGGCGGTCCTGCATAGGTGGTTTCCGGGTGAATCAGAGGACTGCTGGAGGTGCGGTGCTGCAAGGGGTGACCTTCTCCACATTTTCTGGTCCTGCCCTAAGCTGTGGCCCTTCTGGGATTCAGTGAGGGGAGTGATAGGGGATGTTATGGGGGAAACAATACCTGCAGATCCTGGAACTTGCCTGCTGCACCTAGGGAAGTCCCCTTTGAAAGATTACAAAAGATCCCTTGTGTGTCACCTTCTCAATGCTGCAAAATCTTGCATTCCTCTGATGTGGAAGAAGAACTCCCCTCCCTCTTTGGCTAGTTGGGTCCTAAAGGTCAATGAAACCATGCGGTTTGAAGATTTAGTTTTGAATCAAGAGTTAGGGTTCTTGAAGTACACAATGACATGGTACAACTGGATGGTCTTCACGGACGCAGAGGAATGTAAAACGCTGTTAATGCAACGCGAGTAACCGCACTAACCCCCCCCCTTTTTTCCCTTCCCACCCCCTTCTTCCCCTACCTTTTCACATTGGCTTGTTTATTCATTTTCTGAGCATTGAATAAGAGTCTGACAAAGTGTAAAATTGACTTCTTTTTGACATTTTATTTGTCATTGTACCCCTGTGATGTTTGCAAAACTTCGATAAATAAAGAATTAAAAAAAAAAAAGGAAGCATGGCATTCCCCTCCTCCCATTTCCTATAAGCAGTGTGACATTGCCCTCCTCCCATTCCCTGTAAGCAGTGTGGCATTCCCCTCCTCCTATTCCCTATAAGCAGTCTGCCTTTGCCCTCCTCAAGGTTAATAGTCGGTCTCCAAAGTTAAATGTGGTCTCTAAATCATGTAAGTTCGAATGCATTGGCGAGAATTTTGGCATGCATGCAAATTTAAAACAAGGACACTCACTTGTGCTAGGGCTCGTGCGCAAATTTACCCTTAAAAAACGTGCATGTAAAAAGGTGGCTGCTTAATCATGCTAGGCACAAAAGTAAGGTTCTTGTACAGGAAACTTTGTGAGAATGGCACTGAATCAACCCTAATATCTTTCAAGAGTACTGCCTTTTCTGAAACAATTTCAGTGTTAGTTAACTATCTTTTTAGTTCATTTTGCCTGAGGAAAACAAGTTGCCTAATAATTATGCACATCTTTATCTAGGGTCACTAAAAGGCATCCTGATTTGGAATGCCCAGTAGTGAGCAGTCGTGCCCAGTAATTTAAAGATAAAATATTGGTTTTCTTAAAGATTGCAGTTAGCCTGATTTTTCTATGCTTTTGTATACGGAATTCGATTTTTTCCATATTTAGCTGTGCAATTAAAAAAATCTCACAGTGCTGAATGAGCCCTTATATGTTTACAGTGCTGCTTGTTATTTTTAAAGACTTCTACAATTTGCCCTGGCATGCTGGATATTGGCTTTGGAGTCAAACCAAAAGGGTGCGTCTTATGGAGCAGTGTAAGCTAAGTACTTCTATTTGCCCACTTGCTTTTATAGTACTGACTGCAAGTCCTCAATGAGATTGAAATCGTGGGAGTTTCCTGGTCTTGGACCCCAAATTTCAATATTTTGAAATTTTTGAAATGGGCCACTTAAGTATCCCTCTTGCATTGTGACATGGTGCTGCATTATTGAAAAAAACATTGTTAATCACCAAGTTGCCCCTGGATGGTTGGGTTCTAGGAGGATGTTCAGATACAATTCTTTACTCATGGCAGTGCAATAATACTTCCCAAACTGTCTAAGGAGGACCCAGTCCTCTGCTGTCTAACCTGTAATTCATAAAGAATGTCAAGTCTGTTCTTGAGGTTTTCCTAGGAGAGAAGTCACATCTTTGTTGCCCTTCTTGACACCAAGCCAGCCTTCACCTCACTGAGCGTGCAGATGCATTGACACCTGCCTGCTACCTTAGCAAGCTCCTGTAACTGAATCCTATTTAGGACACAGTCCTAAAAGACCAGGAATGCCACTGGACGCCCTCTCATACCCCGTGGGATCGCCAGATCACAGTAACTGGGTCCCATGGAGGCTGTTTTTTTATTTACTACTTCAAGGAAGCTATAAGCATATGAAAGGGATTCTAATGTGAAGCTGTAATCACACTTTCAGTATTGCATTATCTTAAAAATGGACCAAATTTCAGACATGATTTGGTTGTATAAATGCATATATACAACCCCAGTGCTCCAGCATATATTAGGACAATATACTTATAGGTCACCCACAATTATTCCCCACAGCCTTACAAGATGTTCACACCATAAATCTACACATCCTTTTAGCCAGTCACCTGAGTCATCTATTATAAAGGGAGCGATATCAAGGGATTGCTTCGGAAGTATCATGAACAATTTTCATAGAGCTAAAAAGGTAATCTCCTGCTGCCAGCTGGCAGCATGTATCCTCCTTTCAAAGTCGCTGTTCAAAACTGACCTGCCTCAGTGGAGACTGGGGTTGTATTAACAGGGCCATCTCCTCATGTCTACATCTGCTGGCTGATGCTGGATAACCCAGAAGGTAGAGAAGAGAGAAGCTGGAATATTCATAAGGATATTAAGAAATATTTCTCTATGCTATAGTCTACATATACTGCCACTGCTAGATAGAATCATGACTGAAGCCTGTATAAGAAGGTTTTATATATTTTTCTTATAGTTCTATTTTCATCACATACTCCTGTCCTTACTGTACTGAACCACTTAATCCCAGTGAATGCTCTTTTAGCAGAAGGGTTATAACGTACTTGTATTACTGCATCCCCCAACCTGCACGTGGTTGTTATCAATCCGGAAGACCCAGCGTCCAGGAATTCCTATGTTAGTAGTGTTTGCGATTCCTGCAATGTCATCAGTGCGGGAGCCAGGGATGTTAAAGTACCTCCAGCCGTCTCCTGCATTAAAACCTGCCTAAGAAAAACAAATGGCAATACATCAAACATATAGAGAACATTTATAAGCAATTTCAAAAACTTAAAACATTGTTAGAGGATTGGATCTAAAAGGAAGTAAAAAATGTTTGGAGAAACAAAAAAGAAAAATCTTAAAGTTAACCTAAAGCCAAAATTCTGCAAAGGGCTGTTTAATTCCTCAAGTCATGGACATCCCAATTTAGGATGCCTACCCCTGCAAGCTCCAAAGGAGGCTTTAAAAGATGCTGCAAACCTACGTCTGGTAAACCTTATTGGCTGCTCGTGGTTACCTGCTACTTTTTTGTTACCCAAAAATAAAATGGGGGGACAGTGAGTTATGTTCATTATGAATTAATTTTTCCTAGTGCACAGCAGAAGATTTGTGGCTCCTCCTGGCCCCATATAAAAACAGGAATCACCCATAGACCTCCAGCGTTTCCTCTGCAGTCATACTGCGAAGACAGAAGATGGCTCTCTATGTTTCGCAGGCCAGCGGGGCAACCAAGCCTGTGGCCCTGCAAATTTATTTCCACCCGTTTCCGGACCCTTTTTGCCTCCCAGTCTCGGCTGTCGGTTCGGGTGATGGTAGAGGAGCACTAGGGTCAGGTGCACGGGGAGCGCTGCTCCAAGCCGTAGACCCTGGACAGCAAAGGGTAGCCGGCCATAGGCTTTTTTATGATGAGCCTGCTGAGGGATGAAGAAGCACTGCTGTCGCTATGATGTAGGGGGTGGGTTGTGCTTGGGGACTTGTGTTCCTGGCCAGTATTCCCTTTTTCTGTCTGCCTTTCTTCCTTGGGGAGTGTTTGTCTGTCTTGTCCCCCTCCTTTCCCTCTGGGCCCCTTTTGGACAGTTCCCGCCGCTGCCTGCCTCTTCTCCGCTCCCCCTCTCCCCGACGGGTGCTGTCGGGGGGGGGGGGGGGGCAGTGGGGGCGGGTGACGGTTGTGGTGTGGTGTCCCGCTGTTTGTCTCTCGCCGCCGCCGCGGGCGTACTGTGCTCCGCGGCGGGCGGCGCTTTTACTGCTGTTTTTACTACAGACTGTCATGCCGCTGGGTCACGTGGGTGCGTTTTCGCGTCATGCTCCCGCGGCCGCCCCTCGAGGTGCTCGCTTGCGGCGCCATCTTGCTTGCATGATGCATTGCTTGTGCTCTGAGTTCCGGAGGCTTCTTGTCAGCGCAGGCTGCGGCGGTGACTCTGCCTTTCCTGATCTACTCTCCACGGATCCTTTGTATTCCGGTAGCGTGCCCCCCCATATGGGTTTTTTTTCTTGTGGGCCATGTGCTGCGGGATACTTATGTGTCTTTTTGATTATGTCTTTCAGAGGGGATAACAGTGTATTGTGGTTTCTCCCAGTCCTATCCCCCTCCCTCCCCCCGTGTTCCCTCTGGGTCCTCTCTGTGGGCATCCCAGGTGGCTTTTATTAGCCTTACCCCATACTGGCCTATTGGGCCTGTGATAATCACCATATGGAGGCTTCTGGGGATAGCGTGCTCGGGGGTCCTTCGGGGCAATCCCGGCTATGTGTCATGTGCGGGGCATCCCCCTTGAGTGGTGGTGGCGCGGTTTGTGTGCCGTGCGCCCAAGGTATTATTGCAGACCAGGCTGTGATGGGTGCTTCTCTTCCCAGTTCTGCACTCCCTCCGGCATCTCCTACTTCCCCGCGCCTGCATTTATCCCCCAGTGAGGGGGATACTAGCAGGGGGTCCCAATCTGATCTGGCACTACGTGTGGACAACATTGAAAGGCAGCTGGCCCATCCGGTGACGGGCAAGGCCTCTGGCAAGAAGCGGCATCTTGACGCCGCGCCTTCCTTCTTTGCCGAGGAGGATGAGGGCCTTGATGTGTTTGGCGGCCATGACTCCCTAGAGGAGGGGGAGCTTTTCCATGATTCAGACTCCTCTGGGCAGCAGGAAGGTTACGACAGTGACCTGGGGTCTGCCTCTGATGAGGATACCTGGCTCCCTGATGACAATGATAGACTGTTGTCGGACATTTTTGAGACATTGCATATCGCCCCCCCCCCTAAGGAGGCGAAGGGGAAGCAGGGTAAGCTCTTTCGCCCTGACAAACAACGTTTGGAGTTCCCGGAGCAGGGCCATTTCTCCAATATGGTGCTCAAGAAGTGGGAACGTCCTAACAGATTGCACACGGTACCCAAGGGTTTCGACAGAAGGTATCCCTTCTCGGCTGATCTCAAGCGCTGGTCGTGTCCCCCTGAGGTGGACGCTCCTGTTCTAGGACTGTCTAATACTTCGGTCATGCCGTCCCCTGACACTACTACACTGCGTGACAGCGCGGACCAACGTATGGATCAGCTGGCCTGTCATGCTTTCACCTTTGTAGGGGCAGGCCTGCGTCCGGTTTGTGCCACAGCCATTACGGCCATTGCCCTTAAGAAGAAGCTCAGGCGTGTCGCTGATGGCGCCATGGCTGGTAGAAGGGAGGATTATAGGGCCCTCTTGCTTTGCTCTGATTTTGTTGCCTTTGTGCTGGCTGCCATGGATGATGCCGTCCAGCTGGGCGGTAGTGCTTCGGCTCTCTTGGTGGCCAGTCTGTTTGGTTGCGCCAGTGGGCAGCTGACACTGCAGCTAAGAAGTCCCTCATCGGGCTCCCCTTTACGGGGCTTCGTCTCTTTGGTGAGCGTCTGGATGTTCTGGCCAGGGATGGTAGGCTACTTCAGCGTAGGAAGCCTAAACCCCCTACCAAGGCCCCTCATGCTTGAGGAGGCGCCCTCAACCGCCCGGGTGGGGGGACGGATTCGGCTCTTTGCTCACGTCTGGAGGCTTAGCGTCTCAGACCGGTGGATTCAGGAGGTGATGTCCTCCGGTTACAAGATAGAGTTTGCAGCCTGGCCGCCCCCAAGATTTCTCAGATCCCGGATATCTCAGAATTCTCTGTCAGCTCAGGGGCTGCGCCTAGCAGTGCAACGCCTGTTGGAGTCTGGAGTCATCTGTCCGGTACCTAACCAGGAACAGGGTCAGGGGTACTATTCCAATCTATTCACGGTGCCCAAAAAGGACAGTTCTCTGAGGCCCATCCTGGACTTGAAGGGTCTCAACAGGTTTGTCTGGTTTAAGCATTTTCGCATGGAGATGCTAAGCTCGGCTGTCAGTTCCCTTCGGCCGGGCGACTTCATGACCACTGTGGACATCAAGGATGCCTATCTTCACATACCAATCTTTCCAGGTCATCAGAGAATCTTGAGGTTCGCTCTGGAGGATCAGCATTACCAATTTGTGGCCTTACCGTTCGGTATCACCTCGGCCCCTCGGGTGTTCACCAAGGTGCTGGCGGGCGTAATGGCCCTTCTGAGGAACCAGGGCATTTGCATCCTCCCTTACCTGGACGACATTCTGATTGCTGCTCAGTCTCTTCATCAGGCCGAGAAGGTTACTCAGGTGGTGACCTCCACTCTCGAGTCCTTCGGCTGGGTGATCAACTATCCCAAGTCTTCACAGTCTCCGTCTTTGGCGAGGTCCTTTCTGGGCATGACTCTGGATACCTCTCAGGTCAAGGTATTTCTCCCTCAGCAGAAAGTGGAGGGCCTTCAGATGCTGGCACAGGCCCTGCTCTTGTGTCCTCATCCCTCCATTCTGCAGGGGATGCAGTTAGTGGGCCTGATGGTGTCCTGCTTCGAGGCGCTTCCCTTTGCTCAGTTCCACATGAGATCCCTTCAGTTGTATCTCCTGTCAGTTTGGGATCGGGACCCTGTGTCCCTGGATCAGGAATTTGTTCTGTCCCCTCTGGCCAGGAAGTCCCTCTCGTGGTGGTTGAATCGAGGAATCTTCTAGTGGGCAGGACCTTTCTGCCTCCGTGCTGGGAGACTGTCACCACAGATGCCAGTCTGACTGGTTGGGGGGGCGTTTGGAAGTCTCTGAAATTCCAGGGTTAGTGGGGCCCCCAGGAGGCCCATGCACCCATCAACATTCTAGAGCTGCGGGCGATCAGGTTGGTTCTCTCCCAGTTGACTCTTCTCCTTCGGGGTCGGGCTGTTCAGATCCGCTCGGACAACCAGACGGCGGTTGCCTACGTCAATCATCAGGTAGGGACTTGGAGCAAGCGGGCCCTCAAAGAAGTGTCCCTGATAGAACTGTCCCTGTTTGCGTTCCGTCACAATCACAAGCTTCCAAGATTTGTCTCCTTGTCTCAGGATCCTCTGGCCTTCGCCACGGATGCGCTAGCAATTCCTTGGACAGAGTTTCGTCTCCTCTATGTATTTCCTCCCTTTCCTCTGCTGGGCCGGGAGCTGCGCAAGATATTCCAGGAGGGGGTACCGGCCATTCTGGTGGCCCCTGTTGGCCAAGGAGGGTGTGGTTCGCAGACATCGTGCAGTTGGCAGTGGATTGGTACGTCTTTCCCAAGGATCCAGAACTTCTCACTCAGGGACAGCTGCGCCATCCCAATTTACAAACGCTGGCTTTAACGGCTTGGCTGCTGAAACCTCCATCTTGATGGAAAAAGGGGTTGCCGGCCTCTGTTGTTGATATCATGATTCGGGCCCGGAAGAAGTCCTTGTCTTTTATCTACTACAGGGTCTGTCATGCTTACATTGCCTGGTGTGAGTCTAAGTCTCTTCCTTGTCGGGTGTTTTCTATCCCCAGGATTCTGGAGTTTCTACAACATGGTTTGGATTCGGGCCTTCAACTTAGTACCCTCAAGGGACAGGTGTCAGCTCTGGCAATCTTTTTCCAAAGATCCTTTGCCAATCACAGGATGGTTAAGACCTTCTTCCAGGGAGTTACTCATGTGCGTCCGCCGCGTAAGCCTATGTTACCTGTTTGGGACTTAAATTTGGTGTTGTCTGCTCTACAGGGTCCTCCCTTTGCCCATTCTGACTCTTAAGGTGGCCTTTTTGGTGGCTATTACTTCGGTCAGGCGAGTTTCTGAGCTGGCGGCGCTTTCCGTGAAACCTCCTTATTTTGAGCGGCATCAGGATAAGGTAGTGTTTCGGCTTAAACCGGATTTCTTGCCCAAGGTTGTGTCTGCTTTTCATCTCAATCTGGACATTGTTTTGCTTTCCTTGTGTCCTAACCCTGCAAATTCTAAGGAACGGACCCTTCATTCTCTGGATGTTGTCAGGGCATTGAAGTTTTATTTGGTTGCTACTCTCTTTTTGTTCTTCCTTCTAGACCTAGGAAGGGTTTGCCTCCGGCCAAGTCTACTATTAGCAAGTGGATCCGTCAGGCGGTGGAGCAGGCCTATTCTGCTAAGGGGAAGGAATCTCCCGTTTGGGTTACTGCTTATTCCACTCATGCTATTGGTGCTTCTTGGGCTTTTCAGCACCAAGCTTCTGTTGAACAAAGGCCGCTACTTGGTCTTCTGTTCATACTTTTTTACAAGGTTGATGTTAAGGCCTCAGCTGATGCTGCTTTTGGCCGCAAGGTACTTCAGGCGATAGTGGTTTGAACTGCCCGCCGTTACTTTGGGGATCCCACCCTACCTTACGGACGCTGCTTTTGGATGTCCCAGATGTAAGGAATACATGAAACAGGCCGTGCTGTGCATTAGGAAAAATACAATTCTGTGAGTACTCACCTGTAGAATTGTTTTTATTATGCACAGCACGGCCTGTTTCATCCCTCCCTTGTTATCAGTATCTTTGGCTGCCTTTGTATGGTGATTTGTTCCAAAGTTAGTTGTGAGGGTTCTTTTTACCTTTTTTACCTTAATTACCTCCCGGCTTCTTGTATAACTGCTTTTCAACACTGGAGGTCTATGGGTGATTCCTGTTTTTATATGGGGCCGGGAGGAGCCACAAATCTTATGCAGTCCACTGTGCCACCTTGTGGCGGAATACCCAGATGTAAGGACTACATGAAACAGGCCGTGCTGTGCAGAGTAAAAACAATTCTACAGGTGAGTACTCACAGAATTGTATTTTTGGTGCATCATTATTTGTTGAAATTAGAATTACAAACAAAACATTACTCCAAAATAATTGGCTGCCTTAAGTGCCATCACTGGCCGATTAAGTGCCTGACTATGTGAACCCCCCGAGCACACAGGTCAACAGTCACTTATGTTTCCAGTGGCCTCACAACTCACTTACTCCCACACCCAGCCCATCGCAGGGAAACCAAGGATGGAGCCGCTCCCGCTCTCTATGCTGGAACTCAGTTCAATTTGCTGACTGGACAAGAGCCAGCGCATGGGCTGTGGAAATTGCGGTGGGAACTCAAAAGTTGAGTTTTGTGGGTGATCTGTGGGGTTTCACACAGTGGGACAAGGACCTATCTGCAGGATAGTGAAAATCCTGGTTAGGGTCCACTTGAAAGGGATTGTCTAGCCACTCGCCTTTTGTCCAGCTCAGATCCACTACCCGGGCTCGCTGGTGTACAACTTCCCAAGATGAAAGAAAATGATCTTGGTTGTTTCATAGCCAGGGAGGCATTTCTCACATATTAGTAGATAACAACATAATTAAAACAAAACTTCCCTAGAGAAATAACTGCAATACTGTATGTAGGGGTCAGTACCCAAAGGTTTGTTAAATCCAAAAAATATAATCAACACATTTTCACATAACTCAAAATACACCACATGCAAAATGTACTACCTGGGCGGCAATACCCCCTCTTCCTGAACTGTCCCCACCACTGCTGGCATGGCGACCTGTTGTCCATTCAATCATCTCATAGTTAAAGATGGTAAAGGAACGTAGCCCATCTGTGATTAATACAATCTGGAATGTGTTTACCTATTAAAATAATATAATACAAACATATTAGGAAAAGAATGACTTGCAGAGTAGCTTCAACTAAAAGCATATACCCTTTATAATCTACTAAACAATAGAGTCCCAATGCCGATAACATTTATTAAATGTACGAAATATGACGAGCCTATGTTCATTTTAATTCAATAACATATTTAGCTATCTATCAGATAGCTATCAGATGTCTCTATCAGATGTCAGTAGTGAGTCCCTACCAGTTTTCCCTGCTAACCTCAGTGGCGTTAATAATATATTTCATAGTATTATTAGCTATCATCTAAATCAGGGGTTATGGTCCAATGACCGCATTGTCTTACAGTGAAATAAAGCCAGGGATTTTGATCATCCTGGGTTTTGTTCCATGCCTAGCTGCGTGAAACACCCCAGGACACCCCAGAATGGTCCAACTGCACATGCACAGGCTCTTGTCTAATCAGAGCCATTTGCAGTGACTGTGTCATTAGGCAACTTGCTCTGATAGACTTCAATGGGGACTTCAAGCAGATGAACCCCCAGCAGCGTGTGAGCTCTCTCCCCAGCCTATCTGTATGGCTGGGACAGGCGTGCGTGCACACCCCAAAGATGCAGGGGGTGTGGCCGCTCTCGTTCCCTATTGTAAACAATCAAAGCCATTTGCCAAATTAAATAGGCATGGCAAACAGGTCTGATTGTATGACAGCCTGCACGTTGAACCAGCAATCTGGGGGGGGTCTCACACAACAGGACATCCCAATTCAGGAGGCCCCGGAGGATTGACAGCGGCCAGACTGGAATCTATTCAATTCCAAGGCCAGCTGCTCTGGGATTTGATTCGCTTTAGTGGGGCTCATGCTAAAGATTTTCTGAAGTAAGTTTAACTGTAAGTGTGAATTGCCGCCTGCATCTCGGTAATCTTTTTAATGCAAGACAAAATTCAAAAAAAAGAAAGTTTAGTAAATAACTATTTGATAGGGCTTAAAGCGGTCCTTCATTCTGAATAAGAGTGTATCTTATATGTTTCCCACAACCTGTACATACAGATTGCTCACATTAAAAATCATCCTACCTGCATCTACTGCATATTATTAGCCTTTAAACATCCAAGATGGCGGCTTATGGAACATCAGGCAGCCTGCAAACAGGAAGTACCTTCTGACTGTGCTGCTCTGCATTTTGGGACTGCTGACCTTTTCCTGACCCCAGCTCTGCTCTGTCTGAGCAAAGTACAGCTAAAACCCGCCCACTGTACTTTATCCCACTCTCCTCTCCTCAGTAAGTGTGATGCTTCTGAGTCAAGATGGCGGCGTCCATATCCTAGAGTCCTGAACAGAGTTGCAGCCCAGTGAGGGAAAAAATAATAAGCGACTAAAAACTTCAAAAATATTAATTTTAGATGCTGGGGAATAGTTTTTTTAAGGGTTTGGGTTTTTCAATAAATCATGGTGAAGGTCCGGTTTAACTTAATAGAGATGTTCTTGAATACCAGGCTGATGCTTTTCTGCAAAACTGCATGGTAGCAGCCATCTTGTCATACACATAAACATGAGGGGAGAGCTGTACCAGCAGCAGCCCACACCAAACTGATAGATAAATGCCTCAGAAACAAGGGAAGCTTGTGTATTGTATTATATAAACACACACACACTGAAAAAACAGCTGCTAAAGAGATTGTGTGTGTGAAGGGAAACCTGCAACAATATTTCTTGACCACTGTTCAACAATGTTTCTTGACCACTGTTCACTGGACTCTGGATTTACCACAGACCATTCAGTGTAAACATTATGTATCATATAAAGTGTTACAATTTTTTCAGCAGAGCAAGGAGTCATCACAGTTGATGGCTTTCTACTAGAAATAAAGGAGGATGACTGTGGGATTGGGTTTTTATATAGGCTGGACTCATGTATGCGACAAGTTGGCCACTGCCATGCTGTTATGCAGCATATGATCTGCTGGCTATACCATAACATTTGCGTGGAATTAAGCTCTCTCATAAAATTATTCTTACCTTATTAGAAAAATTCTGTACCACACCTGTAAAATGCCTCATCATGTGTGATTTTTAAGGAAAAATTAGAACAAATATGTTTATTGCACTTTTTATGTGTGTTAAAAAAGCCAATTCACACCCAAATTCTTGTGCCTTAACAGCTGTTTTGGGGTCTGATTGGCTGTGATTGGAAAGTCCACCAAGGACTTTCCCTTTAAGGTCATTTGTGGTATGAAACTACCACGGCCTTGATCCCACACTGTACTGACTGCCCAAATGCTGCAAGTCTTAAGTTGTCAGTGCTCCAGGGTGGGCTCTTGCGCTGACGGGGGGATGGGCACTTGCTCTGACTAGTTTAGGTGAGCAAACCCTGGCAGTGGTATCTACTTTAATTACATAACTATTGTAGCTGGAGCAACACTAAGGCTAAGAATAATAACGGTAACATGTCTATGGTTCCCATTTATCCAGGCCATATTATTTCTGTACTGTGAAGTCACAGCAACTGGACTTGTTTTTCTGAATACATTTTACTAATCCAGTTGGTTCTCAGTTTAGAGATGCACAGATACTTTCTCAGCATGTGTATCTAAATGTTTCTTCAGTCAACAAAATTCCATTCCCATAATCAGTAGGCGGGTCTCATAAAACTAGGTGGGCAAAAGAGGGTATGCTAAATGGAAAAGTCCACTTCTGTCAGCTTTTTTCTCAAACCCTAGGGCGGGGCAGATCTGGCAGTAACTAGAAGATCCGATTACCTTACCACTGGTCCCACACTGACGATTGTCCTCCCGCAGCCCCCGTGGTACGGCCGGCTACCATTGAAAACAATAGGGGGCCTTTGTACACTGAAGGGACTTGCCCACCCCGAAGTCTGAGGCCACACCCACCCTGGAGTCTGAGAAAAACTCAACTTTTCCTTTAAGCTTAGTTATTCAATTTAAATAAAGATGACTTATATTACCTATCTTTTAAATCATTCAGATGACTAGGGAATCATGAAACATCTTTAAGAAAAAATACAGCACAAAGTATAGTTGCTTTGACTTATTACAACAGAAACACCATGATAATACTTACTGGTGAGCTGGCATCACCACCATAGAAAGTAACCCTATACCATGTTGCAATGAAGACCCAGGTGGCATTAAAGTCTGACAGCTCAGGGAAGTAGGAACTGACATCTTTGTTGGCACGGTTCAACACTCTTGGGTCCTCAGTTTCTCGGTAAAATACATCCCCTCCTCTGCGATTGTCCACATCAGCCCAAAAGGCAGCAACCACGCGACGGTCACCGGAGATAGGAAATGCCACAGGAGTAAACTGAGAAACTTCTCGTAGGAATGATAAAACTCCATTATTATTTACCTGAAATAAAATGCAAACATTTTACTATTATACTTTAACTCTATTCGTATATGATATTTGAAAATCACACTCATGCTTTTAACAGAATGGTATTAAAATATATTTTAGTTTAAACCTTTTTTAATGAAGGCGTAGTACAGGACAGTGAAGCCCACTTGTCAGGGCACATAGATACAATTGTGACTGTAACAGGAAAATACAAGAATAAAAAGAATTGTTGCCAGTAACAATGTGAGATCCACTGGCAATTTAAGTTCAAATGGTGCAGAATAATAATGTACAGCCTGACAGATAAAATTAGAGGAGTTGCTATCAAGTCATCACTTCCTCATTATCATGGCAGCAAATATCAGCCAATCATGTAACCACTGGCAAGCATTCAGGTTTGATGTGAAGTTCACTGGAAAAATGTATGGCTTCCCGGCAGTCATGTGATTTTCAGCCATACAATGAATGAAGTAGGCTGACTTGACTATAGTACCACTCTATAGACTTGATTCAAGGTCACAAAAAACCAAGCTCTGACTTTCTCCTGATTCGTGGTCGTCTAAATTTGAAGCAATTTTTTTAAGGCGGAAATTAGTGCTGGAACACGCACCAATGCGGAAACTTGCGCCTGTAATTTTCCGAACGGGCAAATTTGCAACTAATTTATGGGGTGTTTAGAGGCAGAAAAGTGGGTGCAAATGAATAAATTTCCTCCAGCAAAAACTGGAGTAAACTGCCGACTTCACTGACTAATAGGCTTATTTCATTCCTAAAACACATGCTGGTAGCATCTGGCATAGTTTTTAGCTATGGAAGTGTCAGCCGCAAGTTTTTTTCAGTAATTTCTCCCTTTTTTGGGGGTTTTGGTGAGAAAAATGTTTACAAGTTGTCAAAGTTGACAAGTCTCAAAATGTTTAATGATAAAAACACCAACAGATGGACATTGGGTCCCAAACAGGGAAGGAACATCTAGAACTAAACATTTGGAAACAATGGAGGTAGCCTGGAATCAGGAGATCCCCAATAAAACATGACACCTAAAAATAAAGAGAAATAAGCACCTATAAATAAACGACACCTAAGTATTTCTCCCCTTTTTTACTGTTTCTCATTAGTTTCTGTGTTTTAGGCAAATCTCTATTCTCCATTTCGGAGTGTATTCCCTGTCACCTGAGTCACCTGACAGGGAATACACTGGAGAATAGAGATTTGCCTAAAAGCTGGAGGAGAAGCTGGAGAGACAAAATCGCAACTGACAGAAGTTTTTGAGCCATCCGGGATCTGATGAATCTTGGGAGCGGCCAGGCTGCAAACTCTATCTTGTACCCGGAGGATACCACCTCCTGAACCCAGTCCGGTCCGAGACGCGCAGCCTGCAGACATGAGCAAAGAGCTGAAGCCGTCCCCCCACCCAGATGGGTGAGGGTGCCTCCTCATGCCTGAAGGGGCTTTGGTGAGGACTTGGGCTTGGGGCCCCAAGAGAGACCGGGACGGCCACGTCCTCTACGTGAACCTGCGAATGGGGCCCCTCTTCCCACCCTAGGAGGACGGAAGGAGGGGATTGCAGAGCTAGCCCCCCAAAAGGACCGCGGCTGTTTCCTGCGTTGAGGCAGCCTACCATCCCTGGCAAACAGATCCAAACGCTCTCCAAAGAGCCGCAGCCCCGTAAAAGGGAACCCAGTGAGGGCCTTCTTAGCAGCATTTTCCGCCGCCCACTGACGCAGCCAAACAGAACGGCGGATTGCCACCAGTAGGGCGGAGGTCCTACCACACATCCTGACCGCATTATCCATGGCAGAGAGAATGAAAGCCACAAAGTCATAGCAAAGCAGGAGGGATCTATAATCCTCTCCCCTATTGACTGCCAATGTATTTTCCAGAATAGACTTGAGTAGCCCCTTAACAGCGATGGCCGTGGCAGCAGAAAGGCATGACAAGCCAGCTGATCCAAACGTCGGTCCTCAGCATCCCTCAGGGTAGAGGTATCAGGGGAATGCATGACCGAGGTATTGGACAACCCGAGGACGGGCGCATCCACCTCAGGGGGAAATGATCAGTGTTTAACCACATCAGCAGGGAATGGGTACTTCCTGTCCCAGCTCTTGGGCACCGCTGGTCTACTAGGTCGTTCCTACTCCTTGAGCACCAAATTATTAAAGTGATTTTGCTCAGGGAACTCCAGGCGTTGTTTGACAGTGTCAAAAAGCTCACCCTGTTGCCTTTTAGCTGCCACAGGAGGGGCAATACACAAAACATCAAAAATATGGGCCAAAAGCCTTTCAGTGTCCAAAGGAGACTCAGTACCAGCATAAGCCTCCTGCTGGTCCCCAGAAGAATCCGAATCAGAGAAGAGTTCCCCCTCTTCTAGGGGGTAATGTCCAGACAGATTGTAAAGTCCCTCATCCTCAATGGGAAAAAGGGAAGTATTGGGGGTTAAGTGCTGCTTCTTGCCAGAAGCCTTGCGGGGGACAGGCCCCATAATGTGCCTTTCCAGGCTGGCCACCCGCATAGCCAAATCATAATGGGATTCCCCGCTAGCATGTCCCTCACTGGGGGTCAGAGGCAGGCGCGGGGGGGGTAGGTGATGCAGAAGGGGGTGCAGAGCTGGGAAGCAAGACGGGCAACCCAGACTGCAGCACAAGTACCCTCTGGGCACAGGGCACACATACCCTAACATCGTCGGTAACAGGGGATACCACACACATAACACACAGCTGGGCTTGTTCCGAAGGAACCCCAAGCCCATTATCCCCAGAAGCCTCCATATGGTGATTTGAGTGGCACAACCGGCCAGTATAGGGTTAAGGCTAGTAATAGCCACCCGGGATGCCCCAAAAACCCGCTAGGTAGGTGGGAGATTACAAATGGGAAGAGGGCCGGGAAAAACCACAGGGACGTTTATCACGCCTGAAAGACATAAGAAGACATCCCCATAAGCATTCACAAGGAGAAGGTAAAAAGAAGGTAAAAAACACCCCGCAGGGGGACTCACGGACCGCACGGTAAAGGAGCCAGCAGCACACGCAGCACGCGTGAGTAAAGGAAGGGAATTAAAATGGCGCCCGCAGACCTTGAGGGGCGGGCTGCGGAGATGTGACGCAAAAAGCGTCATCTGCAGAGCCCGCCCCCCCGAAGAGCGCAAATTGCGCCCCACGTGATCTAGCTGTCCAATGACGGCACAGCAGCAGCAGCTGAGGCAATGTCGCCGCCATCCGCGGAGCACTGTACAAGCGGCGCAGCGGCGAGCGTACCAAGTACACAGCAAAAAAACAATAAAGTGACCACTACCACCCCCCTCCCAAGGGAGAGAGCGAGGCAAGGGAAAACAGTAGCGGCGTAAAAGCCAGAGTTAATAATAGGTAGAGAGAGGGGGAGGGGGGGCACCTAGGGGGATTGGGTAAGGAAGACCCATAATGCAGGAAGGGGCATCCCACAAGGCTCACCATAAGCCTAGACCGCCTACCCATGTCAGTGCAGGGATTTGCGGTAGGAGCAGTGCTCCTCAGCACCTGACCCTGGCCGATCTTCCTTAAAGTGGACGAACACCCACCCCTGATCGGCCCAGGAATCTATAAGATCAGCTCCCTCCCCGTGGGGCATCCGAAATCGGGATGTCCCACGGGGTGAAACCCCCCAGAAAACCCCTAAAATCTTACCTTTTAGGCGACGGATAAGCCGCCGCCGCCTCCCGCGCGTCCCTCTAGCACGGCGCCCTCCCGCGCCGGCCATTTGTGAATGGCCGGCACGGGGGCGCGCGCCCTGTAAGAGGGACGCGCGGGAGGCGGCGGCGGCGGCTTATCCGTCGTTTGTCCGTCGTCTACAAAAGGTAAGATTTTAGGGCTTTCTGGGGGGCTTCCCACAGCGGGGCACCCCCTATTGGGGTGCCCCGCGGAAGTGGACCAACACCCAGGATAGTGAAAATCCTGGGTGTTGGTCCACTTTAAATAGCACACACACCAGGTGCAGCAGATGATGGGGAGAGAGCATCCAGGGCTCTGCTGACACCCGCTGGTGGCTGATGGAACTGCAGGTAGGGTGAGCCGCCAGAGCTCTGGTGACACCCACTGGTGGCAAATGGAACTGCAGATGGGGTCTGCATCCAGAGCTCTGGTGACACCAGCTGGTGGCTACCGGTACCACAGATGGGGTAATTGAGCCCAGCCACCAGCCGGGCATCAGCCGAACCCGGGGTTCTAACACCATCAGACTGAATGATGTCTGTGGTCAGGATGACCCATCGGACCATCAGGAAAGAACGACCCACTGCCAGCGACTTGTGCATTCACACATACTGAATAACCAGCTGCTAGAGGGATTTTGTGTGCATGTGTGTAAACCTGTAACAATGTATCTTTACCACTGTTCAAGGCGGACTCTGGTAAAGGACTCTGGATTTACCGCACACCAATCAGTCAGTGTAAAATGATACAATTCATTCTACTGCAGCAGAACAATGAGTCATCACATCTGACAGTTTCTACTACTAATAAACGGAGGATTGCACTGATAAATGAGGCAATTTTAACTGTGGGATTGGGTTATTATATAAGCTGGACTCATGTATGTGGCAAGATGGATGCTCCCATGCAGTTATGCAGCATAGAATCTGCCTGCTATTCCACAACAGCTGCATGGAGTTAAGCCCTCTCATATAGAGTATATCACTAATTATCAGAGTGGGGCTTTAGGGATGCAATTTACTGAACTTGCTTTTTTTGACTTTTGGTCTGCTTTAAACTATTTATCAGGCAGCTTAATAATAATTCTGACCATCATATAACTAGCATCCAGATTACCGTATTTTTCGCCCTATAAGGCGCACTTATTTTCCCCAAAAGTGAGGGGAAAATGTCCTTGCGCCTTATCGGGCGAATGTAAAAAAAAAAAAAAAACTCACCCGTTGCCGGCGCTCCCGCGTTGCCTGTCACTCTGCAAGAGGCCAGATAAAGACAGAGAATCGGCGGGCTGGGGGGGGGGGGATGCCACACTGCCAATGGGAATGGGGGGAGGGGGATGCCACACTGCCAATGGGAATGGGGGGAGGGGGATGCCACACAGCCTATGATAATGGGGGGAGGGGGATGCCACACTGCCAATGGGAATGGGGGGATGCCACACTGCCAATAGGAATGGGGGGAGGGGGATGCCACACAGCCTATGATAATGGGGGGAGGGGGATGCCACACTGCCAATGGGAACGGGGGGAGCGGGATGCCACACAGCCTATGATAATGGGGGGAGGGGGATGCCACACTGCCTAGGATAATGGGGAGAGGGGGATACCACACTGCCTATGGGAATGGGGAAAATGTCCTTGCGCCTTATCGGGCGAATGTAAAAAAAAAAAAAAAAAACTCACCCGTTGCCGGCGCTCCCGCGTTGCCTGTCACTCTGCAAGAGGCCAGATAAAGACAGAGAATCGGCGGGCTGGGGGGGGGGGGGGAGGCCACACTGCGAATGGGAATGGGGGGAGGGGGATGCCACACTGCCAATAGGAATGGGGGGAGGGGGATGCCACACAGCCTATGATAATGGGGGGAGGGGGATGCCACACTGCCAATGGGAACGGGGGGAGCGGGATGCCACACAGCCTATGATAATGGGGGGAGGGGGATGCCACACTGCCTAGGATAATGGGGAGAGGGGGATGCCACACTGCCTATGGGAATGGGGGGGCACACTGCCTATATGGGGAATAGGAGGGGGGGGGGAATGCCACACTTCCTATGGGAATGGGGGAGGGCACACTGCCTATATGGGGAATAGGAGGGGGGAATGCCACACTGCTTATGATAATGGGGTACACACTGCCTATATAGGAATGGGAGGGGGGATGCCACACTGGGTATAAGGGGAATGGGAGGGGGAATGCCACACTTATATATACTGTATGTATACTGGGTATACCGCAAATAGGATGGGGGCATGCTACACTGTCTTTGGAATGGGGGCATCCCACACGGCCTATGGGAATGGGATAGGGGAATGACACACTGTCTGTAATGGTGTGTTTTTGGTTTAAAATATTTTTTTTTCTTATTTTCCTCCCCCAAATCCTAGGTGCGTCTTATGGGCAGGTGCGTCCTATAGGGTGAACAATACGGTACCTGATCTGAGGGAAACATTAAAGTAAAAAATGTTGGCATCTAACCCAAAAATATACTATACACGCAATCTTGTATAATTACAAGTCTTGGTTTCTTTAATTAAAAATAATTACATATGATGTTTTATAGTCCTGTTATAAGCTTCCGATTATCAGGGTATGTCACAATTACATAGAGTACATTGCACTCTGTATCCAATGCATGTTGTTATATGTATAATTTAATTTAAGTGCCTATGTTAAACCATGTAACTGTAAACCAGGAGTGCAGGGTGGAAACAAACATGGAGGGGAGGTATACTTGTAGAGGAAATGACAGTAACATAGAGTGCTTTCTGCATGATTTCTGTAAGGCAGGGTGTTGCCTATCAATTTACTGATGGGTGTCACAGGACCACACATAGCACAGATGCCCGTGATGCACTCCCCGATTGGTAGAGGTGGTTCTGCAACAAGTGTGAAGCCATGTGCAGCAGGGGCCCCACAGTAAAGAGAGGGCATGATCAAAACCTTGCCCCACTGTGTGAAAACCCCCCAGGTCGCTCAGTAAAACTCAACTCTTTTCAGTACTAGTAACACTTTTTTGGTCCCAGCAACCAAACCAGTGACATATGACATCAGGCACCAGACTCTCCCAATAACTCACATCATCGGTAGAATAGCAAGGATTCAACATTTATTTAAAACAACATACACAAACACACATTTAAAAAACATATACCGTAATTAGGATGTCCATCATATGAACCAAATTTTTGTGCAAAATCAGCTGTGCAAAAAATACCAAACCAAACCTATTGTCAGATATATATAGAACAACCTCAATCCTCCTATTTTGTGCAAATAAAAAAAATGTCAAAGTGCAATAAAGTGCTAAGCGTGAAACAATGAATGATTCTGCAAGAGGATGAGGAGGAAGCTATGTCACTGAAATGAACAACACAGCATCACCTTAGTAAAGGTTCCGTTCTGGGCATCCAAACTACCTACAAGCCAGCTTCCAGGTCCTAAGGCGCATGTGCGGACTCTCATCCAATTAGAGCATTTTGTCATACATATTAAATGTTCCACAAATGGCTCTGTTTGCAGCAATAGGAATTAGGAGCGGCGTACCTCTATCATAAGATAAATAGAACATATAAACATAAGGGCAGTTTTGACTATGTGGCCTTCTTCTGCTGTCAACCTCCTATATTTCTAACTCACCCCACCCCCTCACACTGAGCTCTGTAGTAGAGAAATGCTCAACTTTTTCTAGCAGCCATCTGATGTGGCCCCTGACCTACTATGGGGAAGGCATAAATAGAATTGGTGTGTAAAGGTAGTTAAATACCTCAAATAAGGATGGGAGGTTGCATGAAGAGTGGTGAGGAGGAGGGGCGAATTGGCAAATAAAGGTGGCAGTGGTGGCTTAGAGGAATGTGGTGACATTGATAGTGCAACACCACCCCTGGGTGACCCCTGGAACTATAACAAGGTCATAGTTTTTTCAATTTTTAATTGTATGTTTAGCATTGGAAGGCATTTTGATGGGTTGATTATTGGGAATATGGTTCTGATTTGGGACTGATGGGGGGATGGGCTATAATATGGGGCCCATACATTGAGTGCCGTAAAGCAATTCACATATGTATTGCTGGAGTGTAAAAAAAATATGAGTGTAAAAAATCAATATAATGGAGTTTGTCGACCAGTCGCTGTTCTGGTTGTAGAAATACTTTGTTACAAAATTCAAAATAACAAAAAACATTCTAAATCGCTTAATTGGCCCCTGCTCTTCTAAAGGTTGAGCACCTCTGACATAAACTATATAATCACAAGGGGCTCTAAAGCTCCTAATGTTCCGTGTTATTTATAAAACAAGCCAAGCCAAGCCCCACAATAGCAGGCAGCGTGTCTATTTCAGTATACTTTGACACTTAGGGGGTTATTTAAGAAATGCTAGCGACAGGTAGTGCCATGTAACGGCATGTGGCGTCAGGTGAACGATGGGTGCTGTATGTGAAAAACACATGTAAGAAAGCGAATCTGGCGAGCGCCTCTAACAGCGCCATGTAGCATCACATGTATCACTAGCGGTGGCTCAGTGTATAGCACTGGCGCTCTAGGTTCAGCAGGTCCATGTAGTACCTTTCGCTCAGTAGCGCTCTCCCATACATTTCAATGGTGTTTCATTTGGTAGTGTTTAAATAGCGTGTTGCTAAAGTAAACTTGTAACATTTTTGGCTCATCACTGATTTTGGCAATCATTGTATGTCCTCTCCTACCCTGCAAACAAACACTTTTATTGTTTTTTTTGTTAATTTATTTATGCAGAATTGCAGCTCTGCCATTGCAGTGTCATTGCCACAGTGTTAAAACAATGTCATTCCATGTGTTTTTGCTCTGGTGCTGGTGTATATGTGTTTAGAAACAGACTTTTTTCACACAGTGTCTGGTGCTCTATGCTAGAGCACCCAGCTTTAGAGCGCTTGCACTGCTTGTTTTTTCATGAATACAGGCTTCAGCACCGAGTGCCAGATGCACTTAACTGGTGCTACCTTTTGCTGCGACCTTGTCCTGTTGTTAGATGTAGTGTAGAGTCTTGGGCGCTATGACCTTGGAACACCACCTAGTGTTCTCGATTGGCTCTGCAGTAAATCAGGGTGAGCGCTTCTACAGCGCCCACCAGACATAACATTCATCAATGCTGGACGGGATAATACAGCGCCACTTGTCCGCCCGCTAAGCTAGGTTATAGCGCTAGACACCCATTTACAGCGTCTACTAGCAGTCGCTCTAAGCACCGCTATACAGATGCTCACATGCCGATATGTGGCATTAGTATTAAATCAGCCTCCACATCATAATGCTGCAATACACAGGTGGCCACTGAAGGGGGGAAGGTTTATTGATCACACATTGAGCCCTTTGATTGGTGGTAGGGGAATCAGAGGGGAGTGGCAGAAGTCAGTGCCAAGTTTCATCTTTTAGATGTTGCAGCGGAGGTTACAGGAAGGGAGAGGGTAGATATGACAAGGCAAGCTGCTGAATTATGGTGTTTACATTTTGCCTGGACAGTCCCTTTAACATATACAAGTGCAATAAAAATGCAATAAAAATATTTTTTCCCAAAAAATCACCTTAAACTGCGATGGGGCATTTTTTTTATTTTGCCAGTGGTAAGGATTTTTTTTTAGGAATTTAGGTATAAAATTTAGGTATGTTCTGGAACTGGAATAAATCTTTTATGGCACTTTTTTGTGTGTACATATTAAAAAAAACTCTCCAAAATGCAGGTTGCAATTCACAACGCAAGGCACACCACAGGTGCACCTTGCTTGACCAAATACTTAGCATGACCCCCCTAGACTGCAGTTTACTCTATAGTATCACATGCAATGGGCATTGTTTAAGACTTCCCACCTTTTTAAAGTTGTTTAAATGGTAATTTCACATTTGATTGCAAGTTTCCATTATTGTGAGCCAAAAGCAGAGGTCATTAGGCTGCTTAAACTTAGCCAAAGCTCTTGATTACACCACCCATTACATTTTTTAGACTCCAGGGGCCTGCAAAGTTCCTCTTTAAATGAAAAAAAATTAATTCTTGTCTCCAGAACAATGGTGGTATCACCATGACCAGTACTTTCTTATTATGACACTCACAGGCATTTTTACTCAAACTTCTTGCTGGGTCAGCAAAGACAGCATCAGAGACTACAGTAATTTCCCCTCAAAGGAGACACAGTGAGCAGAAAGTACTGACTGAAATGCTTTCTTGAGTTGGTCTGTGTCATTATATTATGATTTCTTGGAGTGCTGGACTATTGTGCATTTAATTGTTTGTGATTTATCCATACAGGTCTACAGCACCATACATTTAGGAATAATGGCATTTGCTGTCTTAAATACATTGTCTTTGAAGCATGCAGACACATTTGCCTACACTCAGGCAGGCCTAGACTCGCTGATAGGAAGTTATAGAGAGACACCGAACCCTATCATTAAGGATCAAACTCTGATTAAAAAACAGTTCGATTTATTAAAGTGCCGGCATATACAATATGATCTACATGCAGTTACATTTGTTGAGTATTTGAGAGCACGAAGGATACCGAGAGGTTTGAGAATAAACTTGAAACCCTCATTTTGTAAGGAAGGGACAGAATTCCACGATAGGTGGTTCCAAATACTCAACAAGTGTAGCCTAGATCTCATGACCTTAATTGTACAGAGTATCCAAGTCCAATTGAAGGAACTGGATCAAGAAATACAGACTGTGAAAGGTAAGTTGGAAACATCGTTGGATACAGGTGAGTTTAAGACATATATGGAGTCCCTGGATGCAACATTGAATCAATATCACACTGAAACCTTAACCATGAATTAAATAAATATAAAAGGGATATTTTGGATTATGAATCCAACAGGATATATAATTGGAGAGAGAGGCGACCCTTCAGATATTACAACCAACAACGACGGCAGAATACATCAGATTCAGAGTACAGCAATTGCTCAGGGAGTGACTCGAGACATTTTTTAGACAGCAAAGGCCACCGTTCACAAAGAAAAAACCCACAAGACAGGGCCAGAGAGGAGGGAGGACCCCAAAGAGTTACCAGGAGCAAAACAAAAACAGTGAGAGTAACCTAGTAGTAAACATCTATAGTAGACCAATTTCAGTCAATGAGGAGAGGGTTCTAAACAGGGGGTTGGGCTTTGTGCCCACTTATTTTGGGGACCCCCTGGAATTGGATGTGGAACTTTTTTCCGTATGGTGAGAACTAAGGCTTTTTTAAATTCTTCTCAAACAGAATTCCAACTGGAGAACACCCCAGGACATACACGGACGATGGGTCTCCCCACGGGGGTTGACCTAATTAGCTGGAAACAAAAGAGCAAGTGGCAGCTGCCACAGGGGGTCCCCAAAATAAGTGGGCACAAAGCCATGTGGTGGAAACGTTCATTAAGATGGTACAGAGGGATGTGTCGATGATCAAGCGGCGCCCCCTATCATGTAAATATAAAAACAATCTGAGTAAAAAAGAGAGACAGGCATTGCAAAATTTATAGAGAGATACAACTATTATTATTAATAGGATTATTCTAGGATATCCTAGATCGGGCCAAAAATCGAGCTAGTAGCAGAGATAGGAAATACATGTTAGATAAATCAATGTACGCTATGGGAGAAATGTCTGTAAAGCCAATAGTGAGGAATAAGAAGTCCACCTCTGATACAGATAAGGTTACATTAGTTATCACATATAGTGAGGAATTCAATAAAATTAAACAGATTATTAATAAACATCTCCCCATACTTAGTTGTGACCCGCAGCTTAGAGAGGTCCTCAAATATGGAGTGAGGGTGGTGAGTAGAAAATGCCCCACACTTGGTCAGAAATTGTCACCTAGTCTCTTTAGGGGTCTTAATATTTCATCCTCAACCTGGCTCTCACATAAAGGATTTTATAAGTGTGCTAACGGTAGATGTGGAATGTGTCAATACACTCAAACTGGCTCTTGCTTTAGGTCTACTTATACCAAAGAAACTTTTCAGATTGATAGTTTCATTAATTGCAACTCATGTAACGTTATCTATTTGATAACATGTGAACTATGTCATATTCAATACGTGGGTTGCACTACTCGTGCGATGAAAAGAAGAATATCAGAACATATAACTGCATCTTCTGTAGAACGTTTGAATGCATCCTCTAATGTGGGACGGCATTTTAGGAATCATCATAAAGGTGATCTTACTGGATTTAAGTGTATGGCGATAGAAAGGGTACGTCTTGGTCCCAGGGGGGGAGACCTTACTGAAAGACTGCTCCAACGAGAGGTCTTTTGGATCTTTAAATTGGGCACCCGTATCCCCAATGGTCTTAACTATAGATGGGATGTGGACTTATTTTTAAGTTAATATCTATTGTCCCTATTTCTTTGGTCTACACTATTAAGATGCACTTTATTGTGGAATACTAATCTAATAACCAGAATTAAATCAAATTAAATTTGATAGGGATTTTCCTGTCAGGTTTCTCTATATATGCAAATTGCTATGCTATTATGCTCTCATGCGCCATTATGCGCTATTATTCCTTTTTTTTTTTGCTCTTTCTTTCTTTTTCTTTCTCTTGATGTATATGGATGTTTTTGAAATGACTAGCATATTATGCTCTTAAAAATTCCAGACTTTATATAGTTTATTATTTATTATGATTTGCTCCTTTATTATACAGTATTAATTATGGTTTGGACCATTTTTTTGTCTTTTTTATCTTCATCTGTGGATGACATTTATTGCATATAATGTATTTAACTGATGTTTTTACACTGGCTTTCAAGTCTTAAATAAGGCTTATTAAATTAATATTTTTGATTGTAATATTGATCCTTTTTTCTTATAGTAGTGTGGCATGAGCGATGCGGCTGTTTTAAAATGTGGTTAATATTGTATCTCTCATCTATTATTACAAAGTATCGGCTGTTTGAAACACACTTTTGTTATATACACGTGTTACATTTGCCAGTAATGGCCTTTATTATGGTGACAAATGTTGCCAGCAGTCTGATACAATGTAGCTTGGATTCATATGTCTCGCTCACGCCAGCCTCCTCCCTCTTCACTGGCTACGCTATTATTTAGTATCAGGTGCAGCCTAGGACATGATTTCCCGGCGCACGCCTACTGCATGGTCAGTGAATTTGAAGGAGCTGTTGCAATTAAGGTCAGCCAATGTGTTTTTATCATCCACAGATGTATGATATTATACAATTATATCATTGTCAAACATTGTATTTAAATGTATGTCCTACAACCTATCCTTTGTCATGATTAAGGGTGAGAACCCGAAACGCGTTGACGTGTAAGGATACCCTATATGCTGCTCTTATCTATACCACTGTGATGGATCTTAACCAGTTTTGAAATAAATGGACTTTTAAATTTGCTTTACTACTATGTGGCTGGCTTTTCCATGGCTTTTGGACATTACCAATTTTCGAGGTGAGCACTCCAGCCCTGCCTGAGTGGAGAGCTGTATTTCCTGGTGATAAGCTGGCATCCCTGCTGTCTAACTATTATTATTAAGCCTTCTGATAAAGAGGGCACCACTGTGATCACGGACAGATCCCTCTATGAACTTGAAATTGAGACACAGTTGGAAGATGTTAGTGTGTATTGTAAACTAAGAAAAGATCCCTTATCTTTGATTAAGGAAGTAATAGATCAGATTGTGATGGAGACTTTTGATTTAACCTTGATAGACAAGAAGCTGAAAGGCTGAAAAGCTGAAGGATTTTTTGATCACTCCCTTCCTGATGACACCGGTATTTTACATCTTACCAAAGATCCACAAAAATATAAGTAGTCCACCAGGGCGCCCAATTGTGGCAGGTGTACAATCAGTATTTCAACCAATTGCAGTTTTTTTAGATCAAATCTTACAACCTAAAGTGTTATCAATACCATCATTTTTGTTAGACACCGGTGATTTTCTAAATAAAATATCAAGTCTAGGACCCCCGCTTTGCATATTATGCACAATGGATGTGAATAGCCTCTACACATCGATACCCCATGATTTGGGGATTGCTGTGATTAGAGAAGTCTGTGAAGACATGGGTTTGGATATACAATTCAGAGGTTTTCTAAAAAAACTGTTACGAATAGTATTCATGAGGAGCTATTTTTACTATAATGGAGAGTTTTTCCAACAACTCCAGGGCACGACGATGGGGTCAAATGTGGCCCCATCATATGCCAATCTTTTTATGGCATCTTTTGAAAAACACTTTGTTTATACTCACCCCCTCTATATTGATCATGTGATGCTTCGGTTCCGCTTTATAGACGACATTTTCTTGGTATGGAGGGGACCAGTGGAGACACTGTTGGAATTTAAGGGAATGTTGGATAAATGCCTCCCTTCGATTTCATTTACAATAGAGTACAGTGAAAAGCAGGTACATTTATTGGATGTGAACGTGAGCCTAGATATGAATAAGATTGGGACATATGTATTTAGGAAACCCACTGATAGGAATACCTATCTCCAATTCAATAGTTTCCATCCTATGAGGCAAAAGAGGGGTATCCCGTATAGTCAGTTCTTAAGACTACGAAGGATCATTAACAATGAAGAGACCTTTCATATGCGAGCAGACGAGATGGCAAAAAATTTTAGAGCAAGAGGGTATCCGGAACATCTAGTTGAAACGGCTAAACAAAAAGCTTCCCAAATACAAAGGGAAACTTTACTGAAATATAACCCTAAAAAAACATCTGATAGGATTGCAATGGTGTCTATGTATAACATAGTGTATCAACGTAGTATTACATAGTGATCAGATTACGAGAATTATAAAGAAACATTGGTCCGATTTTAACAAGTGACTCAATGTTTAAAGGTATATTTACGGCTCCTCCTCTTTTCATTTATAAACGACCCAAGAACATTAGGAGCCATCTAATTAGGTCAGATACAGAAATAAGGAGACAAATTGAAGGTGTTGATTTTACGGGTTTCTCTAAACCATCGAGGATGTTTAATTGCGGTCACTGCGCCCAATGTAATTTTGTAATGAAAAGGAACATTTTTTTCCACCCGGACAGGAAAGAAGTATGAAGCAAAGGGTTTTCTCAATTACTCTTCAGCAATGGTGATATATATATGAAATGTCCCTGCAGAATGATTTATGTGGGCCAGACTACTAGGGAGGTACGCCAAAGAATATCTGAACATAGAAGTGCAATCAGGAGAGGGGACTCGTTGTCATCAGTGGCTAGGCACTTTATGTTAGCTGGGCATAATATCTCACAATTGAGATTTATGGTCATAGAAAAAATTAAACCATCAAAAGAGGGGGTGGCATTAAGAGAAGATTATCTAAAGGGAATTATTCTGGATATACGAGCTGAATGCTATGACCCCCCAAGGGCTAAATGAGGAGTGTGACCATACATCTTTTTTTTTTTTTTTTACAATAAATCTTTATTGAGGTAGAAAGGGTAGCAAGGCAGTCAAATACAAAAATCTGGTTCATAGAGCAGATAAATCCAGAATGCATATTACACAAAGCCATAACAAAGATCACAACGTCAAAAACCTACTGGACCTCTGCGTACTTCACCCTCCGGCTGCCACCTATATTGAGCCTTGCCATTCCCCTCCACCAGTTTTTGCTTTGTTAAAAGGGGGGGGGATAAAAGGGGGGGTCATAGGTCAGGATGTAAGGTTAGAGAAGAGCAGACGGAAAAGGAAAAGGGAAAGAAACAAGGGAAGACTTAGCGCGGGGGAGGGGGGGAGGCAACCCCCAGGCCCACGCCCCATCCAGACCCGTGCTCCCCCGCCCGGACCAGACATCTCACGTCGTTGTTCACCCATCAAGCCTAACCCCTTGCGGTCATACTGTCCCAAGGCAACCATCGATATCTATGCTTTTCCTCTGAGCCCTTGAGAAGGGCCGTCAAGTCCTCCATGCGTCTAGTATCTTCCACCCTGCGGATCCAAGAGCTAATGGGAGGTGCAGCGGGAGACTTCCAATGGGCTGGTATACACTCCCTAGCTGCGTTCACCAGGTGAATAGTCAATGACTTTCTATATATTTCCCCACCTCTCCTCTGATGGAGTGAAGCAGGAGGGTCTCCGGGGAAAGTGGAATGTCGTTGCATGTTATCTTGCGAATCCACTCCACAACGCTCCTCCAAAAGCCCCTTATTTTCTCACATTCCCAGAATATGTGTAGGATGGAGCCTTGGGCCTTTTCGCACCTCCAACATAATGGCGAGACCAATGGGTAAAACCGGTGCAGAGTCTGAGGAGTTCTGTACCAACGGCAGAGGATCTTGTATCCCGCCTCCTGGTATGAGTTGCTGACTGACGCTCGATGTGCCAGCTCGAGAATTTTCTTTACTTGATTTGAGGAAAAAGTAACTCCACGGTCTCTCTCCCATGCTCCCACAAAGCCTGGCACGAAGGTCTCTCCTGGATCTATCAGGAATTGATATACCATGGATAGCGCCCTTTGATCGGTTCCGGGGACACACATAGCCACTCAAAGGGCGTAAGCGCCCTCCCAAACCCCTCGGGGGGGGGGGGGGGGCAAGTTACCCAGAAAGTGAGAGATTTGAAGCGCTCTCTCTCCAAAGCGACAGGTGGGGTGGGTTCCCCCACGACACAAGCTCCTGTTGGGTCTTCCATCTAGAGCCGTTCAGGAAATCCCGGGAGGTGCCTCTTCCAGGCGCCCTCCACCTCCCGAAACCCCCGTCCAACCGGCCCGGGATAAAATCCAGGGCCCCTATGACCGGTCTGAGTGGGGAGGGTGTGGGGGCTATGCTCTCCCTCGAAGCTTGTCTGTGCCATACCTGTAGGGTTGGGCCTATCGTTCCATGAGTCTTGAGTGCACTCAGAATCGCACCAGGGGACCAGGGCAGGCCTGCCAGAGGAACCGGGCACCACGTCTGCTCCAGCTGGACCCAGCGTTTGTGTTTTCCATGGAGGTTCCAGTCCACAATTCTGCCTAGATGTGCTGCTGCATGATACATTTTAACGTCTGGGAGTCCCACTCCCCCTCTCGTCTTCGGTAAGGTAAGTAGTTTTTGTGAGATTCGCGGGCTCCTGCCTCCCCACACAAATTTTATAAAGACCATACATCTTTTATGTGAATTAATTGTATATACAATAGTGTGCAGGAAGATTGTAAATAATGTGTAGAGATGTAGGGTGAACCATAACCAGTTATGGATTGAGATTTAAAAACTATCCACTTTAAAAACATTAGAATAATTGGAATTTACAAATAATAAATGACTGTTATAATTAGGGTCCGCCGTAGGGTAGTGCAGGGAGTGGGTGTGTGTTAAGGGTTAATGTATACCATAACATATAAACACGAGAGTTGTAGAATAAAGTTCTGATAATGGACAAATCCACCAGATGTACAATACTAATAGAGTGTTATTTATTTTATCTCTCTAGAGAGAATTGCATAGAAGGGAGAAGAAGAGGTTAGAACGGTGCACTCCCACTCAAATGGATAATCAGAGTGAAGACCTCTCAACCCTGTGATCGTTTAATGCTGGACGCAATGTACAATAAGCTGCTGTGTAATTACATGTAGCTTGGATAGACAGGATAAACGATTGACTGACAGGGCCGGCCCCGTGCACGTGCGCGCCTCCATGCTGTGTGTGGCAAGATCTAGCGATCACAGCGGTGGTTGGCACGCACGTCAGGAACGTCCCAGAGCAGGAAGTGATGCGTGATGACGCGGCTGAGAAGCTGCGACGTCGCGCGTCACGTGGCGCCGAGGGGAGAGGCACCTGGGATATATAAAGGTAACTGGAGAGCGGTTATAGCAATAGACCTCTGAGGAAGGGTCGCAAGAGCCCGAAATGGCCGTCAGGTAGCAGGTATGAGATCCATCTGGAGGACTCGATACATGCAGGTTAATAAATATATGTGGATGTTTGTTTTGTTTTTGTTTCCGCACCAGTCTATAACTGTGGAGTGTACATAGATTGTAACAATAAGTTGTCTTTGATACAATGTGCGCTTTTACTCTGGGGTTAGTGCAATGTGTTGCTTTGGGACCTGTGCAATGGATTTAAAGTGTATGTTAATTGTGATTTTCAATGCAGTCAGTGCGATCATTTAGATAGACTCTTTCATATTGCACAGATCACTTTAGTATGCCATTGCCACACACCCCTAAGCCATACTTAGATGGATATCTGGGTGTTGCCTTTTTGCACATTAGACTTGATTGCTTTTTATTAACTGCTCTCTTTGCACATTAAAGCGCACTCACAACTAAGTAGCTCATTACAGGAATAGATGGTTGTTGAGTGTATATATTATGGATTGTTGATATAGATTGTTTATATTTGGCGTAACTTTTTCATGTAATAAAAAGATTACTGTGAAACATTTTAATAACTGTGTGCGCACCTTAATTGGTATATGTGTCTTATGAGGAAAAGGGATAGGAATTGGATACCCTTCATATAAGTTTGCAGCACTAGACACTTGTGGGTTTAATTATTATATTATGATTTCTTGGAGTGCTGGACTATTGTGCATTTAATTGTTGGTCTGTGTGCGCACATTTTCACCTAAGGGGGTAACTGGGGGTGTGGGGTCTTGGGAACTCTTCCAGGCAATATGGGGGGACTACATAGAGCCTCCACTTCTGTGGTATAAAAGTTTCCTTCTGAGACAGGTCTGACACTAGCTTGGCAGGCCGCCAAGGAAGGAGAAGGGGGGCCGTGTCCCCACTCACTAAAATGCCGTAAACCATATTTCAAAGATGGCATGACGTTTTTGTGCTAGATTGCAGTGTCCTTTCTCCAAACATAATACTTGGAAATTAGAATGCTTGAATGGGGGAAAACGTGTGTACATGGGTCTGTAATTGGCTTAATGACAGGAAACAGAGGGCGGTTATTACCGATGTATACTCAGATTGCATAACCGTTACAAGCAGAGTACTGCAGGGGTCAGTATTGTGCATAATGAGACTGTTAGAAGTTACCTTGGGTTCCTTTGTGACCTCACAGACTATTATTGACCTTGCTCGTGGCATCATTTTTGTTGGTCGACCAGTGTTGGGGAGAATAATAATGGTCCTAAATTTCCTTCATTCGTACACATTTGGCTGTCTGCCTGTAGATTGGTGGAATCCAAACTCCATTTTTTCAATAAAGGTTTAAAAAGAAAATCTGATTGCCATAAGAAGCTTTTATACAAGGCCAGTATGTTCAAAGAAACAATATATTCACTAAGATGTCATTTACATAACAGAGTACAAATATGAAGTGAAAAAAAGACAATTCTGTGAGTACTCACCTGTACAATTGCTTTTACCATGCATGGCACGGCCTGCTTCACGAAGTCATTACATCTGGGACTTCCAAAAGCAGTGTCCATAAAGTAGGGTGGGATCCCCAAAGAGTAACAGTAGGCAGTTTAAACCACCACAGCCTGAAATACCTTGCGGCCAAAAGCAGCATCAGCTGAGGCCTTAACATCAACCTTATAAAACTTGTAAAAGTATGAACAGAAGACCAAGTTGCGGCCTTACAAACTCGTTCAACAGAAGCTTGGTGCTGAAAGGCCCAAGACGCACCAATAGCACGAGTAGAATGAGCTACTATCAAGTGGTGCACCGCCCACAATTACTATGTTGTGCTACACTGCAAGAAATATGTATACACCAGAAGAAATGGGCTCATGGGACATAACCCAGAAACCCAAATAGCAGGAGCACCAATTCAATCAATTAAAATAAAACTACCATTTATTAAGAATCACATGAATCCAAACAAATACAAAACACACAGTACACAATACAAACACATTAAAATTACTGTGTATCCCCACAATTCATCCAGTGCTGTATACACAGCAACAAATAACTGGGTAACTCCTACAGTATAAATACGTGTAAATTTAACCTAAAATCTTCTCATGTTTGTGCCGGCACAAAAATGCCCACCTTCTCTGCCCCTTAACAGAGGGGAGAAAAATATACAAGAGAAGGTGGAGCCTCACCTAACTGCAAAAATATATATTAAAGTGACCGTGCTTATTAAGTATAATAACAATAATCATAAATTTCATATAAACTCTCAAACCATTAATCAACCAGTGTGTGCATAATAACCTATGTTACAGGTGAGTATATATACAAGATATTATAAAAGAGCAGTGTTTTGAAGCAGTGCCTAGAATGTAGGCAGTGCTTCAAAACAGTGCTGAAGACAAGTGAAATACTGGTCAAGAATACAAATAGCAGTTACAGGAAAACATTATTAAATCGACCCACACAACAAAAAAGGAAGGCAGAAAAGCAAATAAAGAGGCAAAGTATGATACTTAGCCGAGCAATCAGGTATATCACGTAAAGTGAGGAGTGGGGGATAAACAGCAGGGACACCTTCGAACGCGGCCGCCCGTGCCGCTTCGCTGGGTGAGAACAATCTGACTATACAACATAAGTTTAAATACCTGAGTATGGAATCTGTGGACGCAATTCGCGCCATCTAACAGGTGCTGTTGAAACGCATTTGCGTCCCAGCACCATCCGGCGCGGCGGAAGTGACGTCAGGTCAACCGGAAGTCACAGCTATGATTGACTAGTCTCCTGGCGAAGAGTTCTCAAGCATTACAGGAAGGGGGCGGGCCTATAGTATAACGAGCCCGAATCTGCCCCAGACACACAAGTCACCAAAGACAATCAAATATAAAGCCGATTTGGATACTTTAGCACATATGATAAACAAGCATAAAGTATCACAGAGTGCAACCCACCCGGGCGGTGGCCCCGCCCACCCATCCCGCAAGAGCCCACTCCCGGCCAAGTAAAACAGACTCTGCACTCAGCTCGGGTGTCAGCGCGCGCGAGAGGGCGCACAGGGCGCCCCGCACCTAGGGGCGCAAACCATATAGCCACTATAACCTTGCGTCCATGTTCAAGTAAAATGTGACAACTCATCTGGATCCATGTCCATAACTGATTGTGCAATATATCAAGGAATTTTCTTAAAATAAAATTTATCAACCTCAATCAAGAATGACCTGCTCTATCAAAAGATATCCCTCTGACTAATCCACTGCCTCTCTATCATGTGCCATCCATATTACGGATAGCCAATATTCCTGCATCAATCATAAAAGAAAGGGAAAACCAAAAGGGAAGGGGGGGGGGGAGGGAAAAGGAGGGACAAGGGAAGGAAAGGGGGGAGGGAAAAGGAGGGGTAGGGAAAGGAAGAAGAAAGAAAGGAATATCGTTATACTGGGGCTTATGTCAATATTGAAAAGCCCGTTGCATCTATTTTGGGCACAAACAACTGTCATCTTAGATCAAATATAGCATAAGCATCGAACAATGACAATGTAACGCTTCTTGAATATGGTCTTCTATATTCATCGTTTATTGCTGTCATATAGTTGATCCCCCAGAGGATTCAGTAGCTCCCAGAAGCAAAAAGTCACACCCTGGGGTTTCTTCTAGACCTCGAATCCCGTTACTTTCAACAAACTTGCAACTCCGTGTTATTTCCAAGACCTCGCCAAAACAGCGGGGATGGTGTACATAAAACCTGTGTAAAAATCAATGAAATAAAAATCAGTGCATCAAAAAATAAAACTCCCGAAAAAAAAAAAAAAAAAAAACTCCTAAGAGCTGCAGCCAAGACTGCATAATCATCACAACAAACCAAAACCCACATGAAACACACACCACCCACGTGCACCCGTTTCTCCACGCATGTACATAGTCTCCCACTGAGACACGTCACACACAGAGATGCGCGTGCGCATGGAACTAAATATGCGCCCTTAATCGACGTGAATATAACAATATGACCCGACCTCTCAACCCAGCTAACAATGCCGGGATATTCTTCGGGAAAAACAAAAAAACCAAAGTAAAATACACTTCATGTGACACCCATTAGTGACGATAGTCCCGGGCACTCCCCTGCTAGAAGAAGATTTACATATAATCCCCCATCATGACCTTCTTCCACCCTTTCTTTACCGAACCTCACGGGAGTAGGAAAACTATTTCCCCCTCTTCAACAACAATTGTTTCATCCCAAAAACGGAGTGAAGGCCCAGTCTTCGTTTAGGCCTTTGGGGCTCCGAGTGTCAAGTAGAAAGACCCATCTCAACTCCCTCTGTAGAAGGCGGCGCTTCAAATCCCCACCCCGTGGGCCTACCGATACTTGACGTCACTTCCGCCGCGCCGGATGGTGCTGGGACGCAAATGCGTTTCAACAGCACCTGTTAGATTGCGTCCACAGATTCCATACTCAGGTATTTAAACTTATGTTGTATAGTCAGATTGTTCTCACCCAGCGAAGCGGCACGGGCGGCCGCGTTCGAAGGTGTCCCTGCTGTTTATCCCCCACTCCTCACTTTACGTGATATACCTGATTGCTCGGCTAAGTATCATACTTTGCCTCTTTATTTGCCTTTCTGCCTTCCTTTTTTGTTGTGTGGGTCGATTTAATAATGTTTTCCTGTAACTGCTATTTGTATTTTTGACCAGTATTTCACTTGTCTTCAGCACTGTTTTGAAGCACTGCCTACATTCTAGGCACTGCTTCAAAACACTGCTCTTTTATAATATCTTATATATTTGTATATATACTCACCTGTAACATAGGTTATTATGCACACACTGGTTGATTAATGGTTTGAGAGTTTATATGAAATTTATGATTATTGTTATTATACTTAATAAGCACGGTCACTTTAATATATATTTTTGCAGTTAGGTGAGGCTCCACCTTCTCTTGTATATTTTTCTCCCCTCTGTTAAGGGGCAGAGAAGGTGGGCATTTTTGTGCCGGCACAAACATGAGAAGATTTTAGGTTAAATTTACACGTATTTATACTGTAGGAGTTACCCAGTTATTTGTTGCTGTGTATACAGCACTGGATGAATTGTGGGGATACACAGTAATTTTAATGTGTTTGTATTGTGTACTGTGTGTTTTGTATTTGTTTGGATTCATGTGATTCTTAATAAATGGTAGTTTTATTTTAATTGATTGAATTGGTGCTCCTGCTATTTGGGTTTCTGGGTTATGTCCCATGAGCCCATTTCTTCACGAGTAGAATGAGCAGTAACCCTAAAAGGAGGAACCTTCCCATTGGCAGAATAGGCCTGCTCCACCGCCTGACGGATCCACTTGCTGATAGTGGACTTAGCCGGAGGCAAACCCTTCCTAGGTCCAGCAGGAAGAACAAAAAGAGCATCAGATTCCCTGAAAGACTCAGTAGCAACCAAACAGAACTTCAGAGCCCTGACAACATCCAAAGAGTGAAGGGTCGGCTCCTTGGAATTAGCAGGGTTAGGACACAAAGAAGGCAAAACAATGTCCTGATTGAGATGAAAGGCAGACACAACCTTAGGCAAGAAATCCGGCTTAAGCCGAAACACCACCTTATCCCGATGCCTTTCAAAATAAGGATGCTTGATGGAAAGCGCCGCCAGCTCAGAAACTCGCCTGACAGAAGTAATGGCCACCAAAAAGGCCACCTTAAGAGTCAGAATTGGCAAAGCAGCCCCACGTATCGGCTCAAAGGGAGGACCCTGCAGAGCAGACAACATCAGATTCAGGTCCCAAACAGGTAGCATAGGCTTACATGGCGGACGCACATGAGTTAACTCCCTGGAAAAAAAGTCTTAACCAACCGGTGATTGGCAAAGGATCTTTGGAAAAAAATTGCTAGAGCTGACAACTAAGCTGAAGGCCCGAATCCAAACCATGTTGCAAAAATTCCAGAATCCTGGAGATAGAAAACACCCGACAAGGAAGAGACTTGGACTCACACCAGGCAATGTAAGCATGCCAGATCCTGTAGTAGATAAAGGATGAGGACTTTTTCCTAGCCCTAATCATGGTATCAACAACAGAAGCCGGCAAACCCTTATCCATCAAGATAGAGGTTTCAGCAGCCAAGCCAGCGTTTGTAAATTGGGATGGCACAGTTGTCCCTGAGTGAGCAGATCTGGATCCTTGGCATACTGATCTACTGCCAACTGCACAACGTCTGCGAGCCACACCCTCCTTGGCCAACAGGAGGCCACCAGAATGGCTGGTACCCCTTCCTGAGCTATCTTGCTCAACACCCTGCCCAGCAGAGGGAACGGAGGGAACACATAGAGGAGCCGAAACTCCATCCAAGGCATTGCTAGCGCATCCGTGGCGAAGGCCAGAGGGTCCTGTGACAGGGAGACAAACCTGGGAAGCTTGTGATTGTGGCGGGACGCAAACAGGTCCACATCCGGCTGACCCCCAGCAGTGGCACAGGATGTGAAATACCGTGTTACCGTGTCCAAGTCGAGACGTCCCCCTGCTCAGGGAGTCTGCCTCCAGGTTCTCCACCCCCGGAATGTAAACCGCCGAGATGCAGGGGACATTCTCTTCCGCCCAAGACAGTATCAGGGACACTTCCTTGAGGGCTCGCTTGCTCCGAGTCCCTCCCTGATGATTGATGTAGGCAACCGCCGTCTGGTTGTCCGAGCGGATCTGAACAGCCCGACCCCGAAGGTGTGTGGTCAACTGAGACAGAACCAACCTGATCGACCTCAGTTTTGTACATTTTTGTACGTTTTTGACCTCAGTACATTGATGGGAGCATGGGCCTCCTGGGGGCCCCACTGACCCTGGAACTTCAGAGACTTCCAAAAGCCCCCCAACCAGTCAGACTGGCATCTGTGGTGACAGTCTCCCAGCACAGAGGCAGAAAGGTCCTGCCCACTAGAAGGTTCCCTGAGTCCAGCCACCACGAGAGGGACTGTCTGGCCAGGGGGGACAGAGCAAATTCCTGATCTAGGGACACAGGGTCCTGATCCCAAACTGACAAGAAGTGCAACTGAAGAGGTCTCATGTGAAACTGAGCAAAAGGGACCGCCTCGAAGCAGGATACCATCAGACCCACTAACTGCATTCCTTGCCCAATGGAGGGATGTGAGCCAGAAGACAGACACCCTCGCCGCTACCACTCGCCCCGGGTGTGGGGGGGGGGGGGCCTAAAACGCCAGAACAAATAAACAGTCCCCAAACACTCACCCCCTCAGAAGTTAGGACAGGAACTCCGCATCCCGAACAGGCTCACCATAAAGCCTATGGCCGCCTAACCTTTGTGGTACAGGGTCTGCGGCTTGGAGCAGCGCTCCTCGAGCACTTGATTCTAGTGCTCCTCAACCCTCACCCGATCAGTCAGCCATGCAGGGCCGCAGGCTTGTTTGCCCCGCTCACCTGCAAAATATAGAGAGCCATCTTCTATCTTCGCAGAAATCACTGCAGAGAGAACACTGGATAAGTCTATGGTAATTCCGTTTTTATATGGTACCGGGAGGAGCCACAACTCTTCTGCAGTACACTGCGCCACCTTGTGGAAGAATAACCCAGATGTAGTGACTTTGTGAAGCAGGCCGTACCATGCATTGGGAAAAAAGAAACCGCAATCAGCAACTACTTACAACAGTCCATTTTTTTCTCCATTTAGCTAAGAAAGCTGTTATATGCTATGCCGCTTGGGAGACCGTTCGGTTTAGATTACAACCCAGCTCTTCTTGCACTCAATGGAACCGCTCCTTGAGGAATAGGGTAGAATTACCCTGAGAAAATACCAGTTCATAAAGTCATTCTAACGGTTATTTTTATGTTTCCAAGAAGTATAACCGGAGGATTTTTTCTTGTGTTGAGACAAAGCTCTTAAGATGTCTCAGATAACAGTGCACTGAGCCTGCTCTCCCCCTTGTCTTATTAAAATAAACAAATATAATATATACGCTGAAGCCTCTGTCATGTAAACAATTTAATCTTTACGTGTTTTTGCTGACCTTGATTCAACCATTCCCAGCTTTATGTGGCTCGCGGAGGTTACATGAGGTCAGGCCTAGGCTGCTAACATTAATATTTACATGATGCCCCAGTACACTCATTGTACTTCCCTTAGGCATAATCTGGTTGTTCACACTAGACTGGTGGGAAAGCCGGCTCTTTAAAGCTACAGGCTTGTTCTGCTTAGGTTAAGTGAAAGCCCCTCTAGCTGCCCTTCCCCCATACAGCTGTGTGTATTTAAAACTGTTCTGAATTAGAATCTGACAGAAATAGAATGTGGCATTCAACAACATTAAAACAGCAACATCCACTTTTTTTTTTAGCAAAACAAGCAGCATTAATAAATCCAAAAAAGCTCCCCGCTCCAAAAAAAGGCAACAAAGGATCATAAACATAAACAGATAGTGAAGCCAAAGGTCAAGTCAAGAGAAGCAGTGTGCCTGGTACCTGCTTAGGAAAAGTAGGGAAGCAAAGGTACTGAGGTGTCATGCTTGGGAATAGTTAGGTTCTGACTGCAGGGGAATCAGGGTGACACTACCATAAAGTATAGGAAATATGGGACCTAGACAGGCAAACAGTGATCACTTGACACCAAGTGACTAGCAAGGAGCTGAGAATGCAGAAGGCAGAGGAAAGAGGTCAAGCCCTTAAGCAATGTTGTTGGGAGGTTGGTATAATTTATGGTCACTATCCATAGGTCAGGGGTGCTCTAGGGCTTACAGGTCGAGAGGCAGAAAGTGAGGTTCATGGTAAGCATACAAACAGAGGTCTACAATGGTCACAATAGAAGCAAAGGTTCTCTAGGAAGATATGTCAGGAGGTTCCTATGAAGATCTTTTGTTGTCACCTCAGCTACCTATATCCAGGCCTTCATGTACAATATGCCCACTCATCAGCACATCTTGCATACAAGTTCATGCATGCACCCTGGAAATGGCTTGTTGCAAACACCTTTGTGCATTGTACCCTTTCCTGGGCATATGCTGATTGACATTCCTAGTGGTCTCATGATATGATAGCTAAAAATGGGGGTACACCAGTGGCAATATTACATCCCTATACCTTGTTTCCATGCCTCTTTTAAAGCTGTACTTCAGTTAACTATAACCCCCCTCCTTGCCACCCTACCCTGGCGCTGAGGAAGGACGGCGAGGGTTACAAAGAAAAAACCTCTTACCTTAAAGCGGACCAAAACCCACATTTTTAACTTGCATCCCCTGAATCACTCCTCCCATGAAGAGAACCATTTGACAATTTTCACTGCTCCTGCTTAACTCTAATTAAAGATATTGCCACCTGTTTTAGCTGTAAAGCTCGGCCTTCTCCATTCATTGCCACTGTTGTATGTGACAATAATGTCATTGCCATCTGCCATCTTACACCGAGGGACAGCAAATAAATCAGTGTTTCAGGACAATTCGAAAAGCAAAAATGTAAAGTTCTACACCTTAATAGGAGCTAACCAGCCGGGAATAGTACAACATTGGTACTCAAGCAATAGACAGTTTCAAAGGCAATATGGCATGTATTGTGTTGTCATATGTGGCAAATTAATTTAATAATACTAGTACACCAATGCACAGATTTATATACTGAGAAACATCTCTATTTAAGGTGCAGCCACATCATGTGTCCTAGAGCACATTACTCTATCTAATAAAAATAAAAAGTAGCGCACACTATCATATTCAAAAAATGCTTATAGTGTATTTAAAATCCAAAAAGGACAGTATAGTTCTACATCAATAATATATCCACATTTGATTAATTTGCGTGAAACAAACTGCCATATACATATATAATATGTTGTCAGACATGGCAAAACATAGCTTCAGTACATACCGTAGTAGGTAAAATATGAGAGAAACAAGTATAGTACCTACAGCAATATATCAGGCACTTCAAACAAGGATAAGGTTAATTGTGTAATCAAAGCAGGTTATTAGGAAGTGTTATTTCTATATATATGAGATATATTAGTCAGAGGGACTTATAATTTGTCCTTCTATACACAAGTAACTATTGTGCGCAAGACATCATGATTCCTCTACACCACGCTCCACTACAGAACTGAACTGCGGAAAGTCTCTCCCAACAGCCAATGTGCCCCAGTCTGACAGTCTATAGTCCTGGTTACTGCACGGCCATGTGTCCTGCATAGGCGCTGCCCAAGATATAGGGAATGAGGTGGGCCCTCTCAAGGTGCAAGGGCCCCAGCATCTGCCCAGGTATGCCTAGTGCTGACGCCTCCACTGCCTCTGGACTTAGAAATAGAACAGATAGGTAAATAGGGGACTCAAAGTTCAAAATGGTATCAAAAGAATCTGAAACCTGGGTCCTGGGAAATTAACAATGCGTTTCTTTTGTCTGTGTGCAGTACAGCAAAAGCTTTGGGAACAGCTGGTACCATGGCTGTATTATAAATCTACAGAGATGCTAAATTCTTTGGGGGGACGATGAAACTTTATTACCAAGCCACATAAAAAGAAACATGTTGCAGAAACGTTTTAAAATACTACACGCTGACTTTGTATTTTATTAACCACAGCGTCCAATCAGAAACAGAAAACAAATGTGCCACACATGCCATTTTGCTAATTAAATTAACATTTTGCTTCACTCGTTAACAATATATAAAAATACAGCATTCTTTCCCCAGTAAAAAATAGCAGCAGTTTTTCGTCTATGAATATGCTATCCCAATATATCACCAGAAGTCTACTCTGAAAATAAATAAATCTATTTTCTTAGAGTACATTTGGGGACACACATTGTTTTCATTACATGTGATGTATCAAAGCAGAGTGAAGAAGGGAGAGAAAACAAATAAAAACTTTCAAATGGGACATCACCCAGCCAATTTCTCTGAATTTCCAGGGTTTAGTTCCTAACTACTAGGTCACCCCAATTCGGGATGCCCCCCTGGGTGAAACCCTACCGATGGCCTATTTTACATAACTCGCCAACAATCCCACAATTCAGGTATGGCACTATTCTGGCCACGCATATAAATGAGCAGCTAAAAAGCTTTATCCCGCTCTCCTCTCCTCAGTATGTGTGATGCTTCTGAGTCAAGATGACGGCGCCCGTATCCTAAAGTCCTGGACAGAGTTGCAGCCCAGTGGGGGAAAGAATAATAAATAAGTGGCTAAAAACTTAAAATATATTAATTTTAGATGCTGGGGAATCATTTTATAAGGGTTTGGGCTTTTCAATAAATTATGGTGAAGGTCCGGTTTAAAGAGGACCAACACCCAGGGGTTATCGGCCCGGAAATCTATAAGATTCCCGGGCCGATCACCTCCCACCCCGCGGGACATCCGAGATCGGGATGTCCCGCGGGGTGAAACCCCCCAGAAACCCCCAAAACATCTTACCTGATCCGCCGCCGCTTCCGCCGCCGCCGCCTCCCGCGCGCCCCTCCAGACGTGCGCGCGCCCGCGCCGGCCCTCTGTGAATGGCCGGCGGGGGCGCGCGCACGCCGAGAGTGACGCACGGGAGGCGGCGGCGGCGGAAGCGGCTTGGACGTTCCTGATCCCCGCCTGGACGTTGGCGGGGATTGGCTGCGGCGTTCACGTGGGAGCGTTGAGAGGTGAGTTTTTTGGGGTTTCTGGGGGGTTTCACACAGCGGGGCACCCCCGATCCGGGTGCCCCGCCGAAGTGGACCAAAACCCAGGATAGTCAAAATCCTGGGTGTTGGTCCACTTTAAGGTGGGTGAGATATGTATATAACGGGTGACCTGCAGGGTTTAACACAGCAGGGCATCCTATATCAGGGTGCCCCATAGGTGGACAATGAACCGGACCTAGAGGCTTATAGACTATCTACAGTATCTCTGTGCCTGATCTGCTGCCATTGCCAGTCTCCCAAGACCTGATTGTTGATCTGTTGGTCTCTGCAGGACTTCTGCCAAACGACTTTTGCAGTACCTTGAGCTGCCAGATGGCCTCACATCTACAGACAATGCAGGATGACATCTGAGGCTACCACTGCAAGGCTTCCACAAACGAAAGCAAAGTGTGGTATACAAAAATACCATTCTGTGAATACTCACCTTTTAGAATGGATATTATAAGTATGCCTCACGCCCTGCTCCAGCAATAATCATTACGTCTGGGATATAGTCCACAAGAGGGCGCTTTACTGCAGAGATGGCAAAAAAGAGGCCCATCCCGGTCCATATATACCCGGGACCTCCCACTCATTCCCCAGTATAGTTAAGCAGTAAGGGAACCAGGAGAAGCCAATAACAATATAAACAATATTTAACAGGGAAAACCTCACCATATTGAGGATCCAAGAATAAAAACTCAGGGTGGGATGGAGCAGGGCGTGATGCATACTTATAATATCCATTCTACAAGGTGAGTATTCACAGAATAGTATTATTCCAAGTATGCATCACGCCCTGCTCCAGTAATAATCATTACTTCTGGGACATCCAGTAGTAGTGTCCAACAACGGGTGGGGATCCCAAAATAAGCAACAATGCTCAGTTCAAACCACTGCAGCCTGCAGAACTTTGCGGCCAAAAACAGCATCCGCTGAGGCCCGCACATCAACCTTGTAAAACTTAGAAAAGGTATGAACAGAAGACCAAGTAGCAGCCTTACAAACTTGTTCAACAGAAGCCTGGTGCTGAAAGGCCCAAGAGGCCCCAGCAGCACGGGTAGAATGAGCAGTAATTCGGAAAGGGGGATCCCTCCCTTTAGCAGAATAGGCCCTAACAATGGCCTAACGAATCCATTTGCTAATAGTAGACTTAACCGGCGCCAAACCCTTCTTTGGAAGAGAGGGTACCACAAACAAGGCGTCCGTCTTCCTGAAAGGCGCTGTAGCCACCAGGTAGTATTTCAAATTTCTGACAACGACCAGAGAATGCAAGGCCCTCTCCTTGTCATTACCAGGATTAGGGCATAAGGAAGGAAGCACAATGTCCTGATTGAGGTGAAAGGCAGAGACAACATTAGGTAAGAAGTCTGGTTTAAAGAGGAAAACCACCTTGTCCTGGTTTCTCTCAAAGTAGGGGGCCTGAATGGACAGAGCCGCCAACTCAGAAACACGCCGGACAGAGGTGATAGCCACCAAAAAGGCAACTTTCCAATTTGGGCAGACAATATCAAATTCAAATCCCAAACCGGTAACAAGGGTTTGCGGGGAGGGCGCACATGAGTGACCCCCTGGAAGAAAGTCTTGACCAAAGGATGAAGAGTGAAAGACCTCTGAAAGAAAACCGCCAAGGCGGAAACATGCCCCTTCAGAGTGCTGAGCTGAAAACCCATATCCAGACCATGTTAAAGGAACTCCAGTATCCGAGGTATGGAGAACACCCGACAAGGGAAGGCCCTAGCCTCACACCTTTTCCTTTAGGATGGAGGTTTCAGCAGCCACGCCGTCAAAGCCAGCGTTTGTAAATTGGGGTAACAAAGCTGACCTTGAGAGAGAAGATCCGGAACCAGGGGCAAAGGGTACTGATCGACCGCCAGCTGCACGACGTCGGCGAACCACACCTGTCTTGGCCACCTGGGCGCCACCAGAACAGCTGGCACTCCTTCTTGAATCAGCTTGCGTAGGACCCTGCCCAGAAGGGGAAACGGAGGGAAAAGGTACAGGAGACCGAACCCCTGCCAAGACATGGCATCCACCGCCAGAGGATCCTGGGACAGTGAGACAAAAGCTGGAAGCTTGTGATTGTGACGAGAGGCAAACAGATCCACATCCGGCCTCCCCCACCTGTGACAGAGGGATAGAAAGACCTTGCTGTTGAGGGAACATTCTCCCCGGCGAGAGGCCCCCCTGCTCAGGTAATTTGCTTCCAGGTTCTCCGCTCCCGGAATGTAAACCGCCAAGATGCACGGGACGTTGTCCTTGGCCTCCTGAGGGCCCCACAGCCCCTGGAATTGGTGGGCTCTCCAGTAGCCTCCCCAACCTGACAGACTGGCATCCGTAGTGACCGCCTCCCAGCACTGTGTCAGGAACGATCTGCCCCCAAGAAGATTCTTCTAGTCCAGCCACCAAAGGAGGGACTGCTGGACCAGAGGGGTCTGATCCAGAGACAGGGGACACTTGTCCCAGGCTGAAAGAAGATGAAGCTGAAGAGGCCTCATGTGAAATTAAGCATAGGGAACTGCCTCGAAGCAGGCCACCATCTATCCCACCAGTTGCATCCCTTGCCGGATGGATGGATGAGGGTTGAACAGCAAGACATGAATCAGCGCTTGAAGAGAGTCCACTTTCTGCTGAGGGAGGAAAATCCTGGCCTGAATGGTATCCAGAGTCATACCCAGGAAGGCGGTCACGCGTGACGGGGAGAGTGAGGACCTGGGGTAATTGATCACCCACCCGAACCTTTCCAGTGTCGCCACCACCGTCCGGTTGTCCAGCCCCGCTTGTTGGAGTGAAGGAGACGTAATGAGAAGGTCGTCCAGATAAGGAAGAATGTGAATACCCCGATCTCAGAAGGGCCATCATGCCTGCCAGCACCTTGGTGAACACCCTGGGGGCAGAGGTGAGCCCGAAGGGGAGTGCCACAAATTGGTAGTGTTGTTCCCCTACCGCAAACCTGAGGAACCACTGGTGCCCTGGGAAGACCGGCACATAAGATAAGCATCCTTGATGTCTATTGAAGTCATAAAGTCCCCCGGGTGCAGGGAGCTGATAGCGGAGCGCAGCGTCTCCATGCAAAAACGTTTGGTTCTGATGAATTTGTTGAGAAGCTGTAGATCCAGAATGGGTCTGATGGAACCATCCTTTTTGGGCACTGTAAAGAGAGTAACACTGACCTCCCTCTCCCGGGGGGACCCGACAAACGACCCCCATGGCCAGAAGGTTTTGAACCGCCAACAACAGGCCCTGAGCTACCCGAGGGTCCGTAGGAACCCGTGACCTGAGGAATCTGGGAGGAGGCCAGTCCGCGAACTCCAGAATCCATTTGTCTGAGACTTGTTGAACCCAGACCTGAGCGAAGAGCCGCAGCCGTCCCCCCACCCGTAAGGGTGAGGGCGCCCCCTCATTGCTGAGCTGGCTTAGCAGTGGATTTGGGTTTGGCACCCCAGGAGGATCCGGGTCAGGCAAGGGCAACGGCCTCTGCCCTTGCCGCAGAAATCTCCCCTTTGTCCCGCAAAGGATACCCACCTGCCTGACCTAGGCCCACGAAAAGAGGGAGTGAAGGAGCCCGAACCCCCGAAAGGGTCGCGGCTGCTTCTTGCATTGGGGTAACTTACCTCCCTTAGCAAAAAGATCCAGATGATCACCAAACAGGCCCAATCCTTTAAAGGGAAGCCCCGTGAGAGCCTTCTTGGCAGCATTGTGAGTTCCTGCTACACATCCGAATGGTGTCATCTAAGGCAGAGAGAACATAGGTGATGAACATCTCACATTGTGATAAGGCTCTAAATTCAGCACTAGAAGGGTCCTCATGTGAGCCGTTCAGAAGGCCCCTGATCAAGGTCCTAATAGCCACAGCCGTAATAGCGGAAGCACACACCGGGCGCAAGGCCAAACCCACACAGGCAAAAGCGTGGGAAACCAGTTGATCAATACGCCGGTCCTCACTATCCTTCAAAGGTAGTGGAATCCGGGGAATGCACAACAGATGTATTAGACAACCCCAAAACCGGGGCGTCCACCTCGTGGGGAGTTAACCAACATTTGACCACATCCGAGGGAAAGGGATACCTCCTATCCCACCTCCTATCCCACCCCTTAGGGTTACCGGGAAGCCGGCTAGGCCGCTCCCATTCCTTGAGAACGATATTATTAAAATGCGCCTGTCCTGGGAATTCCAAACGTGGTTTTGCGGTACCAAACAATTCTCCCTGCTGCTTAGGTGCCGCTGCAGGAGGGGAAATGGAAAGTACCTCAAAAATTTGAGTCAGAAGTCTATGGGTGTCGTCAGCATCCCAATGCTCTGAGCCGGCATCAGTGCCAAGGCAATGCTGATCCTCAGAGAGATCTGAATCTGAAAATAATTCCCCTTCCTCGAGAGGGGTATAGTCAGACAAATCAAGGAAATCATCTTGTTCAAAGGTAAAGGCCGGCGCAGCGGGCACCACGTGCCGTCTTTTAGCTGGAGCCTTACGGGCTGCAGAGCTAGCAATCAACCTCTAAATGTTGGCCAATCTGGCGTAAACATCAGATTGCGACTCCCTGCTAGCGTTAGTGTCACTAGGGGTCATGACCAGGCGCGGGGGTGTGGGAGATGACACAGAGGGTGCTGATCCAGCCGCACGGGGCCCAGATTGCCGCGCAATCGCTTGCTGGGCATAGGGTACACAAACCCGCACATCATCGCCCATAAGGGATGCCCCGCACACCACACATAGCCGGGCTTGCCCCGAAGGGACCCCGAGCACAGTATCCTGGGAAGCCTCGATATGGTGAATTATTAGTCGCAATGACCAATGGGAATTACGCTGTGCAGCTACCCGGGATGCCCCTTAAATGTCCGCTAGTGGGAGGAATTAATATACACTTTTAATAATCAAGCCCCTACAATATGGGGGGAAAGACACAGGACCAGGAGAAAACCTCTAATTTAGGTTGTCCCCCTGAAAGACACAAAAGAGGAAACCCCCATCAGTATGGCAATGCAATCATAAGAATACATACATATGATGACAATCAATAAATATATAAATATATATACAGCCCGCAAGGGGCACTCACGCACACCAGAGGGTTAACTAGCCCGGACAAGATGGCGCTGAGAAGGGAAGAGAGGCAGGAGGGGGCGGGCCGCCTGCGGAGCGCATTGCATTGTGTCCCTCCCAGACGCGGGGACACAATGCAAACCGCTCTATTGAACCAATAGCGGCCGAGCCGGCCGCTGACGTCACTGGCCCGCCGCCACAGAGCGTGCGCGCGGGCCGTTCAAATGAATGTCAGAAACGGAGGAGGGAAGGCAGATCGCTGAGCCATGTGCCAGCACAGTCACACACACTGGTAAAACAGCACACAAAATATACAGAGCATTAACACTGACAGCCGCCCCCCCGACTAACCGGACAAGGGAGAAGAGGGAATAAGCCCATATCTACATTTGGCCACATGTAATGAGGGCTGAGCAGACGGGGCATCCCATGTCAGGCTCACCAACCTGTGCAGCCTACCCTTTGGTGGGGGATTTGCGGTGGAGCTATGCTCCAATAAAAAGCACCTCTAATAGGTGCTGCCTACCATCACCCGGACCATGCAGCCAAAGCTGGGAGGCAGGTAATAGTGGCACGGGTGGGAATAGGACATAGGGCCGGGGGCTGTGCAGCCCGGCTTACCTGCAAGGAGAGAGAGCCATCATCTTGATCTTCGCTGCCGACTGCAGAGACTAAACTGGGGGGAATGAGTGGGAGGTCCCGGGTATATATGGACCAGGAGGGGTCTCTTTTTTGCCATCTCTGCAGTAAAGCGCCCTCTTGTGGACTATATCCCAGACGTAATGATTATTACTGGAGCAGGGCGTGATACATACTTGGAATAGTGCACCATGCTGTGCACATATTAGACCCATAAAGTACAGTAGCGGCAGTGGCATGTGCAGTTTGTTTGTGTCTCTGTACATAAACGCACACCTTGCTGCTGGAGCAGCAGTTATATCTGCTGAATATTCAGACTCTTCAGACAAGTAAGCTAAATTTTTAATTTTAGGCCACATGAACATAAAACTGTAACACTGAATTTAGACAGCTACTGGGTCTTCCCTGCGGCATGTTCTTTAATTACATCCGAGGAATATTGTGCAACCTTCACTTGGCTCTAAACTAATTCCCAGTTGTGTAAAAAAAACAACATAAAAAGTGTCTATTTTACTCCAACAAAGCTTTGGCTGCTAAGTGTGAAACATAACTCAGAATTAATTACAGAGGACCTGTCACGCAGCACAGAAGTCATACAATGTTTCCTACTGAATTGGTCTGTAACACCACTGCTTTTCATAATGCAAATCTCATTAGAATGTCAGGACATAAATTCTCCTTTCCTCTGCAGTTTTTTCAGTTTTAATAAAATGACACTAAGGGGGTTAAGAAACGCTAATGCCACGTAGTACCACGTAGCACCAGGTGAACGCCGGGCATAGTATGTGAAAAAAATATAGTGTTTAGTATAGTCATCTGGTGAGTGCCTCTAATAGCGTCATGTAGCGTTGAATGTATTACTATTTACTATGTACTTTACTATTTACTACTATGTATTATCATCAGTGTAAAGCACCAGCACTGTATGTTCAGAAGCGCCATGTAGCACCTGTCGCTCAGCAGTGTTATCCCATACATTTCAATGTTGTTTTTTGTGCTTGTGTATAAATAGAGTTTTAATTAATTATTTTTCTTAATTTTAGGATCAAATTATTGTGTGACCTCTCCTGCCCAGCAACCAAACACTTATGTTGTTACCATATTTTTTGCCCTATAGGACGCACCTGCCCATAAGACGCACCTAGAATTTGGGGGAGGAAAATAAGAAAAAAAATATTGAAACCAAAATGCACCATTATAGACAGTGTGTCATTCCCCTATCCCATAGGCCGTGTGGGATGCCCCCATTCCATAGACAGTGTAGCATGCCCCCATCCCATTCCCTGTATACCCAGTGTGGCATTCCCCCCTCCCATTCCCCATACAGGCAGTGTGGCATTCCCCCTCCCATTTTCCGTATACCCAGTGTGGCATCACCCCATGCCCTTATAGGCAGTGCACACCCCATTATCATAAGCAGTGTGGCATTCCCCCCTCCTATTCCCCATATAGGCAGTGTGCCCTTCCATTCCCATAGGCAGTGTGGCATCCCCCTCCCCCCATTATCCTAGGCTGTGTGGCATCCCCCTCCCCCCATTCCCATAGGCAGTGTGGCATCCCCCTCCCCCCATTAGTATAGGCTGTGTGGCATCCCCCTCCCCCCATTCCCATTGGCAGTGTGGCATCTCCCTCCCCCCATTATCATAGGCTGTGTGGTATCCCCCTCCCCCCATTCCCATTGGCGGTGTGGCATCCCCCTCCCCCTATTATCATAGGCTGTGTGGCATCCCCCTCCCCCCATTCCCATTGGCAGTGTGGCATCCCCCTCCCCCCATTCCCATTGGCGGTGTGGCATCCCCCTCCCCCTATTATCATAGGCTGTGTGGCATCCCTCTCCCCCCATTCCTAGTGGCTGTGTGGCATCCCCCTCCCCCCATTATCATAGGCTGTGTGGCATCCCCCTCCCCCCCATTATCATAGGCTGTGTGGCATCTCCCTCCCCCCATTACCAGTGTGGCATCCCCCTCCCCCCATTATCATTGGCAGTGTGGCATCCCTCTACCCCCATTCCCATTGGCAGTGTGGCATCCCTCTCCCCCCATTCCCATTGGCAGTGTGGCATCCCCCTCCCCCCATTCCCATTGGCTGTGTGACATCCCTCACCCCCCATTCTCATTAGCTGTGTGGCATCCCCCTCTCCCCCCATTTCCATAGGCTGTGCTGCATCTCCCTCTCCCCCCATTTCCATAGGCTGTGTGGCATCCCCCTCTCCCCCCATTTCCATAGGCAGTCGGCTTAAGTAAAAAAAAAAAAAAAAAGTAAAACTCACCTGTCCGCTGAGCGCCCGGCTCCATGAGTCAGGTGGGCGTGGCATACGCTGTGTCAGCGTCCCACCTGATTCATGGATCTGGCCGTAAGAAGCAGTCTTTTCAGGCAGCGATAGCAGCTGCGGGGCCAGAGACAGCGCCTGCCGCTCCTCCATCTGCTGCCTCTCCTGCACCGACCACGCCCACCTGCTGCACATACCTGGGTGCTTGCATGTGCCCCAGGCGGAAGAGGCAGCAGATGGAGGAGCGGCGGGTGCTGTCTCTGGCCCCGCAGCTGCTATCACTGCCTGAAAAGACAGTGATAGCTATGAGTTTTTCATTTTTTTTTACATTCGCCCGATAAGGCGCCCTGACATTCCCCCCCCCCCCCCCCCACACTTTTGGGGAAAAATAAGTGCGCCTTTTTTTGGGGCGAAAAATACGGTATATTTCATGCTAGTGCACTAGTGCTATATATATATATATATATATATATATTGCTATATTTTATGCAGAATTGTATGTGCAGGTCTGCCATTGCAGTGTCATTGTTACAGTGTTAAAACAATGTCATTCCATATGTTTTCGCTCTGGTGCTGGTGAATATGTGTTGAGAAACAGACTTTTTTACATATAGAGTCCAGCTTTCGACGCTAGTGTGCCCAGTTTTAGAGCGCCAGGGCTGGATTTGTGTTTGATTTTCTTAAATATGGGCTTCAGCGCAGAGTGCCGGACGCACTTAACTGGCGCTACCTTTAGTTCGCTGCAGCGTTATGTATATGTTATGCCATAAATTCCTCAAACTCCCATATAATAACTTATGCTTCCTGGACGACAGGGTCTCTAGGAGAGCTGTGACATAGATGTAGTTTCAAGTGGAACACCTTTGAAAGTGTGTATGTGTGGCTATACCCTAAATGTCCAATTGGTCACCTGTGTCTACTACAGAATGATCTCAGAAGAAATCTCAGTTTTTACCTTGATGACATAAGTGACAGTTGTCTGTGTGCTGTGAAAACTGATCTGCTGGGTTTAGATTCAATATTGGATCAAAGACAAATGGGGGGAAATGGGAAAACTGATATGCAACTGCAGAATCCAACAGTGAAAACTGTGTATTTCATCTCAGCATAGCATATCAGGACTGGAAGCTTACGTAGTGCACCACCTGCTGTCTATCAATGAGTGTGCATATTGGAAAGCTTGCTGAAGCTTAATGGGATCGCTTCAGCCTGCAAAACCACATGGGATTGACCATGTGTGCAGTAAGGTAAGTGTACGGTATTATGTTTAGGGTGGCTGAACATGGACTTTACATTTTTAAACCTTAAACCTGAAGTAAATGGAGGAGCTAACGGCAGACGTGCATGATAAAACGCTGCAATTCCTCCTCAGCTGGACACCCTGGTTCCTGTTCAGGGATACTCCACGCTACAGACAACTAGTATCTACGTTAGTTCAGTGTGACGGGCGGTATCCACTGGGACCTGTGGCAGTAGAGGGTCACTGGTGGGTATTGCAGCGAGGGGCAGCCCGAATCCCTCCTAGGGGGTCCTGGGTCCCCTGTCTCTCCTTCTACCCCCTTCTCCCCTATTCCTCTTCCCCTTCCTCTTCTTTTGTCTTCGTAGTTTTGGAGATGTGGTGCCGGGTGGACGAAGGGCAGAACAGGTTGATTGTAAGGCTTTGACAGCAGCTCGGGGGTGCCTCAGACACAGTCTGGGTGGGCTGGTGGGTGGGGTAAACTTGGTGGCTTTAGAGCGCATTCTTGTGCATCGGGGGTCGGATTTCCGCAGGCTGGAGTAGTACCCAACTTGACCTCATGGGGGGAGAATTGAGGACGTTGGTGTTCGAGCGTCCTGGCGCCATGTGATCCTAGTCTATATTTATCCTTGCATCCCCGCCTGGTGAGGCGGTATGTTCTGTACTGTTATAAATTTCTTGAGAAATAATTATAAAACCTGAAGTATTTGTGATAAAAAGGGGTGTTTATAAAGAACAGAGGAGTATATCCTTATGTATAAATAGAAAAAAAAAACATGGCTCGCTGAAATACAGGAAATTCAGTCTGTTTTCATGAAAGGATTTCTTACCCTTCAACATTCACACTGGTGAATTTAAATGCAAAATCTGTTTTTAGTTTTGATGTTTCTGGTTGCCAGCCAAGCTGACAGCTGTCACCTGCACATTACCAGTGAATGCCTCCAAGGTGGGTCAGTGTTTTGGGAAGCCCTCCAGTCCAAGTCATGAGATAGCAGAAGCTGGCGGCTCTCCAAATCGAAATGGTAAAAAGGCTGTTAAGTTAAATACAAAGTCGCAGCAGAAGGTTTTCTTAGGGCCACAGGTATTGCTGGTCCAAATGTTCGCTATTTTCGGAGCTAGCGTGTATTTACTTACTAAGGCAAATCTAAAAATACAATTTGTATTACGAAATAAAAGGGTCACTATCACTATCACATTTTGTATAAGAAATGAGCAAGTATACAAAGCATACACAAGCAGTGTGAGACTAGCCTACTAGAGGATCCTCCAGTGGGCCTTTGACACTGACCAGGCCACCATCAGGAGTAAGTGAGTTTATTAATTTTTCAGTAAGTTAGTTTGGTTATTTAAAGAAGGACTTTCATGAAAAAATGGCCCAATGATAAAAATCCATATAAAATATGCTGGATGGCGGGAGAAGGGGTCACTTATACACCTGGGATTAAGAAATATCAAGCCAGGCTTGTTTTTTTATTTTAATGGAAGGAAAGGGAATCAGGTTCTGTCACCCCTGATACACTAAACCTGTCACCACTGGATTTTATACGTACCAGGAGAAGAAACCACAAGTTTGGATGGAGTTTTATGCAGTTTGGGTGTATAAGTGACTCGTCCTCTCATTAGCCGATTGTGTTTATATGGATTTCTTTAAAACACTGTATTTTATATTGATCCCATCAGGACATCTCAATTTAAAAAAATAAATAGAAAGCCAAAAACAAACTTTCAAGCAGCATCCAAGGTTTTGTTCTGTACCCGTTATGTGAAATCCCCCAGACCCCCCCCCCATGCATGTGTGGGCTCTCATTTAATCAGAGTTGTTTGCCGAATGACATAGGCACTGAAAACGCCTCTGATAGGACTACAGCCAGCGTATGCACCACTGGCCCAGGGGAAGGTAAGCTGTTACTGCCGATCTGGGAGGTTTCACAGAGTGGGGCATTCCCAACTGGGATGCCCTGGGGTAAGGTCAGTGGCATCAAAAGGATTCCAGGGCTGGCTGTGCAGGGTTTTGTCCTGCTTTAACCCTTTCACTGCCAGCCTACCTGGAGTTTTTGTTACGCTTTGTTGCCAGACCATTTTTCACTATTTTGCACTATGCATGTTCAACTGTGATTTTTGAAGGGATTTTCAGGGATTTCCCAGGAAAATTATATATTGTTTTTTTCAGCAGTCTGGGCTTTAACATAAAATGTCTTGTTTGTCATTTGTCAAGTGTATTCTTAATATTTTGGGGTGAAATATGTGAAAAAAAATTAAAAAAATCTATTTTTTACAATTTGTAGTGTTTTTTTGTAATAAAAAATGTAAGTTTGTCAATAAAATCTTATTGCGTGTGAAATCCCAATTTCTCCCGGTTACAACGGTACCACATATGTATTGTTAGATGCCCTTTCCTGCCCAGGAGATTCCCCCAAACTGAAACAGCACTTTAAGAGATTTTTAGATCAAATACGGCTATGCTAAGCGCTATGTGCACCTTGCAGTTTTTTAATAAAAACCAGTTACATTTGAAATACCCCCCACAAACTATATATTCTCTGGAAATACACACTTCAAGCTTTCTAGGCATACCAGGCTTGTTGATGTTGCCACAGTTTTCTGGAAGTTCTCCCTCAATGTATTCTTTGGTTACACAGAGCTTCCCTAAAAATGGATAAAAAAAAGCAGGATCAAAGCCACATTTTCCTAAAAAAACTATATGCAAACAAGAAAAAACAAGTTAATCTGAAAAAGCAACATCCCCCGAACTGAACGATACCCAACATGCATAGCTACTGTCAAAAGAAGAGTTGCCAAACACCAAAAAGTAAAGCATGTGCACAATGGTAATTTTGCTTGAAAATTTCAGCTCTGCAGACAAAGTGCGCACCTTGCACTTTTTCTACCAAAACAACCCTTTACATTTGGAATACCCCCCACAAACCATACATTCCTTGAAAGTACACATGATAAGCTTTCTAAGTGTACCCAGCATGTTGTAGTGGGCCCATCTTTCTGAAAGTAATCCCTCAAAGAATTCTTTGGTCGCACAGGGTTCCCTTAAAAAATGTATAATAAAGCAGAATAAAAAATGAGTTTTCCTAAAATATCAATATGCAAACAAAAAAAAACAAGCTAAATCTAAAAGCGCAAGGTCCCCCAAGCAGAACGATACCCAACATGCATAGGTACTTTTAACCCTTTTAACTGCCAGCCTACTTGAGATTTTGTCACCCTCTCTTGACAGGTCATTTTTAACCATTTTGCGCTATGCTTAACTGTGATTTTTGCAGGTATTTCCAGGAAAATGATATATTTTATTTTTGCGGCAGAGTTTAGGCTTTAACATGAAATGTCTTGTTTGTAATTTTTTTACAGTTTTTTTTAAATATTTTTGAGTAAATTAAACAAAACAAAATAAAAAAAATTTTTTTTAAAAAATTGTCTCCTTTATTTCAAATAAAACCTTTTTTTTTAAAAAAAAGAAAACCATATTGCATGTGAAAGCCCCATTTCTCCCGATTACAACGGTACCACATATGTAGCCCCCCGTTACTGTTCTGAAGACACCCCCAAACTGAAAAGAACACTTTATAACATGTAAAAATAAAATACAACTACAATCCACACTATAAAGGGTTAAATCAAGAAAAAAATTGCCATGGGGTTCCCCTTCCAAAGGGGAGGGGGTAATCCCCATTTTTTTTTAATTTTAAGGGTTAAAAATCCTTAAAAGTTCCCATAAAAATGACATGGGGTCCCCCCTACCCAGCATAACCAGCCCGGGGATCAGCTATGCAGGGCTTGTAGAACAGGGCGCAGGGGCCGGCTTTGGTGGCCCCCTGCCCTGCCAAGTACAAGCCCGCACCGCCTAAACCAGCCCGGGCCCTTCTGCCCCCCCCCCGGGCTTCGGGGAGGCAGGTAATAGGGGGGCTCGGGTTAATGGCAAGTCATCCGCTAGCCGCAGGTGACTTGACAGCCCCCCCAGCCTTGTGAACTGGTATAGGGGTTTCATGGACTCGTTACAAGTTCACAATGGGTTAAAGTGGACCAACACCCAGGGCTGATCGGCCCGGGAATCTATAAGATTCCCAGACCGTTCTATTCCCTCCCCCCAGGGCATCCAAAATCGGAATGCCCCTCTGTGTGAAACCCCCCGGAACACCCGCGACCACTTACCTGAATCCCGGTACTACGGCGCATGCGCGGGCCGCATCCCCGCTATCCCTCTAGCAGTGCGCGCTGGCTATTTATGAATGGCCGACGCGGGCACGCTTCCTGTTAGAGGGAAGTGGGGGATGCGTTCTCCAGCACGTTCAGAGTGGCTGAGCTTAGACGTCTCTTAGACGTCCATAACTCAGCCGCTCTGAGCGCGCTGATTGGACGAGCGGCCGCGCATGCACCATAGGATCAGGGTGAGATGAGTTATTGTGGGCGATCGGGTGAGTTTCACAGAGCAGGGCATCCCCGATCGGGATGCCCCAGGGGAAAGGACCAATACCCAGGATAGTCAAAATCCTGGGTGTTGGTCCACTTTAAATGTAAAAAAAAAACACAAACACACCACACCACAAAATGCTGGAAGCATTTTATACCTGCTGTGTAACAGGACATAAGCGGTTAATTTAAAAAAAAATTGACATAGGGTCCCCCCTCCCGGGAAAGGGGGGGGCATTTTTTTTTTTAATTTTAAGGGTTAAAAACCCTTAAAAATCCTCCCAAAAAATGACGTGGGGTCCCTCCCACCCAGCATTACCGACCCGGACCAGCTATGGGGGCTTGTAGAACAGGGCGCAGCGGCCAGCGTTGGTGGCCCTGGCCCTGCAGGCTACTAGCCCACATAGCCACTAAGTGGCCCGGGCCCTTCTGCCCCCCCCCCGGCCATTGGGGAGGCAGGTAATGGGGGAGCTGGGGGTTAATGGCCAGTCACCCACTAGCCACAGGTGACTTGCCAGACCCAGAGCCTTGTGAACTGGTATAAGGGGTCTCATGGACCCCTTACCAGTTCACAAAGGGTTAACTGTAAAAAAAAAACACCACACAAAAGTATTTTATTAAAAAAAATCATTTTTTTTTACTGTACTTACCTCCGATTGTAAGCTCTTGCTCCTCCGACGGCGGCCGCCATCTTGCCGCTAAGCCGGTGATCGGCATCCAGAGAAGGGGGAGGCAGGAGATCAGAGGATCTCCTGCCACCTCCTTCCCCGGGCACCGATCACCGGCATCTGACAGCTGAGAGAGCTGAAGTCAAAATCCTGGGTGTTGGTCCACTTTAAATGTAAAAAAAAAACACAAACACACCACACCACAAAATGCTGGAAGCATTTTATACCTGCTGTGTAACAGGACATAAGCGGTTAATTTAAAAAAAAATTGACATAGGGTCCCCCCTCCCGGGAAAGGGGGGGGGCATTTTTTTTTTTTAATTTTAAGGGTTAAAAACCCTTAAAAATCCTTAAAAATCCTCCCAAAAAATGACGTGGGGTCCCTCCCACCCAGCATTACCGACCCGGACCAGCTATGGGGGCTTGTAGAACAGGGCGTAGCGGCCAGCGTTGGTGGCCCTGGCCCTGCAGGCTACTAGCCCACATAGTCACTAAGTGGCCCGGGCCCTTCTGCCCCCCCCCCCGGCCGTTGGGGAGGCAGGTAATGGGGGGGCTGGGGGTTAATGGCCAGTCACCCACTAGCCGCAGGTGACTTGCCAGACCCAGAGCCTTGTGAACTGGTATAAGGGGTCTCATGGACCCCTTACCAGTTCACAAAGGGTTAACTGTAAAAAAAAAAACACCACACAAAAGTATTTTATTAAAAAAAAATCATTTTTTTTACTGTACTTACCTCCGATTGTAAGCTCTTGCTCCTCCGACGGCGGCCGCCATCTTGCCGCTAAGCCGGTGATCGGCATCCAGAGAAGGGGGAGGCAAGAGATCAGAGGATCTCCTGCCACCTCCTTCCCCGGGCACCGATCACCGGCATCTGACAGCTGAGAGAGCTGAAGCCGGTGATCGGGGCCGGAATGACGTCATTAGCCCCGCCCCCAAATGGGGCGGAGCTTAGCGGCAAGATGGCGGCCGCCGTCGGAGGAGCAGAGGGGAGAGAGCCTCCCGTGCTCTCTCTCCTGAAGATCGGTAAGTCCTGGGGGGGGGGGGGGATCGGAGGCCCCCCAGGTGAAGAGGAGGAACAGCGGGAGCCAGCGCACACGGAGGTAATTGAATGTCATTTTTATTTTTTTTTACAGTTAGCAGCTGCTGCTGCCGAAGCGGGGGGGGGGGGCTATTCCGGGGGCTCTCCTGGAGCCACCTGAGCCCCCACGGATGGCACCAAATTAAAGAGGAGACCCGGCCGGATCCAACGAGGGGTCAGGTGAGTATTTTTCATTTTTATTTTTTTAACTAGCAGCGGGGAAAGTCGAGCACGTAACACCTACGGGCTTGGCACTTTAGGCCCAGCCAAGCCAGCACGTAGGTGTTACGTGCTTGGCACTTAAAGGGTTAAAGGGGATTAACAATCAGCCTAGAGTCTATAAAACTCTAAGGCCATTGGTCTCCCTCTTTGTGGTGCATCCAGATTTGGGATGCCCCAATGTGTAAAACCCCTGGAACAACCATAAACTCACCTCGGAGCACGTCCCCACAGATGTCCCCCTTCCGCGCCCGAAGCGCATATGTGTGGCACATCGTTTTTAGAAGACCTCTGGACATTGTGATGTCTTTTTAATATGCAGTGATATTCAAGTGTACCCAAAGCTATTGCTGGTGGTCCGTGCTTTGGGGAGTTTCCTGCAGTTGGGGTAGGAGCTGTTTCTTCATTTTTTTTATTGCTGGATAAAGCTGCTAAAGCTCCAGTCCCTTGGTCTGTAGCCCAGCCCCCCGATTTAATTTGTACATGACCAACTTTTTTAGGAGTGGGCCTAACTCCTAATCAGCTAAACAACTAAATTGCCAGCCATGTAACAGAGAGAGAAAGGAGACTTAAATATAAAAATATCATATGGTTGTGGTCATGCGGGGCCTGAGCCTTTAAACATCCAAGATGGCGGCTCAAGGAGTGTCAGGCTGTCTGCAAACAGGAATTCTGGGATTGCTGTCCTTTTCTTGGCCCCAGCTCTGCTATCTGCCCCCCTGAACCTTTCCACTCTCTCCTCTTCTAAATATGCAATATTTCTAAAGCAAGATGGGCACAAAGAAGGAAGAACAATATCCTGATTCAAATGAAAAGCAGACACTACCTTAGGTAGAAAGTCAGGTTTGAAACGAAACACCAACTTGTCCTGGTGTCTCTCATAGTAGGGGGGCTGAATGGACAGCGCCGCCAACTCAGACACACGCCTGACAGAAGTGATAGCCACCAGAAATACAACCTTGAGCGTAAGAATGGCCAAGGCAGCATCCTGCACAGGTTCAAAGGGAGCACCCTGCAAGGCTGACAGAACCAAGTTCAGATCCCAAACAGGCACCATAGGCTTATGTGAAGGACGCACATGAGTGACTCCCTGGAAAAAAGTCCTGATCAGAGAGTGCTGAGCAAAGGACTTCTGGAAGAAAATAGCCAGGGCTATTCAGAGCACTGAGTTGGAGCCCCATCTCCAACCCATGCTGCAGGAACTCCAGAATCCTGGGAATAGAGAACACACGACAGGGAAGAGACTTAGACTCACACCAGTCAATGTAGGCACGCCAAACCCTGTAGTAAATGGAAGAGGAAGACTTCTTCCTAGCTTTAATCAAAGTATCCACAACCGAGGAAGACAGCCCCTTCTCCATCAAGATGGAGGTTTCAGCAGCCAAGCCGTCAAAGCCAGAGTTTGTAAAATTGGGATGGCTTAGTGAGCCCTGAGTGATCAGATCTGGCACCAAGGGCAGAGCGTATTGATCTACTGCCAGCTGTACCATGTCTGCGAACCACACTCTTCTTGGCCACCTGGGGGCCACCAGAATTGCTGGCACCCCTTCCAGAGCAATCTTGCGCAGAACCCTTCCCAGCAGGGGAATTGGAGGGAAGACATACATGAACTGAAAGTCCTTCCATGACATTGCAAGCGCATCCGAGGTCAGGGCCAGAGGATCCCTGGACAGAGAGAAAAAAGCTGGGAGCTTGTGATTGTGACGGGACGCAAACAGATCCACATCTGGTTGACCCCAATGGTGACACAAAGATTGAAACACCCTGCTACATAGGGACCATTCTCCCTGGCGAGAGGTCCCCCTGCTCAGAGAGTCCGCCAGGTGATTTTCCACCCCCGGGATGTACACAGCTGAAATGCAGGGGACATTGGCCTCCGCCCAAGTCAGGATCAGAGACGCTTCCTGGAGGGCCCCCTTGCTCCGGGTCCCTCCCTGATGATTGATGTAGGCAACTGCCGTCTGGTTATCTGAGCGCACCTGAACAGGCAGGCCCCGAAGATGAGTAGTCAAGCGAGCCAGAACTAACCTGATCGCCCGCAGCTCCAAGACATTAATAGGTGTGTGGGCCTCCTGAGGGCCCCACCTCCCCTGGAACCGCAGGGACTTCCAGAAACCCCACCAACCTGACAGACTGGCATCCGTGGTGTCTGTCTCCCAGGAAGGGGCAAGAAAGGATCTGCCCCCCAACAGGTTCCTTGAGTCCATCCACCACAAGAGGGACCTCCTGACCAGGGGGGGGGAGCACACAGACCCTGTCCAGGGAAGCTGGGTCCTTGTCCCATACAGACAATAGGTGAAGTTGCAGAGGCCTCAAGTGGAACTGAGCATAAGGGACCGCTTCGAAGCATGCCACCATCAGGCCCACCAGCTGCATCCCCTGCCTGATGGAGGGATGGGGACAAGCTAGGAGGGAATGAGCCTGTGCAATCAGACTGTCCACCTTCTGCTGAGGAAGGAAGATCCTTGCCTGAACTGTATCCAGATTCATTCCTAGGAATGGAGTTACCAAGGAAGGGGACAGTGAGGACTTGGGGTGGTTGATCACCCATCCAAATGACTCCAGAGTGGACACCACCAGCTGAGTATCCAACTCTGCCTGATGTAGAGACTGGGAAGTGATGAGGATGTCGTCCAGATAGGGAAGCACGCGGACGCCCTGACATCTGAGCAGAGACATCACGCCAGCCAGCACCTTGGTGAACACCCTGGGAGCTGCAGTGAGGCCGAAGGGCAAGGCCACAAATTGGTAGTGTTGATCCATCAAAGCGAACCTGAGGAACCTTTGATGACCTGGAAACACAGGAATATGAAGGTAAGCATCTTTGGTGTCCACAGAAGTCATAAAATCCCCTTGGCGCAGGGAACTGATGGCAGAGCGCAGAGACTCGATGCAAAAGCGCCTGCCCCTGACAAACTTGTTGAGAATCTAAGTCCAGGATGGGCCTGACAGAACCATCCTTTTTGGGTACTGTGAATAGGTTGGAATAAAACCCCTTGCCCTTTTCTCTTAAAAGGGACCTGGCAGATGACCCCCAGCTCCAGGAGGCCTTGCACTGCTTGCACTAGCTCCTGAGCTGACACAGGGTCCTGAGGAATCCGGGATCTGATGAATCTTGAAGGGGGATCGGCAGCAAACTCCAACTTGTAACCGGAGGACACTACCTCCTGAATCCACCGGTCTGAGACATGAAGCCTCCAGACATGAGCGAAGTGCTGCAGCCGTCCCCCCACCCGGGTGGGTGAGGGCGCCCCGGGTGGGTGAGGGCGCCCCATCTTGCCTGAGGGGGCTTGGGAGAGGATTTAGCTTTGGTACCCCAGGAGGAGCCAGGATGTCCACATCCTCTGCCTCTACCCCAGAAATCTCCCCAGGCCCCAGGGAAAGAAACCCCCCTTCCCTGTCTTGCACCACAGTAAGGGGAGGAGAAGGAACCCTGACCCCGAAAGGGCCGAGATTGCCGCCTGCGCTGGGGTAACCTACCTCCCTTAGCAAAAAGGTCCAGGTGGTCTCCAAACAGACGCAGTCCTTTAAAGGGAAAACCAGTGAGGGCTTTCTTGGCAGCGTTGTCAGCAGCCCACTGGCGCAGCCAAACCGAGCGGCGTATAGCCACCACGAGGGCAGAAGTTCTGGCACACATTCTGATGGTGTCATCCAATGCTGATAGGACAAAATTTACAAAAACATCACAACTGGAGAGTGCATTAAACACCTCACAAAGCAAATCATCAGGGGCACTATCAAGCATATTTCTAATAAGGGTTCTAGTGGCCACAGTAGTAATGGCAGAGGCACAGACCGGGCGCAGTGCTGTCCCCGCACATCCAAAGGCGTGGGATGCCAGCTGATCAATACGCCGTTCTTCGGCATCCCGCAGGGTAGTAGAATCAGGGGAATGCATGACAGAGGTGTTAGATAGCCCTAGGATCGGGCCATCCACCTCGGGGGGGGGGGGGGGGATGACCGACATTTAACCACCTCAGCAGGAAAGGGATACTTCCTATCCCAACACTTTGGAACCCTGGGAAGTTTACTGGGGCGCTCCCATTCCTTGAGCACAAGGTTATGGAAATGTGCCTGCTCTGGAAATTCCAAACGTGATTTTGCTGTATGGAAAAGCTCCCCTCTTTGCCTGGGAGCCTCAACAGGGAGAGAGATAGACAGAACCTCAAAAATCTGGGTTAATAATCTGTCAGTGTCATCCGGGGCCCAGGGGTCAGAGCCAGAATCGTCATGACCCCTTGGTCTCTCATCAGATGAGCCTGAATCAGAAAAGAGCTCCCCTTCATCAGACAGGGTATAGCCACACAGATTCGCAAACTCCTCAGTTCCCATAGGGAAAACAGTAACATTAGGCGCCAAGTGCCGCTTCTTACCAGGGCCCGTACGCGCTAAAGACCTCGCAATAATCTGTTCAACAGTAGCCAGTCTAGAAGACACATCAGGGTGAGAATCCCCACTAGTATGCAACTCAGCAGGAGTGAGATTTAAGCTTGGGGGAGTAGGTGAAGTGAAACGAGGTGCAGCCACTGGAAGGCCAGGTTGCAATGCAAGCACCTGCTCAGCACAGGGTACAGAGACCCGCGCCTTGTCAGCGTCAGCATGAGGCTGCCCACACGATACACACAGCCGGTCTTGTCCCAAAGGGACCCCGGTAACATTTTCCTGGATTGCCTCCATATGGTGATTATAGCGGTGCTATACGCCGATAGGGAATAACGCTATATAGCAACCCTGGATGCCCCAATAACCCGCTAGGGAAGTGGTAGTATAATTTTTACAAGGCTTACAAGTAATATACTAAAACACGGCCGGGAGAAGCCAAGAAGGGTTTGTCCCGCCTGAAAGACATAAGCAGACAAGACCTTAAGTACATTGTAACAATTGTACATTGTTACGGACCGCGGTAGGTAGGAGTCCATCGCGCATAGGCCAACCAAGCAGAAAAGATGGCGTCGGTATACCTCGAGGGGCGGGCCAGTAACAGCGATGACGCGGAACGCGCCAAAGATGGGCCCCGCCCCCCCTGAAGAGCGCGAAGCCAGAAAGGCCAACAGCCAATGATGGCGCACCAGCGCCTGAGGTAATGCCGCCGCCAAGCGCGGAACCAAGTCAGCGCGCGGCGGCGGCAAATTTTAAAGCAGTAAAGGCAAGTCAGGGCGGCGGCTGACACAAGAATAAAGGCATGTGAAAAGACAAAGCACAGACTGCATAACATTGACTTTTTTTTTTTTTTACTCCATGCTTTTTGCTATATGATATACAGTATTATTTTTAGGAAATGTGAGGGTGAGCTTGGTCACTCATCACCTTTTTACATCTGTCAGAGACACAAGTTGTTAGGCTTACACTTCTTGGAGAAGATAAGATTATTTTATTTGCCTGGGTGGCAAAACTCAAAGGTCAAGAAGGTTGTGAGTGGTCACAAGCACATCAGTCCTTTATGAATGTGTGGCGCTAGGCTTTCTTGAGCCTACAGGAAGAATGGTAATGTAATGAGTAAAGTATTAGGAATACCCTACAATGGGACAGGTTGAGGCTCATAGCTTACATGCATTAATGTTAGCATAGCTGATCTGCTTTTAAGATGCGTGTAGAGGAAACCCGATTACAGACATTTTCTAAATGAATGTGACATGTTTCTTGAAGGACTGGTTGTTTTTCCACAAATCTCCATATCAGCATTAGCATAATCTCCTGGTGGCATTCAAGATTATAGTAGAAAACAGGCTTGCATTATATATACAAAATACATCCTAAACCCTCCTGTGGCAGGAAGGATCCAGGTTCACAGGGCCCCAAACACACTTACTCCTGCTGCTCAAGAGCTCCAGGTTAAGGATTTAAAGTGGACCAAAAACCAGGATTTTGACTATCCCGGGTTTGGGTCCTTTCCCCCGATCGGGGTGCCCCGCTGTATGAAACCCCCCAGATCGCCGATGCCAACTCACCTCTTCCCAGTCCTATGGCGCAGGCACGGGAGCTCATACAATCAGCACGCTCGGAACCACTGACGTCACATCATCTAAACCTCCGTCTAAGGCCAGCGGATCCAAACGCGCTGACGGTCACATCCTCCACTTCCCTCTAACCGGCAATTCACAAATGCCTGGCGCAAACACGTGCCCTGCTAGAGGGATAGTGGGGATGTGGCTGCGGTTTGCACATGCGCCGATGGACCGGGAAACAAGGTAAGTGTATGGGGCGACCTGGGGGGTTTCACACAGCGGGACATCCCGATTTTGGATGCCCCGGGGGGAGGGAATCGATCGGCCCCGGAAATCTTCTGGACATGAGGCTGGGGAGATCAGTAACCCCACAGGATGATCACATGCTGGGGGGTGAAAAGAAGTAAAGTCTTTTGGACTTTACTTACCATTTAATGCCAGTAAATCATCTTTAGATGATAGACAAATGCAGTATCTCAGTATATGATCCTCTCCAGATAAATACACTGTCTACCTAGATAAAAAAAAAACATTTTGCCCGTCAAGTCAATGAGAGCTGCCTGCTAAAAGACGTAGTCACAGAAGGCATCGCTCATTGGACGAGAGCCTGCACATGCATCGTTGGAGTGTGAAAATGAGAGTTTTTATGGCCGAACTGGGGGGTAACACGCAGTGGGGCACCCCAATTCGAAAGTAAAATTCCTGGGTTTTGTTTTACTTGAAAGCCTTTAAATATATAACTTGATCTTGGGCTGTTCTGTTATCTTGATCCACTGACTTTTACTTGTCCTTGACTACGCTACCAGGGCCGGCTTCTAGCACAATACAATCCTGCTAATGGACCGGGGTGTATCAAACTAGAACTGGTAGCAGTAAAATGGCCCAGCAGCCTGTCAGGGTTTTAAGGACGCCTGTATTAAAGAAAACGTACATTGTGATCTCAGACACAGTGGCATCATCCAGGGCCAGGAGATACAGGCTTTGTCACATAAACCATAGGTTGATAAATGTAAGAAGCAGACACCCCTCCACCTTTATTTTTAGTGTTGATTTTTTTACAGTTGTTACAGTGTGTTCCAGCCCTACAAATACTGTTAGCACTGTACTGAAGGTAGCTATTGCCGCGGCTATGCGCGTATAAATAACAAGCTAACAAATAAACTGTCAGTTTTGGCTTAGGAAGCAAATCTCATATGTCTTCTATTTCATAATGCTGAAAAACAACCCTGTCAACAGATTGTGTCTATCATGCAACTGGCAAAAAAAAGGTTTGAAAGGCTCAGAACAAAGATGTTTATGTCATGGGGCGCCTGTGGTGGCCGAGCAAGATAAATATAAAAAGACATTTGTTATGAACTGAATTTAAAATAGCAAGCTGGGGAGGAGGGGGGGCAATGACTAATTAGATTATGACTAAATACATTTCCAGCAGTTTTAGTGCTGATCTGTTCCACATTTACACTTCCAGCATGCTGGGTTGCACGCTACACTGCATGGGCAATGCTCACTTCTGCAGAATTCAGAAGAAATGGAAGTTTGAGAAGCATCATGACGGATGGGGAAATAAATGAATAATGGTCACATATGTTTTTGATTTTCTAAATCCAGTGACTTGAGGAGCTACACAATCACCCTGAAGCTGGCAATCCTCACAGGATTGAATCATTTGTTTCCTGAGTCCTTTCTATGAAGGTTCTCATTCATCCAGGTCATAATATATCCAAAAGTGATATGTCATGCAAGTGGATGCTGTGTTTTTTTAGGATGTTTCTCTAGTCATTGTTTTTACAGTGCTAAGCCTGTCCTTTGAGAAAAAAAAACGTAGGCTTCAGGCTACTAGCCAAGAATAGGAGCTGGCAGTCCAGGGGCCAGAGGCCAGCACAGGTCAGGTGTCATCCTGTAAGAACATCAGGCGCTTAAAAATGAGCACTGGACACTGCTGCAGCCCTGGAGGTGGGGGCTTTGGCAACCCACCGACTATCATGCTGACAGGTGAGAGGCCACACCATTCTTTAAACAGATAAAGGGGTCCTCTTCTACTGGTTGGTGGTATCCTCTTCTGCTGGTCACTCTGTCAGCATCTAAAGTTCAGGGGGTAAGATGTCTCCTATTTGTATACAATGGCATGTCACCAAGGACAATGCCCTGCCGCAAGGAAACCAGACACATGGCCTATGGTGACTCCTTTTGACACACATCACATGAAGGGAGGGTCACCAGAGGCCACGCTGCATGAATTATCAACTTTGGGGCATCCTTATACCCTGATATGTGAGCCCTCTGATCACTTTCATGCATTTCAATCACCTTTTCCAGGGCTACAACGTCATGCCTGCACCCGACCTCCATGTATTTGAGGTGCACTTCCACGCCCAGCAATCCAGATAGAATGGGAGCGTGCCACACACCACAGGGAGACCAGGGGTGCAGCTGCTCCGTTATACTGTGCTCTGTGCCTAAACAGGGTCGTTTGCTGTGCATTAATATGCACGGAACACAGCACTGATTGGATGAGAGCCTGCTCGTGCACTGTGCGTCTGGGGAAAGGTTCACACAATGGGGCATCTCAAATTGTGTGTCCCTGGAGCAAGGACCAAAACTTGGGATTTGTTTTAAGAAACAAAATAAAGGCACCAACCAAATGAGTACTCACAAGTCCAGTGGGCTAGTGGATAGAATGCTTAGAAATCCTAAAAACCAAGCCTGGATTAAAATAATTATGTTGAATAAAATGTATATTTTGTACTTCACACACCAAAAATATTTGTATTTTTGTTGTGCCAAGTCATACTTTTTTGTGTCTTCTTGTGAGCAACAAATGTATCAAGAATTTTTTCTCGGTGCAAATCAGCAGCATTTTTAGCTGTGCAAATGTTTGAATAATTTGCACAGCTGAAAATGATTTGCATCTGGGAAAAAAAGTCAAGATAACATTTTTTTCTCCTAAAAAACATGAAAAAGTTTTTTTTTTTTCACACTGACAAATCAGTCCCTAAGTCTGGTTAAGTGCCCACCACTCCCTGCCAGTCGCCTGATATTCTTGTCCCTACGGGGGCTCCACACCGATCGCACCGAGTGTGGCTAAACTTCCATTAAGGCGGACCAAAACCCACATTTTTAAATAGCATCCCCTGAATTGCTCCCCCTATGAAGGGTACCTTTTGACCATTTTTAATGCTTCTGCTTAATTCTAATGCCAGATAATGGTGCCTGTTTTAGCTGTAAAGCTCCACCTAGCCATTCATTGCTGCTGTTGTGTGTGACAATGATGTCATTGCCACACCTATGCCCACCATCTTACAGAGAGGGACAGCAAAAAAATCAGTGTTCCAGGACAAATCGAAAAGTGAAATACCCATTTCTAGTTCTACACCTTAATAAGGGAGTATTGCCAAGGGCTTTGGCCAAATGTGTTTCACAAGTTCAGTGGGTTTTGGTCCTCTTTATACTTCTTTAGCCACACATTAAAATGCACAGCCAAAGAATCTGGCTGGAGAAGAGTCGTGCCTACACCCAGGGTCAGATTAAGTGTGGTGGAGGTCCCTGGGCACAAATTCTGGTGGAGGCTCCAGATACAGTATTTTTTTTTCTTTAAAATAATAGTCCAGCTAAGTAACTGATTGGTGGTTGTCTGGCACCGCCTACTACTGGAACATCAGATTGAGTGCCTTGTGCCACCCTTGTGCAAGTGCGTGCTGCTTGGGAACTCCTGCCATTCTGGGAGGGGGGGGGGGGGTAGTAGTCCCAGCTGGTCCAGCAGGAAACAGTTTCCTGCACTGAGCTGCCAGCGGTTGTGCTTGGTGGCTTATGTGCAGTGAGCGGCCTCTGATTCACCCATCACTGTAGCATTGCTGATGGCTGCAGATTTGCAAAAACACCGAAAACGGTTGCTCCAGAGCAGGGGGCCCCACTGCCGCCAACTGCTTTATTGCTTGCCCTGCGGCCCATCAGACCAATGACTGAAGAACCTCCTGGACCAGAACATAACCCAAAGGTTGGTGGAGGCCCCCTTTGCAGGGCAAGTGGTGAAGGCCCCGGGGTGCTCGCCCCTTCCGCCCCCCCCCCCCCACATAATCCGGCCCTGCCTGCACCATGGGAACCGTCAACAGGGTGTGTATATATGGTGACCAGCAGGGTTATGGCCAAAAACCCCCAGTAGTGAAAATCTCAGGTTTTGGTCCACTATAAAGGGAACCAACCATTGATAAATAACTAACTGCCATATAAATAGTTAACCTGCTATCTCACATTTTCAGCTTAGTAATTAAACATAGTTTACAATTTTCCAAAATATAGATTACAGCCTTTGTTGATATAAAGAGTATACAATCAGTAGTTTATGGGGGAATATGAACAGAAAAGGTTTGTGAGCAAGGAATGCAGACGTTATCTCCCAATATGGTGCACGTCAAAGCCTTAATTATGATCCTGGATTGACCGGCACTGCGTAAACATGTTTATGCTGCACTATATAGAAACACAACTCATGTTAGTGTGGAAAGAATCTGCAGCTAAACAGCGTTCTGGAAAGACATTTTTCAAAGCTGCAGTTACCATATGTACAGTACAGTGGAGCTTGACATTTTTAAACCCTTTAAGATTTTCTATATTTCTAAAACTACATCACATTGTCACACAAGTCCAAAGAGCAGAACCCAATCATATATGAAACAGTCCGTTACGGCCCACATTTACCACTTCTTACCCCTGTAGAGCAGGGGTGTCAAACTCATTGACGGCCACATCAGCATTCTGGTCGCCTTCAAAGGGCCAGTTAATAACAAACACAGAACAAAATTCAAACACGACCATTAAAATGTATGGATACAGACACATAATTATTTTGCCGTTTTGGGGACCACAAGAAGCCCTTTCTCAAGACATGCATCGATGTCTTGAGAAAGGGGTTCTTGTGGTCCTCAAAATGGCAAAATCACGACCCCCAAAACATTGACTATGGGGGTCATTTAAGAAGGGATAGCGACAGGTAGTGTCTTGTAGCAGCAGGCAGCGTCTGGTGAACGCCGGGCGCTGTAAGCAAAACCACATTTCTGGTGAGCGACTCTAACAGTGCCATGTAGCGTCCGCTACATGGGACCCCTATACCAGTTCACAAGGCTGGGGGATGGCAAGTCACCTGCGGCTAGCGGGTGACTTTCCATTAACCCCCAGCACCCCCATTACCTGCCTCCCCAAAGCCCCGGGGAGGGCAGAAGAGCCTGTGGCCACGGGCTATGCGGGCTTGTAGCCTGCAGGGCCCGGGGCCACAAAAGCTGGCCCCTGCGCCCTGTTCTTACAAGCCCTGCATAGCTGGTCCCGGGCTGGTTACTTCGGGTAAGGGGGACCCCATGTCATTTTTTTTTTGGATTTTTAAGGGTTTTTAACCCCTGGGAGGGGCCTGGGGGACCCTATGTCGTTTTTTTTTTAAATTAGCCCCTTATGTTCTGTCACCTAGCAGCTATAAAAGGCTTCCAGCAGGTGAGCAGAAGCCAGTGATTGCAGAGGGACACAGTGCTCCAGGATGGATGGGAGGTAAGTATTAAAAAAATAATAATAATAAAATATTTTTTTCTCTCTGTGTGTGTCTGTGTTTTTTTTTTTTTACATTTAACCCCTTGTGAACTGGGGGTTCATGAGACCCCTATACCAGTTCACAAGGCTGGGGGATGGCATTACCCCATTACCTGCCTCCCCAAAGTTTTTAACCCTTAAAAGTCCCCCAAAAAAATGCCCCCGGGAGGGGGGACTCTATGTAATTTTTTTTCTTGATTTACCCCCTTTGTAGTGTGGATGGTAGTTGTATTTTATTTGTAAATGTTATAAAGTACTTGTTTCAGTTTAAAATAAATTTTTTATTTAAATTTCTAAAAAACAAATTTATTTCGTTTTTTTACTTAATAATATTGTAGAAAACAGAATAAAATTTACAAACAATTTTCATGTTAAAGCCAAAAAAATATATATATAATTTTCCTGAAAATTCCAGCAAAAATGGCGCAAAACATGGCGCAAAATGGGGAAAAATGACCTGTCAACAGAGGGTGACAAAAAAAATTAAAATTAAAAGGGTTAAAAGTAGCTATGCATGTTGGGTATTGTTCTGTTCGGGGGACCTTGCGCTTTCAGACTTAGCTTGTTTTTCTTGTTTGCATATTTATATTTTCGGAAAAGGTTTTTTATTCAGCTTTTTTTATACATTTTTTATGGAAACCCTGCGCAACCAAAGAATTCTTTGAGGGATTAATTCCAGAAAGATGAGCCTACTACAACAAGCTGGGTACGCTTAGAAAGCTTAACATGTGTACTTTCAGGGAATATATGGTTTATGGGGGATATTCCAAATGTAAAGGGTTGTTTTGGTTTAAAAATCGTAAGGTGCGCACTTTGTCTGCAGAGCTGAAATTTTCAAGTAAAATTACTGTTACGCACATGCTTTACTTTGGGGTGTTTGGCAACTCTTCCCTTGACAGTATCGTGTATCATTCTGTTCGGGGGATGTTGCTTTATCAGATTAAACTTGTTTTTTCTTGTTTGTATATAGTTTTTTTTTAGGAAAATGTGGCTTTGATTCTGCTTTTTTATCCTTTTTTTAGGGAAACTCTTTGCAACCAAAGAATACATTTAGGGATTACTTCCAGAAAACTGTGGCCACATCAACAAGCCTGGTACACCTAGAAAGCTTAAGGTGTGTACTTCCAGAGAATATATAGTTTGTTGGGGGTATTTCAAATGCAAAGGGTTGTTTTTACATATTTGGTACCGCTGTAACCGGGAGAAATTGGGATTTCACACTCAATAAGATTTCACCCAAAAATATTGAGAATACACCTAAAAAATGACAAACAAGACATTTCATGTTAAAGCCCAGACTATGCTGAAAAAAACAATATATAATTTTCCTGGGAAATCCCTGGAAATCCCTTAAAAAATCACATTTGAACATGGGGAGCGCAAAATAGTGCAAAATAGTCTGGCAACAAAGGGTGACAAAAACTCCAGGTAGGCTGGCAGCAAAAGGGTTAAAGTATTCATGTCACAGTATTAAAACAATGTCATTCCATGTGTTTTCACTTTGTTACTAGTGGATATGTGTTCAACAACAGACTTCAATCACACAGCGTCTGGCGCTCTATGCTATAGCGACCAGATCCAGAGCGCCTATGCTGTGTGTGTCCTTTTTTGTTAAATATGGTGTGGAGCGCTGAGAGTCAGTCGCACTGAGCTGGCGCTACCTTTTGCTCCCTGCAGCGCTGTACTGGTTTTAGAACGCCCAACATACATCACATTCATCAATGCGATCCAGGTTACTACAGGGACTGAGACGCTCTGTTACAGTGCCTGATAGCCCCTTACAGCGTCTACTAGCGGATGCTCTAAGCACCGCTATACAGACGCTCATCTGCCGATACCTGGTGTTAGTAATGAATCAGCCTCCACGTTGAATCAATCTGCTGGTTTGCTGCTTTTTGGGTTACAATATATTACGCGGCATATTACTCTATATCCCTATTCCTGTGTGTTGCGCCAGCAACAACAAAAATAACATGGAGGCTGATTTAATACTAGCGCCATGTATCGCCATGTGAGCGTCTGTATAGCGGTGCTTAGAGCGACCGCTAGTAGACGCTGTGAGCGGGTGTTGGGTCGCTGTAGTATCCTGGCCGGCATTGATGAATTTGATGTGTGGTGGGAGCTGTAGAAGCACTGTCCCTGATTAACTGCAGAGCCTATGGAGAATGCTAGGTGGTATCCCGAGGCCAAAGCGCCAAGCGCCCAAGACCACACCACATCTAACAAAAGGACAAAAGTGTTTGTTTGCAGCCAGGAGAGGTCACACAATGATTTGAGCAAAAAAAAAAATGTACATTTTAATTGCCCAAAACACGATTTAAACACATGAAGCCACATTAAAATGTATGGCAGAGTGACAGTGAGGGAAAGGTAATATGTGGTGCTCTTGAACCTAGAGCGCCGGCGCTACATGCTGAGCCGCCTGTAGTAATACGTGGCGCTACTTGGCGCTGTTACAGTCGCTCACCAGATTCGCTTTCATAGATGTGGTACAGCGCCCTGTGTTCACCGGACGTTATGTGCCGCTATGCAGCATTACCTGGCACTAGCTGTTCTTAAACCAGACCTTCACCATCATTTATTGAAAAGGCCAAACCCTTAAAAAAGGATTCCCTAGCATATTAAATTAATATATTTAAATTTGTAGTCACTTACTTATTATTCTTTCCCCCACTGGGCTGCAACTCTGTTCAGTATTTTAGGATACGGGTGTCGCCATCACACTTACTGAGGAGAGTGGAATAAAGTACAGGGGGGCGAGTTATAGCTGTGCTTTGCTCAGACAGAGCAGGGCTGGGTTCAGGAAAAGGTTAACAATCCCAGAATGCAGAGCAGCACAGTCAGAACACAGCACTTCCTGTTTGCAGGCTGCCTGATGTCCCATGAGCTGCCATCTTGAATCTTTAAAGGCTCATAACATGCAGTAGATGCAGGTAGGATGATTTTTAATGTGGGCAATCTGTATGTACAGGGTGTGGGAAACATATAAGATAGACTCTTATTCAGAGTGAAGGACCGCTTTAAATAACCCCTATAGTCTATCGGCATCAACCACCTGATCAATCACTCATTATATAATACTACAATTATTAAACATTAAAGGGCCGCTCCAGCCCTGTTTTACTAATGTAAAAATTCCCCTCCACCCTGCCACCCTCTATTACCTGCAGTAAGTGTCTTTTCTTATTTTACATATTAGCGCTGCTATCTTGCTGAAGGCCACTTGAATGGGTGGGAGCACGTGCGTCGCTGGAAGTGCTAGTGGCCAGGAGCCGGTCTGCTCTTCAGCAGGATGGTGGCAGAAGATCCTTGAGGAATCTACGACATTGCTCGATTTCGCCTGCGGATAAGTGTCTTTTCTTATTTTACTTATTAGCGCTCCTTCATTGCTAATAGAGGGTGGCAGGGCAGGGGGTATCTTTAAATTGGTAAAATGGGTCTGGAGTGGCCCCCTTGTTCTAAGTTCTTTAAATCTCCCCTGATACTACTAAGTTTAAGTCCTTCTACCATTTGTGTTGCCTGCATTTGGGCACATTCTATTTGCAGGCTATTTTTGTAGGTGAGGTCAAATGAACTGCACACAGTATTCTAGGTGTGGAATCACAACCTCCCTCTTCCTACTGGTGATGCCTCGAGCTATGCAGCCGAGCATCCTGCTTGCTTTTCCCACTGCCTGGTTACACTGTCCACTCATCTTGCAGCTTTCAATAATCAGTACCCCTAAATCTCTCTCCTCCGAAATCCTGGCTAACACAATACTGCCCATACGGTACTCAGAGCAGGGATTCCTTCTACCCAAGTGCACGGTTTTACATTTAGAAACACTGAACTACAATTTCCACCATTGTGACCATTTATCTGGAAAAAAGGAGCTCCTACACCTCAGCCAGGGCGGCAGTATTTTGCCAGAAGAGCAGCCTGTCTGCCTGGCACTGCTAGGCTCACTCCGTCGATGTCCCTGGGCTAGCAGGATCATTCATCCTCTGAGCTGCTAAACCCATCCCCTCTCCGGGTTGCAGCAGGCCTCGATTTCAGGAAGCTGCAGTCCCTTGTCTGTGATAAGCAATATACCAGCACCTTGGAGCCCTTTTGTTAACAACAAGTCTCTTTTTGGTATACTGTATTTATTTACCTGTAGTTAATGTCTATGTTTAGTTATTTGGCTTGTTTATTTGTATATCTCATGTGTGTGTCCCTGTGCCATAAGTTAAAAAGGAACAACAGCTCAGCTAAGCGGCCAACCCTCTAGCTATGGTGCCCCTCATTCCTGTGCCATTCAGAAAGGCCTGGAACGGTTATCCCAGGGATGCAGCCATGGTGCCGATATGCCACATAATGAGGTAGGTCAATCGCTCCAGTCTTAAAGACTCAAGGGGGAGTTTCTTCTCTCTAAGGTTTCTGAATTTTACTTTTTATTGCTTCAATAAATATTGTCAAGCTAACCCAGGTCTCCAGCACAATTACTCGGGGCCAATCCTTGTCCTGAATCGAGGGGGGGGGGCGCTTGCAGGGCTGCTCCCATTGACAGGTAATTTTGAACAACTTAAAGTGGACCAACACCCACCGGTGATCGGCCCGGGAATCTATAAGATTCCCGGGCTGATCACCTCCCTCCCCGCGGGACATCCGAGATTGGAATGTCCCGCGGGGTGAAACACCCCCAAACACCCCAAACTCCTTACCTTAGTTTCGGCGCGTCTGTGAATGGCCGGTGCCGGCACGCGCGCGTCAAGAGGGACGCACGGAAGGCGGAGGAGCCGCTTGTCCACGGCTTGTCCATCGGCGCGGGGAGAGGTGAGTTCGGGGGGTTCGGGGGGGTTTCACACAGCGGGGCACCCCGATCGGGGGTGCCCCACCGAAGTGGACCAAGACCCAGGATAGTCAAAATCCTGGGTGTTGGTCCACTTTAAGTCCTTTCTCACATTAGCTAATGTTATTGTTCATGTGTCCGCCATTAGGAGGACACTGAGCAATGAAGGGAATGGCAGGATTGCAAGGAGAAAGCCACTGTTCTCTAGAAGGAACATTGCTGCTTTCTGAACTTTGCTAAAGATCACCCGGACAAGTCAGAAGGCTGCTTTAACAATATTTTGTGCAGAGATGAGTCCAAAAGGAGCTTGGTTTAAATGAGAAGTGTTAAGTTTGGAGAAAGGAAACTCTGCATTCCAGCATAAAAACCTCATCCCATCTGTGACATGCAGTGGTGGTAGTGTCATGGCTTGGGCCTATTTTGCTATATTTGGGTTAGGCTGGCTTGTTATCACTGGTGGAGCAATGAATACCGAATTATACCAGTCATTCAAAAGGCCAATGCATACCTCCCAAATGTCCCTGGTTTGGAGAGGCTGTCTCTCTTTTGAGTCCATGTCCCTCTGTCACTTGTTCTCATTTGTCCCTCCGAGGTGTACTATGCAGATCTACATTGATAAATGAATCATTTGCCTATTCAAAGTGTTTATATTGTTGTACCTGTTACAATCTATCTGCTATCCATCCTTCACTGTGGGGGCATGGCTTAATTTAACAATTGACCCTCTTTCCCACCCTGAAAAGTTGGAAGGTATGCTAATGTTAAGACATCTGTGTGTTAGCTGAATCTCAAGAGAATGTGGATCATGCAGACAAAGACCCTAAGCACACAAGTCATTCTACCAAAAGATTGAAACAGAAGAGTAAAGTCAGTAAAGTTAAAGTTTTGGAGTGGCCTGACCTTAATCTAATAAAAATGTTGGGGAAGGGCCGGAAGTGAGCAGTTCATAGGAAGGATCTCACAGGGGCTGCTGGGTGCAGTCATAACCAGCAATTGCTCAGCATTATCACACCTAGCAAATGCTTAGGCTACCTGGCCAGCACACATTTACGGCCAATGTTTATGCTGCAGTGTTTGTAGTAGAGTTTCCACTTTGCAGATTTGTTCATTTTGTTTGTGCATTGTAACCTTGCCCAATTAGTCACCTACATTCTGGTTCATATCGAGCTTTGCACCCCCACATGACCACCGGTGGACAGTAAAGTTTGCAGGACCAGTATGTGATATGGGGAGGTCATGGATTGGACCCCCCCCCCCCCCCACCTGCTGATTACCAACATTTATTTTTCACATTGGTCTTTAAGTCAGACTCAGGCCACATATTTAGCCTGCATTAATATAAGATTGCCCCTACCTCCACTCATTGTTGTTGGTTATTTATGCAATACATTAGCTGTAATCAAAGACTCCATAGGTTTCCAGATGCAGTACCCATGACAAACTGCTTTCTGTGCAAAGTCCCTGTCCAGGCAAAAAAAATAAAAAGACATACTCACCTTATGTCACCGGAGTGCTTTTTTCCTAGTCCAGTAGGTAGCACTAACCAGGGCTAACACTCACCAGGAGCCTTCAGGAGAAACAGCCACCCCCCCCCTCCAAGTCAGTTTCAGCAACTGCATGTCCACTCCATTCACGTTCAATTAAATTACTAGAGAGAATGTGCCAAGTCATTGTAACTGATACGTGGGGGAAGCCATTTGGCACATGGTCAAAAGTGAGAAAACCACTGCCTTCTCCCAAGGCATCCCAGATCGGGTTGACCCATTGTGTGAATCCCCCCTCTCCCCGGGGCGACGCAGCATGCCTGCGGACAGCCGCATCGCCTGCATCTTTGGACTGTGTGCACGCTCCTGCACCAAGTCATTCAGATACACTGGGGGCAGGAGCATGCGCGCTGCATGGGATGGGACTACTCTCGCTTTGATTGCCATACACAATAAACGTTTGCCAAATATTTATTATGCACGCCATGTGGCTATGATTGGACGAGAGCCTGTGCATGCTCATTAGGACCGAGAAGAGGCAAGTTTTTCTGAACAAACTGCAAGGAAAAAAATCCCATTTTTTTTCTGCTTTTAAGTGGACCAAAACCCAGGATTTGACATTCATCAGACGCTGCCTGCCTCTACGTGGCACAACCTGGCACTATCATTTCTTAAATAACTCCCTTAGTACCTTTCTTAGCGCTTGTTTTGCGGATTTGCAGGTGAAATTACCCTGTATTTTGTAAGCATGTTGCACACCTGGTGTCTTTATTATGTCACACTGAGTCATTTGTGTGAATGTGTATATTTTGTGTTATTACTGTACTGATTACTAATAAGGAGTCATGTGCGTAAATGTATATATTTTGAGTTATTAATAATGTAATGATTACTAATAAAGTCAAGTCATGTGAATGTATATATTTTGAGTTATTACTACTGTACTGATTACTACTAAATCCGAGTCATAAGTGAAAATCTGTATATTTTCTGTTGTATTGTACTGGTTACTGAAGAGGAGTCATGTATGTGAATGTGTATATTTTGTGTTATTACTGTACTGCTTACTAATAAACCCCAGTCATGTGTGTGAACGTGTATATTTTGTGTTATTACTGTACTGCTTACTAATAAACCCCAGTCATGTGTGTGAATGTGTATATTTTGTGTTATTACTGTACTGCTTACTAATAAACCCCAGTCATGTGTGTGAATGTGTATATTTTGTGTTATTACTGTACTGCTTACTAATAAACCCCAGTCATGTGTGAGAATGCGCATATTTTGTGTTATTACTGTACTGCTTACTAATAAACCCCAGTCATGTGTGTGAATGTGTATATTTTGTGTTGTATTGCACTGATTACTACTAAGGTTGAATCATGTGTGAGAATGCGCATATTTTGTGTTGTTTTGTACTGATTACTACTAAGACGAGTCATGTGTGAGAATGTGTATGTTTTGTTTTATTACTGCACTGAAAACAGGGATTTGTGGTTAGTGGTATAAAGAAACATAAGACCCATCATAAATCTTTGATACACAATCAGGCCACAGATATATACAAACACTTAATACAACCGTTGTGACTGCAAGCGTAAACAAACTGTTATGTGTGTATACAGTTTAGTTCTCTCAGCATTTCATGTTTGCCGCTAGAAAATATTCCGCTTTGAAGATTAAAATGTATACATGTTTTTAATCCAGCACTGTGGAGGTCTTCCAGTCGCTTACATCTGGATTTAGTTCTACCACCACGGTTTAAATAGTCACATTTTCATGTTTTTTGTTAAAAATTGAGAAAGAAAGAAAAAAATGAAGAACATTTGAACTTTAAGGGATCGGGTTGCATAATCGGAACAAATTGTTTTCATTGGGGGAGATAGTTTTAGATTTTTTCATAAGCTGTATAAATTGTTTTAGTACAAGGTCAAATGGCCGAGACCTTCCTCCCTTCCATCTGCCCACCCCTCTTCAGTCTTATGAATGCTGTGCAGGCTCTTTGTATGGCGTTACCCCAACCGCTCTCCAGAGCATTATTCCGCTATACACAAACTGAGCGTGACTGTTTGAGTCACGACTTGAACATAACACAAAGCGTGCCTCAAGATCTTGCAAGAGCCCATAAAGCCACCGATTGGGGATTTCTTTGAAAAAATTACAAGGCACTCTGTTCCACTTATTTCCAGCTGTTATAAATCTGCAATGTCCAACCCTATCTTAAATAGCGTATCCCACCTCTGTGATCAGGGTGGTTAGCAAGATACAGGGCAGGAACGACAGTACTTTGTCTAAATGTACAATATAGTCAGGTCTAAGTAGGTCTGTTTCTTTAGATCCATAAAACAACGTGTAGCTGCAGCGCAAAACCCAACTTAAAGCTACACATTCTTTTATTTCACCCCGAAACCTGATCCAGAATCAAGCATTAATGTCCCTAACCCGAATGATTTGCAGTTACATATGGAATTTATTTCTCATGGAAAGAAGGTACTATAACTGAACAGATGTACCTTCAGGCTAAGGTCAGGTGGCATTCCTCCTAGTTCTCAAGCAATTAGGGTCACATAAGGATATATAAAACCCAGCGAAGGGCAAGTAGGGTTTTGGTCTTCAGCATTTGGGACACCCAAAATCTTTCATGTAATGTGTGTGGCAGCAGTTCAACACATGATGATAGTGATTTACAATGTGCACTACTTTGCGTGACTTTTGCCTTCCCTGATTTCTCCATGCATGCAGCCAGAGGAGAAAACTGCAGGGAATTGAGCTCAACTTACAGCAGCGAACACCAGTGAACATAGACGTATGGCAATATGCTGTGGCCGTTTTCGTTTAGAAAAAAACATGAAATCTTGCTGACAACACACTTTTATAGCATATGACATCATTGGAGGGTCTCAGATTGTATGTGGGGTATCTTGGGAGTGTATGGGTTGTTTAAACAAACTGAAGAGAAAAGTTTAAGCGAAAATATATAACTCATGTAAAAACATCATCAAACATCATTAGTTGTTTTTCACATGCTGGGTAACTTTCTGATGCTAAAAAGAACTAAAGACACAATCTCTTCAGAAATAACATTGATTCCTATGGGATTTTACCACTAAAAGTTGGCGAATAGAAAAGGTGTTCGTCAGCATGCGCTGTGCAAAATGACTTAAACATAAATCCAGCAAACATCTAAATCGCCGGGCAAACAAGTGGCGGTGCGAGTTGTAAATGCGGAAAAGAGCTAATGGACAGGGAATGGCTGGTGAATCATTTTGCAAATGCCCTCCTTGATGTAAATGCTATTACAACATTTAAGAAAGAAAGTCATTGTGCCCCCAAGTACTATATTTATCCTACCAACCCTAATAGGACCTGATCAAGGATGCCCCATCTTGTGAAACCTCCCAGGTCACTCGAATGAACTCCCCTTTCCCCGGTCCTATGGCACATGCACACCCTCGCGTCCAATCAGCGCGCTCGTACTAAGATACTAAGACGAAAAACGAGTTACATCCTAAGATACTAATACCAGGACAAAAAAACTAATGGTGCATGCATAGTACCCCGTAACTGTCACCCTGAGCACAGGTTGCCTTTAATAGTCACTAAAGGGTTATATGGAGGTTAATACCTATGAAGTGTTTTTGTGAAAAAGGGCCTAATACTATAATGTCTTTAGTAGACGCGATACAGATTGTTTAGTACATGAATGGGGAAAAATAGAAGCTCTTGAGTGTGACATCTTGGTCTCGATTTAGCAATCTTTCCTTAAAATATCTCATGATAAGGGCCAAATATGATGGGCAAAATTGATTTCCGGAATAAAATAATGAGTGATTTAAAGCGAAAGAGCATTAAAAGAGTTTGTTTCTTTAAGGGATTGACCACCCAATACAACGGCCACAGGAGTGCTGCCAAGCCCTCTCCATTTATGGAGGGGGTATTCCGAGGCCTGAAACACCCCCACCATTGTAGTTAATTGAGAGGGTGTGGTAGTGCTCCTGTGATGTGGTTTTGGGGGTGGGATATGATCCAGATACAAAAGCACTGGTAAAGTTTGGGCTTGGCTGGCGCAGGATGCAATCGAGTTAGTTGCTGATCGCCGGACTAGGACCAATCAGCTGTCTTGGACAAAAGGTGAGAACAAAAACCATCTCAGCCCCCCCGCAACCCCCCACCAGCCATCTCCTCCCTCGGGCAAAGCAGCGAGCTCGGCGGTGGACCAGTTTTAAGAAAAAAGGGTTTTTCAACTGCCGAGCCCATACCCACACGTGAGCCAGATGGCAGGCCACATACCCAGCTCCCTGTTCAATTTGGAGCACATCCATAACCAGGCTATCTGACCGAACCCATAGTAAAATTCTGCAGGACCGCTTACTTCTAGCCCCCCCATCACCACCACTAGAATGGTTAAAAGAGAAAAGAATGTCCAAAACTGGTGATTTGTTTTAGAAGCTCTTTCTACTGCTGATGGCCCCTATTGGAGGACTACTTGCATATGAGCTTCAGCCTCCTAGGATAAGGAGTTAATTATATGGCTTAATGTACAAAAACATTCAGAAATCAGAAATTGCATATAAGGGATACATACATCTCATATCCCATTGAGGAACAATTGGTATACAGGTCAAATAGAAGCATAGGCAATAACTGCGCTAAGTGGTTAGATTCAATTTCCTGGTCGCTATGTGGCAACCAAGAAGACACAGTGCTATTAACAGTTAAACCAATGCATAAGCATGACAGTTAAAGGTGAGTTTACCAGTGACTGTGGATTTCACACAGCAGGGCATCCAGATTTAGGATGTCCCAGGGGCAGGCTAGCGGCCAAGCCTGGAGTCTTTTAGATTCCAGGGTGGCAGTGGGTGGGTTTTGAGACACTTTAAAAGTGTTCATACTTATAATAACAAATGAAAATGTTGTCACATTGCTCGGGTAAAAGTTTTAGGTGCAAATCATGCCCTAATTTCCTCTCTTTACGGAACCACTTTTATTTTATGATGATGCATATGTTCCTACTGTGCAGGGGCGACTGTCACCTCCTGGTCATGTTATGCAGGTGCTAAGAGAAAGCCTGCCGGTGCAGGACAGTTGCCAGGCTAAGGCTGGTTTTGCACCATGCCGATCACGGAGCGCTCGCACTTTCGGCAAGCACACTGCAATCGCTGTATGCAGCCTGTAGAAGGCGTTCAGCACTAGCGCACTCCACTAACATTGGGGGGGGGGGGGGGCGCTAGCGCTGTGCCCTTAGGACGCTGCTTTCATGGCTTTTGCAGAGGGCTCTGAGCGCTCCACAAATGTCTGAAGTACATGTGAAAGTGCCCATAGATTACGATGGGCAACTTTTCACAAGCGGCTGCGGAGCGCTCGTCCGAAAACATGAGCGCTCCACATCAGTGCTGGTGTGAAACCAGCCTTACAGCAGACCCATAGGCTGCTTTCACAACAGGTCGAATGCAATCGCTCTGTGCAGCGGATGGAGGGTGTTCAGTGCCAGTGCTCTCTAGTTCCATGGAGGGGGATCGCTAGCACTGTGCCCTCAGGACGCTGCTAGCGGGGCTTTTGCGGTGTGCTCTGAGCGCTCTGCAAATGCCCGAAGTACATGTGTGGCGCTCGCCACTCTAAAAATACCAAAAACTATAAGAACATTTTTGGCTGCAGTTGGTCTTATTAACTAGTAAAAGTAATAAAAATACTGGACCTCTGATCTGAATGTCCCACTGTGCCCCCCCCAGCAGGAAATTGGGTGTGGCAGCCCATAAGCACTATTTCTGCATTTCACATTCTATGTGATTGCCAGCCATTCGGTTAACCCAGTGAGTTGCACATAACGGTGCACCTGCTTGCCCTGTGAACCCAATTTGCTGCCCATGGTCATGTGAACAGTAGCTTGAGAAGCAATCATAGAGAATGGGCTGCCCAGCTCAATTAGACTGGGAGTATTTGTACTGCACTGGTGCTGAGTGTGGGGGCGGGGCGCACAGCAAGGTATCCAAATCGAGGTGAGAGAAGCTTCAATCAGTGGTCAGGCCCTGTCCAGCTACACGCTCCCCCTTCATTCTTCCCCATTAAAACAGTGCAAAATAAGTAAGAATCTCAAAATCTCTGATTATAGGTAAAGAACGTATTCTAAGCAGGCCACTCACTTCAATCCTTATCCTTTTCATGGCATGTTGGGGCACAGCTATATGGAGCATGTTCTGTTGTGCTCAGAACTAGCTGTGCAACTGCCGCAGCTTGCCTTGACTGCTAGCGCAGGGAGCACTAAGGTAAAGAAGCGGCTGAGCAACCCCTTTGGAGTGTGGTCAAGGAGAACTAGTTGGAAAGCTTCTGCAACCGCTGTAAGAAATGAAGGAGGGTCACATTGGACAAGGATTTGGTGAGCTGCTTGCTGCCTTCTTACTGCCATTGTCTGTTACTAAAGAGAAACTAACCTCAGTAGTTTCCTCAGTAGTATCCTCTTCCCACTGCATGGGGCAACCTGATTTGTGACAGCCTGCGGTACAAGCCTGGCGTGGGATCCCCCGGTGATGTAAGTCTATCGGGCAATCTCTGTAGACTCTGGGGAAGAGTTTGTTGCTCAAATATAAAGGCATAACATACAGTACAATGTATGAAAAATTCCCACCGAGTTGTTTTCTGTTAATGTCCCAAGTATCTGTAGCCAAATAAATAGCAGAGGATAAAATCAGCACATTCTTGATACAAGTTGAGCAGGTACCAGTGCACCTGTTATTTACTCTGTAACATTGCCATGAAACTGACAGGCAGAAAAAATGTGACCATTAGACTATTAGCTGGGGAGTGGAACTAACTAATCACAGACAGGAATATTTATATGGTAGCTCATGTAAATAATTGTGACTTACCCCTGAAATTACACTGACTTTAAACCGGACCTTCAGCATGATTTAATGAAAAGCCCAAATCCTTAGGAAACTATTCCCCAGCATCTAAAATTAATATGTTTTAAGTTTTTAGTCACTTACTTATTATTCTTTACCCCACTGGGCTGCTCTGTTCAGGACTCTAGGATACGGGCGCCGCCATCTTGGCTCAGAAGCGTCACACATACTGAGAAGAGGGGAGTGGGATAAAGTGCAGGGGGCAGGTTATAGCTGTGCTTTGGACAGACAGAGCAGAGCTGGGGTCAGGGAAAGGACAGCAATCCCAGAATGCAGTGCGACACAGTAAGAAGACGCTTCCTGTTTTCAGGCTGTCTGACGCTCCATGAGCCGCCATCTTGGATGTTTAAAGGCTCATAACATGCAGTAGATGCAGGTAGGATCATTTTCAATGTGAGCAATCTGTATGTACAGGGTGTGGGGAAAATATAAGATAGACTTTTATTCAGGGTGAAGGTCCGATTTAAAGTAGATGTCCAGCATTGAGATGACAATGATGGTGGTGGGATCAGCTGTACATCCTTGATTTGTCACAGGCAGGTGTGGACTGGAGCCAAAAATAAGTTTGGCAATCTATAGGTCCTGATTAGCCCAGGAGCTCATTAACCCCGCCCCCAAGGAGCTTATTAGGGGCAGATACTGTAACAGAAGGAGGGTATAGCTCACACAGTCAAAATGCTGAGGCTATAGTATTGCAGGGGCAGAACATGGACTGGGGAGTCATGACTGGGGGGGTCCCAATTGAGTAGGTATGAGAAGAATGGTTGGGCCTTGGGAAGCAGGGATTGAAGGTGGGGTGAGAAGAAGCAATGTATAGGTTACTGGAGAAGTGGGCTGCATACTACAGGCTATACCCAGCCCAAGTGGCCCACCGGGAATTCTGTCTTCCCTATGGCCTCTGGTCACAGGTTCCATGTAAAGTGAAATAAATACAGCATAAAATGTAAGGCTGAGTAATCAAATACGTTATGGCGTCTTGCTTAAGTGAATTATGTTTAGTTCAAACATCCAATCAGTGCCCTACTTTTGTGTTAATCCCCCATAGCATAAATACTACATTGACCTTATTACACATTGGCATCTAGTACAGCGAATTGAAATGGTTCAAGCAATGCTAGTTTAGTAATGGTGCTGAATTTCAGTCTAGTCAACACATTTATGGTAACGTTAATAAACTATTTCTAAATACAGGACTCTTAACAGGCATCCCCTCAGATCTTAAAGCGGTCCTTCACTCTGAACAAGAGTCTATATTATATGTTTCTCACACCCTGCACATACAGATTGATCACATTAAAAATCATCCTACCTGCATCTACTGCATGTTATGAGCCTTTAAACATCCAAGATGGCGGCTCAAGGAACATCAGGCAGCCTGCAAACAGGAAGTGCCTTCTGACTGTGCTGCTCTGCATTCTGGGACTGCTGACCTTTTCCTGACCCCAGCTCTGCTCTGTCTGAGCAAAGCACAGCTATAACCAGCCCCCCTGTACTTTATCCCACTCTCCTCTCCTCAGTATGTGTGATGCTTCCGAGTTAAGATGGCGGCGCCCGTATCCTAAAGTCCTGGACAGAGTTACAGCCCAGTGGGGGAAAGAATAATAAGTAACGAAAAACTTAAAATATATTAATTTTAGATGCTGGGGAATTCTTTTTTAAGGGTTTGGGCTTTTCAATAAATCATGGTGAAGGTCCGGTTTAAAAAGAGAAATCCAAGCCAATATATATTTAAAGAAATCACCCCACATTCTCCGAGGCCAACTTAAAATTCACCATCCAAATAAAAAATGGGGTACTCACCTTTTGTCACCCGCAGCTGATCGGTCCGACTCCGGCACTCAACAACTCATCAGGCCTCGGCACACCCCCTGCATTTTATTTAGGACGTGGCAGTGATACTGTGGCCGATGGCACACGGGGGTGGCACAGAGGAGAGATGGCATGGGATTCAATCTAGCTATCAATCACTATTATTAAAGAATTCCAAAAGACTACTCGTGTCCCATTGCTACATATAGAGGTTCTACAAAAGGACAAGAGCCTACATAGTCTATAACCTGATCCTTCTCAGCTAACATACGGACAGCCAGCTAATCCCTAATTGTGAGGAGCTCATTTAGTGGCCCACTAAAATAGTGTAAAACCTGCTTACACAGCGTTGATACGACACAACACAGGTACCAGGTATACGGTGAGATTTCAAAATACATGGCCTATAAAATCTAGTACAGCTAATCAAGTGTGCAGTGTCTCACAGGAATCCACACTGGGCAGACGGGACAGGCAATAAAAGAGAAAAACAGTCTGCACAGGTTTACCGATAAACAAAAAGGTCATTCAGTGGACTTTTCCTGAGACCTCAGATATGACCAGAGACCAAGGGCCAGGAGAGCCAAGATGACCCAACATCACCGCCATTCCTGTGCCAATTAAAGCCAAGGGGCGCCTTGGTACACAGGGAACTTCTGTGTACAGAGGCGCCCATTGTTCCATGCCCACCCAAAAGCTAGAACTAGAAAGGGCAACTTCCAGGTTCACAAACTAGGGTTGCAGAAGGATAGACAATGGTGCAGGATTGGCCAAGAGGTAGGTAGGTCACCGTGGGGCCCTGTCTGATCTAAGATCTCTGGAAAAGTCAACTACAGTGACATTTTCCAAAAAAGGAAATTGTTGTAGCACAAGCAACAATCCAAGTCACTGACTTCAGGTCACAAAATTAGAGGCTGGATTGGGAATGTCAATATATACGGGGCTAAATGGTATCCATGCTGCTGAGTCTTGGTCGCATCACCTATGATGCCCTGTGACCCAGGAGACATAGAAGTCAAAGCTCCCAGTATAGGACCCAGTGGGGTCAGGTGGTATTTTTTTATTCTATTATCTAAAAAAGTCTTAGCCGGGGTGTAATCTTGAATGGTAATTCCACTTTCGATGGCCTTTATAAAAGTTACAGTATTGCGAGCCAAAATGATGTCCTCAATATCCTGGTCTTATCTGTTTTTATTTGCTACATTTGTTTGCAGCTCTGTGTTATAAAATAAAGCTGTTTTCTGTAGCAACAATGTGTTTATGTGGTGTTGTTTTTTAGGAGTACATACCAGAGACTTCCTTACTTTGGCTTGCTAATCATCTGAGGCAGAGGGATAGATGATCTGCTCGTATTCAGACTCTGCAGATAAGGGGATCACAATTTTGTGTTCCAGTAGCTAAAGGGATACTGGCAGCGTTTTCACCTGGAGAGGTTCTTACTACTGTGTGATTTGACATAGCTGCTGATGAATTCACCTGTTACAATGGAAGGATTCTGAGACTTGTAGTCAGTAGTTTTTAGTCAAGGCCAAGAAAGCCACACCTGCTTTAGCAACCCAGAGCCACAAGGATATAAGAAACTTGGAAACAGCATGCTGATAAGTAAATCACAGGCATGAGGGCACAATCCTAACACAAAGGTTTATTTTAAATCCCAGGAGAGGAAAGCAATAAGGCAGAAAACCCGGAAAATGACAAAAGGGGAGTTTGTTTTCCTTTAACTTGCATTTCCAAATGTTACGAATGTTGGTATTGCACATGTATGTCGTTAACATTTGCATCTAGTTATATTGTGTGATTGTGTAGCTGTAAGAATCTGATTTGCATTATATCTATAGGAAAAAACGATAAGCTTTGTTGGCATACAGTGGCCACATATATGGAAGGTATACATATCTCACCCAGTATTCTAAGCTGGGAGAGGGTAAGACGTCCAGGAAGTTTGCTGCAGTTCTTCAGTACTGAAGCTGTTTGTTAAAGAGGAACAACATACAGGAATTTCACTTTCTAGACAGTGGCCTGCTGCGTGTAGCCCCCCAGATCTAGCCAATCAACACGCTAGCTGTCACTCTGCTCCCTAAGAAGCCAATCAGCGCTGAAGGGAGCTGAGTGGCACCGCCAGCCACATCCTTGCCCAACTTGCAACCGTGGCGTGCCCACACTGCATATTCAGAAAGGCCAGACACGGGCACGCGCAGGGCTAGAGGTAAGCAGGGATATGGCCAGAGAACACAGACGCAGCAAGGATTCCAGGAGAAGGTGAGTGAAACTGCCGATCAGGGGAGTTTCACACAGCGGTGCATCCCAATTTCCAGCGCCTCTGATGTTCTTCTTTAAGTATTTTTCATGCGCCTGGATTTTTATGGAACAGCAGGCAGGACCGGTAGCGGACTTACCATTCCCTTACTTCCATGACAGGCTTTTCCTGTCTCCCTTAGCCCACACAGGAGGCAGAAATTAGCCCACTGCTGGGTTGGAAAAGGAGCTGCATTAAAAGCAGTTTGGGGAAAGCTGTGTGATGAGACAGGGCCTGGTGCAGGATACAAAGCCTGTGACATAGACCTAACTGGGGAAACTGATTTGTGTTCATGTTTAACCCCAGATACAAAGGATTTCAAGAGGAACCAGCAGCCTAGAGTCTACAAAACTTTAGGGCTGGTGGTCTCCTCCTTTGTATAGCATCCCAATTTTAGATGTCTTACTGTCTGAAGTCTATGGAATCACCCAGTATACTCACATCACCAGTTATCCCACAACACAAGGATGGCCTGAGTCTGCATCCCAGTTTCCCGCCACTGGAGGTGTGTACCCCCACCAGGCATTTCTGAATGGCTGTTGCGAGCATGTAGAGGAGCGGCCAGCAGCTCACACTCCTTTCTCTTTTGAAATCCTGCTCTGAGATATAGCGGCCCGAGCATACACTGCACAATCACTGGAAAGGGGCGTTTTTTAAAGAGCTGGTCATCCGGGTTCTGGAGAGAAACAAAACCCAAGATAGTGAAAAACACAGGTTTTGTTCCTCTTTAAAGTCCCTGCCCAAGCAGCCTATAAGAAATAAACCTTACTTACCTGCCAGCCTGCAGGCTTGGTCTCATGGATACTTAGGGGTTAGAGTAGTCCCAGTCTCAATGTGCGTCACTGCTGCTGGTCACATAGAAGAAGTCTCAACCATTGAAAGGCAGCTGGAAGGTGCATCACATGATTTATCATGATTACCCACTGATTTTCAAGGGTGAACCTTTGTATCGGTGCCAGGGGGAGAGTTGCAAAGTCAGATTAGCTGTTTGCACTTTCCTCCACACCAAAGTCTATCACTTGCAGACCTGGGGTAGCATGGTGACTAAGTGACAGAAACATCTGCCTAGCTGAGATGTCCCAAAGCTTGCCTGCAGCTATGGGGGGCACCTTACTAAACTGGTGCATTGACTGAGACAATAAGGGCTTGTTCACACTTGGCCAGTAGCGCATGTGTTCATGTGATCTTGGCCGATGCAACTGCAAAAAATTCTAATTTGGTAAGTGACTTTAACTCTTCAATTGTCAAGCACGTAACTCTAACATGGTTGCCTCTTCTGCTTAAAGTGGACCAACACCCAGGATTTTGACTAACCTGGGTTTTGGTCCTTCGGTGGGGCACCCCGATCGGGGGTGCCCCGCTGTGTGAAACCCCCCAGAAAGCCCCGAAAACTCACCTCACCCCGCTCCCACGTGACCGATGCAGCCAATCCCCGCCGACGGACAAGCAGAGCGCGTCCGCCGCCTCCCGCGCGTCCCTCTTACAGGGAGCACACCCGCGCCGGCCATTCACAGACGGCCGGTGCGGAAGCGCGCCCTGCTAGAGGGATGCGCGGGAGGCGGCGGCGGCAGACGCGCATGCGCCGCTGGAACGTGGAAAAGGTAGGATTGTGGGCTTCCTGGGGGGTTTCACCCCGCGGGACATCCCGATTTCGGATGCCCCGCAGGGAGGGATCTTATAGATCTTATAGATTCCCGGGCCGATCCCCCCTGGGTGTTGGTCCGCTTTAAGTGGCAAGCACATGAGAGCTACGTGCCTTGCTTTCTACCTGCTAGCAGCCAAAAAAGTTTAAAAAAACACTCACCTGACCACTCCATCTAGCCGGTTCTTCTCTTTACCCAGGGGGCATCCAATCCCTCCCCCGGCTCTTCCAGCTTCAGGAAAGGGCCCAAAAGAGCCACCCCTTCTGTTGCCACCATAACTGACAATTAAAAAATAAAATAATAATAACATTTACTCACCTGTGGCCTACCATCCCCCCCCCCCCCCCCCGGCTCTTCTGTGATGAGGAGAAGACCTGAAATAGACCCTTTCCCTCACTTCCTTCATCGCTGCTAGGATTACGTCATCTGTGATCTTATTCCGCACCCACCCAAAGACCTGCGATGCCTTGCCACCCCAGCCCCCCTCCACCGATCACCCAGCATCTGTCATCGGATCACTGTGGGACAGGATCGCCGGTGAGTTATGAAAAAATAAGAGATTTAATTTTTTTTCTGTGTGTTGTGTCTTTTTTACATTTAACCCTTTGTGAACTGGTAAGGGATCCACGGGACTCCTGTACCAGTTCACAATGTTCATGGGCTGGCAAGTCACCTGCGGCTAGCAAGTGACTTGCCATTAACCCCAAGCCCCCCATTACCTGCCTCCCTAAAGCCCAGGAGGGGCAGATGAGCCTGGGCCATTTAGGCTAAGCGGGCTTGTAGCCTGCAGGGTGGCAGGCCACTAAAGCCGGCCCCTGCATGCACTGTTTTACAAGCTAGTCCCTGGGCTGGTCATGCTGGGTAGGGGGGGGGGCATGCCATAGTTTGGGAGAATTTTTAAGGGTTTTTACCCTTAAAAATCCCCAGAAACAATGCCCCCCAGAAGGGAACCCTATGTCATATTTATTTGATACTAAGCGTTTGATACTAAGCTAAGGTATAAAAGGCTTCCAGCAGGAGAGCAGAAGCCAGAGGGGTCAGCGTGTTGGAAATCTCCAAAAAAAAAAAAAATCTCCAAAAAAAAATGAGACATTTATTTAATCAGATGATAAGACACCACAAGTATGACCCTAAAATAGAAAGCTTCAGGAAGAGGAACCAGTTATAATGCTTCCATGACCCTTGGAAAGTTCAGTGGAAAATATGTCAGTGGTTCAGATGAATAAGGTCTTTGCTCCAGTGTTTTGGCTTTGCAGAAGGAGAAGGCTTACCTGCTCATCATGGCTACAATTAGGAAGCAAAAATCCAATTAGGCCTTTGGCAATCACTGAGTTTACAAGACTCGGGGGACACCAAAGTCGGCCCCTGCGTGCGCTGTTCTGCAAGCCCCCATAGCTGGTCCCTGGGCTAGTCATGCTGGGTAGGGGGAACCATGCCATTTTTTGCGAGGATTTTTAAGGGTTTTTAACCCTTAAAAATCCCCAGAAACATTGCCTCCCAGGAACCCTATGTCATGTTTTTTATATTAACCATTTGTCTCCTGTTGCCCAGAAGGTATAAAAGGCATGGGACATAGAGGCTTTGCAGGCTTGTAGCCTGCAGGACAGGGGGTCACTGAAGCTGGCCCCTGTGCCCTGCATAGATGGTCCTTGGGCTGGTTATGCTGGGTAGGAGGGACTCCCCACACCAATTGTTTTTATTTAACCCTTTAAGGTGTGGGTTGTAGTTGTATTTATTTGTAAATGTACTTTTTTAAGATTAGGGGGTCTCCTGGACAGGAATGGGGGGCTACCGACAAATATGTGGCACCATTGTAATCGGGAGAAATGGCGCTTTCACGTACAATATGGTTTTCTTATATAAAATCAATGTTTTATTTTTAATATATATTTTTTATATTTAATATTTCAAATAAACAAGATAATTCTGCTTTTTTAAAAATTTATTTTAGGGAAACCCTGGGCAACCACAAAGATGAAGCCACTACAATAAGCTGGGTACAGCTAGAAAGCTTAACGTATATACTTTCAGAATATATGGTTTATGGGGGTATTTCAAATGTAAAGGGTCATTTTGGTAGAAAAAGTGCAAGGTGCACACTTTGCAGAGCTGAAATTCTCAAGTAAAATTAGGCTTACGCGTATGCATTACTTTGGGGTGTTTGGCAACTCCTTGACAGTACCTATGCATGTTGGGTATTCTGTGTTGGGTTCTGTTCTGGAGACTTTTTCCGGATTTAACTTGCTTTTTCTTGTTTAAATGTTGTTGTTTTTTTTTTACAAAAATGTGACTTTGATTCAGCTTTTTTATTCATTTTTTAGGGAAACCCTGTGCAACCAAATAATTCACCAAGAGATTACTTCCATAAAACTGCACCCACGTCAACAAGTGTGGTACACTTGAGGTGTGTACTTCCAGAGAATTGTGGGGAGATTTCAAATGTAAATGGTTGGTTTTCTTGAAAAACTGCAAGATGCGCATAGCACTTGTTTTTTATCTGAAAATCTCCTAAAGCTCTGTTTCAGTTTGGGGGAGTCTCCTAGGCAGGAAAGGGTGACTACCAAAAACACGTGGTACCATTTTAACCAGGAGAAATAGGGATTTTACATGCAATATCTTTTTATTGAAAAACTTATATTTTTATTACAAAAGAACACTACAAATTGAAAAAAATATATATTTTAAAACATTTTTGCACATATTTCACCCAAAAATATTGAATACACAAAAAAATGACAAAACAATACATTCCATGTTAAAACCCAGCTGAAAAAAACAATATATACATTTTCTGGGAAATCCCTTTAAAAAATCACAGCTGAACATGTGTAGCGCACAATAGTGAAAAATGGTCTGGCAACAGAGGGTGACAACATTTTCAGGTATGCTGGTAGTTAAAGGGTTAAGGAAGGGAGATCTCCTGAATTCCAAATGCAGAACGGTCATTTCAACTGTTTCTTTCAGATGGAAGAGCAGCCTATAGAGGACATCCAGAGCCAACAGCCAACCTGTTTATTGGTGAGAGTGTTTTTAACCTATAGTCAACCTGTGAACAGAAAAGGGATTCAAGGCAAGCTACAAGCCACACATGCCGGTGGTTTTTAGCTGATTCCCACCTCCCTGATTATCCACACCCAGGGTGTAGCATCGCCCCCAGCATTATCAAATAATAAACTACATGTATGATTCAAAAGAAGCACCATCGATGCCATTATGGGGCCTGCTCAGCCACCAATTATCAAATGTATTAAAAAACAGCAACATGCCAACGTACAGTGGTGCCCCGATCACTGCTTAATCATCAATTAACTAGTAAAAAAAAACAGGTCCAGCGATTACTGCCCTCTAAAGCTCAGCCGTTTTGCCTCCACAACATGTAGACACCAGCACCTATGTCTGGTAGCCTTCAGAAGGGGGATCCAAAATCCTTTATTTATTTATTTTCTTTACAAACAAAAGCTCACAAAAAATGATGTAAATGCAAAGGCAAACATATCTTTTTTCAGGTGAAAAACAGAGCACCTACAGCAAGCCCTGAACACATAAATGCTAACTGAAATTGCAGCTGGTCTGCTGTGAACATGGCCTAAGGTTATGCTTTCTGTTTTTAATTAAATCACACTATTACAGTAATCAAAGTGTCAAAGAAATGAATGGTAAAGAGATTAAAGTGAACACTTCAGCAATTAGAAATCACTTATATAAGTCATTTTCTTTGGCATAAAGTATTTATTTTACCCCGTGGATGCTTCATCTCTTGGGAACACACTGAAATTAAATCTCCAACAATCGCACACATGAGACATTTATTTATCAGATGATAAGAAACCACAAGTATGACCCTAAAATAGAAAGCTTCAGGAAGAGGAACCAATTTTAATGCTTCCATGACCCTTGGAAAGTTCAGTGGAAAATATGTCAGTGACATATAAATGGTTCCAGTGAATAAGGTCTTTGCTCCAGTGTTTTGGCTTTGCAGAAGGAGGCTTACCTGCTCATCATGGCTACAATTAGGGAGCAGAAGCTACCAAAATCCTATTGGGCCTCTGGCAATCACTGAGTGCACATTTTGCATTAGCACCACAAACCAATAACCCAATAACATCTAAAAACAATAAACGGCACATTCATACACAGACAAATTCAGGGATACCTTTCAACGTTTCAGGGTGGGAAAGAGGGGCCATTTTTAAATGAAGCAACTCACCACACCAAGGCCACACCCCATGTCGATGCCATTTGGCAATAGGATTAACATTGAGAATCTGCAAAGAGAGAGGGATGGATAGGAGGGTTGGAATGAGCTTGGCGGGGGCACAAAAAAGGGATAGATGGCTAGAGCTAGAGGAATAGATGGATGGACTGAACTGAGGGGAAAGATGGATAGGAGATTGGTTTTAACAATATAAAACTTTGAATAGGTGAATGAATAATTTATTGATTCAGATCTGCGTGTTAAACCCCCAAAGAGGGACAATTGAGAACAACAAAGGACAAGGGGACATGGACTCAAAAGAGGGACAGTTGGGATCTACGATTCAGGTAATTATATAATTTACAATAACATGTACATACACCTATTACGATGTGTATGTGTGTCAAGGTCTGTCATTGATTGATGTGATTGATGGTGCCTGTGACTGACAATCGTGCCTGGGGCGGCGCAGGACTCAATCTGGAGATCAGGTGAGATACAGAGTGCTGGACTAGCTTTGATCATCTGCATGAGACAAAAAGTTATTATACCATTTGTGTGCTATTTTCTAGGCTGGAAAATTACTTTAAAGTGAACCAAATCCTCTAAAGCTCCCACCCTAGTACCTTGGGCAATGGCTTTACAGCTCAGTTTTAAAGAAAAATCTTTTGCCGCCGTAGCCATGCCGAGCTTGCAGATTTGAGATTGTCGATTACCTGACATGACAAGATGCTGGCCGAATCCCTTGCTTTCCTCTAGTCTACGGCACATTCCCGCCCCCATCTTTTCTGAATGTTGGGCGCTGGAGGGTGCCTCAGCTAAAGAGAAGCCGAGAATGTGGTCTCAGGCCACAAAAAAACGTGGAAGCCCAGGGAAAGGTGGGGAATTCCGAAACTGCCTGGGAGAAGCAAAGCGGCAGGCCTTGGTTTTGATTTGCGTAAAACGAACCAAAACCTGGGATTTTCACTATGCCACATCCCAAATGCCCCCTATGTGATGCCCCCAGTTCGCCCCCAAAACCCACCCTTCCCCAATCCCACGGCGCATGCACATGCTCTTGTCCAATATTAATGCACAACATATGGCCCTGTTTAGACACAGAGCCCGGCGTTAAGGAGAAGGAGCACCCCAATCTCCCTGCGGTGTGTGGCAAGCTCCTGCCCCCAGCTTATCTGAAGCAGGGATGCCAGGGATTCATTTGAAGCCCCAAGAAAGGTGAATAAATGTCAGGCTATTTGAAGGGCTCACGCAGTGGGGCATCCCTAATCTGGATGCAGTAGCTATTATGTGTTTCTTTAAGGATATATTGCATTTGCAGTGATTTTATTTTTGCTGCATAATCAAACATACCTCTAAATTAGAATGAATTGTCTACTTTTTTATTTATTGATAGATCGGTTAATTACAACTCAGTTAATTGCTTAATTATTTAGAATCATTTGTATTGCTTAATCCTTTATTAAAACCAACTATTATTTACAGTGGCAATGATTTGTAATTTATTAGCTGGAATCGGCAATACAGAGAGCTTATTATTTAATGCCATAAACTGCATGAAGGGCTTTGGTCCAGAATCTGCAAGCCTTGTATCTCCGGCAGTGAAGGGTGGAGTACAATGGCTATTTCCCTCCATGTGTAAATTTGCCTCAAGCTTCTGTAACAAGTGACAGGGTGCAATACTGATTCTTCTTCAGCAGCCAACAGATTGCATAGGCTCTGCATCCTCTCCATTTCCAGCACCTACCCTCTTCCATTGGGAAGTACTACAGTGTCCAAATGACAGGGCAGCCAAAGCCTCCTATTGTCTGAGAATGCAAGTGGCTGGTGTAAGGCTGAGTGGTTTCCTAGTTGCCGAAGAACAAAAGAGTGAGCTCATTAACAGGTGAACTTCTGGGGGTGAGGGCAGGTTTTCATTCAAAGTAGAGGAAGTGTATGCCATAAGGGAAGGACCCGCCATTGGTGTTTGGCTAGTTCAAAGCCACTCTGCCTAAAATGGACCAAAAGTCTAAAAAGAACTTTGGTCCCCCTAATAAGGTATTCAATTTTGGGTGCCCTGCAGTAAGTAAATCTAGCACTGAGCAGAGCAGTGGTCCCTCCATTCTGCACGTGACCACCAACATACCATCAAGTTGCCAGGAAAAAAAGCAGAGGCAGTTGGGAATGCCATTGCCAGCTGTATGCCTTATCTTGGCCAATTGCTAGATGTACTCATCAGGAGACACCCTTAAACAGACCTTATTAGTGGACCCACCCCTGGAAATTGCCTGGTTGGGTCCAGGTCCGCAAGGACCCTAACCTACCTACTCCTGATGTCCATGACCCCAAAATTTAGACATACCTTTTATTCATGGAGCTCTGTATGACAAGGAACCAGAGGGTAAAATTTGGAATCAGATGTACAGTACTTTAACACAACAGCTAATCCATAGGTGTTAGCAGTATAGTGACAACCACATATGGGACAGTGACACCCTCTGGTACCAGCTGTTTAAAAAGGTAGCTCCCAGCATTACCTAAAACTAAAAAGTATTGCATTGCTTATATGCCTTTCTTACTGTACTGAAGAGTAAAACAAACATTTTGGCTGGGGCGTGACTTTTAGTGAAGAAGACGCGCGAGCCTTATAACCTCAAGCAGAGAAACGCATCCAGTTAGTCTGAATGGACCTCATGGGATGCATAGTACTGAATAGTCTGTGTGAAGATCTAAGCACATTCATATGACTCTTCAGATGGAAGAGCTATTTTCCGGTACAAACAGCAATATGTTGGGGGTCTGGTTACAAATTATTAACGTTAATTGACCTAATTCAGCCCACACATTAAAACGCCCACACTGCACATAATTTTAGATGGTAGAACAGAAACTAGGTCAGGCTACAAATCCCACCATTTTTTTTTTGCATTTTGTACATCCTAAGCAGAGCGTAAAGCTAAATGGGTGGCTAAACATTAGTCCTTGCTCACTTCATATATAAAGTATACATTTCAAGGCACAATAATAAATAAAGAAAATACTCACATAAAGGCCATTGTGCTTGTCCCCAAAGAAAGTGAATGCTCTGGAGATAGGTAGTAATCCTGATCCTCCGTCATCTTGTCTTCGGGTTACCAAGTCACCCTCTTCACGGCCAAAAGGGTAAAAATCTGATAAAGGCACCAAACCATGGACACCGCAAAGTACACACCACAGAAGCAAGATCTGGGAAAGTGACCCCATTCCCAGAGGTGAGAGAACTGCCCCAGGCCAGGGTGATTGTGCTGTACCCAGACACTGTGTATAATTCCCTGCACGTCTCTTTCACCTGTCTGTGAACTGGCGCTATTTAAGTGTATTCTGATAATCACAGGTAACTCTGCTCACTGGCTTTACAGTCTCACATTTACCCCACAACATAGTGCAAGTGTCTCATATAATTGCATCTGGCTGCAATATTAGTGCAATGATCATATAATATCCCCCTACAGTGCAGCCTCACTGGTCCCTGTGATCTCCCAAGTGTTACAGAGAATCTTAATCAGCCTACTTCCTATCACCCAGCCTCATAACTCAATCCTCTAGGAAAGCTTTCCCTGGCTCTGCCTTCCTCTGCAATAGCATCAGTTCAAGAATACCTAGGCTCCCCGAAGCTTGCAGACGTCCCTTCTTACTCTCATTCCTAAATCTGTTCCTTTTCTAATACCAATACCAATCTGTCCCTATCCAGCTTGCTCTATACCTCAACACCAGCCTATTTGCTATCCCTGCACTATATTCATTTCAGTTAGCTTGTGTCTTGACAATCACCAAACAAGAGCAACTGTATCTCACCCCTGTCGTGTCTCTCTTTATAATAAATCTATCCTGGTTTGTCCTACACCTCTGATTAACCAGTCTGCCCCTACACTAACCATAGCCCCCTTGTCCTGCACCACCCCTCTACACTTATTCTGCCTGCCCTCTTTGAGCCTTATACAGCCTGACCTAATTAACCAGCGTTCTTGGCATAGCTGTAAATGTCTTTCCAGACTGACAGGGATATAACCCTTGCCAACACTGCCTGAACTGCCCGATAGCCAGCACACCCTATTGCACCTCTCCTTCTTCCTATTCTATCTCTGAACCAAGCAGTTTCTTTATCCTGAGCCCTGAATCCTAACCAAATTGGCTACCCGGTGATCCAATGCTATCTCTGCATCAACCCTTACCCCCACTGAATCTCTCTCTGCACTGACCCTTACCCCTTCCTCCTCTACATGCTTGTCCTTATACTAAATGTTACCAAGCCTCTTACCCTACCCAGTCTATACAGCGACCCTGTCTCTATACTTACCAGTATTCGGCCTGTCTGTATATTTACATTAACTCAAGCCTGTCCTTAAAATATAACCTGTCCCTAAAGTATAGACTAAACTTTACTTAGCCTGCCCCTGAACTAATAAGCCTGCAGCAGCCTGTTCCTGCATTAACCCTTACTTTTGCTAACCCTTACTCACCCTGTCCCTATATTAACCCTTACTCACCCTGCCCCTATACTAACCCTCACTGAGTCTGTGCCTTTAACAATACTCAGCCTGCCCCTGAACTAATACGTTTGCAGCAGCCTGTTCCTGCATTAACCCTTACCTATGCTAACCCTTACTCACCCTGTCCCTATACTAACCCTTACTCAGCCTGTCCCTATACTAACCCTTACTCGGCCTGTCCCTATACTAACCCTTACTCGGCCTGTCCCTATACTAACCCTTACTCGGCCTGTCCCTATATTAATCTTTACTCACCCTGTCCCTATACTAACCCTTACTCGGCCTGTCCCTATACTAACCCTTACTCGGCCTGTCCCTATACTAATCTTTACTCACCTTGTCCCTATACTAACCCTTACTCACCCTGTCCCTATACTAACCCTTACTCAGCCTGTCTCTATACTACCCCTTACTCACCCCGTCCCTATACTAATCTTTACTCACTCTGTCCCTATGCTAACCCTTACTCACCCTATCCCTATACTAATCTTTACTCACCCTGTCCCTATACTAACCCTTACTCACCCTGTCCCTATGCTAACCCTTACTCACCCTGTCCCTATGCTAACCCTTACTCACCCTGTCCCTATGCTAACCCTTACTCACCCTGTCCCTATGCTAACTCTTACTCACCCTATCCCTATGCTAACTCTTACTCACCCTGTCCCTATGCTAACCCTTACTCACCCTGTCCCTATGCTAACTCTTACTCACCCTGTCCCTATGCTAACCCTTACTTGGCCTGTCCCTATACTAACCCTTACTGAGTGTTCGTTTCCCTTTAGTAATAAGCCGGCAGCAGCCTGTCCCTGCAGTAAGCCTACACTAACCCTTACCTAAATGACCCCCAGCTATGGCTGCAGTTGCCCCTGTAGCGCTAGGCTGTCGCCCCGTGTGGCGGCAGCAGCAGCGGGTATCCCCCTGGCGGGCGGGCGCAGAGTCTCTGTGTGAGGAGGAGTCCCGGGCTGTGGCGCTGTCGGTGCGCGAAGTCTCCGGTGCAGCCGCCACTGACACTGACTAATAGTTCTCTGTGGTGTTTAGCGCTGACCGGGGGGCTCTGTCCCCTCCCCCAGCTACTCTAACAACTCCCCCGCCAATCAGCGGCCACCCTCTCGGTGATGACGCCGCTCTGTGAAGAAGGAGCTCTGCCGGTCTGGTCCTCAATGGGTTAACAGCCAAAAGTTTGGAGAGAAGCTGAGGAATGTGCGGGACCTCCGCGCGGTGCATGCTGGGTATGGCAGTCCCCGGGGCAGCCCGCAGCGGCCGAGGATGCCCCACTCTCGCCCCGAATGTGGGTTACTCCCACCCGTCCATGATAATAACCCTTTCCAATCCACATGCACGGCACCTGACTGAGCCCTAACTTTCCATTTCTCTCTTAGTTGCCATATGACGTGTAATTGCCTTTTTGTAGACTGTGACTACTAAACGTCACTGCCAAACAATTATCCTGAATGTTAAAGGCAAACTCCGGCTCAAACCCATCCTAAACTTAGGGATGGAGACAGGAAGGAACAACAGGTTACAAAGCTGTGACCTTCATACAGCAGGGCCTGTCCTAGCCCAGGGCAAGATGCCACAATGGTGCCCCCCACACATATGGAAATAGGGGGAAAAAGAAAGATGGAGCAACGGAGACAAAAATAGAGAGAGAGATATATACAAGAGAGAGATGGAGAGACAGAAAGAAGAAGGAGAAAGAGAGGGAGGGATAGGTGTGGGAAAAATGCCAAGTAAGACATGTGAGAACCAGAAGGGAAGAAAGAATGAGATAGAGGGAACAAGGAAAAGGAGGCAATACAGAGAGAACAAGGGAACGAGAGCTATGGAGAGAGAGAGAGGTATGGAGAGAACAAGAGAAAGAGATGGAGCGATAGAAAGAACAAGGAGAAAAAGACTTAGTGATAGGTGTGGGATAAAGGCAAAGCAAGAGAACCAGAAGGGAAGAAAGGATGAGATAGAGGGAACAAGGAAAAGAAAGCAATACAGAGAGAACAAGGGAAAGAGAGAGCTATGGAGAGAGAGAGAGGTATGGAGACAACAAGAGAAAGATGAAGCGATAGAAAGAACAAGGAAAAAAAGAGCAAGTGATAGGTGTGGGAAAAAGGCAAAGCAAGAGACATGTGAGAACCAGAAGGGAAGAAAGGATGAGATAGAGGGAACAAGGAAAATAAAGCAATACAGAGAGAACAAGGGAAAGAGAGAGCTATGGAGAGAGAGAGAGGTATGGAGACAACAAGAGAAAGAGATGGAGCGATAGAAAGAACAAGGAGAAAAAGAGTTAGTGATAGGTGTGGGATAAAGGCAAAGCAGGAGACATGTGAGAACCAGAAGGGAAGAAAGGATGAGATAGAGGGAACAAGGAAAAGAAAGCAATACAGAGAGAACAAGGGAAAGAGAGAGCTATGGAGAGAGAGAGAGAGGTATGGAGACAACAAGAGAAAGATGGAGGGATAGAAAGAACAAGGAAAAAAAGAGCAAGTGATAGGTGTGGGAAAAAGGCAAAGCAAGAGACATGTGAGAACCAGAAGGGAAAAAAAGGATGAGATAGAAGGAACAAGGAAAATAAAGCAATACAGAGAGAACAAGGGAAAGAGAGAGCTATAGAGAGAGAGGTATGGAGACAACAAGAGAAAGAGATGGAGCGATAGAAAGAACAAGGAGAAAAATTGTTAGTGATAGGTGTGGGATAAAGGCAAAGCAAGAGACATGTAAGAACCAAAAGGGAAGAAAGAATGAGATAGAGGGAACAAGGAAAAGAAAGCAAGACAGAGAGAACAAGGGAAAGAGAGAGCTATGGAGAGAGAGAGGTATGGAGACAACAAGAGAAAGATGGAGCGATAGAAAGAACAAGGAGAAAAAGAGCAAGTGATAGGTGTGGGAAAAAGGCAAAGCAAGAGACATGTGAGAACCAGAAGGGAAGAAAGGATGAGATAGAGGGAACAAGGAAAGGAAAGCAATACAGAGAGAACAAGGGAACAATGAAAAAAGAAAGAGAGCTAAGATGAGAGTGTATTTCAATATGTCTGTGTATCTGTGCATTTCTGTCACATCTCACATTGTAAGTTACTTGTTTTACCCTGTTTGTAATTTTACATTGCACAGCACCATAGAAGATGGTGGCGATTTAGGAATGAACTACCGTAATAATGGAGGAACAGAGAGTGCAGGAAAAAGGGAATAAGAGATATGGTGATAACAGGAGAGGAAGAAAGATTGGGATAGAGGGAAGGAATGAAAGCGATAGGGACAGAACAAGGGAAAGAGAGAGTGGGAGAGAGAGAATGTATTTCAGTATGTCTGTGTATCTGTGCATTTCTGTCACATCTCACATTGTAAGTTACTTGTTTTACCCTGTTTTGTAATCTTACATTATATAGTGCCATAGAAGATGATGGCAGTTTAGGAAATAATGGAGGAACAGAGAGTGCAGGAAAAAAGGAATTAAAGATTGAGAACAAGAGAGGAAGAAAGAATGAGATAGAAGGAAGGAAAGAAAGCGATATGGAAAGAACAAGATAAAGAGAGAGTGGGAAAAAGAGAGAGGTAGAGGGCACAAGGGAAGGAGAGGTGGAGAGTATATGGGAAAGAGAAAGAGGGATCAGGGAAAAAGGGATAAATGTGCAGAGAACATGAGAAGGGGGGGGTAGAAGGAACAAGGGTAAAAGAGAACATGCTGAGATAAAGTAGAGAGAGAGGGGTAGAAATGGATACATATGGGTTGATTCAAAGAAACATGTAACAGCTTGGATTTGGCTCACGAACATCCTATTTTTCACGTCCGCTCGTGCGTTCGTATGAACTTGCGAGTGATTCAATAAGCAAATACGTTTCTATCCTAAAATATACGTCCGTTCGTATGATATCTCCCGAACTTGCCTCAGTCAGTTGGCAATCGTAAAAATCACGTTCATGCGCTCACCTGTTGCGGCGGCAGCCTGTTTTTTCGGCTGCTTCCATCGTCCACCTCTTCCAATTACTTGCGTTTGCCTCTGGTTTTCATTGGTTTTTGGCCTCTTAGATTCGTGCGTTCGTATGTTTATAAGATCTTGCGCATGCGCACCCTCAACCAGAAACTTACCTAAACCTCTTAGCGCTTGCATCCAACTTCATTTCTCGGTCCCTCAAACTTACCTAAACCCCTTAGCGGCTGCATCCAACTTCATGTATCGGTCCCTCAAACTTACCTAAACCCCATAGCGCCTGCATCCAACTTCATTTCTCGGTCCCTCAAACTTACCTAAACCCCTTAGCGGCTGCATCCAACTTCATTTATCGGTCCCTCAAACTTACCTAAACCTCTTAGCGCTTGCATCCAACTTCCTTTCTCGGTCCATAAAACTTACCTAAACCCCTTAGCGGCTGCATCCTTCTTCATGTTGACGACACTAAAACTTACCCAAACCTCATAATGTACATATGTCTATATGTTTCAAAGTGTGTTTTTTCAGGTTTGTGTAATTTGTTGTGTTGGCGCATATTAGAAAAGACACATTTTTGAAGTATAGAAATATAATTTATGTAAAAATTTGGGGTGCTTTTGGGATATTTTTTTTGGGTGTCCTTTTTTTTTTTTTTTCGGGTGTTTGTTTTTAAACCCCTTTTTTTTTTTTTTTTTTTTTTTGGTTTTTTAACAAACATTTTAAAATTTTTTAGAACTTTCCTTAAAAACTTTTTTTTTTTTTTTGGGGTTTGAAAAACCCAAAATTTGGCAACTTTAAAAACCAGGCTAAAATGTGTAAAACTTGGAAACAAAGTAGCCAGGACCAAGGGCACTAATCCTCCTCGTCTTCTTCATCTGTTGGCCCCAACGTCGCCTGTATGGCCAGCAGCTCGGCCACCAACTCCTTCATTCTTTTTTTTTTTCCCGCCAATGTTTTTGGGATCATCCCTGTAACCAATAGAGAAAGAAACATAAATAGGAGTCCCAGACCGGTTTGTATGCTGGAAATAGATTTTGGGTTAATCAAATACATGTAAATGCATGACATATGTCATTCTTCCAAGGGATACAGTTAATGCATTTCCCACAGGTAAGTCTTTAAACTCCTTAAACCGGACCTTCAACATTATTTAATGAAAACCAATAACTATTCCCAAATGATTCTGCACCAGCTCAAAGTAAATTTGGGTTTGTTTGGGATTACAGCGCCGCCATCTGGACTCTGAAGCATAACACTTAATGAGGAGTGGAGAGTTGGATAAAGTACAGGGGAGTAGGTTACAGTGGTGCGTTGGGAATCCCGAGCATAGCTGGGTTGAGGGAAAGGTCATCAGTCCCACAATGCATGGCAGCACCTTCCTTTTTTCAATCTGTATCCCATGCTGCCTGTAAATATTGCGCCTTCCATATTCCGCAATATTGGTTTTGTTCAGTCTAATAACATGCATTAGATGGCTGAAGGGGGTTTTCCATGTTTCTAATCTGTAGGTACAGTGTGATGGCTAATTCTTAGGTTCTTAATACAAGTTAGGGTCCTCTTTAAGCTAACTAAGTGCCCACATGAAAGTGTGAACTACACATTGGCTACGCCTTTAGTTATGTGTGTGTTATTAGCTAACCAAACATTAATATGAATAATGGCATGGAGACTTACGGAGTTGGTGGCCGACAGATGGCTGGTTGGGGCCAACAGGCTGCCCTTGGTCCTGGCTATGCTGTGAAGAAGTCCCTGGAGAAACATGTGACATTTGGTTAGTACTTGTAGAGAGTCACTATTCCCAACATATCTGGCTCCCAGTCTGGCTGACATCACTCACCTTCGCCAGGATCGACTTCCAGCATCTCTGCTGCCTCCTCCTCCACTATTTCACCCGCACCAGAAGCTTCTACAAATACATAATAAAGGATAACTTAGTTTTTGGCCTGCCATGTATATCTTTGTGCCTATACATGAAGAGTGACATACCAGAGCCTTCCCCATGCCTGGCCAGGTATGACTCCACGCCCACGCGGTTTGGCCCCTCCTCTGTGGTAAGGTCCAGGGGCTGGTCTGAGGAGGCCACAGAGGAGGGGTAGGTCCATCGCCCGGGAGATCCACCACCTTCACTCACAGATGCAGACTCATGCAGCACTGGTCGGCCTGTACGCCTCCGGGTGCGGCGAATTCTGAAATCCATTTCCAACACTACCAAAGAAAAGTCATTATAAATAAAGGCATAACTTATACATTTGGAACATATACCATGCAATTGCTTGGTACTTACTTGGGAAATGGATTCCAAAAAACCTCCGCACCCGGGGCATGTGCAGACGCTTCAGGTCCGACCAATGCTGCATTATCTGGGTGTGAGTGAAGGTGGTGCTGGTGACACGGTGTATCTCGGCGATGATCTCCCGGGCGATGTCCCTTTTCTCGCACACATTGGGCGCGAAGTCATACCGGCGCTGAAGCATGATCTGAAAAACATAATGGACACAGAGATTTTACTTTTACACACACACCCATATGTGTTGCATCACAAGTTGAGACTTTCATGTCATTAACACACACATTTAGAGTGGCAGCCATTTTTGGGGAGTGCCTTAAAGAGGACGTTGACTGTGAATGAGAGTCTGGTCTTATGTTATATGTATCACACACCATGTACATACAGATAATAGCCAACATCAAGAATCAGGCCACCTGCATCTATGGCATGTTAGGATGGTTTAAACATCCAAGATGTAGGCTAATGCTTAGGCTTTTGGACCACGTGTGTGGCTTCCCGTTGTGTTTTTATGGCTTAGGAAAACAGTGTTCCTCAAACATCCGCATCAAGGTCCGAGACAGGCCAGGTTTGCCAGCTAGCCCCGCTACTGCACAGGTTAATTAACTGTTGCTAAGCCGGAGCAATTGGCCGAATTAGGACATCAGCATAGACAGGTGAAAACGTGGCCAGGCTCGGCCCTTGAGGATGAAGTGTGAGGAGCCAGTGATTAAACATTAAGAGACCCCAAACTAGTTCCAAACGCATCATTTACATTTAGGCCATCATTGACTATTAGATTAAAATGCACAGGCAGCCACTTACCAGCATGAGGATCTCTTCCTGTTGACGGGTGAAGATAGTGGGCGCCATCTTTATGCTTCTTCAAGGCAGCAGATAAGTGAAACCCCAGCGGTTTCCTGGTTCCGCTCGAACGTACGTTCGTACGAGCGCGTAGTCGTGCGCATAGGCGTCACACGCTGGGCTCATTATTTAAAGGTCCCTGCACCCAAAGTTCATTCTCTTTGAGCATTTGTGTAAGATGGCACCTAAAAAGCCTATGAGCAAGCGACCCCAGCAAAGCAAGACCGCGGAGGGCCCAACAACAAGGTCCCAGCAAGGTAGGAGAAAGCTGAGAGGCAAGACTACTACCTCGGCCCCACCAAGGGACCCTGGACCCTCAGGAACCCAAAAAAGGGGCCCCAAGCCACGTGCCCCTGCAGCCAAAAAGCAGCCAACTGCAGCACCCACCACCTCTGCCCCCAGAAGAGGCCGCACAAGGGAGCCCACACCGGCCATGGGTTCAAGTAGGGCAGTTCGGCAAACCAGGCCCCGCAGCAGGGCCCGAACCCCATCCCGGCCCAGAAGCCCATCCAGGGCCCGCCGAACCCCATCCAGGGCCAGAAGCCCAGCCAGAGGCCGCCGAACCCCATCCAGGGCCAGAAGCCCAGCCAGAGGCCGCCGAACCCCATCCAGGGCCAGAAGCCCAGCCAGAGGCCGCCGAACCCCATCCAGGGCCAGAAGCCCAGCCAGAGGCCACCGAACCCCATCCAGGGCCAGAAGCCCAGCCAGAGGCCGCCGAACCCCATCCAGGGCCAGAAGCCCAGCCAGAGGCCGCCGAACCCCATCCAGGGCCAGAAGCCCAGCCAGAGGCCGCCGAACCCCATCCAGGGCCAGAAGCCCAGCCAGAGGCCGCCGAACCCCATCCAGGGCCAGAAGCCCAGCCAGAGGCCGCCGAACCCCATCCAGGGCCAGAAGCCCAGCCAGAGGCCGCCGAACCCCATCCAGGGCCAGAAGCCCATCCAGGGCCCGCCGAACCCCATCCAGGGCCAGAAGCCCAGCCAGAGGCCGCCGAACCCCATCCAGGGCCAGAAACCCAGCCAGAGGCCGCCGAACCCCATCCAGGGCCAGAAGCCCAGCCAGAGGCCGCCGAACCCAATCCAGGGCCAGAAGCCCAGCCAGAGGCCGCCGAACCCAATCCAGGGCCAGAAGCCCCTACATGGCCCGAAGAACCCCATCCAGGGCCAGAAGCCCCTACATGGCCCGAAGAACCCCATCCAGGGCCAGAAGCCCCCGACCTGGCACCAGCCGGGAACAGAGCCCCCGACCTGGCACCAGCCGGGAATATAGCCCCCCAAGAGGGCCCAGAATTGCAACCATCACCACATCTACACCTGGAAGTTCGGTGGCCAGCCACGCCAGAACACCCAGTCCCTTGGCCAGTCCAGTCCAGTCATTGGGAAGCCACCAATCCGGCCATTCCCCTACCCAGCCCCAGGCCATAATGTCACCACATGTGTCTGCACACATGGAGGAGCAGCCAAGCCAACCATCTGGCCGCACATTGCGCCGCGGCCAGTTGAGTGGGAGATTCTCCCATGACCAAAATATGGCATTGGCTAGTGGCCTTACATTATACTATGATGAGCTCTATGGGAGCAAATCAAAACACACCACAAAGCAGCGCAAGATGGAATTGTTTGAAACCATCCTACGACAAGTAAATGCAGCGGGGGAAGAGAGGAAAGATGTGTCCCAAATTCAGAAGAAAATCTCTGATCTGAAGTATGCTGTACGGCAAAAAGAAATTAAAAGGCATAATTACAGGTAAATAAATGTTTTCTCCAAATATAATGTTTAGGATGTACTGTATGCACCTTTTCTGAGTACCAAACGATTTTCTCTTTTCAGCCTGAAAACTGGAGGTGGCTTTCCTTCTAAATTGGAGTTTACCCCTGCTGAGGAGATTGTGCTGGGACTTCTCCATCCGGTCGCGGTCGGTGGACATGCTGGTCTAAGGGACACAGACTCACCGACCCGTACCCACGGTGAGTACTCTTAAATCTGCATGTTTGCCTGTTTGCTAAATAATCTAAAGTTCACTAGTAACAAGATAACGGGATGCCCCTATGGTTTGCCTTGCTTGGCCTCGCACTACTGTGCCTGTTTGTGTCCTCTTTTGGTCCCTGGGAATCACACATTTAGGACCACATCCATTATGGCAAAGATCAAATTTCCAATTGGATTGGTAAAGTCATGAAGTTTCTCCTGAAAAGTGATATATTTGGAATCAATCACAAAACACACATCATTATGTATGGGTTGCCTATTTGTTGTGTGAGTTGTGTTTGAGTTAACAATGTAATTAGCCACCCCCAAACATATCTGACCTAGAGCAGCGAGACTCAACTGCCGGCCCGGGGTCCCAATGCGGACCTTGGCAACAGATTCCAGGACCCCTGCCCAGACAGCCCTGCACTCAGTTACTTCTGTGTTGACGTGCTCAGAGCTGCCCCCTTGATCGGCGATGTAGTGGTTGTTCTCCTGCCCAATGTCATGGCTCCCTGAAACATAGCATTGCAATATCAAGTACTGCACAGGAAGTGGCATTGCAAGGTACACAGTAACTTGGGAAAACTTTCTCTTGGCACAATCGTGTCCCGCTGCCCCTGCTCTGCCCCATCTGCCACAGTCCCCCCATGCCCCCCACCCCCCACATAAGCCCCATACATTTGTAACAGATTTGCTCCATCCATCCCATCACCATCAATACGTTAACTCCCACCTTTAGCCATCCAATCCCTGTCCCCTCAGCTCTGCCCCATCCAGCCCAGCAAGGGCAAGCAGCCTTTATTAGTTTGCACTTTGAAATCTCCAGCCCCTCCACCAGTGTGTTTATTTCTAACTAGACACCCCCTGCGTCAGCCCCATGGCCAGACATTCACCTCTCACCACATACCTTTAAATGGACCTTTCCAACAATTGTTTGAGTACCCCGGACCTAGCGAATGGTAGTCTAAATCCAAAAATGTGCGTTGAAAGTTGTATGCTGACTGGGTACACTTCCTGACTTAGAACTGAGGTCAGTTAGCAGTTTTCGCGAGCCATTGCACCTATCTAAACTTGCGTGTCTTTGAACAAATGTCCCCATTGCTCTAGAGTTGATTAATATTACAAATAGAGGTTTATTTGATTACCTATCCCAAAAATGGTTATGTGTGTGTTTACGTGGTTTGTTTTTCTCTTCTTCAGCCCAGCATGATCCCTCAGCAAGGGTAAACTCACCCCCCAGTTTGGTTATGCCTACCAGGTCCGTACAGCATAGGAGCCCAGATCAGAGATTTCCGGTAAGTTAATTTAGTACCATAAATACTACCAAGTGCTTAAGAATGTGTTAAACTGTGGGAATCCCAAATTTGGACGCCAACTTACACTTTTTTTTTTATATGTCCCTACAGACCCGCACACTCATGGAAGAGATCCAGGACATGGAGGAAGATGATGATGTCTCCATGCAGGGCACGTCGGATGACCTCCCCCTGGGTCCCAATTTGGAACTGCTCCATAATGTTTCTCTGGCCAATCCTCAGCAGCAGAGTGAATCTCCATCCATTGTGCATGCACATGGGGAGACTGACACTACAGTCCCCAGTGTTCACTCTGCTGCTGAGGATTTGCAAAGCAGGCCTGTTGCTGTTGAGGGGACGACACCACGCGGCAGGGCACGCCCAAGAGCCAGGGTAATTGTGCGGCGGACTCCATTACGCCGCCCCACAATTTCCCAGGGGAGGCAGAGTGCCCTGCTTCAATTATGGACCCAACAAAGGGACTCTTATGAGGCACAGCTCGTTACAGAGCGTGAGCAAAGGCATGCCGACATGGTCAACATCCATACCAGTCTACAGGGCATCCTCGCGGAGTTGCGTACCCTCAACAGCAACGTGGTCACTGCAAGTAATGGCATCCAGTCAGCCATGGCTGAGATGACCAATATGCAGAGAAACATTGTGGAGCAGTTTCAAATTCACAATGCTGCCATGGCCCAGGCTAGGTCCCATTCACATGGACCTCCACCTGGACCTCCACCTGGGTATTATGGGCAGCCACCCTATTAAGCCATGGGTGTGTGGGACATCTTTTCTCTTAACCCCCACTGTATTTACTTGTCCTTTGAGGTTTCAAACAATCCATTTTGTGTTGCTCATGCAGGTTGTGTTTTGTATTTGCTCCCATATAGCTCCTTAGAGTAATGCTTAAGGCCACTAGCCAATGCCATAGGTCTATGTGGAGGGTATCTGGCCACTTATGGCTTTAAATATGTATTTGGTTGGTGCTCCTCCTGTTTGCAGACATGTTTGTGTGACATTATGGCCATGCCCAAATATCCCTGGGCACAGGCAATATTAATGACTGGACTAGGCTGGCCTTTGGACTGGGTGTCCTTGTTTGGTTGTGCCACTCACTTCCAGGTGTAGATGTGCTCTATGTTTTTTTTGTAATGTTATCCATTTGTAACCACAGATGTATGTGGAATGTTTTCTGTTAAGCACTATAATTGTTAATTTTCTAAGTAAAAAAAAAAAAACACTTACAATACTTGTGGCGTTTTTAGTGGGAACACATTTTAAACAGCTTGGGCTAAACCAGATATTTTTGGTTTGAAGAGGTGTAACAATGCAAATCTAAAGCTAAGGAAACTACATGAAATACATTAGGCAACAATTAAGGTAAAAATGTTTTACTTTGAGGTAATGCCACATTAGGGCAAAACAACATATTTAACAAAAAGGATAACACAGACACACAGAATGTTGAGACACGAAATAACATTAAGTAAAATGCTGCAAGATCAGGTTGGCTCGAACTGATTGGCCAGACTCACTGGGTGGCCCCACAAAATTCTCGACATCATCCTCTACGGCTGAAGAGGGCAGGCTATCCACATAACGTGGGACACGTTCCAGGATGGCAAAATTGTGCAAAACAGCACATGCCATTATAATGTCGATCACTTTCTTGGGATCATATTGCAGGGCGCCCCCAGTATGGTCCAGGCAACGAAAACGGGTCTTCAACAGCCCAAAGGCCCTCTCCACAACAGCCCGGGTCTTGCGGTGCGCACGGTTGTACGCTTCCTGAGAGGCATCCTGGGGCCGCAGCACAGGCGTCATGAGCCAGGGTAGAAGTGGGTACCCGGAATCACCTTAAACAGACAATTAAATGTAATCAAAATTAAAAAGGCAACACAACAAACACCAAAAAATTTACATATATCAGAATGATGTAAGGTAAAGGGAAAAAAAAAACCCAGGGCACATTAGCAAAATAAATATTGCCACTAATGTAGTACCTAATTAAAAATGGCACTTCAATATACCAATTAATTAACAAACATCTGCACGGCCAAGGGGATTTTGAATTTAAATATATTTTTAGGTTTCAGACATGTTCCAATTAGGATGCTGCTGAGGGGCTATCCACATTTATATGAAAACTACAATGTATGCAGTTTAAGTCCACTTTGACATTTAAAGACCAATAGTACAAAAGGAGCCAAAGGTCAAAGATCCTTGGGTATAAACTCCCAACCAATATATTTAGGGACATGGAACTTACAGACATCCTAACTAAAGGGAAAACATTCTGAAGGACAAAGCGAGGCAAGCATTTTTTTTGGAAGTTCATAATATATGGCCCAAGAAAAAGGCAGTTTCAGGCTTATGTAAAGAATTCAAATAATAACATATCAACAAATACAAGCTTAATCCAACATTTAATAGCACACAAATAGGACACACTTACCAAGCAGCCATGCCCCCGAAAATTCACCTGCCTCAAATCTCCGAAACAACCCAGATCGCCTGAGGATATAAGAGTCGTGGGACGATCCTGGGTAGCCGGCAAGGACACTCATAAAACGCATGTCCGGACCAACCACGGCCTGGACATTAAGGGAGTGTCCCATTTTACGATTCCTTAAGGCAAAAACATACAAAAAGGGTAATTGATATTTGACCAAAAATAAACAATTAACAACAAAACATGTCTGCACTCTATTGGGAAATACTAATGAAAAGCCTACAGAAAGCAGCTACACAAATGAGGGGTAAACAAATATGCTGCCGCAAAGGAAAACAGGTTACATTACACGTTGGGCAACATAATAACCAATCTCAATACCTATATATATACTCGTCGGCAGCCCTAGGTACGAGTGCCACATGTGTGCAGTCAATAGCACCAATAACGTTGGGCATGTCGGCCACATTATAAAACCCAAGCTTAATGGCGTTTCTGGCTGCCATATCATCCGGAAAATAAATATATTTTGGAGTTATGGCAGCCATGCCTTCCAAAAATTTAGAGAGTGCGCGGCTCAGCGTAGGCTGGGACATCCCCACGGAGAGGGCACCCAGCCTCTGGAACGAGCCGTTCGCCAAAAATTGCAGGCAGCCAAGCATCTTGGTCATACCTGAAATTGCATGCCCCTTCCTTGTGGTGCGGGCTAACCATGGCCGCAGCTCACTATATAATTTATGGAGGGAAGCGCGATTAAGCCTGGTCAGCTCGAACAGCTCAACATCATTCATGCTATCGATGTTCATGCGACGACGCAGGGGCAATCTGCTCTCAGACATCTCGATCAACTCAATGCCAAAAAGCATAAGCCCTTGATGTGCCACAAACTCGCTCCGCTCCATCCTACTCCCGAGGCCAAATAGCTGCCGGCAAACATTTCGTAAAGCAGCTCTTTAATGGGCTTCCAAACAATTAGCAATCACCTCTCTGAATTGGTCGCAAGCCCATGTGAAGGACGTAAAAAATAGGATCGGACGCAAATAATACGATTTGGACGGGAAAAACACACGAACTAACGCAAATTATACGATTCTCGTACGAAATGCGTATGTTCATATACGTCTATGCGTGAACGATCGTGCGAATACGAAATGGCCAAAAAAACAAGAAAAAATGACAAACACCCACCCAAACTTACGATTCTCGATACGAAATCAATTAACTTTGGCTCTTTGAATCGAGGGGATAGAGCGTGATAAAGGGGAAAAGAGAGCGGTATGGGCAGAGAAAGAAAGCAGAGTGGAGTGAGGGAACAAGAGAAAAAGAGAGATATAGAACAATGGAAGGAGAGGCGCTTTGTGTCTCCCTCTGCAGTGGGCACACAGAAACCGGGTAAGCGGCACTGGAGAGCGACTAAGGTAAGGGTTTTTTTCATTGCAACCCCCCCATCCTGCCTTAACTCCAGGAAAGGGAGGGGGGAGGATGTTGTTTTTACTGGAATTCTGCTTTAAATAGATAAAAGAAAGAAAGGGGTCACATAAAAGAGAAAAGGGTGAGAAAGGCAAGACGAAAAAAAAAAAAAAACACAAATGCTAGAAATAATAATGGGAGAAAATGAGGCAATGTGCAACTGTTAGTGACCAAACAGGTTTGTTTAAAATAGGGAAAGCTCTGGGTCCATTTAGCCCCCCTATCTAAAAACTGCTAGGAAGCCTGAATACAGGGAGAGCATTCAGCTATCTGCATTCTCAAACTACACATGAGTGCTAGTGGCCAAGGAGGTTTGGGAGGCCCCTGGGGAAGGAGATTCAATGGGCAATATTCACTTTTGTCTTTAGGACAGCTTTAAGTGGACTAAAACTCAGATTAAAGTCTTGGTCCACTTTCAATCTTCCCAGTGTGGCTTCCTGATTTGTGATGCCTGCAATGGGAATCACTAGTGAAACCTGGGGAACTGAGCCAACATGCAGCAAAGTCAAAGGTCCTGGTCCATGGCACCATAACCCACTCCTTACAGGGGGTCTGGAAGATTAAATTGGGTTGTAGGTCATGCAGGCCAGGTTTGGGAATAAAGCTTAATAATCAGAATGTGCTGGGAAATATTCTTGAGATTATGTAAATTGATTTTACAGATGGCACGGCCTATTATAGCCTAGCATCAGTCTCTTGTGACATGGCGGAGGGCAGAAAGAAGTGGAATATCTGATGTATGGCAGGCAGGGCACTACCTGGCAGTTTCCAAAATACTTTTCTTAAACATTTCACAAAATGGGTTTTGTTGTTCCATGCACATTCTACCGTATTTTTCGCCCTATAAGACGCACTTGTTTTTCCCCAAAAGTGGGGGAAAAACGTCCGTGCGCCTTATCGGGCGAAAAATACGGTAGAATCGGCGAAAAAAAAAAAAACTCACCCGTTCCCGGCGCGTTGTCTGCCACACTGCGAGAGGACAGAGGAGCGGCGGGGGCTCTGTCCCGGTCCCGCCGCTGCGATCGCTGTCTTTTCAGGCAGCGATGACAGCGGCGGGGCCAGAGACAGAGCCCCTGCCGCTCCTCCATCTGCTGCCTCTTCCAGGCTCAGAGCACACGCGAGCACGAAGGTCCGGGCAGTGGGTGGGCGTGGCCTGCACCGGCAGGCATATGTAACATTAGATTTCCAGACAAGAAACCAATCTTGAAGTCGAGCAAAACTACACGGTCTTGAAATCTAAAAGATTCCAGGACAGGCCACTAGCCTGCCCCCAGGGCATCCTATAGCAGAATGCCCCACTGTGTAAAACCCCCCTAGGATCACGCCTTTTCGGGCAGCTCCCTTTCTGTGTAGCTGTGTGTGCTCTTACGCCCAGCCTTCCTGAGTGCAGGACGCGGGAGTGCGTGCATGCCTGAGCTAAAATCCGGGGATGCTGCTAGCTGGCTACACCTCGTCAACATGGCAGGGTTGAGATCAGCCAGTCAGCAATCTCAAATCTGCTGCTGGACCTGGCTCCTGCAGTGATAAAAATATTTTTTCTTAAAAACTAGGACACTGCCAAGCTGGTCGCATCGCCCAAGCTGCTTGGGCAGGGGTGGGGGAGTAGTGGGCACAGCTATAATTGATCAAGTTATTTCAATGCTGTTAACACAAACGTGATCAAAAATTGCCAGATACAGGCAACATTTTAGGCTGCAGGGACATGTTTGATTTTTTTTTTTTTATAATCAGTTTTTATTGGTTTTCAGACAAAAAAACAAAACAAAAGGACAACAGGTTTACAGTTATGGGGGAAAAACAAAATGTAGGGTAAGGGGAGGGGGAGGGAACAAAAAGGAAGGGGGGAAGAGGGGTACAGGGTTCACGCAGTTTGTCTAGACATAGTAAATAAAGTATAGCCACTACATCACCACTTATTGACAAGCATGATTAGGACACATTTCTATCCGTGACGCCTCAGAAGGGCAAGAGGTAATGTCGCCCCCCAAACTCCGCCTCCGAATTATGATATGGCCTGTGTCTAAGTAAGAGGAGCGGGGCATAGGGGGCGAGGATAATGGACACGTTATATTAGCTTTGAGGGTGGGGACAAGGTTAGTTTCCAGGGATTAAGGCCGGGCCAAGGAGGGGGGCCGTGTCCCCTCCGGTCAACCCTCCCCCACCGGACCCCGGGCGGCCGCAGCACTGCCGGTCCCGCGGCCCCTTCAGGTACAGCCTGGGGAGGGGGGGGGGAGGCCATGTAGGCCTATGTCAGGTTTATAAAGCAATGCTGGGAGGTGTGACTCTTGGTAGATCATCCAGCTCATCCAGGTAGTTGTACATTGGTCTGAGGTGTCCCTGATTTTTGCAACTAGTTCTTCCATACAGCGAATGCCCTCCAACTCCACCACCCACTCCGTCAATGTAGGGGGGGTTGGAGTCTTCCAACGCCTTGGGATCATTGCTCTCATAGCCGTAAGGAAGTGGCCCAAAACTCACTTTTTAATCCTTGACACTGGGCCCGGAATTAATGACAGGAGAGCAACCTGAGGTGTATTGTCTATCCTGATCCCGGATACCTCCTCATAGATTGTAAAGATTTGGTCCCATAGGGCTTTAATCGCTGGGCAGCTCCACCAGATGTGGGTCATGGTACCCACCTCCCTCTGTCATCTCCAACATTTGTCCAATTGTGCGGCTGCAAATCGGTGCAAGTCAACCGGGCACCTGTACCACCTAGTTTGTACTTTATAATTCCTTTCCTGCAAAGTATTCGCTAAAGAGATCCCGAACAGGAACACTTTAGTCAAGTCAGTGTCTGAGATCTGTATACCTAGTTCTCTTTCCCACTTGTCTATGAACTTGGGTGTGTCCGAGTGATGTGTTCTGAATAGGAGCGCATAAAGGGATGATACTACTCTAGTTGGGGGAGTTTGGGTGACAAGGGATTCTAGTTCCGTGAAGGGGCTACGGGATGTTTCCAAGAGTTTGTTAGAGATGATAAAGTTGTGCAGCTGTCTGTGTAATAGCCACGAGACACATCTGTCTCCTGCTCTCTCCCTCAGTTCTGATAGCGTGGGTATCTTGCCTGCCTCTAAGACGTGTCCTATCTTGGTATCATTGGAAGCTTCCCAGATGAGGAAGCTCTCAGCACCAAGGCCGGGCTCAAAGGCTGGGTTGTCAAAGAGCGGGGTAAAGGGGCTCGGTCTGCGGACCAATGTACGCTTAGTCCGTAGAGGGTCCCACGTTTCCAGGAAGTGTCTAACCAAAAAGGCTGTAGACTCCCTATGAGGTTTAGAGAGGGGGGCGGCCCACGCTAGCAAGGTAGGGTTAAAAGGGGATAGAGATTTTTCAAGCTGTACCCAGAGTTTGTCTCTCCCCCTGTGCATCCAGTCCACCATCCGCTGCAAGACCGCGGTTGTGTGGTAGGCTTTTAAGTCTGGAAGACCTGCTCCCCCTTCACTTTTATTCCTGGAAAGGGTGGAGAGTCGTATCCTGGGCTTGGAGACTCCCCAGACGAATTTGGAGAAGGCTGATCTCAGTTTACTAAAAAACCTGTTGGGGATTTTTATCGGGACCGTATGGAATATATATAAAAGTTTTGGGAGAATGTCCATTTTTAAGCTGTTGATTCTCCCAAACCATGAGATTGGCCTTTTAGTATAGGAGTCAAGTTCCGCTAGCGTTTTGGTAAGGAGCGGAGCATAATTTAATTTGTAAAGGTTGGTTAGATTGGCCGGGATCTGTATGCCTAAGTACTTAATGGCCTGCGTTCTCCACTTGAAAGGGAAACTGCTTTCCAAGTGGCTGGCCTCTTGGGGTGATAAGGAGATGTTGAGTGCTTCTGATTTAGAATAGTTAATTTTAAAGTTACTCACTTGGCCAAATCGCTGGAATTCTTTTAGGACAGAGGGAAAATGTCACGCTAGGGGGTAGCTCCAGACCTCTTAATGAGCTCGCAACCCCCAATCTCCACAGCCAGCTTCACCTATAGGAGCCCCCGCTTGCCGGGACGCAAGTACGCCTACCCGGGATCGGTTGCCCCCAGGACTTATTGGCTCAAAGGATGCTAGCTTATATGGAGAGATCTGGAGAACCAATAACTGGAGCGTGAGTGACGGAAGTCCAGAGACAGGCAATAGGTCGATAACAGGAAGGCAGAGATCGTAGCGGCACCAAGGATCAGGCAAGACGTAGTCGGGGTACAGGCTGAGGTCGGCAACAAGGGTTCAGGATCAAGAGGCGTCAATACAAGCAGAGGTCGGCAACAAGGATTCAGGATAGAGAATGGTCAGTACAATCAAGTCGGCAACAGGCTAAACTTCACAGGAATAGAGTACACAGGGTTCTGAGCGCTATCACAGGCAATTCACAACTGAGAGGGAATTGCCTTTATAGGGACAGGTCTGAGGGAAGCAGTGTACTGATTGGAGCACATAGGATTCCAAGGGTAATTGGCTCGCAACATGGGAGGAGGTAAGGCCAATATATCAATGGGGCTGATTGGCCTGCAGAGCAGAAGAGGGCGAAGCCCTCAATCCTCTAGGGCTATTAACCCTTTAATTGATCCTCCGGCGGGTGCGCGCAGCACAGCGCCGCCGGAGGGCATAACAGGCACGTGCTCGCGGCCGCGCGCGAGCATGTCTACTGGAGGAGGAAGCGGGGGGCGTGGCTGAGCTGGGCGCCGCTCGAGCCGCCGCTGCTCGAGCCGGCGCGGCCGCCACACAGTGACAGCTGCAGCTGGCCGCCTGGAGACGTCGCTGGAACGGGGATCAGGTAAGCAGTTCCTGACAGAAAAGAGATGTGTGCCGAGGATAGATGCAGCAACAAATCATCCGCGAACAAGGAGGCTTTATAATGGTGGTTAGCTATCTGTATCCCTTTGATATCTGGGTTATCCCGGATGGCTATGGCTAGATGCTCCATGGTGAGGACGTAAAGGAGGGGGGACAGCGGGCAACCTTGTCTCGTACCATTACTAATAGGAAAGGGGGTAGACAAAAGTCAGTTCGCCCTGACTCTGGCAGTGGGAGAGATGTACAGAGCGAGAATCTTGGAGAGGAGGCCAGGGCCAACACCAACCTGTCCAAGAGATGCCTCCATGAATGCCCAATTCACTCGGTCAAATGCTTTCTCTGCGTCGCAGGAGAGCAAGCAAACCGGCTCCCTCAAAGAGATAACTTGTGCTATTAAGTCGAGCAGTTTGTTGGTGTTGTCCCTAGCCTCCCTCCCTGGGACAAATCCCACCTGGTCCAGGTGTATCAACGCCGGGATCAGAGGCTGTAGTCTTAGAGAAATGATCTTTGCGTAAAGTTTGAGGTCTACGTTAATCAGGGATATTGGTTTGTAATTTCCACACAAGGAAGCGTCCTTACCCTGTTTAAGAATGACCGGGATCGTAGCTTCCAATGATTGCTTGGGGAAGGGGCAGTGTTCATCAATGGTTTTCGTCAGGAATGGGACTAAGCGGGATCCAAAGTGCTTGTAGAATTTAGGGGAGTAACCATCTGGGCCTGACATGTTTGATTTTTGTCACCTTTTTGCTGATATAGCGGATGTCATTTTGTCTATATGTACTGTAATTAATGATATAGGGAGAACACATGGCAGGTTATCAACTCAAGAAATGTTAAAAACCACAAATTACATTGGATAATGTTATGAGTATGTATTATTTGTGTATTATTTACCTTAAGCTGTTTTATGTGCACTGTGTTCCAACCAGGGCCTTACTATGCCTGAACTAGACTCTACCTTGGCACATGCCGGCTAGCTAGCCAATGGCTTTATCTCCCTATGCTGGCTCACTTAGCAAATAAGGTTCCATATGGACAAAGTTATTTGGACACCTACACATTACACCTACTAGCATTTTTCAACATCCTGTTTTAAACCCATATGTATTAATATAGAATCGGTCTACCTTTGTAGCCATAGCAGCTTACATTCTTCTAGAAAGGCTTTCAACAAGATTTTAGAGAGTGTGTGTGGGGAACTTTGGTTATTCATCCAGAAGAGGATTTGTGGGGTCAGACATAGATGTTTGAAGGTCTGGATTTCAGTCTCCATTTTAGTTCATCTTAAATGTGTTTAATTGGGAATGAGTTCAGGTCTCTATGAAGGCCAGTCAGGCTGACTCACCAAACTTGCCCAACCAGGCCATTATCTGCCTTGCTATATGCACTGGGGTACATCCATGCTGGGACAGAAAATGGAGTGTATTGTCTAGAATGTATTGCTGTGTAAAATAATACCCTTCACTGGAACTAACCTGAAAAATAACAATATAACATGATCCATTCACCAATCTTTACAGCTGGCACAATAAAGTCAGACAAGGTAACATCTTCTTGGCATTTCCCAAACCCAGTGGCTTGCAGGGTGGAGAGAGCAGACTGGGACAGGAGTGCGCCACCGCGCGCAGGGAGGCCGTGCCAATTCGCGTGTTTTATGCCCTGTATCAGGCCCAGAGGTGTGAGAGAATCAGCAGGGAGTCTATGATCTGCGCTTGGCTCAACTCACAGATGCTAATTCTCCTTCTTTGAGAGATTAGGTGCTGTGCATGTTTATGGCTAGAAAGCCTTTATTCTACAGGGGGAAATAAAGGGGGAACTCCGGACTTGTATCCGTGGGTTTTTACACATTTAAACTGGATTTTTTCCTTCACAACCACTTTCTATTTGTCATGTATATCAAGTACCAACTGGCCAGGGCCAGCCTTTGGTGTGTGCGAGGTGTGCCATCGGACAGTGTACCATGGACAGGGGGGCACAACGCAGCTGCTCCCACGTGCTCGACGCCCCAACCTGCCCTCCTGCTCAGTTTACCTGTTCACTGCTTGCTGCCGGCCCCCCACCCCAACTGTTCTCTTGATTTGGGGGCATCAATTGTAGCTATTGGTGGTGCATGGTTGTTTGGGTCAGAAGGAAAGTGTGCCATGCTCACCTCTGTTCTGCACTTTAAAGTGGACTAAACTGGCTGATTCTCTTAACCCAGAGCATCCCAATGTGTGATGCCCTGCTGTATGAAACCCCCTGGGATCATCTGCATACCCACAATGCAAGCAATCCCACAGAACATGGGCAGGTTTTCATCCAATCAGCACTCTATACTGTCCACAGAGCCTGGCATAGAGAGTGGGGAGCAGCTTGCATGTCTGATCGCTCTCCAGCACGGCAGTGCATCAGCCTGGAAAGCTAGGGAATGTGGCTGTGCATGCGCCATGGGATCATTTACAAGGTAAGTATACCAGCAACATCGGTTTGTTTCACACAGTTGGGCATCTCATATTGGGATGTCCCAGAGATAGGGGATCGTCCAGCTACGGAGTCTTTTAGACTTCAGGGCCAGCAAGTATATGTTTTGGTCCATTACAAAGCGGGCAGGCAATCAAAAATGAATGCTAGTTCACTTGCCATAAGCATTGTTTCTGATACTAGAGGAACTCCCCCACTTCTGCATTGAATCCCCATTGCCTGCCATTTCACCACCGAAGAGTAGGCCGGTAGCAAGGAAGCGCAGAAGTGTGTTGGGGGGTGCCATCCTGTAGTCTCGCACAGGGCACCTTCAATCCTAAGGCCAGTCCTTCACCTGGGTGGTGTCTGTAGCTGGTCAGTCACCTAAAACCATAGTAAAAAAGTAAAGTGACTGAAACACACACAAATTGCACATATATATTTCATCACCTTTTGGAGCAGTTGTGTACCTATGGAGCAAATCAGTCTTGGGTAAATCTTAAATGGCATTAGATCAGGTTGGGGTAGTAGTCAGCAGGGTGGATAAAAATCAATGTTTTTTTTTAAAAAATCAAAAAAATCGGATTTTTTTGATTTAAATCTGATTTTTTTGATTTAAATCGGATTTTTTTTCAATCAACTGCTTTTTGAGGAAAATATTTTACCATCCAAAGGTTCTTCCATCATGAGATAAAGCCGAGTTGTTTAACTCAGTAGAATAAAGGCTGTATATGTGTAACATTCACAATGCCATGCTCTTCCAGAGGTTTCTGTAGGATTAGTGGGCAGTTTCTCCCCTATATTATCACAGACGCTCGCTTTACTTACGCAGTTCTCAAAACTGAATTTGACTCCGCAGAGGTCCCAGCCTCTTCTTCACAGCAAAAATGTTACAACATGAACAGAGTTGAGAAAAAGACCTTAATCCTATTGTTCTACAAACCTATGACTAGTGAGCTACAGAGGACAGCAGGGACAGTAGTATTTAAGTTTTTCATGTGTCGGCTGGGCTGACAGTCTAAGTTTCTTAAAATATATATATATATTTTGTTTAGCCAAATTAGTTAACAAAACATGGATGTTTGTTTAAGCAAATAACTTATGCTGTAATGTTGTTATTGTTTCAGTTGAATAAATCTATTTAAATTGTTATTAAGGTCAGGATTTTTTTTCTCCTTCCTAAGTACAACAGAACAGTGGTGTCCAAATATGAATGATTAACCCATTAAACTGGGGAGAAAAAAGTAATATAAAAAGTGATTCTAAAAATCTTCATCTACTTGCATGTTAAAATAGCAAGAACTAGTTTAGGTAGAAACTTTGATTTAAATCACTGATTTAAATCAAGCCTTACTGACTAGTGATTTAAATCGTGATTTAAATCGTGATTTAAATCAGTTAGATTTAAATCAAATCCACCCTGGTAGTCAGTTTGCAGCCTTGTTGAGTATCACCTGATAGGATCTAGAATATCACCTGTGGCACTAGTACCACTGGTTGGGAAACCCAATCTTAGAGCATTCGGGTGACCTAAGCTTATAGCTATTGTTAGTTCACATCCTATTTGTACATATTGAATAGCCTGTGATTTCCAATTTTTGGTCTGGGGGCTGGTGCCCACTTGGACACTTTCCAGTTCTTCCTTGACTAAAGTTAGTTGCTTAAAGTGGACATATCACCACAATTTTCAACTGGTGATAGATTCTTGTTCCTGTGGCATCCCAATTTGTAATGCCCTGCTGTGTGAAACCCTCGCCCACACAACATTTCCGCAGTTCCCAAGGCACATGCGCAGGCTTTATTCCAATTATTGACTATAATGGTCTCAGTGTTGGGAATACGTTCAAACGCGTTGTTGTAGCTCTGTTAGGACAAAATGTGTCATTAGTACATTTTAAAGTTTTTAAATAGCTGTTGGTCTGGTGTACCTTAATATAAAAGTATTCTGTCCTTGCTCATTGGTTTTATTGAGTCCATTATGTTGCCATCTTGGAAAGCTTTTAAAAAAGGTAGCACCCAGACAATAAGGGAAAATGTTTGGGTTCCTCATTAATATCTTCAATGTGTTCCCTATTGGGTCTGCTATGTCAAGTAATTGTTAAAGTGGAAGTCCAGGGATCCCCAGTGTCTCAGGTACAGGACCAATGCACAGGTCTGTCACCCAATCCCATGCAGAAGTTTAACAGTACTGGTCCTTGGAACTATGGCTGCCATTCAGAGTCCTGCCCCTCATCGGAATTAGAGGAGCATTGCATTAATCAGGTAAGTTATTTTATTAGGTGGCTGGGGGGGGTGACAAAAACTTAACGAGATAGCATTGTGGATGCAAAGACAAAAAGTATCCTGGGGTGAGGGGGAATAACCATTACTGGTTCTTACTTGCTAACTGAATATATACTCCACAATCTCCTAAAAATATATCAAAACTTTCTTGTTAAACATAGTGAATAAAAAAACACAAAATACAAAACAGTATTAAAACCAACAAAGAGCAAAGGCAGGTGCTTCTGTTGGTGCTTTATATATTGTATCACCAGAATTAACTGGCTGCAACTATTATAAGGCAGCTGAGAAATAGTTGTATCAATCCAAAAGATAACACAAATATACAGGTAGTAGCGAAATATAATTTTTAGAAAAACCTAAAAGACAGAAACCTAATTCACAAATGTACCATATATCTCTAGATATCTATTTGCTAAATGCAAAGTTATGTGCAATAAAACACTCACAAATACGGAGATATAGTTTAACATGCCAAACACACTAGAAAGAACTCCCCAATTTCATATACACACCCCCATGCAAAACAAACCATGTCTAAAAAGTGGAAGGCCATATATAACATCAACCAAAGTGCATATTAGTCCAATAATATCAAGACCATGAATGTGGAAGTGGAACACACTGGTGATCGATGGTGATCGTTCGTGACCTCCCATGCCACTTCCTGGCATACCATTATTCCTGGTTCTTATCCATGTTAATTCATTTCATTATATTGTAGTCATAGACCTCCTATATACTCCTGATGGTGGCCTTGGGCTAGCCCCTGGAACCCACTGGAGGATTCTATGGTTGTGCAGTTGGCTAGTCCTATACTGAGTAGAAATATATCACTAGCTGTCCTAATAATTCATGGTCTCTTTTTAAAATCAGATCATTGCCATGTGCTATTAAACAGAAAGATGTATTTTGGGTTCAGTTCCACTTCTGGGTTTAAGCTTGGCAGAACAATGACGCCAGTTTTTATTTTTCTTTAGCTTCGTTGTAAAACCCATTTGTGGGATAAATGATGGAGTGCTAAATTGTGGACAGGCAGCACACACAGAGCTCTAGATGAACAAAATAGAGGAGAGTTTTATTCTGGAAGGTGAGTGGAGTGGCTTGTTCAGCATGTCTCTGACAGCTCTCATTGAGTGTGTAGTGCTGTGTATGTGTGAACTATGTAAAGCACTAGGGTCAATGTTGACACAGCACTGTTATTCCGTAAATCGTCTTTGCATGTCTAGTTATTCACTGCCGCAGGAGAGAGAAACCTTTTCAATCAATCATACATGTACTTGTTTACCTTCAAGCTTGACAGTGTCTTCCAAACCGCATCAGCTCCTTATGATTGACAATGTGAAAAAGCCTGAAATGTCTGCTGCCATCACATAGTGCTTTCTATATTGTATCTGGTATGACTTCCTCTTTAAACTGGCTTCTATAAGTCAACAAAGTCCAGTATGATGGATTTAATAAGCATGAACCCAAAGGGTGACAAGGCTTACTTATTTTGAACTTAAGATCAGTGGTGGCCAGTGCTCCTGCTCCTACCAGTACCACCTGGGCATCCTTCATTGGCATGCCCATTGTTAAGTGGAAATTCATGGAACACAAAATAAAACTCCATTTAATTACCCCTGTTTGCTCACATAGCCCCAGTGTTTGGCACGAGCCCACCGACAACCAATGTGATTCTGAAAACATGGGTATGTCACAAGACAGAAAGAGAGATTGATTTTTGGTATTTCCAGGCAAGGAGAGGCAATGTTTTTTTGAAATAAGGAACCCTGCTTAGAGTTAAAAAAAATAACACATACTGCAGTCAGCTCCACATTAAAAAAGGTAGTCAGGACTTTTCCAGGTCTACTTGGATCATACAAATGATATTTAAAGTGTGGTATTTTCATACATATATATATATATATATCCTTAATAGCAATAGTAAACGTTTTCTCTTTTTGGCCACCGCTTAGAGTTTTATTGCTACAGCATAGAATAGGATGTGGGAAAACTGCTTTATTCTTGGTAAAAGTCTAGGGAGGGGCTTTTTTGTAATACCCCTTTTCATAAAACAAGCTTTATTAAAGCTGTGTGGCGTGGGTACGCACAGATAGAGGTAAGCGGGGATGTGGTTGCGGTGCACGCATGTCCACGCCGGATCTGTGGAAAGATGAATTTTTCAGATGATCCTGGGGGTTTCACACATTGGAGCATCCCAATTTGGGGGAAACCACTTGCCCTACAGTCTCATGGAATGTAGGCCAGCAATTGGTACTCTTTAAAGCGGAACAAAACCCAGCAGCAGCCAGCCTGGAATTTAAAAGACTCCAGGGCTGGCTGCTGGATTTTCTCCTAGGCATCCCAAAGGAGATGCCCGCTGTGTTAAAAACCACAAGGGCATCCATAAAAACTCACCTTTCCCCACTCCAGCGGCGCATGCGCGTGCTCTTGTCCAGTGAGAGCCGCCTATGACTACGTCATTCTGCAGGCGGCTCTCATTGCTTACAATGCAGAGTGTGCGCTACAGCATCCACTGCATCCCCGGCATCGTGCATGTGCTCCTGCCCCAGCCATTCAGATAGGCTGGGAAGCCATTCAAGTAAATAAGAGCTGCCTGCCAAAGGACGTAGTCACAGCAGGCGGTTCTCATTGGATGAGAGCCCACGCATGTGCCCACGCATGTGCCGCTGCAACCTGGACGGGTACGTTTTTTTTGGCTACCTGGGGGGTTTCACGAAGCGACATCCTTAAGGGGGCACGGAACAAAAATACATTTCTGTGAAACTCACCTGTAGAATTGTTTTTGGATTTATCCAGTCCAGGTCGTCCCAAGTGATGACATGTGGGTAGTTCGCCCCTAGGGGGTGCCGACTGCAAGATCAAAGATGTAGCTCTTCCCGGCCCAGTGGCCCATTCTCCAGTGGGTAAAAGGCAGCAGACAAAAAAAGAGGACAGGCCGGGAGGCTAAAGAAACCATGTTACTTCATATAGCTTCACCTTTTACTCTCTCTAACAAGATTGATGAAAAACAATGTCCAATGAATATAAAATGGTGATCACCATAACAGGCAACAGTAAACAATGAACACAAGGGAGGGGTGGGACGATCTGGACTGGATATATCCAAAAACAATTCTACAGGTGAGTTTCACAGAATTGTATTTTCCCTATATCCAGGCCAGGTCGTCCCAAGTGATGACATGTGGGACATCCAAAAGCAGTGTCCATTTGGACGGGATCCCCAGTGCGGAACAGCATGTTCATTTCACTACCGCCTGAAGCACCTTTCAGCCAAAAACAGCGTCAGCTGAGGCCCTGACATCCACCTTGTAAAACTTTGTAAAAGTATGAAATGAAGACCAAGTGGCGGCCTTACAAAATTGTTTAACCTGGTGCTGAAACGCCCAAGAGGCACCAATAGCTCTGGTAGAATGAGCTGTGATCCGAAAAAGGGGGTTCCTTCCCCTTGGCAGAATATGCTTGCACCACCGCCTGTCTGAACCACTTACTGAGAGTGGACTTGGCTGATGGCAAACCTTTCCTAGAGCCTTCTGTTAGGACAAAGAGCAAATCTGATTTCCTGAAGGATTCAGTCGCAGCCAGGTAATACTTTATGGCCCTGACCACATCCAAGGCATGGAGGGTCCGTTCTTCAGAATTAGCCAGTGCTGGACACAAAGAAGGTTAGACGACTTCCTCATTAAGGTGAAAGGGAGAAAAGACCTTAGGTAAAAAATCAGGTTTAAAGCGAAAAACCACCTTATCCCTATGCCGCTCAAAATAGGGAGATTTCATACAAAGCGCGGCCAGCTCTGATACACGACGCACCAAGGTGATTGCTACCAAAAAGACCACTTTGAGAGTCAAAATAGACAATGCAGCATCGCACAATGGCTCGAAGGGAGGACCCTGAAGAGCAGAAAGTACTAAATTCAAGTCCCACACCGGTAATACTGACTTACGCGGTGGCCGGACATGGGTGACTCCCTGGAAAAAAGTCTTGATCAACCTATGGTTGGCAATGGATCTCTGGAAAAAGATGGCTAAGGCCGAGACCTGACCCTTGAGGGTGGTCAACTGGAGACCCAAGTTTAAGCCGTGTTGCAAAACTCCAGAATCCTAGAATAGAAAATGTGCAGCAAGGGAGACCCTTGGTCTCGCACCAAGCAATATAAGCGTGCCAAACTCTGTAGTATATCATAGAAGAAGACTTCTTCCGTGCCTGTATCATGGTATGCACAACCGTGGCCGACAGCCCCTTTTCCGTCAGGATTGAGATTCCAATAGCCAGGCCGCCAAAGCCAGCATCCGTAAATTGGGGTGCCGCAGCAACCCCTGTGTGAGAAGCCCTGGATCGTCGGCATGATGTAGCGATCTACTGACATCTGAACTATGTCCGCAAACCAACTTCTTCTCGGCCAACGAGGAGCTACCAGGATAGTTGGTACCCCTTCCTGGGCTATCTTGCGCAGTACTCTGCCCAGGAGCGGAAATGGAGGGAATGCGTAAAGAAACTTGAACTCCGTCCAAGGAATCGCCAGAGCGTCTGTGGCAATGGCCAGAGGATCTCTTGAGAGGGAGACAAACCTTGGAAGCTTGTGATTGTGTCTGGATGCAAACAGGCCCACGTCCGGTTGACCCCAGCGGAGACACAGAGCGTGAAAAGTCTTGCTGCTGAGAGATCATTCCCCAGGCACGAGGCGCTCCTGCTCAGAGAGTCTGCCTCCAGGTTTTCTACCCCGGGAATGTAGAGAGATGCAGGGAACATTCTCCTCCGCCCAAGTCAGAATCTGGGTCACCTCCTTAAGGGCTCTCTTGCTCCGAGTCCCGCCCTGGTGATTGATGTAGGCGACAGCCGTCGGATTGTCCGAGCGAAACTGGATCGCACGACCCCTTAAGTGGGAAGTCAAGCGAAGAAGCAACAACCGGATCATTCTCAGATCTATGGGTAAGCAGTTCTCCTGTGGACCCCACTGACCCTGGATCTTCTGAGCCCCCCCAGCCTGTCAGATTGGCATCCGTGGTAACTATCTCCCAATGGGGAGTCAGAAAGGACTTGCCCACCAGCAGGTTCCGGGAGTCAAACCACCACAAGAGGGACTGCCTGGCCAGGGGGGACAGCGAAAATTCTTGTTCCAGAGATCCGATTCCAGCCGGTCAGCAGGTTCAATTGTAGAGGTCTCATGTGAAATTGGGCGAAGGGCACTGCCTCGAAGCATGATACCATTAGGCCCACCAATCTCATTCTCAGACGTATTGACGACCGTTGACAAGACAGCAAGGCCTGCACTTGCGTCTGGAGACCCAAAACCTTCTGCTGTGGCAGAAAAACCTTGACCTGAGCGGTGTCTTATCGTCATTTCCAGGAAGGATCTCACTGTTGAGGGACTGACAAAGGACTTGGGGTAATTGATTACCCAGCCGAAGGCCTCCAGGGTTGACAACACTGTCCGAGTATCGCTCTCGGCCTGCTGAAGGGACTGGGCCGCAATCAGCAAGTCGTCCAGTTAGGGCAGCACACGAATGCCCTGGTTCCTCAGGATAACCATGATGCCCGCCAGCACCTTGGTGAAGACACGGGGGGCTGAGGATATCCCGAATGGAAGTGCTACAAACTGGTAATGCTGATCCTCCAGAGCAAACCTCAGGAACTTCTGATGCCCCTGGAAAATCGTGATATGCAGATAAGCATCCCTGATGTCCTCCGTGGTCATGAAGTTGCCGGGCCGAAGCGATCTCACTGCCGACCATAAGGTTTCCAGCGGAAATGTCTGACTCTTACAAACCTGTTGAGACCCTTCAGGTCCAGGATTGGTCTTACCGTTCCATCCTTCTTGGGAACCGTGAACAGGTTGGAGTAAAAACCCTGACCCTGTTCCTGCTGAGGTACAGGACAAATCACACCTAACCGCAGGAGACGTGCCGCCTCCAGATCTGAGCAAACAGCAGAAGCCGTCCCCCCACCCGGATGGGTGAGGGCACCCCCTCATGCCTGAGGGGACTTGGCAGGGGGCTTGGATTTAGCTCTCCAGGAGAAATTGGGTCGGCCGCGGGACCTACCTCTACCCCAGGTATCTCTGCGGCCCCCTGGAAACAAAGAGCCTCCTCCTCCTCGAAAGGAACGATAGGCAGAGGGATTCCGAAAGGACCGAGCAGGCTTCCGTCTCTGAGGGAGTCTACCATCCTTGACCAAAAGGTCCAAGCGCTCCCCAAACAGCCTGTTCCACACAAAGGGGATACTCGTGAGAGACTTCTTGGCAGCCGCATCAGCCGACCATTGCTGCAGCCAGAGCGAGCGGCGGAGAGCCACAAGCAGGGCCGAAATCCTGGCACCGAGCCGGACCACATCGTCCATAGCAGTAGTAACAAAGCCAATGAAATCCAAGCAGGCTTTGAGTTTTTTATACTCCTCCGCCCGCTTGCGAGCCTTAGCTCTATCCACAAGATGTCTCACCTTGGCAGCCCAGCTGATCCATGCGCTTGTCAGCAGGGTCACGTAAGGAAGCAGTATCAGGTGACGGCATAACCGTAGTGTTGGACAACCCCGAGACGGGAGGATCCATCTGGGGGGGGGGGCGAGACCATAGCCGAACCAGCTCATCAGGGAAGGGATACCGTCTATCCAGGCCCTTAGGAACCGACGGTAACTTGTTAGGCCTCTCCCATTCCCTGAAAATCATGTTTGAAAAATGGGCCTGCTCCGGGAAGACCCGCCTTTGCCTTTTGGGCCTAAACAAATCACCCTGCTTCCTCTTAGCCGCTCTGGGAGGGACAATGTGTAGTGTATCAAACACTGAGGCAAGCAACTTCTCCGTATCATCCGGAAACCACGCATCCTCGTCCGAGGAAGAACCAGACATACTGTCATTGCCAGCAGAATAATCCACCGTGGAGCGTGAATCCTCTGGCAACTCACCTTCTTCCACAGAGCCCAGACCATCAAAGAGATCGTCGTCATCTGGGTAAACGGGCTCGAGATGCCGCTTCTTACTCGTGGCCTTCTTAGGAGCGGTCCGCGAGATCTGTCTCTCGAGATTGGCCAGCCTATGCGCCAAGTCTGCATGCGAAATCCCTGCTGGCTCCCCCCTCACTGGGGACTGAGTTCAACAGCGGAGGGTCCGGAGAGGCCGCAGGCAGCGCAGGGCTAGGGGCAGGGATGCCCGCCCGTTCACGTTCCAAAATAATGCCTCTGGCGCAAGTGGTACAAACAGTGCTGAATCCACCCAGAGGATTCCTACTGCACAAGGGGCAGAGCCTTTCCTGCCCAAATGGGGCCCCCAGCTCACTATCCCCTGATGCCTCCATTATTGTGATTAAAAATGGTCAAAATCAGTAAGGTTACAAGACACTAATGCCCAAACCTATAAAGCGATCCCTCCTAATAAAAAGGGGGACCAGGAGGAACCACAACCCTCAACCTTAAGCCCACAACCTATACATGAGAAGGGGAGAAAGGACCAGATCAGAATAAGCAATATGCAAATTGTCATAAATACAGCCAGAAAAAAATAGGGACTAACAACACCGGCAGAGGGACAGCGCAGCCTCCGATCACGTGCGTGATCCCCCAGTAGCAGCAGCAGCAGGACAGCCCAGGCTCCATAGCGTCCCTGCAGGCCCCAGCAGCAGCAGCGCGCAGGCCAGAATCTAGATGGATCCTCGAGGGGAGTGCGGCGCCGCCATGACGTCATGATGGTGGCGCGCGTTGGCGCCAGGCTCCGCCCCCCCGGCGGCGTGTGTAGAGAAGACGCCCGCCCCTTTCAGCACAGCTCAGGCTGCTAAAATGGCTGCGGTGGCACCCGAGGCTCACCGCGCCTGCAGCGACGCAATGACTCCCCCCACGTCACACCACGGCGATGCGGCAGCCCTGTGGGGTACGGCGACCCCGCAGCCCAGGCGAACGACGAGGGAGCGAAAAAAGGCAGATGCATCCATGCTGAGCCAGCGAGGAGTCAGAGTAGTAAAACACCAAGCACAAGTCAAATACATATAGTAAAACAAAAGTGGTTCCCCCCTTAGGCTCACCATAAGCCTTTGGCCGACTACCCTTTAGTATAGGGTCTGCGGCCCAGAGCCAAGCTCTGCCGAACGCCAACAGACCACGGCGTTCACCCTACTGTCACGAGGCTGAGTGGCAAGAATGGGTCAGGAGGGATCCGTGGGAATAGGGTCCGCAGCGGCCGACGGGCTAGGTGGCCCCGCTTTGCTGCCATTCTCTGAGAGAGTGTCAAACGATCTTCTGCAGCCAAGACTGCAAGATGAACAACTGGAGAATGATAGAGGGAAACCTGCCTTTATAGGGGGCCGGGAGGAGCTACATCTTTGATCTTGCAGTCGGCGCCCCCTAGGGGCGAACTACCCACATGTCATCACTTGGGATGACCTGGACTGGATATAGGGAAAAATGGAAAGTCAAATTCCCGGTTTTTGTTCTGCTTTACCCAGAATCATAAAAAATGTTGAAGTGTTCGCACACTTTCAAGCTTCACTGTATGCACATGCAAATATTATACTGTACATGCGGTAACTGTAACAAAAATAACTGTCAATAAATAATGGTGTGTCCAAACACGTGTTTATTTTTAGCAGTAGAAAGATAAAAAAAGATATAAAACATATAAATCCTGCAGGTAGCACATTGGCTATAAATCTTGGGTGTGTATGAAATAACTTGTAACAGATCAAAGAAAATTACCACCGTATTTATGTATCATTGCAACACTTTTTAAACAAAGGAAGCCTGTGCGTTTTATTGATTTATTGGTTTAATTCCAAAACCAGCTGCAGGTGACCCAGCACACATTTAAAGCTATGCGCTGCATCAGAGGCTGATCTTGCAGCTTTTATTACTATATTTTAGTAAAGGCCCATTAGGATTGTCCTTGTCATATGAATTCTATAAGGCTCTGGATCATTTGAAAGCAAACCTTGTTTCTGCAACCAACTGACTTTGCCACAGTGCCCCATTAAGCGTCTGACATTTGCTAGTCAACACCTAAAATCTGAGTATATGTTTAACAAGTTTTATTTGCCACTAATGTTCCACTGGAATGTCAGCTGAATCCGAGGAGATCAAAAGTGACTACGCCTTATCTCAGGCTGTAATTTACACTTTCTTTGATGTGTTGCCTAATACACCACCCATGAAAAAGCAATGGAACTATTTATAATATGTTTTATAATAGAATATAAAATAATTCACATTTCTGACGCTGTAACCGATGAAGGAAAAGCGTTTCTTAGAGTCACAGTGTTTTAACAAATAACTTAGTTATGCTTATAGAAAATATCAAGTAAAAAAAAAAAACATAAAAGGTCTGCCCTGGGCGTTCTTTCCATAAGGCTGCCATTCATTCTTGTAACTACAGGTAGTATCAACACTGGCACTGGAGAATGTTCCTCACTGCCAGGCTAAGTGGTTAATGTGCAGAACGTAAGGCTTGTCTACGCTTCACCTCCTGATCCAGTTGCTCCTGCAGAGTGCTCACCTATCAAAAAAAAAAAAAAAAAAAAAACAGTCTTTAGGGAGCCTGACATAACAGTGAGGGCAGGATTACCTTTGATAACTATATATACTGTACTTCCACCTGCTATGAAAGAAACGACTTCTTTGGAATTCAGCATGGATCATAGATCTATATGACATGGCTAGCTGACGATCTTTGCTTTCCCAAAACATTCTTCCAAATATGTCCACATTGCTACACATGGCCGGTGTCAGCATCAGACAAACTGGGGAAGTTGCTGAAGCTCCCTGTCTTAGGGGCCAATTTCACATGGTGGTTTTTATTTTTAATGCACAGGGACAGCAAACTTGTGGCAGCTGGAAAGGTGGGACGTTTTATATTTACATGGCTGCTGCATGGCTGGGGAAAGTGGCATATGCGGTTATGTGATTCTGAATGTACTACAGGAGATGACAAAAGGATTCAACAAGCAATGGCACATGTTGCCCCATTGTGTAGTGCTTCCTCTGGCAATGTCCTAAGCTATTTCTCAGTCTTTAAAAAGAAGCTTTTGTTGCTGAGATATACAATTTAAACATTTTAGCATCAGTTTTTCTTTCTCAGAGAGAGAGAGAGTGTAATGCCTAGCGCATGTACAAGCTGAGAGGGAGCTGGCAGTTAGTCACAGGGGACTTGGAAAGGATTTTTATTTGTTGACCATCAAACCAGAGCCCAGGGGGAGGTGGAGAAATCTGACACTGTAAGTAAGAGTTCCCCAACCCTCTCCTCAAGAGCCATCAACTAGTCAGTTTTTCCAGTTCTCCACACAGAAGCACAGGTGAAGTAATTGTGAACAGACAGAGCTATACAGTCGGCTATGTTGAGATCCACAAACCATGACCTGTTGGTGGCTCTCAAGGCGTGGGTTGGGGAATACTGCTGTAAATCTTGCTCCAAGCTGCACAGAAAGACTTAAAGTGGAGCAAACGGTACCTCAGGTGCTGTTGTTGGCTTGGCGGTGGCCCATTTTTGAAATAAAAATGGGTTTTTCCAGCACCAAAGCCACGTCCTGCGGCACTTTTGAGATTGTCGATAAGCTGAACTCAAAGGTGCAGTCATGATGAGATGCAGTTGGCTGGCCACATCCTCGGCATTCTCTGCGCATGCGCTTCCATGGCCAGCCATTTAGAAACAAACACACAAAGCTACAGGGAAGCTGGAGATGCGGTGCCGGCACTCGTAGCATTGTGGGAGTCGCCAGGTAAAGAAGAATTTCCCGGAGACCCTGGGAGTTTCACACAATGGGGCACCCTGCTATAGGATGCCCCTGGGGCAGGCTAGCAGCTGGGTTTTGTTCTGCTTTAAGGCAATGAACATTCACTTAAGAGGTGAGGAGGCTGTAGGTTTTATAAACCCCTTGCATAGACAATCCCTTTAAGCATAACTAAGCCCACTTCTGAGCTTACAAACTGTATTTCAACTTTGAAGAGGGGAATCTGCTTCTTCTTTGCATATTCATATTCTTAGTATGTCACACACCCCGCTTCAAGAATCCATAACATGTGGGTAATATCGTCCTGAAGAGGGCGTTCCTGCAGAGATGATAGCAAAAGAAAGCCCCTCCCTGATCCACAAATACCTGGGACCTCCCACTCACCACCCAGTTTTCCATCTCTGCAGACGGCGAGCAAGTCAGAAGATGATGGCTCCTCCTTGCACAGGGGGATTTCAGGTAGCCGGGGTAACTCCCGGCCTCTTATTTTGTCTATTTCCGCTCGGACCCCTGTTTGTCCCAAAATTTACCTCAGATTACATGCCTCCACAGTCTTGGCTGCTGGCCCGAGCGATGGTACATTGGCACCTCTGGTGCTGAGGAGCAGAGCTCCACCGTGAGACCCTAAAAGAGAGGGTAGGCGGTCATACCGGGTAGGTGATCCCGGTTTGGGATGCCCCGTCCCTTGACTTTTCCCCTGGGGGGGGGGCCCTTCCCTTTACCAACTATGGGGGCTGGGGGTTCCTCTCATAGGGGTTAGCTTTATTCTCTTTCTCTTTATTCACTTTCTCTTGTTGATGTGGAGCGTCTGGAAGTAATCCCTCAATGAATTGGTTGCACTGTTGTTACTATGTTGCAGCACCGCGGCTGTCATTGCAGCCGGGTGCCGGGGTTTTTCAGTCTGTGAGGTAATTTTTTTACCTCACACGCTTTGGGGGGGCGGGGCTGGCACTCGGCGCTCTGCCGCGGCCAGCCCCCGTTCTCTCATTCATTCCTCGCCGCAGCGAGCGGGGCGGGTGCTCCGCTAGTGATAGCGGGAGCACCCGCTGTCATGGCAGCCGCGGTTGTCGGCGGCGCCGGTCTCTGGGCTGGTGCGTGAGGGACTTCTTCCCTCACGCTTCATTCACACTGGAAGGGGGGGCGGAGCCGGGCTTTCGGCGCGTCGCCGCGGCTCCGCCCTCCTCTGTACTGGCGCCGCTGCGGAGCTGAGCTCCCTGTTACTAGGCAGCTCCCTGTTACTAGGCAGCTTAAGGGGCACAGATCAGCTTTGCGCGGGCTGCGCAGACCACGCCCCTGACAAGGCAGTTCTTCTTCTCTTCACTTCACCTCAGAAATCGCCATTGTTCTGAGGTGGATCGTTCACCGCAGCGTTTGTGAGTGGCCCTGCGGGCCTCATTTATTTCTTCTTTTCTTTATCTGTTAAGTCTTATTGTAGGGTCTCTCTCTGTCTTTTAGGTGAAGGTTATCCAGGAGGATCTTCTGTAGTATTGGAAGGTCTCTCCTGATCCTGGGTCCCTGGGTCCATTTTAGCATCACAAATCCTCCCACTCGGGACATTAAAGGGGCATCCCGGGTTGTCTAACTGGCGTAATTCCCTGGGTCATAGCGACCACTCAAAATTCACCTTATGGAGGCATCCCCGGATACTGGGACTGGGACCCCTTCGGGGCATCCCAAAAAGTGTATGTTGTGTGGGATTTCCATTACTGGGGATGATGTGTTACTGTGTATACCATGTGCACAGCAAACTATTACACGGCAGTCCGAACCCCAAGCGGCGGGGTCAGCACAGCCGGCCACCTCAACTCCCCCTCCCGCCTTGACTCGTGCCCCGTGTGACGTGGTCATGGGCAGGGATCTGCAATCCGAGATGTGTGCCAGATTGGCTAGCCTTGAGAAAATGCTCTCTAGCTCGGTCGCCCGTAAGGCTCCGTCTAAGAGAAAGCATTTGTCGCCGGCTCCGCCGGTGGATGATCTTGAGGACAGAGACAATCTGGATTGGTCTGATTATCCTCAGCTAGAGGAGGGGGAAGTTGATGAGGGTTCAGAATTTTCGGATGATGAGCAGTCTGCTGGCGCTGATGCCGAGCTTTCTGATTTAGGGAGATCCTTGGACTCTCCTCACGCTCTGTCTCTCATGCTGGAAGTTCTGAATATTTCCCCTCCCGAGGAGGCGTCACAGCAGAAAGGTGAATTGTTTGAGGAATCCAGGCCGCGCCTGGAGTTTCCTACGCAACGCCATTTTGATAGAATCATTGACAAGGAATGGGATAGGCCGGCTCGGCTCCCTGGCATCCCTCAGGGGTGGGATAGGAAATATCCCTTTCCTTCTGAGGCGGTCAAGCGCTGGGCATCTCCCCCCGAGGTGGATGCACCGGTTTTGGGGTTGTCTAACTCCTCGGTTTTAAACAGACCTGATTGTTCCACTCTCAAAGATGGAGAGGATAAACGTATTGATCAGATGGCTTCTCATGGCTTTACTAGCATTGGGTCGGCCATCCGGCCTGTGTGCGCTTCGGAGCTAATGGTGTTGGCTGCCAGGTCTGTGGTCAGGGACCTGTTGACTTCTTCCGGGCTTCGTCCTGGTAGTAACGAGTTCCTTAGCCTTAAACGGTGTGAGTTGTTCCTATCCTTTGTGTTGACTGCCTTGGATGACACTTTGATGATGTGTGGTAGGACGTCGGCTCTGCTTGTGGCTATTCGGCGGTCGGTGTGGCTGCGCCAGTGGGCGGCCGATTTTATGTCCAAAAAATCACTGTCGGCTTTACCCTTTGTTGGTCTACGGCTCTTTGGAGAGACATTGGACTCTGTCACCAAGGGTGGTAGGTTACCTCAACGTAAGAAACAACGCCGCCCTTTTCGGGGGGCGCCTGCCTTTACCCCCTCCTTTCGGGGGGCCAGATCTGGTAGGGGTTCTGCATTTCCCTCTTCCAGAGGAGATTCCGGAAACAGGGGCAGAGGACGTGCCCGTTCTGGATACAGTTGGGGCTCTAAGCCCAAACCGGCTGCTAAGCCTGCTCAGCAATGAGGGGGCGCCCTCACCCATGCGGGTGGGGGGACGGCTGCAGCACTTCTCTCAGATCTGGGATCAAGAGGTCTCGGACAGATGGATCCGGGAAGTGGTGTCTTCCGGCTACAAGCTGGAGTTCGAGCTCCGCCCCCCTTCCAGATTTGTCAGGTCTCGGATGCCGTCGGAGCCTCTAGCGGCGCAGGGGCTCCTGGTGGCAGTGAAGAATCTTCTGGACATGGCTGTCATTTGCCCAGTGCCCCCTTCAGATCGGGGCAGGGGCTTTTATTCCAATCTGTTCACGGTACCCAAGAAGGACGGGTTGGTCCGACCCATCTTGGATCTGAAGTTTCTCAACAGGTTCATCCGGCCGAGGAAATTCCGCATGGAAACGCTGCGTTCGGCCATTCACTCTCTTCGTCAGGGAGACTTTCTGACGTCCATAGACATCAAGGATGCTTATCTACACGTTCCGGTTTTTCCAGCACACCAGAGGTTTCTCAGTTTCGTGGTGGAGGATCGGCACTTTCAGTTTGTGGCACTTCCTTTCGGTCTCACCTCAGCTCCTCGGGTGTTCACCAAGGTGCTAGCGGGGGTGATGGCTCTGCTCAGAGGCCAGGGTATCCGCATCGTGCCCTATTTGGACGATCTACTGATCATGGCCTCTTCCTTCAACCAAGCGGAGTTGGACACCAGAGCGGTGGTGTCCACTCTGGAAAGGTTCGGTTGGGTGATCAACCACCCCAAGTCTTCTCTTTCTCCGTCCAGAATTCTGACCTTTCTGGGAATGTCTCTGGACACTTCACAGGCCAGGGTGTTTCTACCCCAGGCCAAGATTCTTTTGATTCAGGAGTTAGTTCGGCTTCTCTTGTCTATCCCTCATCCGACCATCCGGTTAGGGATGAGGCTGGTGGGGTTAATGGTGGCCTCATTCGAGGCAGTTCCCTTTGCGCAGTTTCACACAAGGACGCTTCAGCTTCATCTGTTGAAGGTTTGGGACAAGTCTCCTCTATCGTTGGATCAGTCCTTCCTGATGACTCCCCGAGTTCGTCGATCCCTGCAATGGTGGCTGGGGTCGGTCAATCTGTTGAAGGGCAGATCTTTTCTGGCCCCGTGTTGGGAAACAGTCACCACGGATGCCAGTCTGTCAGGTTGGGGGGGTGTTTGGAAGGACCTCCAGTTTCAGGGTTTGTGGGGCCCGCGGGAGGCTCACGAGCCCATCAATGTTCTGGAGTTGAGAGCCATCAGGTTGGTTCTGTTTCGCTTGACTCATCAGTTGAGAGGCCTGCCAGTTCAGGTCCGGTCGGACAACAGAACGGCGGTTGCTTACATCAATCACCAAGGAGGGACTCGCAGCAGGAGTGCCCTCAGGGAAGTGTCTTTGATTCTGGACTGGGCAGAGACCCACGTCCCGTGTATCTCAGCAGTCTACATTCCGGGAGTGGAGAACACGGAGGCGGACTTGCTGAGCAGGGCCTCCTCTCGTCAGGGGGAGTGGTCTCTCAGTCCCAAGGTGTTTCGTTCGATATGTCTCAGGTGGGGGGTCCCAGCGGTGGACCTCTTTGCTTCTCGTCACAATCACAAGCTTCCAGTCTTTGTGTCTCTCTCGCAGGATCCTCTGGCTCTGACAGTGGATGGCATGTCTCTAAACTGGAGGGATCTGGGGCTCCTTTACCTGTTTCCTCCGTTCCCAATGCTAGCCAGAGTGCTGCGCAAACTGGCCTTGGATGGTGCGTCGGCAATTCTGGTGGCCCCAAGGTGGCCAAGGCGAGTTTGGTTCGCAGATCTTGTAAGACTGGCAGAGGATCAGTTCGCCCTGCCTCTGCTGCCGGACCTGCTCACCCAGGGTCGGCTGCGCTATCCCAATTTACCATCGCTGGCTTTGACGGCATGGCTGCTGAAACCGCCATTTTGAAGGAGGAAGGTCTTTCTGACGCAGTGATTCAGACTCTTATCTGTGCCAGGAAGCGCTCTTCCTCTTCTATTTACTACAGGACTTGGAGGGCCTATATTGATTGGTGTGAAAGTAGGTCTTTCTCTTGTCGAGAGTTCTCCATTCCTAGAATTTTAGAGTTTCTCCAACATGGTCTAGATCTGGGGCTCCAGCTTAGTACATTGAAAGGGCAGGTTTCTGCCCTGGCGGTGTTCTTCCAAAGGTCTTTTGCACTTCATCCCTTAGTCAAGACCTTTTTCCAAGGTGTTACACATGTTCGGCCTCCTAGGAAGCCTTTTGTTCCAGTTTGGGATTTGAACCTGGTTCTTTCTGCTCTCCAGGGCCCTCCGTTTGAGCCCTTGAATGAGATAGCTTTGTCTTCTCTTACCCAAAAGGTGGCCTTTTTGGTGGCTATCACTTCGGTTAGGCGTGTTTCTGAGTTGGCAGCTTTATCCATTACAGCTCCGTACTTCGAGAAACATCAGGACAAGGTTGTCTTTCGTTTCAAGCAGGATTTTCTTCCTAAAGTGGTCTCGGAGTTTCATCTGAATCAGGACATTGTTTTGCCCTCTCTATGCCCAAATCCCAGCGACGACAAGGAAAGGGCATTGCATTCCTTGGATGTAGTTCGTGTTGTGGAACATTATCTGGAGGTTACGTCTTCCTTTCGTAAGACTGATGCTTTCTTTGTGGTGCCCTGCGGGCCTAGGAAAGGTTTGGCTCCTGCCAAATCTTCCATTAGTAAATGGATTCGTCAGGCCATCATTGGGGCCTATTCTGCCAAGGGGAGGAGTCCCCCTTTTCGTGTTACTGCTCATTCTACTTGTGCAGTTGGTGCGTCCTGGGCCTTTCAGCACCAGGCTTCTGTTGAACAAGTTTGTAAGGCCGCTACCTGGTCTTCGGTTCACACCTTTTCCAAGTTTTACAAGGTTGATGTTAGGGCATCAGCGGATGCTGTTTTTGGCCGCAAAGTTTTGCAAGCTGTTGTGGTTTAAGGTTGTGCATTGTTGCCTAGTTTTGGATCCCCGCCCTTGTTATGGACACTGCTGTTGGATGTCCCACATGTTATGGATTCTTGAAGCGGGGTGTGTGACATACTAAGAATAATACCATTTTGTGAATACTCACCTTGTAAAATGGGTATTATGAGTATGTCACACACCCCGCTTCAACCCGCCCTTTTGTATTCAGGATCCTCTTTATTGCGAACTTTGCGTGGTTGTTGTTTATATTTGCCTCTTCCTGGTCCCTTACCTTACTGCTTTCTGTATACTGGGTGGTGAGTGGGAGGTCCCAGGTATTTGTGGATCAGGGAGGGGCTTTCTTTTGCTATCATCTCTGCAGGAACGCCCTCTTCAGGACGATATTACCCACATGTTATGGATTCTTGAAGCGGGGTGTGTGACATACTCATAATACCCATTTTACAAGGTGAGTATTCACAAAATGGTATTTTTTGATTTTTGGGTTGTGGGTTGGGTGAACTTGGGCTTTGCATATTTAGTTTGGGGGTTGGTGCACTCACGTGCTACTATTTCATTTTTGGTCTAGGTGATGGGTTAGAGATTATATTGGGCTGCGGGAATCTGCGCACGCAACAAGTATATTCATTACAAACATACAAGGAATTTGCTTTGGCTGGAGACTAGGTTAGAAGCAGACTAGGGTAGGAAAGTGTCTAACTCAGTAAGTCCTCAGCTCTAGTGTTGGTCGGAGTAGGAGGAGATCTGGGGGGCTGAAACACTGGGTAGGTGAAAATGGTTGGAGCTAAAGGCCATTCACATAAGTCCACTCTGTGGATTGGTAATATTTGCCAGACTTGCAGTTTTAAAACTGCGCTGTTGTGACAAACCTCAAAGGGCCCCACTGAGACTTCTAAGGGCCAACATTACACATACATGCACAGCCCCTTGAGGAGGGGTATTGAGCACCACTGGCCTACATAAACTCAGCAGTTATTTTGGTTTACCTGTTCCTCCAAGCCTCTGATCCTCTGCCTGTGCGCTCTCTCTCTGTTCTCCAGTGTGGTGTCTGATTGTTGTTGAGTAATGCGAAGCCTCTCGCTCTCATTGTCCATCTCCTGCCGATGCCTCATACTCACTTCCATCAGCCTTTGAGAGTGAGCTCGTTCCAGCTCTGTCAATTGTGCCTGTTTATGGGCAATAAAGAAACTGTTTTAAAGTAATTGGCAAGTCAAAATTAAAAAAATAAATATCAGTATATATCAGTACATACTTACATTGAGTCCCTCCAATGCTCTATTTTCTGCTATGTCGAGCTTTCAGTCTCCACCCCGCTGACCTGGCCCTTCTATCAACCTTCATTGGACCGAGAATGGAAAACTCCTTCCTCTGATTGGCTGCCTCTCTCTGCAACTAAGAAACCCCACCCTTCTCCCTCCTCTCTGGTCACACTATGTGCTGGCAGGTTGGAGACGCTCTTAGACTGCAGCATCTCTCACCCCCTTTTTCTGATCACACTATGTGCTGACAGTAATAACTAGAGGTACAACAATGCACTTATTTTTTTACTAAAGCACACATCACATCGCGGTTGCCACACTGTTTCTCCTAATGTTTCTTTATTTTTTCTCTGCATCTCTAGTGCTTTAATACTTTTACAAAAAACTGATATAGGAGGGACACATTGCCATGGCAGCAGTGGCTTGGAGGAATGGGGTAACACTGATAATGCAACACCATCCCTGGGTAAACTATCTGGCACCATAACATAATATGTTTTTTTTACATTTAATTGTATGTTTAGCATTCGTAGGCGTTTAGATGGGTTGAATATTGGGAATACAATTACGATTTGGGATAGTTGGGGGGTGGGCAATAAATAAATATGGGGACCATATACTGTTTGTAGAGGTGAGGCAATCAGCATGTGTATTGGTAGTATATGGGGATGAGGTGGTAAAGAGGTGTTGTAATGGAAAGATATACGAGTACAAAAAAAATGATGGAGTTTGTGGAGACAATGGGTATTCTGGTTGGTGTAGAAAATCTTTGGTATTCTATTTAAAATGAAACATTTGAAATTTGTAACCTATTCAATGTGGCCCGCAGCCAGTTTACAAATCATATGGCCAGCGCTCTTTAAATACTTGAGCACCCCTGCTTTAAATTATTTAAAATTGTATTCCAATAAATATGCTTTATGCTCTAACTATCCCATTTGCTAATATAATATTACGATTTTACTACAGGAAATGTATTACTAATTATTAGCATCTATGAAGAAGTTGGAGTTGGGGCCTGATAAAATTAAGTCGGAGTGACTCCACGGCTCTGTTTGCTACCCCACATGACCAAATGGGAAGTGGCGGGTGGGCATGGCGGGCAGTGTTACCTTGGGCTGACAAACCAGAGGCCAGTTGCATTTGAATGCCTGCAGGATTATGTGCAAACTAAGCCTTGCCGTTTAGGCAGCTAGTTTCAGTACTGTGGCAATGGGAGCAGTGCCTTGTGTTAGAATTGTAGACGTCCGGTAGCTATTTGACTCCCCCGGAAACCGCTGCCAGCGGTTCTTGTATCAGTAACTTGGTTATCCCTGCTGTGTATTTTTCCCTTTTTACTCGCAGGCCAAATCTAAGTGCACAGTGGGACAGACTTAGCCCAGGCGACAAGATTTTGACACCCCTAGTCTAGTCCAATAAAACAAATCCTAGTGTCCTCCAAGAATGCAAATCTATTAAGCTCTATAGTCTCTGTGAGCAGGTTTTCACCCTTGTTTTAGGACTGAAAGTAACCATCCACCACATGGTAGGCACACAGCCGTGGGAGTCATCTGTCCATGGCCAGAACCACATATATAACAATCTAGTAACCTACTAGGTTACTGTGCTGTGCAACATTCACACCTTCCCTACTCTCTACTGGTAAAACTGCATCTGCAGTTTTCCAATCTGTCTCTATGTGAGGGTCATACATGGTCATAATGTGTGTCAGGCTATGTTTGGCACTGTCCTAAATTATCCAGCATAGCCCTATTATAGGTGGGCTATGGCAAAGTAATTCAGGGGGTGTGCCACTACTCTTTGCCTTGTTTCTACTTCAGGAGCAGCTGCATTCTGACAGGAAGGGAGAACGCAGCCATGATGAGGTGAGCTGCTGAATGACAGTTTATGTACTTATGTGCCTACAGAGTCCCTTTAATACTCATGGTGGAAGTATCCCTTTCACCCTGTATCCATCTTGAGTTGAACACTGCTATATAGTAAAGCAGCAGGTTACCTCCAAATATTGATTCTGTTTCTGGGATTCTGACATATCTTTCCTCAGAGAAGTCACAAGCTGGCTGAGTTGTTCTCTTTCCATGCTGAGGTGCTGTGCTTCCTCCTCCAAACGAAGCTGCTCGCGTTTTACCTATATATAATACAAAGCAGAATGAATGAGATGCAATATATCAGTAAGACAATCTATGATTATATATATGTTATGGTAATATTGTAAGAAATAGAGAATTCCCATAAAATATTAAATATTAAGAGATATAAGTTTAAAACATCTAAACTAGGTCCTCAGATGCGGTCTGCGGTGGGGTTGACACAATAGCGTTGGTCGTAAAAAGACAATTCTGTGAGTACTCACCTGTTGAATTGCTTTTACCATGCATGGCACGGCCTGCTTCACAAACTCATTACATCTGGGTTATTCCGCCACAAGGTGGCGCAGTGTACTGCAGAAGAGTTGTGGCTCCTCCCAGTACCATATAAAAACGGAATTACCATAGACTTATCCAGTGTTGACAAGCAGTTATTTCAAGAAACCGGGAGAAAATAAAGGTAAAACAGGTAATAGAACCCCAAAAAGAGGCAACCAAGAACAACGATAACAAGGGTGGGGTGAAGCAGGCCGTGCCATGCATGGTAAAAGCATGTTGCGGTCTTACAAACTTGTTCAACAGAAGCTTGTTGCTGAAAGGCCCAAGACGCACCAATAGCACGAGTAGAATGAGCAGTAACCCTAAAAGGAGGAACCTTCCCCTTGGCAGAATAGGCCTGCTCTACCGCCTGATGGATCCACTTGCTGATAGTAGACTTACCCGGAGGCAAACCCTTCCTAGGTCCAGCAGGAAGAACAAAAAGAGCGTCAGATTTCCTGAAAGACTCAGTAGCAACCAAATAGAACTTCAGAGCCCTGACAACATCCAAAGAGTGAAGGGTCTGCTCCTTTGAACTAGCAGGGTTAGGACATAAAGAAGGCAAAACAATGTCCTGATTGAAATGAAAAACAGACACAACCTTAGGCAAGAAATCCGGCTTAAGCTGAAACACCACCTTATCCTGATACCTTTCAAAATAAGGAGGTTTGATGGAAAGCGCCGCCAGCTCAGAAACTCGCCTGACAGAAGTAATGGCCACCAAAAAGGCCACCTTAAGAGTCAGAATTGGCAAAGCAGCCCCACGTATAGGCTCAAAGGGAGGACCCTGCAGAGCAGACAACACCAGATTCAGGTCCCAAACAGGTAGCATAGGCTTACGTGGCGGAGGCACATGAGTAACTCCCTAGAAGAAAGTCTTAACCAACCGGTGATTGGCAAAGGATCCTTGGAAAAAAATTGCCAGAGCTGACAACTGCCGCTTGAGGGTACTAAGTTGTAGGACCGAATCCAAACCATAGAAAACACCCGACAAGGAAGAGACTTGGACTCACACCAGGCAATGTAAGCATGCCAGATCCTGTAGTACATAAAGGACGAGGACTTCTTCCTAGCTCTAATCATGGTATCAACAACAGAAGCCGGCAAACCCTTATCCATCAAGATGAAGGTTTCAGCAGCCAAGCCGTTAAAGCCAGCGTTTGTAAATTGGGATGGCACAGTTGTCCCTGAGTGAGAAGATCTGGATCCTTGGGCATACTGATCTACTGCCAACTGCACGACCTCTGCGAACCACACCCTCCAACAGGGGACCACCAGAATGGCTAGTACCCCTTCCTGGGCTATCTTGCGCAACACCCTGCCCAGCAGAGGGAACGGAGGGAACACACAGAGGAGCCGAAACTCCGTCCAAGGCATTGCTAGCGCATCCGTGGCGAAGGCCAGAGGGTCCTGTGACAGGGAGACAAACCTGGGAAGCTTGTGATTGTGGCGGGACGCAAACAGGTCCACATCCGGCTGACCCCAGCGGTGGCACAGGGAGTGAAATACCCTGTTGCTGAGGGACCATAACCCCAGCCGAGACGTCCCCCTGCTCAGGGAGTCTGCCTCCAGGTTCTCCACTCCTGGAATGTAAACCGCCGAGATGCAGGGGAATTCTCTTCCGCCCAAGACAGTATCAGGGACACTTCCTTGAGGGCTCGCTTGCTCCGAGTCCCTCCCTGATGATTGATGTAGGCAACCGCCGTCTGGTTGTCCGAGTGGATCTGAACAGCCCGAGCCTGAAGGTGTGTGGTCAACTGAAACAGAACCAACCTGATCACCCTCAGTTCCAGTACATTGATGGGAGCATGGGCCTCCTGGGGGCCCCACTGACCCTGGAACTTCAGAGACTTCCAAAAGCCCCCCCAACCGGTCAGACTGGCATCTATGGTGACAGTCTCCCAGCACGGAAGCAGAAAGGTCCTGCCCACTAGAAGGTTCCCTGAGTCCAGTCACCATGAGAGGGACTGTCTGGCCAGGGGAGACAGACCCACTAACTGCATCCCTTGCCGGATGGAGGGATGGGGACACAAGAGCAAAGTCCGTGCCTGCTTCTGAAGGCCCTCCACCTTCTGCTGAGGCAGGAATACCTTGACCTGAGAGGTATCCAGAGTCATGCCCAGAAAGGACCTCACCAAAGACGGAGACAGTGAAGACTTGGGATAGTTGATCACCCAGCCGAAGGACTCGAGAGTGAAGGTCACCACCTGAGTATCGTTCTCAGCCTGATGAAGAGATTGAGCCGCAATCAGAATGTTGTCCAGGTAAGGAAAGATGCGAATGCCCTGATTCCACAGCAGAGCCATCACACCCGCCAGCACCTTGGTGAACACCCGAGGGGCCGAGGTGATACCGAACAGTAAGGCCACAAACTGGTAGTGCTGATCCTCTAGAGCGAACCTGAGAAATCTCTGATGCCCTGGGAAGATTGGCACGTGAAGGTAGGCATCCTTGATGTCCACTGAGGTCATGAAGTCGCCCGGGCGCAGGGTATTGACCGCCGAGCGTAGAGTCTCCATGCGAAAATGCTTGAACCTGACAAACTTGTTGAGATCCTTCAAGTCCAGGATGGGCCTCATGGACCCGTCCTTCTTGGGGACTGTGAACAGATTGGAGTAGAACCCTCGACCCCGTTCCTGGGAAGGCACCGGGCAAACGACCCCTGAATCCAAAAGACATTGAACTGCAAGGCGCAAACCCTGAGCTGACAGAGGGTTTAGAGACGTCTGGTATCTGATGAATCTTGGGGGCAGCCTGGCTGCAAACTCTATCTTGTAACCGAAGGACACCACCTCCTGAATCCACCGATCTGAGACATGTAGCCTCCAGGCGTGAGCAAAGAGCCGAAGTCGTCCCCCCACCCGGATGGGTGAGGGCGTCCCCTCATGCCTGAGGAGGCTTGGGGGAAGGTTTGGACTTGGGACCCCATGAGAGACCGGGACGACCACGTGATCTGCCACGGCCCCAAGAATCCCTGCGGGTACCCGAGAAGAGGGAGCCACGACCTCCTCTGGAAGCACGAAAGGAGGGGAGGGAAAAGGAGGACCCCCGAAAAGGCAGAGGCTGCCTCCTCAGTTGAGGCAGCATACCATCCTTGGCTAAAACATCCAGACGCTCACCAAAGAGCCGCAGCCCCATAAAGGGGAGCCGAGTGAGAGCCTTCTTAGCGACAGTATCAGCCGCACACTGACGCAGCCAAACAGAGCGGCGCATAGCCACCAAAAGGGCAGAGGCCCTACCACACATCCGTACCGCATCATCCATGGCAGTGAGGACAAAGGCAACAAAATCAGAGCAAAATCAGACCTATAGTCCTCCCCCTGTTACCAGCCGTAGCGCCCTCCAGGAGACGCTTGAGCTGTTTCTTAAGGGCAATAGCTGTAATTGCCCGCAGACTGGACGCAGCCCAGCCCCCACACACGTAAAAGCATGGCAGGCCAGCTGATCCATACGCCGGTCCTCACTGTCCCGCAGAGTAGTAGTGTCAGGGGAAGGCATGACCGAGGTGTTGAACAGCCCTAGCACGGGAGCGTCCACCTTAGGGGGACACGACCATTGCTTGACAAGGTCGGCAGGAAAGGGATACCTCCTATCCCACCCTTTGGGCACCGCAGGCAATCTACTAGGACGTTCCCACTCCTTGAGCACCATATTAGTGAAATGGCTCTGCTCAGGGAACTCCAGATACCGTTTGTCAGGACGAAAGAGCTCACCCTGCTTCCTCTTAGCCACCTCAGGGGGGACAATGTGCAAGATTTCAAAAATGTGAGCTAACAGGTTATCAGTGTCCTCAGGGAACCAATCGTCTTCCCCAGACGCAGACCCAGGGTCACTGCCGTAACCCTCCTGCTGGTCTCCAGAGGAGTCAGAGTCCTGAAAGAGTTCCCCCTCCTCTAGGGGGTAAAGGCCAACAAAAGTATCAGGTCCCTCATCCTCCTCAGGAAAGAGGGACGTCACGGGAGCAATGTGCCGCTTCTTGCCAGAGGCCTTACGTGGAACAGGCCTGGCAAGCTGCCTTTCAATACTGGCCACACGCAGGGCCAGATCAGACTGTGACCCCCCGCTAGTATCCCCCTCACTGGGGGCTAAATGCAGGCGCGGGGCGGTAGGCGATGCCGAAGGGGGCGCAGAGCTGGGAAGCGAAGCGGGCAGCCCAGCCTGGAGAGCAAGGACACTTTGGCCACACGGCACGCACACCCTGACACTGTCACTCACAAGGGACACCCCACACATGGAACACAGCCGGGATTGCCCCGAAGGACCCCCAAGCACGCTATCCCCAGAAGCCTCTATATGGTGATTTAGAAAGGCGCGATAGGCTAACAAGAGCCACCCCCGAAGAGCGTGAAAACGGCGCTCACGTGTCCTCACCGGCATCATCACAGTAGAAAGAAACGCCTCACACAAATGACACCGCCCGCCGCGGAGCGTAGTGTAAAGCGGCGAGGCGGCGAAAAGCAGTTAAAAACACAGTAAAAAACAGATTTAAGCCAGAAGACAGACACCCTCGCCGGTAACACCCGCCCCCCCTCTCCCGTGCACACGACGTGGAGGGAGAGTGGAAAGCAAGCGAGCAGCGGCAAGAGCCCAGGCCAAGAAAGGGGGGGGCCCAAAACGCCAGAACAAATAAACAGTCCCCAAACACTCACCCCCTCAGAAAGTAGGACAGGAACTCCGCATCCCAAACAGGCTCGCATAAAGCCTATTGCCGGCTACCCTTTGTGGTACAGGGTCTGCGGCTTGGAGCAGCGCTCTTCGAGCACTTGACCCTAGTGCTCCTCTACCCTCACCCGATCCGTCAGCCGAGGCTAGGAGGCAGAGAGTGTCCGGAAACGGGTGGAAATAGCCATGCAGGGCCGCAGGCTTGTTTGCCCCGCTCACCTGCGCAATATAGAGAGCCATCTTCTATCTTCGCAGAAATCACTGCAGAGAGAACACTGGATAAGTCTATGGTAATTCCGTTTTTATATGGTACCGGAAGGAGCCACAACTCTTCTGCAGTACACTGCGCCACCTTGTGGCGGAATAACCCAAATGTAATGACTTTGTGAAGCAGGCCGTGCCATGCATTGGGAAAAAGGAGTTTTAATTATATAATGTAAATGAAGTCAACACTTCTTCTTCAACACTGTTAGTAGATTGAATGGCTAAAGGGAATGGTTATATCTCCCCAACATGAAATGAGCTCCCTTGTAAAGATTTGGGGAAATATTTGCCCAGTTGGGGTAGATTCAGAAAGGAGAAGGTCTGTGCACAATACAATCTTCATTGATGTGATTCCTTTCGTCACCCACAACCTATAGTTTTTTCATTATAGTTCATTGTAGTTTCATTATAGCAAGAAATCACTACTGGGGACAAACTTTACAGTGCGTTTAGTGAGCATTTTAATTGTTGGTGTCCAAATTACACATTGTTAAGCAAAAATAGCTATTAAAATCAATTTTAATAACACCCAAAAAACATTTTGGCCCATCTAGGTCCTATGTTTCAATTATTGACAAGTTCTGTACAAATAAATGTGTGTAATATTAATTATAAGCATTAAACACTACTACTTCCAGTTATCCTCTATGGGATCTTGAGCTACAGCGCCAGGGTTTCATCTGGCACTGTTTCAACCAGAGCGCCCAGCGCTGCATCATTTTCGGTAGTGATTAATAAGACGCTAGCCGGCTGCCGCATTAGCGCTGCCATTGAGGCCAAAAAAGTAACACTGCATGGCGCTGTCGCTCATTAAATAAGGCTCCATATATTAATTACCCAAGTCAGCTTAGCCAGGGGGGAGGTGGTTGAGCCTCTTTAACTATACATTATCATGCTTATCTATGTGCTGTTTTCCCAGAGGGTTAGAATGAGTGACAAAGGTACTTTAACCATTTTATTTATTTATCAAATGATCAATATTAGGTTTCCTCTAGACCTTTTTTCATAAAGTATTCCTTTTCATTTTCAAAGGGTCTCAAGTACCACCTGGGTGGTACATATTAGCTATTAGTTACAACTGGAAACAGAATCCTAAACCCTGGCACTGGTACTTACCTATGTCCACAACCCTTGTTTCAGCTGCCTGAACTCAACTTCCCATGACTGCTGGCAACTGGTGGGGATCACTGAGCTTTCGGACACCCCGCACCGTATATGCCCGCCCTACAAGCCTCATTAGCTTTCGCAGTCATGTCTGTATGGTAAACTAGGTGGGTAATGGGTCCCCAGTTGGGTGTTTGGAGATGGACATTCACGCTACCTAGTTCAGACACCCGCCAGTCTTATTTGAGTTGAAGGTTTCTTACAGCATAAAATCAACAATATATATGGTCCTGTTTACGGAAGATAAATGCTTGCACTGCCGATAAAGCTGTTGGAATGTTTATCTAATGTGAAATGAAACCTACACAAAGAACAACTGAAAAATAACCCCCAAAAACTGTTCCATGCCCGTGTGCACCACGGCTCCATACAAATCATACTGAGTTATAGCATTTTAGGTGCATGATGAAACATCTTCACGCCAGGTTGTGTTTTCTGTATTACAGGCCTACTGTCTTTGCTCATGTACACTGACCTTTTCCAGTGCCGTTCTTAGATTGGTATTGCCTTTTTCCAGAAGAGCTGCGGAGTGTTGTATTTCCTGTTTGTCAATTTCAGTCTGCGTCTTTTCACCTTGCAGCATTTTTACCCGTTCTTGTAGCTCAAGTATAACAACCCCCTGCTCCTTCTCCCTCTGCTGCTGCTTCAATAGAGCCTGTGGGCAAGAGAGTACATATTACATACTATTCTGCACAGTGCATGCATAGGAAATACATTGCTGTAGAACTGATTGCCACTTACATACTGCCATTTACATACATACAAGTCCTGCTACACATAAAAGCACAAGGTGCAAGGCACTGCAGATATACTTACCCCACTCTGTAGTTGTGTGTATAAGATCTCACATCGCTTTGCTTTGGCGCTAATGCTGGCACCCAGATGCCCTGACTCCCCATGAGCCCCTCTGGCTAGTGCACACTTTCAGATGTGAGGGGGCAGACTCTCTTGGTGACTGTATGGCTGTTGAGTCCCTTCAGATTTGTGTTGCTGGCCCGAACAATGAGGAATTTGATTGTACCTAAAGAAGGGGTACAGGTGACCCCACAACTTGGTAATGGCTACAAAATAAAGGAACTATGCTCCTGTGGTGCACAACTGGATTCTTTACAAGGCAGGCAAGTGGTTGTACTTGCGGAGCTGGCTGCAGAACCTGATAATTAAGCTCTGTGTTGGATCATATGGAGATATGCTGGTAAGGTGATTTTAATTTGTTTGGTTATTTTCTTTTGAATGTCCTATAAAGCATACCTACACCCTCCACCACCATTTTACCTCCACTGACATTTTTGTCTCTTCGCAGGATGTGAGAGTGCTTCTGTTGGATAGAACAGCAGGCCTCCAATAGGAATAGGAAAAACCCACTAGCCAGTACCCCTGTTAAAATGATCCTATACCCAGAAAGGTAGTTTTTCACTATATCCAGTCCAGGTCATCCCAGAAGTGATGACAATTGGGTATTCCACCGCCAGGTGGCACTCGACTGCAAGATCCAAAGCTGTCGCTCCTCCCGGCCCCCTATAAAACCAGGTGTCTCACTATGATTTCCCAGTGTTCATCTTGCAGTCTGACTGCTGAAGATCATTAACTTTCTCCTGGATATTGCAGCTGAGCGTGGCCTCCTAGCCCGTCGGCCGCTGCGGACCCTATTCCCACTGATCCCGTGGACCCACTACTGCCTCTCAGCCTTGGCTGATCAGGACTGTGACGGTAGGGACAACGCCGGGGTCAGGCGTCTTACAGAGCTAGGCTCTGGGCCGCAGACCCTGTCTAAAGGGTAGCCAGCTATGCGCTGATGGTGAGCCTATAGAGGGGGGAGGAACCACTTATGCCCTTGTTATTCCCTCTGCCCCACAAGCTTTATTAGATGTGTGTGATTACACTTTACTTTTTCTGCGCAGGCCATATTTACCTCCCTCGCTCCCTCGTGTTGTCTCTCCTGCTCCATCTCCCCTCCATCTTTGGCACATTACGCTGCTGGGGGCGGGGGTCGACGCTGCTCGGGGCCTCTCCTGAGGCCGCAGGCCCTGTCTGCGGGGTGTGTGTGCGCGTGACATGCTTTGCGGGGGCTCCTCCGTGGGCTGCTCTGTGGCATTGGCTGTTTGGAGGTTGGCCTGTGAGGAGGCAGGAGGCGGGCACTGTGTTCGCGACGTTGGGGGGGCGCATTATGATGCTTTTCGTGTCACTGCCAGTGCGGCCCGCCCCTCGAGGATCGTGCGGAGCTGGCTGCGGGCGCCATCTTGCTGCTTCTCCTGCCTTGCTGCTCGCGGTGTGGGACCTCCGGTGATCCATCACTGTCGGTGTCTTGAGTCCCTTGTTTTATATTTTATTGTATCTGCCATGCGCTTGTGCTGTGGGATACTTATGCCCCCCTTCTCTGCTTGTGCCTTTCAGGTTGGGCCCTTATAGATTTGGGTTGTGGTTCCTCCCGTTACTCCTCCCCCCTTTTTATTGAGAGGGATCACACTAAAAGAGGGAATTTATAGGAGGGCTATAGCGGTTTGGGCCGTTAGTGCCTTGTAACCTGCATAGCGATTTTTTGTATGCTAATCACCATTATGGAGGCTTCTGGGGATAGTGATCTAGGGGCCCCATCTGGGGTGACCAGCTCTGCCCCATGTGCGGTGCTAGCCCTCTGGGTGGCACTGTTTGTGTCACTTGCGCCAGAAGTGTCTTTTTGGAGCATGATCGGGCGGGCGTATCTGCCCCTAGCCCGTTATTGCCTGCGGCCTCTCCAGAACCCCCGCTGTTGCACTCAGCCCCCAGCGAGGGGGAAGCCAGCAGGGGGTCCCAAGTTGAATTGGCATATCGGGTGGCCAGCCTTGAGAGACAGATCTCGCGCACGGCTCCTAAAAAGGCCACGAGTAGGAGGCGGCACGTCGAGCCCATTTACTCGGATAATGATGATGACGATTTGTTTGGAGGTCTGGGCTCTGTGGAGGAAGGCGAGTTGCATGAGACTCCATTTCCACTGTGGATTATTCTGCCAGATATGACAGCGGGCCTGGTTCTTCCTCGGATGAGGATACGTGGCTCCCTGATCATACGGAGAAGTTGCTGCACATTGTCCCTCCTAGAGCGGCTAAGAGGAAGCGGGGTGATTTGTTTAGGCCTGAAAGACAGAGGCGAGTCTTTCCAGAGCAGGCCTATTTTTCAAGTCGAGTGGGAAAGGCCTAACAAGTTACCGACGGTGTCCAAGGGCCTGGATAGGCGGTATCCCTTTCCCGAGGAGCTGGTCCGGCTCTGGTCCCGTGCTCCTGAGGTGGATGCCCCCGTGTCGGGTCTGTCCAATACTATGGTCATGCCTTCACCTGATACTGCTTCCCTACGTGATCCAGCTGACAAGCGCATGAATCAGCTGGTCTGTCATGCCTTCACATTTGCCGGTGCTTGGTTCCGTCCTGTGTGTGCCGCGGCTATTGTCTCCCTGGCCATCAGAAAGAAGGTGAGAAGTCTTGTGGACATTGCTAAGTCTCGCAAGCGGGCGGAGGAGTATAAGGACCTCAAGGCTTGCGTGGAGTTTATTGCCTTCATTGTCTCTGCCATGGATGATGGATGATGGTGTCCGGCTCAGTGCCAGGGTCTCGGCCCTGCTGGTTGCGCTTCGCCACTCGCTCTGGTTGCGGCAATGGTCGGCTGATGCCACGGCCAAGAAGCCGCTCACTAGTATTCCCTTCGTGGGCCACAAATTGTTCGGGGAGCGTCTGGACCTCCTGGTCAAGGACGGAAGACTCCCTCAGCGACAGAAGCCTGCGCGGCCCTTTCGGGGTTCATCTGCCTATCGCTCCTTTCGAGGAGGAAGAGGCTCTTCATTTTCAGGTACTCGCAGAGATTCCTGGTCCTGCGGCCGACCCAATCCCTCCTGGGGATCCAAGTCCAAGCCCCCTGCCAAGGCCCTTCAGGCATGAGGAGGCGCCGTCACCCATTCGGGCGGGGGGACGGCTTCTGCTATTTGCTCACATCTGGATACAGAGCTTCTCGGATCGGTGGATTCAGGAGGTGGTGTCCTCCGGTTAAAAAATAGAGCTGGCAGTTTGGCCGCTTCAAGATTTCTTCAGTTGCGGATATCCCAGAACCCATTGAAGGCACAGGGCCTGCGAATGGCCATCCAGCACCCGCTGCTGTTAGGTGTGATTTGTCCTGTGCCTCGTCAGGAACGGGGTCAAGGTTTCTACTCCAATCTGTTCACGGTGCCCAAGAAGGACGGAACGCTGAGACCTATCCTGGACCTGAAGGGTCTCAACAGGTTTGTCAGAGTCAGACATTTCCGCATGGAGACCTTACGGTCCGCGATGAGCTCGCTTCGGCCCGCCGACTTCATGACCACGGTGGACATCAAGGATGCTTATCTGCACATCCCGATTTTCCAGGGGCATCAGAAGTTCCTGAGGTTTGCGCTGGAGGATCAGCATTACCAGTTTGTGGCTCTGCCGTTTTGGATATCCTCAGCCCCAAATGTCTTCACCAAGGTGCTGGCGGACATCATGGCTATCCTGAGGAACCAGGGCATTCGCGTGCTTCCTTATCTGGACGATTTACTGATTGCGACTTAGTCCCTTCAGCAGGCCGAGTGCGAAACCCGGATGGTGTTATCCACTCTCGAGGATTTCGGTTGGGTAGTCAATTACCCCAAGTCTTCTATCACTCCCTCAATGGTGAGGTCCTTTCTGGGTATGACGTTGGACACCTCTCAGGTCAAGGTATTCCTGCCCCAGCAGAAGGTGGTGGGCCTCCAGACGCAGGTGCAGGACTTACTGTCTTGTCCACAGCCGTTGATCCATCTGGGGATGAAACTGGTGGGCTAATGGTGTCATGCTTCGAGGCAGTGCCCTTTGCCCAATTCCACATGAGACCTCTTCAGTTGAATCTGTTGACCGGCTGGGACCGGACGCAGGAGTCCCTGGAACAGGAATTTCTCCCTTGGCCAGAAAGTCCCTCTTGTGGTGGCTGGACCCCAGAAACCTGTTGGTGGGTAAGTCCTTTCTGACCCGGTGGGAGATTGTTACCATGGGCGCCAGTCTGACTGGCTGGGGAGGTTTTTGGCAAACACAGAAGATCCAGGGTCAGTGGGGGCCGCAGGAGGACCACTTGCCCATAAATCTCCTGGAGCTGAGAGCGATCCGTACTTCTTCGCTTGGCTCCCCACTTAAGGGATCGTGCGATCCAGGTTTGCTCGGACAGATGGCTGTCGCCTACATCAATCACCAGGGAGGGACTCGGAGCAAGCTAGCCCTCAAGGAGGTGACCCAGATTCTGACTTGGGCAGAGGAGAATGTTCCCTGCATCTCGGCGGTATACATTCCCGGGGTAGAAAACCAGGAGGCAGATTCCCTGAGCAGGAGTGCCTCACGTCTGGGGGAATGGTCTCTCAGCAACAAGATTTTTCACGCTCTGTGTCTCCGCTGGGGGCTCCCAGATGTGGACCTGTTTGCGTCCAGACACAATCACAAGCTCCCAAGGTTCGTCTCCTTGTCAAGAGATCCTCTGGCATTTGCCACAGACGCTCTGGCAATTCCTTGGACTGAGTTCAGGCTCCTTCATGCATTCCCTCCGTTTCCACTCCTGGGCCGAGTGTTGCGCAAGATGGGGGTACCAACCATCCTGGTGGTTCCTCGCTGGCCGAGGCGGAGTTGGTTCGCGGACATAGTTCAGATGTCAGTTGATCGCTACATCATGCCAGACGACCCAGGGCTTCTCACTCAGGGGTGCTGCGGCACCCCAATTTACAGACGCTGGCTTTGACGGCCTGGCTATTGAAACCTCAATCCTGACGGAGAAGGGGCTGTCAGCCACGGTTGTGCAGACCATGATTCAAGCTCGGAAGAAGTCTTCTTCCATGATATACTAAAGAGTTTGGCACGCTTACATTGCTTGGTGTGAGTCCAAGAGTCTCCCTTGTCGCACTTTCTCTATCTCTAGGATATTGGAGTTTTTACAACATGGCTTAGACTTGGGTCTCCAGCTGAACACCCTCAAGGGCCAGGTCTCGGCCTTGGCCATGTTTTTCCAAAGATCCTTTGTCAGTCATAGACTGATCAAGAATTTTCCAAGGAGTTACTCATGTACGTCCACCGTGTAAGCCTGTATTACCGGTGTGGGACTTAAATTTGGTGCTTTCTGCTCTCCAGGGTCCGCCCTTTGAGCCTTTGTGCGATGCTGCCTTGTCTATTTTGACCCTAAAGGCGGTCTTTTTGGTAGCTATCACCTCGGTGCGTTGCGTGTCAGAGCAGGCCGCGCTTTGTATGAAGTCTCCCTACTTTGAGCGGCATAAGGATAAGGTGGTGTTTCGCTTTAAACCTGATTTTTTGCCTAAGGTCGTTTCTCCCTTTCACCTTAATGAGGAAGTTGTCTGGCCTTCCCTGTGTCCAGCACCGACTAATTCTAAGGAAAGGACCCTCCATGCCTTGGATGTGGTCAGAGCCATTAAAGGAGCAGTATCGCAACTTTTTCTTGGTGACTTATATTTAAATGGTACTTTGAATATAGGTAAGTGTTGGAGTAAGAATTACAAATTTAGAAAAAAATGATGTCTGTGTTGTGCAGCTTGAGACTAATAGCTCATGTTTATGTCTGCTGAGTGTCTGGGCCCGACACTCTGGCCTGTTCCACGCTGAGGAGAGGGGGAAACAATGTAACAAAGTATCAGCTGTTCAGTGCTGGCAGCCGTCCATAAGATAACAACATTGCCTGGCCAGAACTCATATATCTAAAACAGAGAGAAAAGCTCTAGAAGTCATTTAGCTGATTGGTAAATTAAATGTCAGCTTGAACCAGAGAATCATTGGTTTGAATCTCAGACTCATCATTTTTTATTTTTTTTTTGGGGGGGGGGGGTTATTTTATTTCAGAATTGGATTTTTATGTTTTATGTTTGTTTTTTTGCTCTAAACATTTTTTATTTTGACAGTTTTCCCTTCATGTTGGCTCTGCTGCAGAATCTTTACCATTTTCTCCCTTTTCTCAACACATTTTTCCATATGATCTTCTTTCAGCTTTGTGTGTTTTGAGCAAAGCCCAACCCAGGATTTTCACTATCTGGAGTTTTGTTTTGTGCCCCTAGGGGCATCCCGACTTGGGATGCCCTGATATGTGAAATCCCCAAGTTCGCCTGTGAAAACGTACCTTTCCCTGTCCCACAGCGCATGCGCGGGCTCTCATCCAATCAGCGCTGTTTGCACACAGATGGGGAGCCTGAGCAGTAACCTTCCTGGCTGCCTGGCCTGTCTAAATGACTATCTGCGTGAGCGCGCCAGAAAAATGGGGGGATCTGTGGTTATCCATGGGTCGTTTCACATAGTGGGGCATCCCGATTTAGGATGCCCAATGGGGAAGGACAATGGCCGGGTCTTATAGACTTCAGGGTCGGCCACTCAGTGTTTTGTTCCACTTTAATACCTTTAGATTGTCCTGCACAGTTATTCAAAGAAGAATTTCAGTTATTTTCAGTCAGTTTATTTTGTATAGATTTTACACATTTGAGTCACCTGGTCTCATAACAAAAGCAGCACCTCACACAGACACACACAGCCGTTACCACTGATTACAGTGTCAGCCTCTGAGGTAAAGTGTTGCTAGGAGACCAGTGGGCTAAATGAAGCAGCTCACTAAATACAACCCAGCAGATCCCCCTATTCAGCAAATGGACTGAGCCATTGTCATTATACAATTTAAAAGTAAGGCATATATTTTTTCCTTTTTCTATCGCCACATTATTTATACACATGTTAGAAGCAACTGTGTGGCTATTTATTTATCTTTTTTAATGCAAATTTCGCGATACTGCTCCTTTAAGCTTTGACTTGTTTTACATTTATTAGACTCAAAATTGCCGCCGCACGCCTTTTTTCCCTATGTTCCGCGCTTGGCGGCGGCGTTACCTCAGGCGCCGGTGCGCCGTCATTGGCTGCTTGTCACGTGTTGGCTTTGCACTCTTCGGGGGGGCGGGGCATGTCTTTGGCGCGTTCCGCGTCATCGCTCATGCGGGCCCGCCCCTCGGGGTATACCGACGCCATTTTGTTGCTTGGTTCCGGCTTCTGCGTGAAGGGCTTCTACCTACCGCGGTCCGTGAGTGCCCTCGCGGGCGGCTTTATTGCCGTTTTTAATTATTGTCTGCTTACGGCTCCCTTTCATTATGTCTTTCAGACGAGCAAAACTCTTTGGCTTCTCCTGGCCCTCTATTAGTTGGTTAACTTGTGAGGCCTAGTGTAATTACTCCCACTTCCCTAGCAGGTTATTGGGGCATCCCGGGTTGCTGTATAGCGTTAATCCCTATCAGCCTATTGTGCCGCTATAATCACCATATGGAGGCATCTCAGGATAATGTGACCGGGGTTCCTTCGGGACAAGCCCGGCTGTGTGTAGCGTGTGGGGAGTGTCATGTTGACGCTGACAAGGCGCGGGTCTGTGTACCCTGTGCCAAACAGGTGCTTGAACTGCAATCTGGTCTTCCAGTGGCTGACTCTGCGATTCGTTTCGCCTCACCTACAACCCCCAAGCTTAAATCTCACTCCCATTGAATTGCATACAAGTGGGGAGTCTCAGCCTGATGTGTCTTCTAGACTGGCCAGTGTTGAGAAGTTAATTGCTAATACCTTGGCACGTAAGGCCCCTGCAAAAAAGCAGCACTTATTTTGACTATCCTGGGTTTTGGTCCACTTCGGTGGGGCACCCCGATCGGGGGTGCCCCGCTGTGTGAAACCCCCCAGAAACCCCAAAAAACTCACCTCTCCCCGCTCCCACGTGAACGCCGCAGCCAATCCCCGCCAACGTCTAGGCGGGGGACAGGAACGTACAAGCCTCTTCCGCCGCCGCCTCCCGCGCGTCACTCTCGGCGCGCGCGCGGCCCCGCCGGCCATTCACAGAGGGCCGGCGCGGGCGCGCTCCCGTCTGGATGGGCGCGCTGGAGGCGGCGGCGGCGGCGGATCAGGTAAGATCTTTTTGGGGTTTCTGGGGGGTTTCACCCCGCGGGACATCCCGATCTCGGATGTCCCGCGGGGTGGGAGGTGATCGGCCCGGGAATCTTATAGATTTCCGGGCCGATCACCCCTGGGTGTTGGTCCACTTTAACGCCTGATGTCACTCTTTTCCTGATGGAAGCTGATAAGTTTTTACAACTATCTGGCTATACCCCCTTGGAGGAAGGGGAGCTATTCTCCGAATCAGGATCATCTGATGAGAGGCCCAGGGGTCATGACGACTCTGGCTCTGACCCCTGGGCCCCGGATGATACTGATAGATTGTTGGCCCAGATTTTTGAGGCTCTGTCTATTTCTCCCCCTGTTGCGGCTCCCAGGCAAAGGGGGGAACTCTTTCATACTGCTAAGTCACAATTGGAATTTCCTGAGCAAGCACATTTCAATAACCTTGTGCTCAAGGAATGGGACTTCCCGGTGTACCTAAGAGTTGGGATAGGAAGTATCCCTTTCCTGCTGATGTGTGAGTGTTGGTCATCCCCTCCCGAAGTGGATGCCCCGGTCCTAGGGTTATCTAATACCTCTGTCATGCACTCCCCTGACTCTACTACCCTGCGGGATGCTGAGGACCGGCGCATTGACCAGCTGGCGTCCCATGCCTTTGCATGTGTGGGGACGGCGTTGTGCCCGGTCTGTGCCTCGGCCATTACGGCGGTGGCTATTAGGACCCTGCTCATAAGCATCCTTGATAGTGCACCTGACGATTTGCCTTGTGAGGAGTTTAATGCAATCTCCAGTTGTGATGTTTTTGTGAATTTTGTCCTCTCTGCCTTGGATGACACCATTAGAATGTGTGGCAGAACCTCTGCCCTTGTGGTGGCTATACGCCGCTCGGTTTGGCTGCGCCAGTGGGCTGCTGACAATGCTGCCAAGAAAGCCCTCACTGGTTTTCCCTTCAAAAGACTACGCCTGTTTGGGGACCGCCTGGACCTATTTGCTAAGGGAGGCAGGTTACCCCAGCGCAGGCGGCAGTCTCGGCCCTTTCGGGGTCAAGGCTCCTTTTCCTCCCCCTACCGTGATGCTAGACAAGGGAGGGGGGTCTCCTTTACTGGGGCCCGAGGAGATTTCTGAGGTAGGGGCAGAGAACGTGGACGTCCTGGCTCCTCCTGGGGCCCCAAGCTTAAGTCCTCTCTCAAGCCCCCTCAGGCATGATGGGGCGCCCTCACCCATCCGGGTTGGGGGACGGCTTCAGCACTTTGCTCACGTCTGGAGGCTTCATGTCTCAGACCGGTGGATTCAGGAGGTAGTGTCCTCCGGTTACAAGATAGAGTTTGCTGTCCGCCCTCCCCCAAAGTTCATCAGCTCCCGGATTCCTCAGGACCCTGTGTCAGCTCAGGATCTAGTGCAGGCGGTGCAAAGCCTCCTGGAGCTGGGGGTCATCTGCAAGGTCCCTTTGAGAGAAATAGGCAAGGGCTTCTATTCCAATCTCTTCACAGTCCCCAAAAAAGATGGGTCAGTCAGGCCCATCCTGGACTTGAAGTTCCTCAACAAATTTGTCAGGAGCAGGCGCTTTCTCGTGGAAACTGTGCTCTGCCATCAGTTTCCTGCGCCCAGGGGATTTCATGACCTCTGTGGACATCAAAGATTCTTACCTTCATATTCCCGTATTTCCAGGTCATCAAAGGTTCCTCAGGTTCGCTATAGAGGATCAACACTACCAATTTGTGGCATTGCCCTTTGGTCTCACTTCAGCTCCCAGGGTGTTCACCAAGGTGCTGGCAGGAGTAATGTCTCTCCTCAGGTTTCAGGGCATCAGGCAGAAGTGGATACTCAGCTGGTGGTGTCCACCCTGGAGTCATTTGGATGGGTGATCAACCACCCCAAGTCCTCTCTGTCCCCCTCCTTGGTTCACTTCATTCCTGGGAATGAATCTGGATACAGTTCAGGCAAGGATTTTTCTTCCTCAACAGAAGGTGGACAGTCTGATTGCGCAGGTCCAATTCCTGCTATCTTGTCATCATCCCTCCATCAGGCAGGGAATGCAGCTGGTGGGCCTGATGGTGGCGTGCTTCGAGGCGGTCCCTTATGCTCGGTTCCACTTGAGGCCTCTGCAACTCCACCTCTTGTCAGTATGGGACAAGGACCCAGCGTCCCTGGACCGGGTCTGTGCGCTTTCCCCCCTGGTCAGGCGGTCCCTCTCGTGGTAGATGGACTCCAGGAACCTGTTGGGGGGCAGATCCTTTCTGACCCCCTCCTGGGAGACGGTCACCACGGATGCCAGTCTGTCCGGTTGGGGGGGTTTCTGGAAGTCCTTGCGGTTACAGGGGAGGTGGGGCCCTCAGGAGGCCCACACA